>JAKCOX010000003.1:43782738-44982738 GCA_022605575.1 Laterallus jamaicensis coturniculus | reverse complement strand
CTGGACAACCTCTTCCCATGTGTGCCCACCATTATGGTAACTTTTTGTCTTACACCTAAGTCGGAATTTTCTGTTGTTCAAGCTTGTGTCTCTTCTGTCTCACAGGAATGTGGATAGAAAAATGTTTCTTCAATAATATTCTGAAATATGAGAAATAAAAGCCAAATAAAAATATCAGTCTAAACTACCTAAAGCAAGTTCTCTCTGGCACACCTGGGAGGATCTGTTTTCAATTCTGTCCCTTTGAAGGGATGGTAATTACTGTCTCTGGAACAAGACAGAATTAGTGTTCCTTGAAAACGTCACCAGTTTGGTTTGCTTGTAGAAATTTTAGGCATCAAAATTGCTTGCACAGCATTTTAACGTGAAGGCAATAGAACTATTCAGAGCATGTAACTTACAGAAAGTATATTGATTGTTTAGGGTTTGAACTGTAGTGTTACTTAGTTCAAGGGCATGAGCGGCGTCGCTAGGAGGCTCCAGATAGCCCAGAACTCTAGATAACACAGATGCAAACAGCAGAAAGGTGAGTCGCACTCACAGCCCAGCATGACATTGCCCACCTCTCCAGATTCCTGGGGAACTTGTTTCTGTTCCTCCTAAGCTCAGGCAGGTTTCTTGTGTTAGTCCCACACTGCTCCAGAGCTGCTAAGCCCTGTGGAGAGCTGGGACAATGCTACTGGATGGACTGGAAGGGCTTTGCTGTTTGTCGCTTCCTTCTAAGCGCTGGGCAGTTTGGTTGGAGCAATGGTTCAGACCCTGAGCTGATGCTGCACATCCTGAAGAAAAGACTATTGGAAACGTACTGAACATGAGCCAGCAGTGTGCCCAGGTGGCCAGGAAGGCCAATGGCATCCTGGCTTGTATCAAAAATAGTGTGGCCAGTAGGTCTAGGGAGGTGATCATGCCCCTGTACTCGGCATTGGTGAGGCTGCACCTCGAGTACTGTGTCCAGTTCTGAGCTCCTCACCATAAGAGGGACATTGAGGCCCTCAAGTGAGTCCAGAGAAGGGCAAACAGCCTGGGAAGGGGCTGGAGGGCAAATCCTCCAGCCCCTTCCCAGGGGGATGTTTAGCCTGGAGAAGAGGAGGCTGAGGGGAGACCTCATCACTGCCTACAATTACCTGACAGGAGGTAGGTAGAGAGGTGGGCGATGGTCTCTTCAGCCAAGTGACAGGAGATGGCACAAAGCTGCACCAGGGCAGGTTCAGATTAGACATTAGGAAAAAAAAAATCCACTGGAAGAGTTGTCAGGGAGGGGGTTGAGTCACCTGCCCTGGATGTGTTTAAAAAAAGGGTAGATGAGGTACTTAGGGATATGGTTTAGCATAGGACAGGAACAGTTGGACTCAGTGATCTTAAAGGTCTTTTCCAACCTTGTGATTCTGTGATTCTGAACAGCTCAGATCTGCTGCTAGGCATGCTGTGAGTCCATGGATGCAAGCACCATGCTGTGGTGCACAGGCAGCCTGCTAGCACGTAGTACATACGAGGCCGGGCCGGTAACACAGGGTGTGTGTGCTGACGTTGCGAGGGGTCTCATCTGTGCTTGTGTCAGGGGGATGGGCAGCAGCCCTACCGCAGGGTGCAATGCAGGCGCTGCCCGCTGCTGCTGGGCTCCAGGGGCAAAACCTCTTCTCACCGTGGTAGGTAACTATCGGAGGCACCGGTACTGACCACTGCTGTTTGGAATAGACTCTATTTCTCACAAATATTTGGATTCTAATTTTTTTTGAGGAATGCTGCAAGATTTTTTCTTCCCCTCTTAGCTCTTTATTTCAGTCACTTCTAAATCTCTGAGCTGAAACTAAGCCAAAATATTCATGTATAGGCTACATTCAAACCTCATTCAAAGGGGGAAAAGATGATTATGAGTTCTTGAATAGTAAAACCAGATGATTTTAGTATTTTAACTCATCTTCTTTGTTGCTATGTGATTATTAAAACCAGCTTTCTTATTGATTAGGCAAAACACTGGTTTTATTCAGAGTTTTTGTCCAATCTTCTTGTTCCAGAAATTCATACCTTGGCCTCCATGAGAAAATATTCCCACAACTGTAAATAAATGCCAGGGAATCTCCATTTGCACATGCCCATTTACAAACACTAGACAGCAAAAGCCACTGAAGATCATATTCCAGTTCTGATTTACCTTTTCTGGGACATTTTCTTCTAACAATGAAGAATGTCACCAGCTGAAGTCTGGATGCAAGTCCTGGTTCAGAACATCTCCTGAGGACAGGCTGATGGCCAAATTCAGCCTTGTAGATCAGTGTGCAAAAAGTAATCAATCAGCCTTACAAAGCAGGTAAGTATTGGGAAGTGCTCATACATCTGTTCACTCTCACACATACTGCCTGGCCTAACAGGCTCCAACCATCAGTCTTCCGTGCTCACAAAGCGTCCAGTGATCTGATGGCAGCTGGTAGGGGCAAGTCCACCCTCTCCACGGGAATACAGAGCTGCTCCCAGGAGGATATGTCACTGTGGTGCATTGTGAGACTTGGTTTTTCTTAGCAGGCTCAAGGGCAGAAGCTGTGTTCATCTGCCAAGGCACATGGCTTTGTGGGGCCTGCAGGCCACTGGGTTCTGTGTTTGCTGGCAGCTGTGGTTTGGGATGCCAGATCAGAGGGACAGTCCATCATTATGTGAAGGCACTGAGGATGGAGACTGAAGGCAGAGCATAGGATAAATCTGGCACACAAGATGAATGCTGCGTTCTCATCCATCAACACTTCAGGAGCAGCAGAAAAAGACACAGCATGGTAGGTGGGATTATACAGCCTTGCTGACATGGGATGACCAGAAACGGCTCCACTATGTCTGGAGGACATCGTGGCTGAAAGGGAGGTACTCCACTCTTTCAGAGCCATGGTACATGGCCAAAGAAATCCAGTCAGGTACTGAAGCAGGCTGTCAGCAATTCTGCTTTGCAGTCCAGTGATTCAGAAGATTCAGAGTGGGGTAGGCCTCTGCATGTAGAACAGAAAGGCTAAATGGCACTGGCCTGAAAATGGCCCGGATGTCAGATTGCGAAAGCATGTACATACCAGCTCCAGCTTGCTTCTGTCACAGCCTATAGCTGGAAAACTAGAGGCAGGGGTTTTTTGTGGAGCAAAGCCTACACACTGATGGATCCCTTAACCAAACACCACGCTCTCATAATAACTAGCCTGTAGGTCAAATCAGGCAACAGAAACTAGGGATGCCATATATGCTCAAATTCATGCCATGACTGACAATTCTAACAGGTAAGTACTCACTGCAAATGCAGGTGCTGTTTTGTGGACTGTGAACTGTTGTTCTGTGACATGTTGTACCAACAGCTTACAGATTTTTGAGTACTTTTGCCTTTTGGGGTCAGGGTGGGTATTTTTGAATGCTCCTGGGATGAGGATATTGTTAATCATTATGGAGTATTTTGTGGCTAATTAATTGTAAGGACTTAGGTAGCTGAGGGCTTTTATTCTCCATTACAGAATAAAATATCAATTAACATGTAAATCTCTGGGATTGCTGGCTTGGGAACATGGGGATCCCTATAATTGAACAGTGTAGATTACTCACTGTTTTCAAATACATTGCTAGTAGTATATTGGCACAGCTGCTCTTTCTCCTTTCCTTACAATCAAGCAGACAATACCATGTGCTAAAACCTAATTATGACCTGTATTAATTCTGCCAATATATGCAAGGGGGTTAAAACAGCTGTGCAGTTACACCAGCTGAGGGATAGTAACAGTCAGGGGTTCCTAACAAAAAGGCTGCAACCTGCAGGAACAAACTGATGAAAAACCCAGAGTTCCACTTACCTCCTGGCTTCTTACTTCCTTCCCCTTCCACCTCCAAATGCTCTGAGCAACTGTAAAATCGCAACGTTAGCGTTTTCCTGTATTTTTTCATGACAGAGAAGCCTGACATCCTGTAGCAGAGGAGATGACATGATTGCCTACAGGTTAGAGCGCTTCCCTGGAAAGTGAAAGATCTGAGCTTTAGGCCCTCTTCAGCCTTGAAGAACCTGAGTATGTGCCTCTCATTAAAATGCCTAATCATGCTACAAAGCAGGCTACGCACGGCACAGCGGCATTCACCGGCCGGCCGGAGCACAGCCGGTGTGCAGCAGAGTGTGCAAGGTTAAACAGATCAGAGCCAAGGGACAAGCAACGGGCCACCTCTGCAGCCCAGCGAGGTGAGGACTCCAAGCAATTTATAAGTCCTGGAGAGTTTTGTTCCTTGCTCTAAATTATATTTAAGCATTTTAGCTTGTGATGCTCAGACAAGCAGGATTAGCAGCAGAAATCAGGACTCTTACCCCTTCCATCAGGGTTTACTGACACAAAAAAAGGCATCATCATCTCACCTGTACTTGCTTGTTCACTTCCATTGCAAGTTTACTTCAGCCTTCAACACTCATTTCTGCGCTGAACGGGCATTATGATGGCCTTCCATGGGATGCTTAATACCACTGCCTGGCAGGATGGAGCCTTTACTTTTGCAAGTGGGGTTGGAAAGAAGGCTGCGCCAAGCAGGTGAGCCTGTGCTTTGCTCCCCTTGCTTCTGTCAGAACCTGGATTTTCAAGCAAGAGAATGAAATGAGAAACAAGCTGTCTTCTGGCCACAGAAGATACAAGTATAAAGATACCATCAACTCAATGCACAATACATTTATGTCTTTAGTCTCCTCTGAAGCAACACAAACTGCCAAAATTAAAGTCAAATAAACGTTTAAGATGCTGGGTTTTTTGGTTGGGTTGGTTTTGGGTTGGTTTTTTTCTGCCTTGGTGTTAGTTTCAGTACTTCAGTAGGCTCTGTCTGAAATGTCTCTTCAATTTCACGTTGGTAATTTCACCTGCAGGTCCCATGCTCTACCATCTAATACTGTATGCAGTTCCTGCCACAACTAATCTGCATGCAGCTGCAGTCTCTGCATTTCAGCACCATGTCTCACTGTCTCCAGCTGCACTGAGCTTGCACTGACCTCCCCCAAAAGGACAGCCCTACTTGGGCTCCACACAGCCTGGAAGCTCTCTTGACTTCACAGCAATCATTAGAATAAGATGCACTAGGATAAAAGCACTAGATCATCCTGCAAAAAGTCCCATATCAGAGGACACAAAATTGTTCCCATTCATTTCCTTGATGGTTGTTGAAAACTATCTGGGAATTCTTCAGGAAATGAAATGGCTTTAGCTTTTAAAATAATGATCGCAGTACATTATGTGTCTGACTCTTCTCCCTTGGATTGGAAACCTAAGATGGAGAGTTGATTAATCAACACACCTCTAAGAGACTGGTAACACCTTAAATGGCTAATGAACGAATGAGTTCTGCCTAATATTAGCAGTACTCATTCACAACTGTATCACTACAAACACAATTCCAAGCTACAATTATATTGCTACTGGTAGTAGCAATTCACCATTACTATGAAGAAATTGTATAAATCACACACAAGCTCTATTGCATTATTTTTCCCCCTATTGAACTATTTTAATTTATAATACTTATTCCTTATTTTCCTGAACTCACCTTTTCACAGCCCTGCACTTCCCTTTCTCTGTCTAGACTCCCTCAGACGAATGGGACCTATTTCATGACCTGCCCCTAATTATTTTTTCCCCACTGGTGCCAGTTCTGCTACATCCATACCCAAATTTGTTGTTTCCAACTCTGTTACCTAGGCAGTTTTGATCCAAGATGGTATTACTCATACTGCTATCTAGATAGTCCCGAGACTCCCTTCAGACCCTTTTGTTCAAGCTGGTTACATTTCAGCTATATGACACACTTTTTGGATGGAATTATCTTATCTGACTTTAGCCTTGACTTCCCTCCTAACACTAATTAAGCCAAGAAGTTTCTTGCCTTACGCAGACAGCTTGCACACCAGAGCAACAGAATAACCCATTTTGTGCTCACACAGTTTCTCTGCCCTTAAACAGTTTCAGTTGCCCTCCTGGTTCCCATGGCAGGTGTTCTGCAGAAGAGCTTTTTCACAGTCAGGGTGCCAGAGCCCTGGCACAGGCTGCCCAGGGGGTTGTGGAGTCTCCTTCTCTGGAGATACACCAGACCCGTCTGGGTGCCTGCCTGTGCAACCTGTCCTAGGGAGCCTGCTTTGGCAGGGGGGTTGTAATCTATGATCTCTCGAGGTCCCTTCCAACCCCTACAATTCTGTGAATATGTGAATTTGTTAGGTGGTTCTGAAGCTGTGTTTAAACAGGGCCTCTTACTCACAGTATGGCCCTGCACATGCCAGTGCAGTGCTTCTGCCCAATTGCATCCCTGCACATGGCAAACAGATGGAGCAGAAGTCACTAAGAGAATGCCTGGCTACTTCAAAGCCTCACCACAGACCCTTCTTAACAATAGGAGGATGTGAAGAGGAAGGCAGAAGTCAGTCCTCTACACCCTGCACTGCTGACATGGTGGCAGATGACAGCAGCGGGAAAGAGCCCAGACCAGATCACATCTTCCTGAAGTGATCATACCTTCCTCCATTCAGCAGAGAGAAGCTGCAGCAGAAGCTGGTGAGGATGAGCAAGCAGCTGGCCAGCCCAGCGCCCTGCTGTCACTGACCAGACCTGCAGGGTCAGCACCATTTTCTGCCACCTGCACCAGCCTCTTTTGCTTGAACCTGTTACCAACACTCAGCAGCCAGGAAAGGGAAAGGAATCCGGAATCAGTACTCCTTCATGCACTTCAACAGAGCTGGTTGTACAATCTCCTCATACCTTCTCACATCATCTGGACAGAAGGGAGCCAAATTGACTTCTGATCACTCACTTCTGCTTGAGAAATAATATACAGCACGATGAGCTGAAACTTCTAAGGTCCAGTTGAACAGGATTCCCCAGGGAGCTGCAGGACTGGGAGGACAAGAGACATAAACAATCCCAGAAGAGATCCATTAGCAGGCAAGGAGACGTGCATTGCTGCAAACGGTGCTTCAGCAATGTAAGCAACAGTATGACATCTTGCTGTCAAGAGTCACTTTTCCTTGACAGGGAGCACAGAGCATCCTCTTACTGCCAAAGCCTCATCTCGGTGCCAGCAGCCACAGCCAGGCTGCATCACCAATTGCCACTTCTCACTGTCATCTGGCATCCCTCCTCGATTTCCTGCCAAGACCCTCACCTCAGTGCTAAGACCCACTGTCACAGCAATCTGCCATCTGCCAGCTCCTGCTGCCGACCCCACGCAGTCTCATCTCACTGGGTGCTTCTGCAAAGGCTCTCACCAGAGCCATGGCTGCTGCTCATGCAGACCAGACAGCAGTACCTGCAGAGCTGTGGCAGCTCCAGTGGCACACCTAGCCCAGCCAGGGCATCCATGAGACCATGGGAATAGCTGGTCTGCCCCGGGGCCACGCTGCACCCATGCCACTGCTTGGAGAGCTGTGTGCTTCCCAAGGTGGGCTGATGGGGCAAAGGCTACATGGATTAGGGTCTCCATCTTGGCTGAAGGCAAGAAATGCCCCCCAGCTGCTTCCCAGTCCTTCTGCTCCTCGACAAGGTTATCAGGGAAGCTGCATCCTTTCCATAAAGACATCCTGGGGGCTGCATGGAGGATTCATGGTGGTGTGTCCGATAACCACCAGGTTAAAAAGCAGCAATTCCCAAGAGACTAGGGACTGACGAGGACAAGGACAGCAGGCAGTCACCCTTGGGGAAATGGCTAAGCTGGGACCAGCTGTAATGTAAGAGACAGTGAGTGGGATTCATGTGTAAACTCTGGACACCTACAATGTGGAAATGATTCAGCTCATTTTGAAGAGGACATCTGCATTTGGTCACATGAACAGCACCGTTACATGTCACTGTTTCTCCTCCTACATGATTCAGGAATAGTGCTCTGCAGTATCTAGCTCAGATGCCTTCACGTCTGAATAGATAAATCTCACCCTGCTTTTAGAGGTAGTGTGCCCTCAGCTCAGAAAGCAAATTCTAGATGCTACAGGTCTCCCTGTCAGAGTTTGCAATCAACCTCTTGCCTTCATCCATTTGCTTTCAAATTCCTGAACTGTCAGAACTACAGGAAACAAGATTTTTTAAAAAGCCACACAGTTCACAAATCAATACATTCCACATGGTAACACTAAACTATTTCTTCAACCCCCCTAAAAATAATACTCCTGTTTTGATCCTGTGTTAGAATTAATTAGAATCCATTCACATGACTTTCCACTTTGATCTGCGAATCAATTTCTGACCCTACCAGCAGCTTGTGAAATATTTATTAGCACAGGATTATTATCACAGCCTGATTATTGCCTAGATTACCCAGCAGCATACATGCCAGCACGTTATTGCTGAGGAACTTGGCAATGGTGTTTGTCTGTAAATTATGGCAGTGATTTTCCATGCCCCAGTCTCTCTGCCCTGCCACGGGTTTCTGTTTCCCTACTACGTGTTTTGGTCTGTATCATCTTGGCCGTCCCTTTGCCTTGCTCTACAGACATAATCTTGCCAAGTAAGATTACAAAATCGATATGATTAAATTGAATAATGGTATTATAATGAAGTAAGCTTCAAAAGAGAAATGTGAATTACTCAGGGATGTCATATTTATTTTAAAACCAGAGTGTCTGATTTATGCTTATTTTTTCTATGCCAACAGGGCTCCTTCCATACCTAATGTGGAACTAGATATAATTTAGGGGAAAGATATCATAGATGTCTACAAAAGCATATGTGTCATGGAAAAGATGGGTAGGAATTGATCCAAATTCCCTCCCATAACTAAGGCACATCAAGATAAATTACGTTTGAAATAAACAGAACAAGGTGGGTTTGATACAACTGGCTGTGAGCCCGTGGAATTCCTTAACAAAAGATGCCATGGATGCCAGAAATGTGCACAGTCCCAAGAGGTGACCAGAAAAAGTACTCTGAGAACATTTGGTGTTACTACACCATGACAAGCTCAGGAAATTCCCTGAACATAGCTGGAAGTTGGGGCCGTGTTAAGGAAAAGGCACCATCAGACATTGCCTCATTTTTACACTTCCTTTAATAAGCGTCCAGTTACAGCCACACTTGGAGATACAGTGAGGGACTAGATGGACCCAGGAGGGCTGCTCCTGCATTCTTAAAGCGTGTAGATATTTTACACTGGGCTTTTTCAGAAATGGTTACTAGAGGCTGGCATTATTTCCTCATGGGAAAATATGAGGAAGCATCTAGAGTCAGCATCCAGGTAGCAAACGAGTGGTAAGGGCTTAGGCAGGACAAGTTATGAGGATAAATACCACCAGAAGCCTCTGAAAAGCAAAAGTAACTGGATGGGCGAAAGAGAAGATTCAAAAAGGAGAAGACAAAGCAACGGACAGGAAAATGGTCTTCCAGCTAAATCCTCAACGAGCAGTACAAGACTGTCAACAGCAGAGAAAAGCATGGTTAAATGATTACAGTGCTGGAAGTTGTGCAGATTAGCTGTACTGCCTCAGGCTGTCAGTCCACCTTGCTCACTATCATCCCTTTAGCAGCCACAGCAACAAGTGCGTAAGGAACCTCGGGTGTTTGCTGGTGGGATGGAAAGCCTGTATTTTAGGGGCTGATAAAACACACACGTAGCCCAAATATAGCTATGGCAAGAGAATTTGGTGCAGCTGTCCCTCACCACAAGTAGGAAGGATTGCTGAGGCTTAGGGCAGAACCCAGCAACAGGGTCATGTGTGGGAATGGCGCAGGCTATACTCCGTTCCCAAGTCCACCGCACCAGGCTCCTCAGTGCTCTGCCTCCTGCCCGGAATATGCCTGGTGACCAAGAACTCTCTGCAGTGCTACATCACAAGAACCCACTGTACAAGGGAGTGAGAAGATGACACCTCTGCTCCCTGTCTTCTGCCCATGAGGCAGACACTGTGTGCTGGTCCTTACAGAGGAACAAGAACAGAACCTACAGAGGTTGAAGAGTAAGGACAATTAAACAAATGATGGTGTTGGCTTCAGGTCTAGGCTCTTTTGTCTCTCATTTTCAGTACTTTTCAGGAGTATGTGGCGTATCTGTGGCACATCTGTGCTTTGTGTCTGCTGCATGGGATCCTTCATCAGGGCTGTCACCATCAGGACATCCCTCTTTCCCTGCTCATTACATCCCTGCTTGGATGAAAGCCACTGGGACAGGCTGCCCAGAGATGTTGTGGAGTCTCCTTCTCTGGAGATGTTCAAAACCCTCCTGGATGCATTCCTGTAGTCTAGGTGATCCTGCTCTGGCAGGGGGGTTGGACTAAATGATCTTTCAAGGTCCTCTCCAACTCTGAACATTCTGTGATTCTGTGAAAGAACCCTTGCCAAGAAGTATTATTTAAACCCTGCACCCAATATTTAAACTTCAGTAACAATCAGGACCATCATGTTGTTCACAGTGACTGGGGAAAGGGCAATTTCAAGGCAAAGATGAAAATCTGTGCCTCACTCATGCTGCCTTGCAGATGACAACTACAGATCTCCAGGAGAAATGTCAGGGGTGTTTGCCTAAGCGTATCTCTGGGTTTCATCTAAGCACTGCTAAATATAAAACCCATAAACAACTTGAGAAGGAGGAACCGTGACCCGAAGCTTTTGTCTGAACGCCACAGTTGCTGCAGCACGTACCATCCTCCTTTGACGCTGTGTGGTCCAGCTTTTGCCTAGAGAGCGGTAGCATGTTCTCCTCTCCCGGCCCCTTCCAGGGACTGACCGCCAGCCCCATCAGGCCGAGGCCGGCTGAGAGCTCTCCTCTGCGTTTCTGGCACGCTCCCTGCCCCTCGGGCTGTTTCGTCAGGCGTGACTGCCCCCACATGAGCCTCAAGAAGCCAGCAGATGGGAGGGCTTGCAACGGGGAGCTCCCAGACCCTGACGGGGCGCAGCCCGGTCGGGGGAGGGTCTCTCTTTTCCTGACACCCCTGCCCGCCGCTCGCACAAGCCACGGGGCTGCGGGAGGCGCCGCTGTACGCGGGGCCTGACCTCCCGTGTGCGTTGCTGGGCGGCCTGGGGCGAGGGGAGGGAAAAGGAGGGGGGCTCAGCCCTCCTCCAGCTGCCTTCGGCTCCCCCCCAGGGCCTTCCTCCCCTCCCCGGCTCGCTGCCCCCCCAGCCAGCGGTACGGCGGCCGCGACCACCGCGGCCCCGCGCCCCCGGAGCCGCGCCCGCGCATGCGCGCTGCCGCCGCGCGGTGGCTCCTGCAGGGACGCGGCCGCCGCCGCCCGGGGCCGCCACCGCCGCAACGTGTTGCACGCTGCGGGCTCGCATGTGCTGTGCCCGTAGCGGCTGCCTGCGGCCGCCCTGCCGCGGCTGCTCCCGGCTCAGCAGGCTCCAGCTGTTCGCCTTTAAAGCCTTAAAGGACCTCCGCGTTGCCGCAGTTCATTCCGGGGCTGCTCTCGCCTCCTCCCCGCGGCTGCTGCGAGCCCCTTCCTGACTCGCTCGCACGGCACCGCTGCCTGGCGCGGGCGGGCATTTCCATGCAAGCGCCAGCCACCCGCGGCAGTTGCGCGCATCAACACACCCTCCGCCTCCCGCTCCGAATCCGGAGCGATTCCGTTACCCGCGGAGGTGCAGGGACCTTCTCCCGGCAGGAAGGTCCAGTGTAAGTTTATTCGCGGCTTCCGCTGTTGTTTACAAGCCATCGGTTTCGCTCACCGTCCCCCGGGAACGGAGGGAACCGAAGTTGCCAGGTAAATGCCTTCTTCCTTGTCGGCAGCACTTAAAGAGAGGCAGCTCCGGTCTGCTCTTGTTGCGTGGCTGCTCCGCCGCTTGTCGTGCGGCGTGAATCGCGAAGCGGGGGCAGCGTCTAACCGCCGAGCTGTCACCGGGCAGTTCTGCTCGCTGCCCGCCTCCCGTGACATTTCTCGGCGCGGCTCTGGGGAGGGGGAGGCTGCCTTCTGCTGCACCGCTGCCGCCGCGCTGTTGCTGGGCTGCCTGGCCGCACCGTTACACCGGTCCGGTAGGGCGGCGAGGGGCGGGCGAGGGGGATGCCCCCGCGGGGCTGCCGGCGGGGGAGCGGCGCGCAGGGCCCGGCGGGAGACCGGGGGTAGCGGCAGGCCCCGCAGGGGGCAGCGTCCCGCCGGCCCGAACATGGTGCCGCTGCGGCAGAGGAGCCCGGCCGCGGCCCCGCCGTTACCGCTGTCGGTGTTGTCCCCGCAGGCCGGGCGGGCGCCGCCCGCAGCCAGCCCGCCGCAGCGCGCCGCCCGTCCCCGGGGAGGCCCGGCGGCGTGAGGCCGCCCGCCGCCACCGCTTATGCAACACATCATCGATAACCACCCCGACATGGCCACCGCGCTGCTGGCGGGCGAGAAGCTGAAGGAGCTCATCCTGCCGGGACAGCAGGATGACAAGGCGGGCGCGCTGGCGGCTCTGCTCCTCCAGCTGAAGCTGGAGCTGCCCTTCGACCGCGTGGTCACCATCGGCACCGTCCTCATCCCTATCCTCCTCGTCACCCTCGTCTTCACCAAGAACTTCGCCGGTAAGGGCGGTGGGTGGCCCTCGGCGGGCGGGGCGGGGCGGGCGGGGCCGCTGGAGCGGAGGGGCAGCCGGCGCCTTCGCGCCTCGGCGGCCTGAGGGTAGGGGGGCAGCGGCGTCGCGGCCGCGCCCTACAGGCCTCCGGAGCCCCGGGGACGGCCGCCGCCCCTCGCCTTGTTGGGAGGGGAAGCGCTTTTCTCCGCCGGTGGGAACGGGACCCGCCGTCCCGGCTCGAAGAGCGGCCGCGGGTCGCTGGCCTGCAGCAGCAGCGGTGGCGAGAGGTTTCTGCTGGCCCGCAGCAGCCGAGAGCTCCTGTGGGTGACATGGGGCGGTTTTATGCCCTTTGAGGTGGGTCTGGAGAGGTCCTGACTGGGACTCTGGCTGACCTCAAGCACTGGTCCTTATGTTAGTTCAGGCATCTACACCGCGATCGTTTAACTGGCCACCTAGGGAGCAGCAGATGCTTTCATGGAGACTGATAAATATGGAGAGGCTTGCACGCTATGCTTTGCTGTGCCGTGACAGGCAGAATCACTGATGTCTGTTTCTGCTGAGGGCCTACACCTTGTGTACAGCCAGGAGCAATTTTCAAAGCCTGGTTTGATTGCCCGTGTGGTGTTCTTACAGTCTGGGAAGGTCACGTTTTGATAAGCCATGAAAATTGCTGGCCCTGTAAACTGTTAGACCACCTTCCAGGCCATTAGTGTGTGTGTGAACATTGTTTTACTCGAGCTCAAGTATCGGCTTGATGAGTACAGCTGCCAGTGCGTGACTGCTTTTAAGGTCCCCTGAAGCTCCATCCTGAAGATCTACATGAAATTACGAGCGCTTTAATGTACAGAACTGACCTGGCAGTCTGTGAGGGTAGTAGAAGTTGGCTGTATTCAGTCAGTCTAAGCATGCCAGAACCAGGCTCTTGCTTTGCATGCTGCTTTGTGATTGACTTCTAGCACTCGCATATCCTTTATACCTGTTTCCATTACCAGATAAATTACCTAGAAGAATAACTGCTTGCAAATGGAGTTTTGAACTTTTTCTTAATTATACATAAAGCTTTTTCTGTCTTATTTTTTAACATACTGTTGTATAGCTCAAGATCTTCAGCCGCAGCTAATGATAACAGCCTCATGTTTTGGATGGTCATCTGGAGGCATCTCAAACGGACCGTATTTTCAGGTCATAACTGCGCTTGCTGAACATCTGGAAACTATCTCTGTAGTGACTGCAGGGCAGGATTCAAGGTCACCTTTAGTGAACCTCTGTAGAATGCAAAAGCTTTGGTATTCCCTTCCTCTATTTGGTTTGTAGAGAAGTAAACTAAGAAGGCTACCTTACAGAAGGTCACGAGGGTGCGTGCTTATATATGTGCCTTCGTACTGTTCAGGATGTACAGGTTTCAACCTCAGCAGGCCTAAAGATAACCTTGGGTGCTGGAAAGGTCATGCCCCTTCATGCATGTTCCTTTACATTGTGAGGGTTTTACAGCAGAAGTTGATGACTCGTGGCTTGTGCAGACAGCAGTAACTTGTTCTATAGGAACAAATCCTCCGAGGCTGCAGATTGCAGAGGAAGCCTCAGGTCTAAGCACTCAGATTGATGCAGTGGGTGTCCCTCTGAAAGGCTTAACCGTGGTCCACACGAGTATGTGGGAGAGAGGAGATCTACTTAATTTCTGCATTTGTTTTTTTTGCTGTGGAAGACTAATCTCTAGGCTGATGGTGGTGTTCCAAAATTTGTTTCTCAGAAATACCAAAAGCAGGATCATTTGTGTCTACTTATGGACCATGTGTGCTCATTTGATCCAGTCTTTAGGACGGTAACCTATTGTGTCCTGCCAGGACAAAGTGTACAAGGCAACACAGAAAGCACCCTGTGTCTTTGGAAAAATGTGGGGCAACAGTCTTCTGCTGTATGATGTCATGTGTTTGTTCAGATGGGCTGCAGTTAGAAAAGTAGTATGATTAAAATATATATATATATATAAAAAAGAGAATGTAATCAAAACACTATGAAGGTCTGACGAAAGTAAATAGATTCCTTTTTGGAGTGGGGTTGAAAAGCCCAGTGTTAGTATATTCAATTCTGCTTCCACAGAGTTCAAGAGCAAAACTCCTATTCATTTTAATGTGACCTGAACCGGGTGTTACTCTCTTACCAAACCAGTATGCACTCGGACTCATGTCCTAAGTCAAGCTTATCCAGAGAGACCAACAGCAGTAATAACAATAGTCCAGCTGGATACATGCATTACCGATTCTGTGGTTGGTGTTATGTTTCACCCATGCACTGCCATTGAGCCTTGAAAACCCCAAAATTTATCTTCATTTGCTTTCTTGGGATGCTCCTCCTTGCGTGCAATTTAAATAGAAAGTATGGAAGTTCAGGCTTTGGTGACAGAGTTGAGTAAGGTTCCAGCTGCCCCTGTGGTTGTGACTAACACAGTAGCTCCCCAGATTTTGCTTTGGGCCCTTGTGTGCATTAGTTATTGCTTTGGAATGGGAAATAAAAACTGTTGTTTATTGCTATTCCTAATTCTGCTAATGAAATCCAGTGCAAGCCATGGAACGCTATCACCATCATCCCATGAAACTGACAACAACCCCCTTCTCTGGGGTCGGTCCCATCTTATTTGATCAGTGTCGGTAAAGCTCTTGAAACACTGGTATATGCACTTCAGGCATAGAAGCGTGGTGATCAAAAAGCTGTGGTTCCTCATGGGACTTCTTGGTCAGGATTGGAAAACTCTGCATGATTAGTACATAGAAGAGATAAAAGCCTGTGTGTGTGCCTCGTCTACCTCTGAGTTCATGTGTGTGGGATCAAGCGTAGCTTAAAGAGTAGTCAGGAGCAACGCTATGGTCCATTGCAAGTGTGGTGAGAGCTGCGTGGCCGAGCAGCAGCGGTGTCCTGCGCTGGGGGTGCACGGGAGGCACCCCGTGGTCGCAGGAAGCCTGGGCATCCCAGGGCAGTGCGGAGAAGCGCGTGTGAAAGCAGAGCTCAGCACCACGCCCAGCACAGGGCAGAGAAAGAGCGTGTGATTTGAAAGGTTTCGTTAAAAACTGTAAAAATCATTGTGTCTGTAGTGTGATATGTTGTATACTGCAGTTTGCCTGTGGGGGAAGATAAAGTTATTTAGTTGAGTGTGCTGTCCTGGTGCCACAGGCAGAGTCGTTTAGGTTAGCGCATTTGCCATTCATGTACACAAATTGCTTGTCGTCGTGATGGTCTGTTCTGGTCCTTATATCACTTTTGAGAAGTTGAATCACAGATTTCTCTTTTAGTAGCATAAAAGACAAGACCTAATTGTTTAGTAGATACGATGCTGATTTGCTGAATAAATAATAATCCAGCAGAACTTAATGTGTTACAAAAGACTTTAAATTAGGTATTGGGGCTTTTCTTCTGTTATGTGTGTCATAGAATCACAGACTGGTTTGGGTTGGAAGTGACCTCAAGGATTATTTAGTTCAACCCTCCTGCTATGGGCAGGGACACCCTCCACTAGACCAAGTTGCCCAAAGCCCCATCAAACCTGGCCTTGAACACTGCCGGGGAGAGGACAGCCACAGCTTCTCTGGGCAGCCTCTGTCAGGGCCTCACCACTCTCAGAGTGAAGATTTTTTTTTTTTCTCTCTAATGCCTAATCTAAACCTACTCTCTTTCAGTTTAAAGCCATTACCCCTTGTCCTGTCACTATACTCCCTGATAAACAGCCCCTCTCCAGCTTTTCTGAAGGCTCCTTCAGGTACTGGCAAGCTGCAATAAGGTCTCCCTGGAGCCTTCTCTTCTCCAGGCTGAACTTTCAAGTCTCTCAGCCTGTCCTCACAGGAGTGGTGCTTTAGCCCTCCAGTCATCTTTGTGGCCCTCCTCTGGACTCGCTCCAACAGTTCCATGTCTTTCCTGTACTGGGGGCTCCAGAGCAGGACACAGCTCCAGGTAGGGTCTCAGTAGAGCTGAATAGAGGGGCAGCATCACCTCCCTTGACCTGCTGTCCATGTTCCTTGTTACGCAGCCCCAGATGCTTACAGCACCCTTACAGGCTGACTCAGTGTAAAAAAACCCAAAAACCCCAAAGGGCAATCTACTTTGGGTTTCTTTTGAATCTGCGAGGCGAAGATCACAGAGTCACTGTTACAGTGACTCTGTAGCATAACCAAAGTTTATAGAGGGGTAAAATTTTGTTTCTAAATGTCACCAGTGGATGGCAGTGCATTTTTGGTGAAATTGAGCTCTCTGCAGTGGGGCACAGCTAGCACATACTCCTGAGAGTTACATTCAGGCTGCAAAGAGCCAGTAGAGTACTGATTTCAGTGGGGACAGGACTTTGCTCTGATGGCTGAAGTGTGGAAGGTGCAGTTCTTGCCCTGGCACATCTGCAAGGAAATGCATATAGCCTTTCTTCGCATTTCCTAACTTTTTGTTCATTAAGAGTGAAGAAAGCCTACCAGCTAACCTCTTGAGTTATCATTTCTGAGTCTCCTGATTCTCCATTGATGTTTTGCAAGCAAACCAGTGTGATTCCAGAAAGGACACCCCTGGAAAGTTCATTCAAATAAATCCATGTGCCATATTTATACTGGGCGTGAGATCGTGATGAAGTCATTTCGGAGCAATAGTCAGCTACCCCCCACAAAGACTGCCCACATGAGCACCCACAAGAGGAGAATGAATATTGTTTCCCTTCCTAAAACTCACCTGTGGACAGGCTTCATGTAAACCCAGGAAATCCTGTGTTTAGGGGCCACTGTATGTTGGCCTCCAAGGTAATAAGGAAAGTTTTGGAGATGTGTTTCTCTTACCTAGTGGGTGGCTTTCTGGAGTCCCAGCCCTGGTGAAGGTGCCTACCGAAAGCAGAGTAAGCTAAGGGAAACCTCTCCCATAGCAGTGCTCTTGTGGAGAATAACAGCCGTTGGTAGTCCTGAGGGAATTTAACTTCTGTTTGCTCTGTTTTCATTTGGAAATTACTGCTTTAAATATAGTTCTTATATTTTTCTTGTAATTTAAATATGAATGTGCTTGAATTTCTGTCAAAACAGTGCCATGACCCCCATTATACCTTACATATTCTTAGGCATCTGCTGAAGCACTCATGCTAATGTATATGCAGTGCTTTCCAAAGATCCAGGCTTGTGTTTGACTTGTTAAGAGATTCTCCTGCTGGAATATCCAGGAGCCTGACTTTTCATTCCCACTTAGTTATTCCTGTGCAAATCAGAAATGAAACACAACCAGCATGAACAGAGAGTTCAGGTGTGGTAGTGCAGCACTGTCCTGGTGCAATAGGTGACTGTACCAGGTCCTGGCTGGTGGAGAAGCAAATTGTAGGCCTGTAAGTATAGGCTATCACTTTTGTCCTTCCATTTTATCCATGTTGGAGCCTGCTGTTCCCTTTCCCACAATGGAGGATTTGGGGTTATTTATGTATGTATTTACTTATGCATTTATTTATTTCTAAAGAAAGTATTTAAAGTGTTTTTATGTTGAAGCAGACTAGCATTAGATTAATATTTAATGAAAACTTGTAAAATACCAAACTCTGATTAAATCTTAGTAGGTAAGGCTCGAAGATACATAGTTCTATTCCAGCTACAGTCTGTGCCAGTGTTCAGCAGCTCTTCTTAGTGACGATGTTTCAGTATCTCCTATCAAGGCATGGTCAGTCTGGGGAGGAATGGCTCTAGATAAAAAGGGATTGATCTCTTCCTACACTGCCTTTCCATTTTCACTTCCTTTCTAAAGTGCACAGAGTGCAGACTGCAACATCCATTGCCAGTTTGAAAGTGGGTCTGTTTGGTGTTCCTTATGGTTTTCATCCTTGCCTCTACCCTCCCTGATTTTACCGTGCACACAGTTAGCACACACAGACCACACAGAGCCTTGAGTGGGATGCTGTTGGGTACTTAATACAGGTCTTCACCAGCAAGTGCTGTATTCTGTCAGCAGCGATGCTACCGACAGCCAGCGGAAGCTCCATGTACTGAACCGTCTCATGGCATTCGCTCAACTGTCCAGACACTGTTCTACAACCCAGTAGACAAAGAGATAACCTGGTTTTCATGATGTGCTGCTCAGCTCGTGTCATTTAATGTTTTTATTAAGTGGTTTAAATATTCTGCTTCAGTGTTGTGCTGTGTTCAGAAGCAGCGCTCTCAGGCACGCTGTGTAAGGGACTGGAGAGCAGAGGGCTCTGAAGGAGAATGTGCTGCTGTTTGTTATGTGTTATCCTCAGGGTATTGAAATAGGTTGGCTTCCAAACTTTCAAAGGCTTTAGGACTGGTGTGGTCAGTTACAGGGACTGCTAAGTCCTGTCCCTCTTGTGCAGTGAGTTATTCTTTCTGTACTGCAGTCATGTTTGCTTTTCCCTCAGAAGCTGTTAAATGCCAGTTACTTTATTAAAATAAAGCACAACAGCCATCCAGCTGGTTTCTGTGCTTCAGTCAAAAGCCAGGCTTTGGCATTGATTTTCTTGCTAGGCTTATGAAACAGTGCCTAACACAAAAGTTGCTCATAAATACTGTATTTCTATGTCTCTTAGCAGTTACGTAGCTCAGCCCTCCACCACCCTTCTGCTAGAAAATTCTCATGAGGAAGTAATGGAAGGAGACAGTAAGTTAAATGACTGAAGGGTCAGTTCAAGTTTTTATGTTTCTCTGATTTGTAATCATTTTGCATTAGCAATGCTTCCTTCACTGTGTAGTGCAGTATATGCCTGAGTTCAATGTCTTTTTATGCATTTCACCCTACAGTATGTTTGAAATAGTGTATGTGGAGGAGGATTTCTCTGTTACAAGATGGAGTTTTATTCTGTATTTCCAGTCAACTTTTCCAATTTATGTTTCTATTTCAAGTTGTGGGCAGCGTATTTACACATAGTCACTTAAATGACTTATCTGATTAGATGGCTTTTGGGCTTCTTTGCCAATTTTTCTCTTTAACTGCACATAATGCCACATGCAGTAAGAAAGTGCAGGTGACATTTTTCCAAGTGATTATTGTTAGTGCTGAGAACACAGGGCCAGATTGTTTTATGTACATGACAACACTGGTACAGAAATTGATTCTGAGGTGGTATATTAGCTGTGATAAGACAATGGAAGGAATGTCTCACTACCACTTGAAGTGTTTTCTAATCATGCATTTTTTTAAAAAAGGGAACTGAAATAATACAAACAACCTCAGGCTGGCAGCAGTTCAGCTGTTGGCTGTTTGCACTGCCCATGGAATTCTTCCCAAAGGGTGAGGGCAATTCACATGCACACACAAACACGAGCTGTGCACAAGATGGGCAAGCTGGCTTCCTGTGAGTTTTGGTCATTTGAAGACTTGAAGTTACATGGTTTGAATGTTAAATAGAAAAGTAGTCTTGAGGACATGCATGAGCCTCACATGTAATCATTCCTCTGCAGTTCCTAGCAGCTGCAGGTATCTTTCTTTCATTAATTCAATGTCTTAAACTTTGCTGACAATGTATTTATCACCTTTTTTCATATGAAATTTCATGACCCTGTTTGCAGCATTAAACCCTTCATCTTCCCACGTGTCACATAGGTGATGAGGTCCTAAATGGGGATGAGATTTATCCCCACTACACGTTTTTGGATAACTTCAGCAATCTGAACAGATGGTCACAAAAATTTTTGCTTAAGAAACCTCATTCATTCATTTTAGTCAAGAGGAAACCTTGTGAATAAATAAATGCAATGTCAAGGCTGTTTTTCAAAGCTACCCTGAAGTATTTCAAGGCTATTTTTCTCCCTAAACTGTATAGAAATCCATGAAGAAATCAAAGCTTGTACTGTTCTTTGGAGCTGCAAAACTCTTCAAGAAGAATCTGCATTGTCACTCAGTTCCTTAGCTTTTGCTAGCATTAAAAATGACTGCAGTGGGCACCTTCAGCAGGTAGACACCTTTAATTACAAAAGCTGAATGATTTTACAGCAGACTGGCACGATTCTTGTAGAGGTTTCCTTGGTTTCCCATGACACAGGATTTATTCTGAGAAAAACTGAAATCAGCGCAGGTCTTTTCCATCGTCAGGGGTTTGTCCCAGACCTGTATAAAACAGCCTGGCATTTGCACTGGGGGGTACAGCAGTTCATCATAATGGCAGATTAGGGGGTTTCGTTGGGTGTTGTGCTCTCCTGGCACCGTGCCTGTTGTGCAGGCTCCAAGCTGCCAGCGCAGTGACGCAGCCAGGTGCCCAGGCGCCTGCTGGGGAGTTCTGCAGCTCAGCGACTGTTTCTGGAGCAGTTTGGTTATAGGCTGAAGTAATCACTGCACCGTTTGGAGACTGAGGTGCCTTGTCTTCTGTGGGGTCTGTGACTTGCTAAGGAGGGCAGGAGACCTCTACACTGGAGATGGAAGAGCGCCCAGGAGCCTTGGGAGGCCGATTCCCCTGACTCTGTTGCAGTAGATTGGAACAGTTCTAATGCTTAGAAGAACACCTTTCTCTGCATGTGGAGGAACCAGTTTTCCAAAAAGCAGTAGACTGGTCATCTCTGCTTCCTAAATCCTACGTTATTAAAATACCATAATTACCTAATGAGCTAACCATTGTCATTTTTCTTTTTCAATATGAAGTTTTCTGGGCACTGTGTTCATGCCAAGAGCTACTTAATATGATCCATCTTTTTTATTTTTAGTCATTAAATAACAGTAATGCACTAGAACAAACCTGCAGTTTCCCCTTGCTTCCCATGCTTGTCCTTTGCTCTTGACTTAAGGACCCACCCTTGTCAGTGCATCATCAGTTTCACTGGATTTTCATCATGTATTTCACTTTGGCATTTTCATGTTCCTGCAGTTTACTTTAGGTGTTACTCTAGTCCATATTATCATAGTGTCTGGGTGCTTGCATAGTTGCTTTGGGCTTCCATCTCTAAAGGGGAGTTTTTGAACTGCCCCAAAATATTCTTTTTATTTTTGGAACACTCATTTTCACACATTACTTCTCCTGTGCAGAAGACCTGTACATCACCAAAATTCCACTCCCCTCCTCATGTAAGCACTACATTTAGAAGTAAATATTACTCAGATCTCTTTTGTAGGACTGCCTGCATGGCTGAATTTCATCAGTTGCATTTTGATTAATACACTCTTTTAAATTTAGAGCTAACCTTCCCTCAAATAAATAATGCAAAGCAGCGTTATAATATGGAAACATACCTCTCTGTACAAATACAGGCATTTTAATTTCCTTCCAGGTGTTTTCTGTGTTCTCACAGAGCTCTCTGGAGCACAGGAAGAAATGCTCCTAGTGACGTTCAACAGTACAGGCACTATAAACAAGCTGTCCTTCCAGTGACGTTACCACCATGCTGCGTGCCCATCACATGGTGGAGGTAATAGCTCGTTATTGAGGAAGCATTCCTCTGTGGGAGCAGCCTAAGGGATTTCATTTAAGTGTTTCCTCACCTTCTGCACAACAGTTGCCATTTCTGGAATAACCTTCTCCAGCAGACCTCAGCATACCAGCCACGTAGGAGTAGGTATCTTTCCCTCCTGAATAGCCTGGGCAGGCGTCTTTAAGCCTCAGATTGCTGGTAAGTGAGCTGATTTTAGAAGAGCCAATGTTTGTTACATACAGGGAAGATAGTTCTGTACATTTATGTATACACTGGGAAGTTACACTACCATTTCTTCATTATGCAGATCCAAAGTTGGTGCAATTCAAGCAGCCATCCTGCAAGGAAAAAAGACTCAAACTGTAAATGCAGAGGCACGGGGTGCTGCGCTCTCACTGCAGTTACCCCTGTGGGGAATCCATTCCCTGTCAGTCTTAGACACTACTGATCTGCATCTCACCCATCACACTAATCCTTGCAGAGTATAGGCCAGTAAAACTTACTGGCAGCACTGGTATCCTGTCTCATTTCTTCAGGGATTTTTGTTTCAAGATTTTTTTCTTAAACAGGACAAGTGGTTTCAGAGATTGGGGGAAAAAAAGGCTATACCTTACCTTGTTGATCATGGAGAAATTTGTACCTTAGGAAGACTTCATGGGCATGGAACCTATATTCAGATTTGGAAAGAATATTCCCTAAGAAAGGTAAAGGTATTGTCTTTTTGTTTTAATAAAAGTAACAATAATTAGCCTGATAAGGTTTAGTTTGATGAATGTTTTCTTATTCATATGAGTAAACTGGGTGAGTTAAATAGGACTGTATAAGTACAGTTGGTACACAAAAGTAATTTCAGGAATCCACCCTCATGCTGTACTAACACCTAACCTTTAAATACCATTTAAGTGCAGTAGTTGAAATAAACCAGTTAAAGTAAGGGAGTTTTTCCTTTGACTGTGAATTAATTTGGAGGTTAGCCAGCATTTGTTAAAATCACACTCAGAGAGTTGCATATTCCTTGTGAGCTGTGTGACTGAGATGGAAAACCTGTATGCTGCTTAGATAATCTTGTAGTCTCTTAGACTGCATTTCCAGCCTCAGTAACATGAATGGTTTTTGTTCTTTTGTTTTTTTGCAGAGAGAAGAGGATCCAGGACATTTCTTCTTTTCCATTTAAAACTTGCTGAACAACTACTAAATAAATTATTTCTGTTTCTCAGAATAAACAGTTTCCTACCTGCTTTCTTGTGCAATCCTTTCAGTACCCAAGATGAATGAGGCATGTATGTCTGATTGCTTATGAATATGTGGCATGGTGTAAGGAGAGCAGTATGCAAAGGAGCACTCCTGTCAAATACTGCCAGTTATTGCTGAATTCAGGGAGTTTGTCATTTGTCTTGGCTGTTGGAAACTCAGGTTCTAGCATCTGATGGGCAGGGGAGGTTCAGAGAGGCTACCTGAGCACCGAATTTCTCCTCTGAGTTAAGCAGAGGACCTTACAAGGAGTGCTTCAGAGAACTTTGCTGGAATGCCAGCTTTCCTGTGTAGGCAGGTTGGGCAGCAGCATGGGGATGAATCTCTGGCATATTTAACTCACCAAGTGAACTTTATATCGATATACTTCCCTCATACTTAGCTCAGGTCTCCAGTGTGAGAGTTCAGGTGCTTGTTCTTCAGAGATCCAGCCTATTAGGCAGCACCCAAGCACCACTTCTGCTGCCTACACCCAACACAGGACAGTGGTGGACAGGCTGAACAATTGCTTCTAGATCCTCAAAGAGTTGTTTGCACAAGAGGTATATTTACCTTTGTCTTGGTGTAGTAAGCACAAGAATTTTCACCCTTTTTTTTTTCATTTTTTAACTATTGTTTCTAGAAAACAGCCTCCTATTTTTCTGTCTTCTCTTAGAAAATTGTGCTGTTCCTTCTGTATTACTGAGTTACTGCACTAGAATACCAAAATCATGCAATTCAGTTGGAAGATGAATAAGGTGTGATTTATTTTTCCCAAGGAAATTCTAAAAGCTGGAGGTCACAGGAGACATGGACCATTTATTATTATGGTTTATATTTTGCTTTGGCTGAATATATTTGGTTTCATTGGGAATACAGTAGGTGTGAAGAGTCATTTTCTCTTTTATATAGCATCATACACTGTTTTTTCCTAGTATTTTCTTAAATGTCTATCAGAAGCATTGCCAATGTGTTGTCCATATTTATTTAAGTAACTGTTGCTCATAAGAATATTTGAGAAGCTTGCAACTGATCCCCCTACAGTATCAGTTCTTCAAAGAGAGGTGCACAAGCCAAATTTTATGCACTGTGAGTAATCCCATTGGCTTCAAAGGAACTGCCCAATGCATGAAGTCACCTAAGTCTTTTCAGGAGCAGGTCTGATTTTTTTACATTGTTGAACATGAGGAGACTGGCAGTGCTGTCTTCATTTTGAAGGGGCAAGTGGATGTTTGTGTTAGATGCATGTCACTCACTTTCCTAGGAAGACTTGTAAAAACGTGTTTGCAAAGGTAGTGGAGAATGATGCGTGTGTGCCAGCCTCACCCTGCCTTGGCAGCATCGTTTCTGTGTGCTCTGCACCAGGGCTGTTTTTATAGATAGGCAGATACAGGTGTGTCTACACACACACACACACACAGAGCCCCCTTGGTGCTGTCGACATCTCTTCCTTTGATTGAGGTGCAATACTGAGGCCTCCTGAGCTCTGCCCACTTGTATTGCTATGACAGCTTTCTAGCCAGATTGCAGAATCACAGAATGAGTTAGGTTGGAAGGCACCTTTCAAGGTCACCTAGTCCCACCCCCCTGCAGTGAGCAGGGACATCTTCACTGGATCAGGTTGCTCTGAGCCCCATCAAGCCTGACCTTGAACGTCCGAGGGATGGGGCCTCCTCCACCTCTCTGGGAAACCTGTTCCAATGATCTACCACCCTCATTAAAGAACTTTTTCCTAATACCCAAACTAATTTCCCCTTTTCTAGTTTAAAACCATTACCCCTCATATTATTGTTACAAAAACCATTACCTCTTGACCTGTTGCTACATGCCCTTGAGAACAGTTCTTCCCCAGCTGTCTTACAGGCACGTTTCAGGTACTGGAAGGCTGCTATAAGGTCCCCCCAGAGCCTTCTCTTCTCCAAGCTGAACAAGCCCAACTCTCTCAGCCTGTCTTCATAGGAGAGGTGCTCCAGCCCTCTGATCATTTCTATGGCCCTCCTCTGGATGTGCTCCCAGTCATCCATGTCCTTGTGTTGAGATCTCACCAGAGTAGAGGGCAGAGTCACCTCTCTCAGTCTGCTGGCCAGACTTCTTTTGATGCAGCCCAGGATGCATTTGGCCTTCTGGGCTGCAGATGCACATTGGTGGCTCGTGTCCAGGTTCTCATCCACAAGTACCCCCAATTCCTTTTCCTCAGGGCTACTTTGCCAGTTGCTGCATTCCTAGTGCAACTGGCCGTTGCATTCATTTTTGTAAATGGCTGTTTTTCAGAAGTGAAAGAAATGGCTCCTGTGTGAATCAGGCATTTTTATTGGATGAGAACTAAAGAAAGAAAAGTTCACCTTGAGAACAAAGAAGCACTGGAGCAGGTTGCACAAGGTTGTTTGTGTCCCTGAAGGTTTTCAGATTGGGCAGAGCCCCAGCCAACCTGGTCTGAACTGAAGTCTTGACCCTACTTTGAGTGAGACGTGGGATTTGGCAACTTGTGTTGTTCCTTCCAGTGTTTCTGTGATTCTCTGTTGGGTATCACTTCAGGGAATGGTTTAGAAAGCAATTACCAGTTTTTTCCATGGGTAACCCCATTTCCAGGTCTGGGGTGCATTTTCACAGTAGGAAGTTTGATAGAGATTCCACCACCAAACCTCAGCCCCTTGCTCAAGGAATTTCAGAACTTAGAGTCACACTTGTGAGATTAAGGAGATTTCTTTACCTAACATATTTTCTTGCCTGTCACTTAGGGCCTCACAAATGGTGTTTAATTCAGAGCCTCTTGAAGAGGGCAGTTGAAGGTACGCCAAAGTATGTGGAGGCTGGGGAACCATGGAAAGGAGGTGTCTGACATTGCATTGGGAACAGGAGGGGTGGGAGCCTGTGCCTGCAGGAAGCCTGCAAACATTCCTTGGAGCCTTTACTAACAGGCAGCAGACTCAGCAGCTCCTCGTTTCCACACTTTGCTGTGAGTCCTTCTTTCCATAGTGTCTGTTTAAATTGGTTTTTTGAGCTTCCTTCATCCCTCTCCCTACCTTGGCTATATTCTCACAACCATGTACTCTCTTTCACTCCCTCAAAGCGTGCCCTTTGTACCACGATGCTGCCTGACTATCATTTTCCCTGTATTTAAGTAGCACCTAGGCTGATGGGTGGAGATGGTGCAGAATGCAGCACGTGGCAGAACTGAGTTGTCAAGGGATTTCAGTTCTTCAGGTGGCATCACCAAATGTATCACACAGCTGAGGAACTCTGCCTTGATTATTTCACCTTTGCAGCTCCAAAAAAATATAGCAAGATGTCTCTCCTACCTTACCTGTGAGAATATTTAGTGGACTTCCAGAAACAAGCAGCAGGGTAAAATGTTATCTGTGTGCACCTGTCAAAAGTATCTGATGATCCTGTGACCATCTGAGAGTATCAGGAAAAGGGAAGCTAAGCTTCCTAGCATGCATCTTTATATTCAAGTCATACACGTTATATATAATTAATAATAACTTATTAACATGAAGGACTTCTTTTTCAAATGTAATTCATTCTGCACAGCATTAGTACAGGGTTATTTTGTCTCTTAAAAATGATTCAGAATGAACTTTTCCTGAGAATGACTGTGACCATAGGTAAGTATCACTGGAGACAGGATTTGTTCTTTGGGATCCCTAGTGATTTTTGTCTGAAACTACTGAACTTCATCTTTACTCTGGCACGCTGTTAACACATTTGTGTAGGTGGACCTAAGGGCAGACCTTCAGACTTGGAACTTACTGAACATCAGAACTAAAAACCTCACAGTAAGTTCATCATGTTAAATTCAGACTTGAGTTTCATCTTCCAGCTGTGAACAAGAATGGCAGGTTAGTCACCTTGGTGGGTTTTTTGCCTTTGCTCCTGGTGTGCCTGTGTGCAAATCAGAGATCCACGCCCACTGTCACCCATCTTTTCATTGAACTAGAAGAAGGTTATTTTGGACATGGTGACCTTGCTCTCCTTTTTTCTCTGGTAGGAATTTCTGGCTCCTGGGCTCAGGAGAATGTAGCTGTCAGGGAGAGTGGAGGGACAGATTGTATTTACGGGTTTAAGCCTACACAACATTGAGAAGATGACCAATCAGCTCAGCAATAGTGAGGTCCCCAAAGCTTTTCAAGCCTACAGCATCTTGTTCCACTGTCTTTCCTACACAACTGAACAGTTACACCATGCACAATTAAAATGCAGTGTCCTGGGGAAAAGCTGCATTTCATGGTGGCTGGAGTGATTATATGAAAAGAGTGCCTGAACAGGATTATTCAGGATGAAATAAGATTACCAGTACTTTCTGTATTTGTGAATATAAAGTTAAAAGCAGATAGCATGGTCCAATGTCAGAGCTATGATTTTAACAGTTACAGCCCCCCTTTTTTTAATGCTACTTTTCTATCAGGAGAAGAGTGTGAAATAAAATATGTCTGCTGTGACTTGAAACTGTGTAAAGTGGGGCCCTCACAGCTGCAGAGAGCTGTGTCTGAGAACAACTTGTTACACCCCTGTCCTCATCAGATCTACATGTGGAGACCCAGCTGTATGTTACTGTCATCTTTCCTAACCAGATTAGTTACTGGTGTGGTGTGGTGCTTTTCCATCTATACCTGCTTGGCAGATTGCAGTAGAGGGGAAACAGGTCTGAGCCCTAGTATGATGGGATCAGACATCTTCCTGGTGGTAAATGCCAGGTTAAATGGAAGGCTAAATGCTGCCATCACCTCAGAAGGAGCATTCACAAAAGTTAAGACAGACCTGGTTGTGATCTTGCTTCAAAGCCTGTTGTGAATGAGAGAGACAGGTTCCTCCAGGCAATAGCTAAATTAGTCTTTAGCTGTGAATCACTGCCTGGAAGGGTCTCTTCTCAGACACTTTTCCATTGTCTGGACCGTTTGCTAGCTGAACAAGCTGATCTTATGCATTGAGTCAAGTCCTGTGATGAGGAGGTTAAGCTGAAGTCCCCCGTGGAGTAACTTTGCCAAAATTAGTGCCATTCACTGACAGTGAGTATGGCTCAAGTGTATTGGAAGAAGCCATTTGAGTAAAATTACATTCTAACACCACTGCCTCCACTTCAATCAGTTATAAGAAATTCCCCTGACTTCACTGAGCATAGGATTTCATCCCCAAGGCCTTGATATTTACCTGGCATATAATGAAAAATCACATTAATTTAATAAACATGCAAAGGAAACCTTAGACTAGCATGAATAAATAACAAAATACTGAGTAAGAATGGGACACCATGCTCAGCTATCACAGTGAGTTCAAGTTCTCTCACAACTTACCAGGCAGTGGCAGTAACTTAAAAAAATGTTTAACAAAGGAAAAGCAAATGAATTCCTATAAAATGGCATTTGCTTTCTTTACTGGGCTGGGCAGCCCCTTTTGTGAACTGGTCTCTAATGAAGCTTTTCAGATTTCTTGCACTGAAGCAGTGGCAATGGACAGAATGTAGAGCTGGTCTCTAAGTGAAATGTCCAACAGAAGTTTAAATCTTCAGACATTTTCATTGCTCACTTCTTTAATTTATCAAGTAAATACATATTGTTGTTACATCTATTCAATTCAGCAAAATTCACCTTAGCTTTCAGGTCCCAGTGAAGAGAACTGTTCAGTTTGTTTGGTAGCAACAACTGGTACGTGAATACAAATGTAATCCTTATGGATTATTTGGATGAATGCTTGTTGCTGTCTTCTCAAGTATCCATGGCATTGAGACCTAGGAGATGCAAACCCATGTGTGTCACAGGGAACTAAAGTTCATACTGGCAGATTCTGCTGAAACACCCAATTCAGAATACTTAGGAGAAATGCACTAAGCTTCTTTGCTTTCCAACCCCCCCCCCCCCCCCCCCCATGGGAACATTTTCACATAGGAATCTACTTTGACTTGTGGAAAAATCACACAGTAACTCTTTTGATGGTAGGAGTGGCAGATTTTTGTGTGCATCCCTTGGTGGGTAAGCTCGGAAGGGCACGTAATAGTGAAAATGAACATCAGTGAGCAGCTTTATTGGAACACGTGGCTGTAAATACACAAAAATAGCCCAGATGGGAAGCTGTGTAACCTAAGGGTGCTTTAGGCTCTTCTCTGAGGTTGAAGTTAGATCATTTTAAAATAGTCTTCAGAAGTTATTTTAAAGAACCTGCTGGTCTCGCTTTGTGTGCTGTCTTGGGTAATAGCACTTATCCTATCATCTCTCTTTAAACTGGCTGTATTTATAGAGAAGAATCCTCACTGAATCACTTTTTAAAAGTCCCCAGCAGGTCTCTGTAGGTCACAGGAGAGGATTACACCTCAACATTTTACCAAAGCACTGGTAAATGCTTTTCATTTGCTTGCAGTTGAGAACTGATCGGTGAAGTAAGGAGTCCTCAGTTATGTCAAAAGTATGACTGGGGTTTGCCTGTCTATTAATTTTCAATATTTATTGTTACAAAACAACAATTTATTATTTCCTTTCATGGTTGGTATTATTAAGAGAACAGTACCACCACTCTCTTTCAGTGAGCTGTTCTCAATCTGAATTGTAGACCACGTTCAGAACTGGAGCAAGCTTTTTGTTCTTGAGCGCTTCTCAATTCAAGTGAACGTGCCTTCTGCCTGTGGGTCTCATTTGGGGAGGTTTTTTAAAGTTATACCAGAAGACTGTAAATATATTCCTCTTGTTCTGCTTGCCAAAACATGAAAATATGTTCTTCTTCTTGGAAGAGGGTGTTTTGATATCGGACATTGTTCTTTGAGCAGTTAGTACCACTCTAGCTTTCACAGGTTCTTCTGTCTTGCTTTCATGTGTTGCCAGAAACATGTAGTTGTATAAGAACATAACTGAGTGAGAAGTCCTTTTAGTCCAATACCCTGTCTTTGATGATGGCAAAAAGGAAACGCTTGGGAAGGAGTGTTAAAGTTGACAGGTGTATGGTGTTACTGCCTTTGTTAAATCCTTTCACCCTCCAGCAGCCTGTGGCTTAAATTGTCCTGAGAGAAAAGTCACATCCCTACCTGAGTGCTTAATAATCCTTGCTATACTTCTCTTCTGTTACTCCATCTGTTTCCTTTCTTGTTCCATGGTAACATGGTACGACAGCGAGTCCCACCAGGCGGTTGCACACTTTGTAAAAAACAATGTTACACACTGAAATGCAGGATTAAGTTTTTATAGAGGCAAATACAGTTAACGTAGCAGATTCTCTCCTGGTCAGTCACATTTTACTGCAGGAGTGTTAGCTGGGAGGGATGCAGCTGACTAAATGTATGTCTTCAGGTTTTGATTTTTTCTGACATACCCCATGAGTAGACTTTGTTAAAGGAAACATTGCCTTCAGCTATGTCCACCTTTCTTCTACTCAGGAGAAGATTTAGGTGGCATGAACCTTAATTTTCACCTAAACAAGCCTGGCAGCATTCACACATAACATCCTCAGCTGCTGTAGAGTGGATATTGGGTCTTTTGGCTTTACAGAGTTTAGGTCAGAGTTGCTTAGGATGTTGTTCTCACAGAAGTAATCAACTCAAAATCCATTATTTATGGCTGACATTTCTAGCTCGGGTTCATTCTAAAACTTCCAGGTAAATAGCTTTGCCTGGAGGCTTGTGAAGACGTGCGCAGGCTGAGCTGCCTCATAGACATGGAGGGCTTAAAGGTAATGTAAAGATACAGTAAAATAAAATTGATATCATTTGAAATGTTTATTTTCCAGAGCTCCTTTTGTAGGTTAAATGCACAGCAGTGACTTTTCTCTCTGTTATACAGAGGAGCCAATATACTGTTACACACCACACAACTTCACCCGCGATCAAGCCTTGTATGCCAGAGGATATTGTTGGACAGAATTAAAAGATGCCTTGCCAGGAGTTGATGCCAGCCACTGGCCCTCCTTGTTTGAGCATAAGTTCCTACCTTATGCACTGCTGGCTTTTGCTGGGATAATGTACATTCCAGCTCTGGGCTGGGAATTTCTGGCCTCCACCCGACTGACTTCAGAGCTTAATTTTTTGCTTCAGGAGATTGATAACTGCTACCACCGTGCAGCTGAAGGGCGGGCACCAAAAATAGAGAAACAGATTCAGTCCAAAGGCCCGGGGATCACTGAGAGGGAGAAGAGAGAGATCATTGAGAATGCAGAGAAGGAAAAAAGCCCCGAACAGAACTTGTTTGAGAAATACCTGGAAAGAAGAGGGCGGAGTAACTTCTTAGCTAAGCTTTACCTTGCGAGGCATTTGTTCATCATCTTTTTAAGCATCATACCAATTACATACTTATCCACCTACTATGCTACCCAGAAGCAAAACGAATTTACCTGCGCGCTAGGAGAGCCCCCGGACAAAACGAGCAGCTCCAAACTGCACATCAGAGTGAACTGCAAACTGCCGTCTGTCCAGCTCCAGAGGATTATTGCTGGTGTAGATATCGTTCTCCTCTGCTTCATGAACTTAATCATCCTCATCAACTTGATTCACCTCTTCATATTTCGCAAGTCCAACTTCATATTTGATAAACTGAACAAAGTTGGAATAAAGACCAAGAAGCAGTGGCAGAAGTCCCAGTTCTGTGACATCAACATTTTGGCCATGTTTTGTAATGAAAATCGGGACCACATAAAGTCGTTGAACCGCCTGGATTTTATCACCAATGAGAGCGATCTGATGTACGACAACGTGGTGCGCCAGCTGCTCGCGGCGTTGGCCCAGTCCAACCATGATGCCACTCCAACCATGCGTGATTCAGGGATCCAGACGATAGACCCAAGCGTTGATCCAGCAGACATCGATGCTAATGAGCAGCTCATCATTAAGAGACCAAGGAAGAAGATGAAATGGATTCCAACTACCAACCCCCTTCCTCAGCCTTTCAAGGAACAGCTAGCCATTATGAAGGTTGAAAACCACAAGCCTGAAAAACCAAAGCCTGTGAGGAGGAAAACAGCAACGGACAGCCTTATAGCTCCCCTGTTGGAGTCTGCTGCGAAGACCTCACAGCAATCCTCCGCTCACAAGACCGAGCCAAACGCCCTCCCAAGCACAAGCAGCGAAAAGAAACACACGCGACACTTTTCCTTGGATGTTCATCCATATATACTTAGTAGCAAAAAACCCAAGCCAGAGATTCAAGCCATCCCCTCCATGCCAACCTCAAAAAGCCAAGAGGGTGGATTTCTAAACCAGGAGGAGAATGTCGTAGTACACGTTACCTCCTCTCTCAAAGGTACAGTATGCCGTAGTGCCCGTACCACCTCTGTAGACCATAATTTGCCTAGCGATCTGCAGAAATTCAAAGCTTATCAGAAATGTTTGACCTGCTTTGCTAGACTTTGGGATAGCTAACAGTCTTAGGGCTTGCAGGCCTCAGAAATAGGGGTTCTCTTTTGGAAGACAAGGATTATTACAGGTAGAGCAGTATCAAACAGCCTGTGGGCTGTTGGTGCAGGGAATTCTTCAAATGTAAGCAGATTTTCTTAGTTACAAGTGTGGTCATGCTACACCAAGGAAATGAGAGTTTGGCCTCCGTGATATCCTTCCTGCTCCACCAGCACCTGGCACATTTCAAACCTGCCTTATTTTCCAGTCATATGGAAACTATCATGGTAGACGACCAGTACTCAGACCAGTAGTAGCCACTTTAGGGTGTGCGAGAAACTGTGCTGGAGGTAGTTAAAAGCCGCCTGTGGAAAAAATTCTCTTTAACTACCAATTCCTAGGGGTTGCCATGTGTCTGTCACTCTAGGAAACCACCAGTCAGATCTTTCATATTGTTCTTCACACAAGTCACGTTTTAAATTGCCCTTTGTCTCATGCAGACCAGAGGTTGTATGGTCCGAAGTGTGGGTGCTGGTCGAGGGGTCAGGAATTCTGCCATTCCTTTCCCATGTGGCCTCACAGGAGTTGGTGCTCTTTCTGTGCCGCAGTTCCCTGTGTGAGTCTTGGGAATCCTATCCCTTTCTTACCTCCAAGGAGTGTTCCAAATATATCAGTAGTCATTAGGTGCTAGAGTGATGGGGAAAGCCACGTGAGCACTAAGAAAAGTGATAGGTCAGTAGATAGACTGGTAGGCAGGTAGATATCTTCTCGTTTATTTTTGTAAGCTACTGACATAAGAAAGAAGCACTATGCAGTTAAGTTGCAGAAAGATTTGTACTTACTTAAAGCAATGGCTCTCATCTCATTACAAGCTAAGACCTCCCTCTGGGCCTCGACAGACTGACAGCTACCGTCACCCCACTGCCCAGCAAAGAAGTGATTTGAGGTATAAAGTTTCTGTCACTTCCAAATCCTTACGGTCCTTAGAGCCCTCCAACTCCCCAGTGTGCATGTGAGCTATTCTACAGCATCCCTTATCCAGTCACCTGCTCTGATTCCAACTCCTCAAAACTACTGGGGTTTTCTGGTCTCAATTACCTTCATTTAAATTAGTGCTTAAATATTTTTAAGGGCAAAAAATAATTACTGTAGTTTTGGGGCTCTGTTACTCCCCATCCCCATTAAAACTTTCAGCTTTTATTTTGAGTTAGACCAACATTGCAATCCATCAGGTAAGGCAGATTTCTGATTTCTGGAAAGAGACATCAGTTAATATCAAATTGCTGAGTTCTTTCTAAAGACAAGTGGCTTACAATGCGTAACCACTATTTTTTCCCATTGAAAATATCCGTGCTTTTTTGTATTCCATCCTGTGTTTGTCAAAACATTAAATCATAACATTTAGCAAACACTTGCCAGACTGCAGAGGAGAATAAACGATCCTTTTGGGTTGTGTTTTGTTCATTTTACAAGAACACCATTCACGTAAGGAAGCATGAGCATGCGTTAAAAAGAGCAAGATTTACACACCCCATTGGTTGTTTGTCCTGTTTCCCTGAGCCTAAAGTCCTATTGTTTTGAAACAGTCATGTTGGATTTCTCCAAGTATCCCAAGAAAATTTGGGTTTGGGTCCACTCCTGCTCCCACTGAAATCAGTGCCAAAACTGCCAGTGGCTTGTATTTGGTTCAGGACAATCCTCTCTGGTGGACTGGAAGGGTGAAAGATAACCTATCTCTCCTGTTTTCCTTTTAGACACCCCTCATCCTGCAAAAGAGATCCTGTACTCATCAGAGACATGCAGAACTGTGCCTGCTGCTGGGGCTTTCGTCACGTGTAACCACAACCATATAGCCACCACGGCTGCTGCAACAAGTATCACCTTGAACCAAGTCAAGCCAGAGCCAACACCCGCCCTGAACTGCAACCCAGCCCACCCTTTGCTGCACATCAACACGCTCTACGAGGACCACGAGGAGGAAGTGGCAAACATAATAGACAATGGTATTCACTCCCCAGCGGACCCCGGGGAGATGCTCTCCATCCCAACCCCGAAGCAGATCAGGTTGGCAACATTTGACGAGCCGATGGCGATGGTGAGCTCGGTGGAGTACTGAGGATGAGACGCCGGGCTGCAGAGCTGCGCCCTCCTCGCCAGGTCACAGAGACCACCGCAGTGCCGACCGGGGTCCCACCAGCCATGCGATTCACTGCATGAGCATGGAGAGTTGTCACACAGACTATAGTTTCTGGTAGTAACACCCAAACGGTTTTTCAGGATCACATCACGAGCACTGTCAGGCATTTGCAAAGCAGAATTAAAAATAAAAAGGCTCTGGAGGAAACCAGACCTTTAACACCAAGACAACCATTAGCTCTAGCTCCAAACTATAGCTTCCTGATTGAAAGGGGGAGTAGCACAATGTACAAACACGGAGAGTCTGATGGCAGTAATCTTTAGTGAGGGTGTAAATCCTTCGCATTCAGAGTCACTGATCAGAGTTAGAAGGTGAGGTATACTTTTTCAATGGCAGCAGTTAAACAAGAGGGGTTTTTTTCTAGGCAGAGAGGGTTTGCTGTAATTTTTTTTTTCAATTCAGGATTATGAAAAAGTTATATGCAAGCAAAATTTTTGTTTGTTCCTTTCTTTAGCTCACTAACGTTGGGCTTGATGGAGACTTGGCTGAAAGGGCCTTACTACCACCAGCATTTAAGTGCAAAAGGATTGACATGCTCAGTCTCTTGCATTTATAAATGAAAATACCTGAGGTATGCCCTGCCCTTTAACAAGCTTATATGTTTGATGGAAGATGATGAAATGAAGAGTTTATTTTTTTAACTATATTTTACCATGGGAAAACTTACTTTAATAACTTTTCAAATCAGGTGTTGCTTTTAACACAATGTGTAGAAGAGTCATTGTAGCTGCTTATTTTTTCATAGTCTATTTATGAACCAGGTTAGAAACTTTCACGGGTGCTTCACTGATAACGAAAAATCTTACGAAGGGCGTTAACAAAATAGCTCACAAAAAAGATGAAACCAGCAAAAAAAAAAAACCACCCCTGTTTTCCAATAACACAAAGTTAAAGAAGTCTATGAATTTAGGTCTGCAGACTTGCCTGGTCCTTGATTCAGCAAACACTTGAGGCCACGGATGGCACCGAAACGACTCCTGTGTCTAAAGCTAAGCACACACTGAAATGGCTTTGCTGGATCCGGGCTCTAGTGCAGGCAGACAGCAATCCTGCAGCACCTGCTGTCACTCCGATTCAGTATTTGCCTTTCTTGGCTCAAAGCACATCTTCATGCCCATTCTCCTATAACTACGGTATGTGTGATTTAACAGAGACCTCTAGTATAACTAAAACATCTATTAAAAGTGTTATCATGCAATAACCATTCTCAGCAAAATTATAGTGAAACAAAACGTGACTGTGTTAAAATAATACTCCTAGCTGCATTCAGAATTATGGACTATGTGTGTTTGCTTCAAAATTATGTATAACGGTAGAAAAAAATATGCAGCACAAAATATGGGACTGAAATCTTGAATTTATTTTTAATTTATTACCTCAGACATGGATATATGATACCAATATTTAATGCAAATAGCACTGAAAATAAATACCTATTATTCTGAATAGTTTAATGTGTACTACTTCCTAGCGTAGTTATGTATAAGGGGGATTTTGTTATTAAGCAGTAGGTGGGACATGTAAAACCCCCACTCCTCCCTACGTCACTTCAGTTCTGCCCAGCCTTTTTGGCCTGAACAGGCAAATACCAGAAAGGCAGCAAGCCATGGGACACATGCCACTACAGGGGAGGGGGCGTTGGGGACAGCTGAAGGACTTGGCGGTAACACCTCGAAGGTTTTGGCATGGAGCTGAAGGGAGAGATGGAGCTTGGTCCATGGAGATGCTGTCTGCAATGGCTCCTGCTGGCCTGTCTCCCTCCAGCCTTGGGGATGTTTGAGTTCCCCACAGCCTGCAGGCCAGCAGAGCTTACACACTGCCCGTGGCTCCAGGGCCATAGGTTGGTCACCCCTCTTCTTACTTGCTCAAACACGAGCTGCAAGGTGTTTGGGCCCACAGGCTGCGTGACCAGTAACCTGGTGTGACTTTTTTTACATACCAAATCTGCACCTGCGTAGTCAGGGCCTCATTCTGCCCCAGGTCCAGGAGGAAGCTTTCTGCAGCGAGGCAGCCGTGGCATAGAGCATCACACATGACGGGGCTGCCCAGCCTGATGGATACTTGCTGTCCACACAGAGTCACCTGAAGGCACCGGCACATGGAACCTTTGGAGGTGAGCCACATGCCCCGCTACATCCCACTCACTGAAATATCTGGTACTGTAGCTAGAAATAATTTTGGGGGCAAATGAAAAGCATTATAGGTCAGTACTTCTTAAAACACCAATAAACAATTAGAAAAAAAAGATGGAAAAATGACTGAAGAAAATCAGGAACTTGTTAATAAAAGCAGGGTGAAAGAATAGGACCCCGAGCCCAAAGTGAAAGAGGTGCGACTCCCTTATGCCACTGTACTTTGATCTGCCAGAAGGCAGCGTGGTGGATTTCTTCAGGCTTGCTGCAGCAGCCCAGCTGACAATGTTGTAACTGCATGAAGGAATCTTTGGGGTTGCCTGTTCACTCCCCATTTGGTATATATTTGAGCTATAATATATTTCACATATTCACAGAATTGTAGGGGTTGGAAGGGACCTCAAGAGATCATCAGGTCCAACCCCCCTGCCAGAGCAGGCTCCCTAGGACAGGTTGCACAGGGAGGCATCCAGACAGGTCTTGAATATCCCCAGAGAAGGAGACTCCACCACCTCCCTGGGCAGCCTGTCCCAGGGCTCTGGCACCCTCACTGTGTAAAAGTTCTTCCGCATGTTGGTGCGGAACTTCCTGTGCTCCAACTTGAGGCCATTGCCCCTTGTCTTATCTCCACAGACCACTGAAAAGGGGCTGGCCATTTTCCCCTGTGTCCCACATTTGAGATATTTATAAACATTAATCAGATCCCCTCTCAGTCTTCTTTTCTCCAGGCTGAGCAGCCCCAGCTCACTCAGCCTTTCCTCACAGATGCTCCAGGCCTTTAATCATCTTCATAGCCCTCCTCTGGACTCTCTCCAGCTGTATCTGAGCAAAGTATCAACCATATTTTGTCGCTGCTGGCCTGCAGTGACACACCAATGTACATATACATACCTGTACGAGGCAAAGCAGACCATGGCTGAAAAACGAAGGATTCAAGCTTTGTGTAGTACATGGAAAATAACAACACTCTGTAACTAGAGGGATTTTCACCCTGCAGAAAATGCTGGGCTGTGTTCTCAGGCAGGTGCGCATGCCCAGCTAATGAGGGTGGTGTTTCCTAGGAAGGGTTGCCCACTAAGGTCCACGTGTCTCCTGTTCTTTCAAGAGGCCTCATGTCTTTGTGGACACACTGTCATTCTCCCTCTTATCACTGGTTTCTGCTGGTTTAGGATCTGCTTCTAGGAAGCTATAGCAAATTTGACTGGAGCAACTTAAAGAAAGAAAAGCAGAGTTTTTCTCACCCTCGGGACAAGCTGGACTGAAGGGAACAGCCCCTTCACTCATCTTCACCAGACTGCCAAACTACTGCACCAACCTCTTTCAGAAGCTGAAGGCTGCGGCTGTTGAGTGCCTGGCTGTGGGTGTTAACACACTAACTGCTTGCTAAGGGCAGGATGGTGGCCCAGACATGGCACATCACTGGCCAAGCAAGTAGAGAGCAAGTGCAGCTTAGTCTTGGCTGATGTGGGGCAGGTAGACAACCCTGATGAAGGCACACAGCAACCATCATCTTGCTGAACTGGAAGGAAAATGGTAGTGCCCTACTCAACTGAGAAACTTACCTAAACTGAATGACCAAAGATGAGAAGGAGACACAGCCTCGTTTTTAAATGTCTCTTTAGCCTGACTCACAGTAGCATCTCCATCTGCCTAGTCTCTGCCTCACAGTTTCAGCTTGAAGGATTGGATGACTCATGTTCTCCAAGGTTGCTTTCCCATTTACTTCTCCATGTAAAGGACTTCATGTTGAGAGCACAGAACCCCCTTCCTTCAGCAGACTCCTTATTCAGAGTACGTGTGACAACCAAACCGGGGAGGCAAGTGTGTCAGAAGCATCCTTCGAGCTGTATTTAGGCTGCCCAAACCCAGCAGGAGATCAGCCATTCCTGCCCCTCAGCCAGCTAGAGAAGGGCTTCCTTTGGGATATTTTAGTGCCATAATGCTATTTAGTATTGATACTACTCACATGTAGCTGTACTGAGTAAATGTATCCATACACTGTATGTATGTATCGGAATACATAGTATACCAGCCGTATACCTACAAATGACAGATATAGATAGATATATATATATATTTGTCTCAGGTCTTAAATTTGAATTTCCAGTCTTTTGTGGTTTCCTTAGAATCATCTCTTTGGTCACTAAGGAATTTTGTAAGGTTCTGTAATAACATGTGAAAGCTGTTGTTGCCACCAGTTCAAAAGTGGGCAAGTGCAGCTAAACTGCAGGTAAGCAAACAACCTCCAGGGAGAAAAGCAAGTGGCTTTTTTAGCATACAGCTCAAATGTGTCCATAGGGCAGTGTTTGTTCTTTACTTCTTGGATTGCATGATTTTCATGCATATATATATGTGTATGTAAAAATGTATCTGTTGTGTAGAGATGTCCCATCTTCTCTACTCTGCTTTGTAAAAAGCTATAGTTAGTCATTTATTTTCTCTTCATTTCCCATTATTGTTCATTAGGCCCAGCCTAGCAACGTTATCCATCTCCCTGATTCCACTGGGACTTTAGCTGCTGGGGCATGCTGGTGAGGACACGCTGTTCCCTGCAGAGTTAGGGATGGGATGCAGGGGAGGGGGTTATATTTTGATATTGGCAGTAAGTCAAGCACTGATCTTGGGAACTCTGCTCTCCTCAGTGCTCCCTACAACTGCTCAGCACCAACACACAGGACAGAAGGTATCTCTGTGCTGGGGACCCGGGGTGTATAGCCCACAATAGTTTTGCACATCCTTTGTATCTCCAGAGCTGGCTCCCAAAGCCAGCGTTGGACCCTGAGACAAGCAAACCAGAGTCAAAGCTCCTCTCACTTGTCCCCAGTTCCCAGCCACCAGGTTACCTGCCAGTTAAAAGTACAGCAGGGATACTGCTCACAGGCTCTGTGTATGTAAGAGAGATGCTGCGCTGAGGGCATTGCATCTTAAGCTTTAAGGAAGCTCGTCACTGCCCTTTCAGGCAGGAGCACTAACGAAAAGCTGAGTCTAAGAGCATGAGCCCAGGCTCCTAAAGCCACTGACTCAGTGAAAACAGCTTTAAACACAGGACTTAGCGCTCCATAGAGGAAAATTCTTCCCTTTGTATCCTGTATCCCAGGAATAGTGAAGCCCCAGCTCTCACCTTTCAGTCAGAAGGCCCAAGGAGCTCTGGAAGTGCTCGTCCCCAGCTGTCAGATGCAGACACTGAAGCACAGGAAAGTGAAACAATTTGTCCCAGAGCTACTTAGGCTGTGCCCAACCTACCTAAACTGAGCTCAAAATATGCTGTAGGTAGGGTGGGTTTGGGTGCTGTGGGAAAGCTCACTGAATTCTTCTCCCAGCAGAAAATGTGGGGTTTTTTTGGTTTTGGTTTTGTCGTGGGGTTTTGGGTTTTTTTTTTAATTCTACCAGAAACAGCGTGGAATACTGATCAAAGAATGTTTTCCTTTAAAGAAACAATGTGTTTTGTCATTAAAATGATGCTGCTAAAATACAAGCCACAGAGCACACTGGGAGTTTTTAAACAGGACAATTATTTTTTCAGTCACCTTCCAGTATGTCCTGGCTCTGAATGAGGAATAGCCCACTCTGCCTGTAAACAGGCTGTAAATAACAGGAAAACATTCCCTGTACATTATTTACAAGCAAGAAATGTTCAGCTCTGCTATTCTCTGAACAGTTTTAAAGCCTTTCTTAGCTGTTTTTACCAGGAGAGAAATTTATGCATGACTCAACCGCAGCAGTGAGGATCTCAGGGCTCTGCAGGTCAGATGCTGGCCCATCAATCCTGTTGTCCTCAGTGGTTACTGATGCTTCTGACTTAATGCTTTACTGACTTGCTGGTTGTTCACAGAACGAATTGGCCTGGAGTCAGAGCCAGTTTAGGCTGAAAGAAGTTGTTGGGCCTCACGCTGAGCTTGAGAGCAAAGAAGTTTGCTGACTCTTTTGGTTAGCTAGAAATAATTTTCCTTTATAATCTCAGGGCTCATAGCATTCACCAGCCCAGCCTTCCAAAGACACATCCAGGGAGTGCACAGAATACAATATATCCCTGGAAGAGGAATGCGTGCTTCACAAGCAAAACCTGATGTCTTGCATGAAATGAGAGAAACCTCCCCCATATCCTCCACTGCAGATGCCTGCCTGTGAAGAAAAATTACATGCTTAAAAGATTATACCAGTTCTGGCTCTTAGAGCCTTTACACTGTGTCAGTAAAGCCATGGCAGGGGTTTTTTTCCCCATTTTCTGCTCAGTTACACAAGCCTGTGCCCAGATCCTGGGGCGCACAGCAGAGGAGACAGATGGGTACATTTTGTTGCTGAGGGAAAGAGCTTTTGTGAGCAGTTCAGGAACTTCTTTTGCAAAGTGATGGATGTGTTCATCCACACAAACTTGGAAGAGGGATGTGCCAGAATGGGGGCTAAGAAAACTCTGTACTATTTGTCCTCTAAGTCCAGTCCTGTGGACTTCACGCTGACAGATTTATCCTGTTATTGGAAAGGCCTGAACAATGTAAAGGAGTGAATAGAAGTATAGAAGAAATGAATAGCCTGGAGAAGAGAAGGCTCCAAGGAGACCTTGCTGTGGCCTTTCAGGACTTAAAGAGGGCTTATAAGAAAGATGGAAACAGAATTTTAATAGGGCCAGTAGTGATGGGACAGAGGTAATGGTTTTAAACTAACAGAGGGTAGATTCATACTAGGTGTAAGGAAGAAGTAGTCCGAAACAACAGAGCTGAAAGCCTGAAGAACCAGGTATGATTCCAGCAAGGGGATGCTTCAGATGACAAGAGCAGCAGAAGAGCCAAAGGAGCTTCTGGGAGAACCTTTAAATATGAGAATGGCTGGAGCATGTCTCCTGTGAAAACAGGCTGAGAGAGTTGTAGTTGTTCAGCCTGGAGAAGGCTCCAGGGAGACTTTATAATAGCCTTCCAGTACCTAAAGGGGTCTACAGGAAAGCTGGAGAGGGGCTGTTTATCAGGGAGTGTAGTGACAGGACAAGGGGTAATGGCTTTAAACTGAAAGAGAGTAGGTTTAGATTAGGCATTAGAGAGAAAAAAAAAAAAAAAGATCTTCAGTCTGAGAGTGGTGAGGCCCTGACAGAGGCTGCCCAGAGAAGCTGTGGCTGCCCCCTCCCTGGCAGTGTGCAAGGCCGGGTTGGATGGGACCTTGAGCAGCCTGGGCTAGTGGAAGGATGTCCCTGCCCATGGCAGGGGGGGTTGAACTAGACAATCTTAGGGGACATCTTCCAACCCAAACAAGTCTGTGATTCTAATGACTCCAAGGCAGTGACAGACAATATTGTAACACCTGAGAAGAAGACACTGAGTGGGGGAACAATAAAGGTGATAGAGGTACTGAGGTATCTCTCCTATGAGGACAAGCTGAGCCAGCTGGGACAGTGTATATAACCTTTCAGCTTGTGGCCTGCCCAGAACCAGGACAAAGGGACAGCATTCAACACACCTAAGGTCTCTGTGCAGACCCCTGACTCCAGGCTCCCTAGCAGCCTGGCTGCCCTCCTGGGAACTCCTCTCACACCATATGAAATCAAGGGACCCTCTGTGGTGGAAAGAGAGCATCACCCTGGGAAAAGCCAAGATTAAAATATATATGTGGACATGTGTTTTTCCCCCTCTATATTCCAGGATCTTTGTGAAAATCTGTTTAATTCTTTTTCCCACAGATTTGTCAGGATGTCCCACAGCAGCACTCTAAGTATTTCTCTGCAAGCCTGTCTTTACTTATAAGAGTTGCTGGCTTGGCCTGCCACTACTTAATTTGCTCTAAATCATCAGTTTCTTCTGAAGTGCTGGGGAGGCCTGGTCTCCTGCCATAAGTCCTTTTGTCTAAACAAAGTCACACATTAAAGCAACCACAGGATAGGAACCAAGGGCAGATCCAAGAGCAAAGTCTTGGAAAGAGCTTGGACATAAAGCAAGAGCTGTTTCATTTCCTTATTTTCCCTTTTGCCATCTAAATGCAGGTTTATGTTATACCCAATTGCTGGGAAACACCAGAGAAAATGCAGGCTGGCAAATGAAATCTTCTCTACAGGAATGCTCCTCTTCTCCCCAGCAGACAAAGCATCTCCTCTGGAGGTTCTGGCCCTGGGCTTTAAGCAGTTTTAATTAAAACTTCATGGGTTTATATTGTACTGACTTCCTCAGCAAAACACATATTAAAATAGAAATGTCATTTTCACTGCCAATAAGAATTTGCTTTTTGATTTTTACCCTAAGCACTGACACCAAAATCCATAAAAGATTATCTAATTTCTGCAAGTTTTAAGCCGTATAATTAAGTTTTGCAAGTTGCTCAGTGAATAAAGATGTGTAAATCACTAGTTCTTGGGTTTGTTTTTGTTTTTTTTTAAATGTTTCTTGTTTGGGCTAACAATAAATTGCAAGATACTCGATGACAGTTTCCATGTGCAAAATCAAGGCAGGAGACTTCTGATGAGATAATTTGCTGATTTATTACATGTTACTACCTAGTGCCTGGGCAGCAGTAACAGTTGGGAGCTGCTGTCAGAGACCAGTGCTACAACAGCAGCTATGGCCAAGTAATCCAGCAAGCCCACAGCCATTGTACTGCTCCTGCCTTACAACATTGTACTGCTCCTGCCTTGAGTATACAACATGTGGGGGGCACAGGGGAGATCACTTGACCTCCCGGCTTTTGCAAGAGACCAGGAGGTAAGTGAGAAGGGGGTGAATCAGGGCCCAGAGCTACCAAAGGCTGCAGGCATCCTCTGGGAAGTCAGTTGTGACCCAAGGCCATGCAGCTGGTGCTTATCCTTCATGGGGCAGGTTGCTAACCTATTCCTGCTCCTCCTCACCTGATGTCCACACGCTTCAACGACCTCTCCTGCTGAGCCCTCCTCTGAAATTCTGCCTTCTTCCTCTACCATATACATCTCTGCACACAAAAAGCCATCTTTCCAAAGCCCTTTCTTACAGGCACCGTGCCTGGCTTCTACTGGCTCTTTCATCATTAGCCAGGAACGCAGTGCCACAGGAGCAGAGCAGCAAATTGAAGCAGTCTATGCTCATTTCCTCACTGGTCCATAACAGTATATGTTATGTGGCCTGGGAGTTTAAATCCAGATGTCTCTCAGTCTCTCCAGCCCAGACTGCTCCAGCTTGGTCTTCCACGGAGTCACAAACCCCTCAAGCAAACCTGTTCCAGTGTGGATCTCTCATTGCTGTGTCTGTGTCTCTGTCCACGGGCTGCAAGTGCTGGCAGGGGCTTGCTCCAACAAAGAGTCACAGCGTCTTCAATATGTCTCCACCTGCTCCAGTGTGGGGCCTCTCCACGGGCTGCAGGTGGGGTCTCGGCCTTTTCCGTGGGCTGCGGGGGACACCTGCTCCACCATGGGTTTCTCAATGGGCTGCAGGGGCATCTTTCTCTCCCGCACCTGGGGCGCCTCCCAGTTTCTTCCCTGGCCTTGGTGTCTGCAGTTTGTTACATCTTCTCACTCCCTTCTCTGGTGGCAAAAACCAGCTGCTTGTGGGTTTTTTTCTCCTAAATGGGATTCCCAGAGGCGCTGTGACCATCACTGATGGGCTCGGCCTTGGTCAGCAATGAATCCGGCCTTGAGCCAGCTGCTGTTTGCTCTGTGGGGCCTGCAGAGAGCTTCTGGCTGCTTCTTGCAGAAGCCACCCCTGCAGCCCCCCATTCTCTACCAGGACCCAGACACGCAAAACTACAACACATTTACTGTGCTACCCTGAACCAAACATTCCTGCCAGGCATGCATATGAGACCTGACGTATGTCCAGACCCTTATTTCTCTTTCAGGGGCTGTTTTGTACATCAAGTGGAGCCTCCAGGCCTGCTTGCTCAAGGAGAAGCTGCATTCACAACAGATCCACTGCAAAATGAAGCACCATGCAGCTGGCAGGTCCATCAGGGAATTTTCTCCAACACTACACTACACTCCTCCAAGCCAAACCACCAAAGCTGATGCTGCTGTTATGTGCTCTCCTCCTGTATTGTCCCTTCCCCAGCCACGCTGTGCGTGTGCTCCCCTGCTGTGGCCTGACCTTTTCCCATAAACCTGCTCAAGTGATAACCACCACTGGTGGTCGTGATGAATGCATCTGGTCATGACAGCTGCATCCATCTCAAAGTGGATTTGGAGGAGACAGATAATGACACAATAGCCAAGGGCTAATCTATGGCAATACATCCACCTAACCACAGAGTTGGTCAAAGTCCAACTCAAACCAAATTTGGAAGAAACTAACCTCTTTAGTTGATATACAAATAGGACCATGAGACAATCATCTTTCACCCATCACCAGTGAGCAGTCCAAGAGCCCTCTGAGCTCTTCTGCACAGCAGCAGGCTGCACACTGTGGTGGTTCAGCCCCAGACAGTGGCTGAGCCCACACACCGCTCACTCACTCCCACAACAGAGACAGATAGAGCCTCCATGGGTTGGAATAAGGACAGTTTACTGACAAAAGTCACTGTGAATGTAGAACAATAATGGCCAATTACACTCACACCTAGTGCTAACACAGAGTACCTTACCGACCTGATGATTACAGAGTGCTGCCTGAGGGCAAGGACCGACTAATCAACCCAATACCCCAGCCACATTCAGACAGTCCGGGAGACAAGAAGCCCATGCCCTTCCCTACCCAGCTGCTTCTATGGGGAAGTGGTGTCAAGTGGTGTGGAAAACACTCCGGGCTAACTCAGCTCACCTGTGCTGGCTGCTTGGGATGGTTAACTCTGGCCTGGCCAGAACCAGGACACACACCAAGATCTCCCCTGGAGTAGGGACAACTTTGAAGGTTACTTTTGAAGGCTGAGAGATCTCTTGCCACAACAGGTTCTCCGTAAGTGACTAGTAGCAGACTAAATATTGAAATCTTAGCTAAATTGTATAAAAGACTCATTGGGCATATGTAAAATCCTGTAGATACAAACTATTGGTCAAGTCTGAGACTAGGACTTGATCCAGCTGCAGTCAGACTACTCTCTGAGAAGGAGTTTAGAAAAACAGGGGGTCTTTTCTGAACCTCATTTCTCTGAACTCAACAGGAGGGCACCTCTTGTAGTCTTGGCTGACTCTGTCCTCTATGCAGTGAATAATCATGTGCCCCTTGCCACTGAATCCTGCTAAACCACCATCACATTTACCAGGGAAATTTCTTAATTCACTGTTTTAGATTAATAAAGTATATTATCATTGCTTCTCGCATATGAGTGAAGTGCATCCCCCCATCCCCATGACACCTTCCTGCCAGAGCTCCAGATTGGATAGAATCATAGAATCATAGAATGGCAAGGGTTGGAAGGGACCCCAAGGATCATAGAGCTCCAACCCCCCTGCCACAGGCAGGGCCACCAACCTCAGGCCTGGATCTACACAAGGTTGCCCACGGCCCCATCCAACCTGGCCTTGAACACTTCCAGGGATGGGGCATCCACCACCTCTCTGGGCAGCCTGTTCCAGCACCTCACCACTCTCTCTGTAAAAAACTTCCCCCTAATATCTAATCTAAACCTTCCCTCCTTTAGCTTTAATCCATTCACCCTTGTCCTGCCATTGTCTATCCTTTTAAAAAGTTGATTTCCCTCCTCTTTTTATGCTCCCTTCAGGTACTGGAAGGCTGCAATGAGGTCCCCCTGCAGCCTTCTCTTCTCCAAGCTGAACAAGCCCAGCTCCCTCAGCCTCTCCTAGTAGGGCAGGTGCTCCAGCCCTCTAATCATCTTCGTGGCCCTCCTCTGAACCCTCTCCAACAGTTCCACATCTTTCTTGTATTGGGATAATGTCTGTGCAGCACCTTGCTCTGCCTCTGCCTCATCTGAGCACCTACCCAGCTGCAGCACCCCATGGCAGCGGGCACACAAGAGGCTGCAGAACCGACTCCTGTACCAGCAACGAAGAAAATAGGGCAGACAAGCAGGTGCTGATGCTGTTCACCAGATGAGGACAGCCAAACCTGGTGGACTTTATCAGTTCATGTGCAAGGGGAATTCTGCCTGGAGAGTAAGATTATGCATATGAGCACAGTAACATCTGGCTACCATGAGGTAAAATTAGAGTCTGGACTTACAGCATGTTAACTAGTGCTGTGTGGTAACTGTGTGTGTACATGCTCTTTTCTCCATGCTAAATGTTAAATAAAGCACACAATCTCGCTGAAGAGCAAGCTTTTCTGTACTGTAGGATGGACACACATACAAAGATTGCTACCCCAGAGTACCTCACACCTCCTAAATCCAAGAAGCCTTCCCAACAGCTTCCTCTGTTCTGTGGAGCTGACTCCATTAGGAAGCTCCTTGGAGACAGGAACATTAATGTCTCCTTTGCAATGTTGAAACTTTAAATGTGAATTTGTTGGGTTTGCTTAGGAAGCCAGAGACCTTGTGATAAGTGATACCAAATGTGTCCAAATGTGTGATTGTGCTGAGCAATTTATCAGGTTCAGAGTAATAAATGACTATAAAATAGTTGGTTTTAATGATGTTTCCTCTGCAGATTTATAGCAAAAATAAAACCCCAAAGCGTTTGGCTCCTGAGGAACACTGACAAGACTTGTTTTGCATGGATGGCTGATACATACAGATTTTAAGGCATAGAATTTGCTATAACTGAATGCAAACCAAGGATTTTGTGGTATCATTTCCATTTTCTTCCCCCTGAATGTTAATCAAGCAGCAAATGTATGAATAAGATAACATTGATTCTGTTAGCAGGCTGGCAATCAGCTAATTGACTTTCTCTGTGCACTAAGTAATGTGTATATGCTGCTCCAATTATCCCTTGCTCCTTGAGAAATAGTTCCTAATATTTAGCAGAACTATTATTCCAGCAGTACATTACCTCCAAATGTTTCTGTGTGTCTTCCTTTTGATAGCTCCCTTAATTGCCTTCTGAAATATGAACGTGTATCTGCCCTTGTGTCGACATATTAAATGCTTTTCTTTTAATTAGAGAGTTGGAAGACAAAAGCTTTACAAATGAGATGGAGTCAACTCTCCTGGACCATTTATTTTGCAATCATTACCTGCTGTCTTGCCAAGTGTGATTCCTGCTGGGAAGCCAGGATGGGCTCTCTCATCTTCAGCAAGACAGAGGAAGCAAGTAACTACCTGACAGGAGGTTGTAGAGAGGTGGCTCTTCAGCCAGGTGACAGGAGATAGGACAAGGGGAAATGGCACTAAGCTGTGCCAGGGCAGGTTCAGATTAGATGTTAGGAAAAAGCTCCTTACTGAAAGAGCTGTCAGGGCCTGGAACAGGCTGCCCAGGGAGGGGGTTGAGTCACCTTCACTGGATGTGTTTAAAAAAAGGGTAGATGAGGTACTTAGGGATGTGGTTTAGCACAGGACAGGAACGGTTGGACTTTTTGATCTTAAAGGTCTTTTCCAACCTTGTGATTCTGTGATCTTGGCCCTTGTCCCTAGAAAGGCTGTGACTGCAAGGCCACCTACCTTTTGAGCATCCTTTACCACAGCACACTTGGTCAGATGGCACCTGTTCTTCTAATCCCAGGCCATATAAAATCAATGGAATTTTATATAAACTGCACTTTGTTCAGATACAGTTGGCACAGGACATTTTTTCGTGACCTAAATTATTTTCATAATTTGTCTATTAAGGTTAGCCATAGAGGTCTCAGAGCTCATTACTTGAGAGCATGTCAGGAGAAAAAGAAAATAAATAAAAGCACAGTTGTGAAATGTTTTCCCAAGCAGTGCTCTTTCCAAAAATATTAGGATGGAGCCACCTGACACGTATGCAGAAACAGGGATGAACACAGCTGAAAGAGAGGACAGCAGGCACGTGCATGAAACGACTACCTGAAACCACAGTGGTAACATCACCCAACCAGCCTGCCTTTTCCTGTCAGAGAAGCAACCTATGCAAAATCCCATGTCTGCCTGTTCTGCTCACTCGTGCAGGTAAAATAGCTGCTATATGCTGTACCTAAACTACATGGCAAAATCAAATGCCAGGCTTCAACACTCCCCTATGAACCAGGTTTATCGACCTTCCTGCACGACCCGACCCATCCTGCCTTTCCCCCTTTTGACACACAGCACTGAGCAGTGTGGGTAAGAGATGCTGGTTTTGGGAAAGGGGGTTGGTGGGTGGACGCCTCAGTGGGTTTTGTTGGGGTATTAAGATTGTGGCCTGACTGGTTGCTTTATGACACATCTGTGGCCACCCAAGCAACCATAGACAAAGAGATTCATCTGGGCAAGGAGAACCACTCCTTCTCTGAGGCATTTAGTATTTTTTAATTCAAAGGTAGCAGCTTGGGCTGAGGCATACCTACTCCCTTGGGCTCCTGCCAGGCTTCTTTGGGACTCTCAAAGGAGGATTTAGATACCTGTCACCTCCATAAGCCACTCCAACAACATTCTGGCTACTGTCTGAGGCTGGGGAAGGGGGGAGGGGCCGAGGGCAGGGAAAGACAGTTCTCCACCTCTGAGACTTTTGGGGTGGACTTCATGGGTATAGGCAAGTACATCAATTTATTCATTGGCTGCAACAACTCCACTCCTTTCCCATAGCTGATAGGAATTCAGTTCTTACATCTTGTAGAAAAATGTAGACAATTAAAATGTACCTGGCAGTTTTGGATTGGTGCATAAAACCCCTGATGTAGAGGGAATTTCCCCTTCTCTTACAGTCCAGTGTGTTGAAGTAGGGTGCAGTTCTTTCCCTCAGAACCAGCTCTGCTTTGCCATTAAACAGGCCTGATACATTTGCTAAGTCAGAGAGCAAGCTGAGGATGTGCTGTATGAATTGCACTGAGCTACATGGTGCTGTTCAGTACTCACCTGCTGCCCGACAGGGACCTGATAGGTCTGCTCGGCCAGGGGCTGCCTGACCAATGCTGTATGCACGTGGTAAGCATATGTAACGTCGTGCTGCTGCACAACAAGCATTTCTGATTAGCTTATGCCACCTACTCCCACTCCCCCTCTCTCCCCAGGTGACTTTAGTAGTGTCAATGGGAGCTCCATTCAGTACACACGTGGAAATTGGTCACAATCATGGGCCAAAGGGGAAATGAAAGGCTCAGAAAGAAGAGACTTGCTGTTCCCTCTGATAAATTAATCCAAAAGCTGACATTCCATATGTGATTTAACTAGTCCTGAAAAGACTCATTACATGTCTGGTTTTGTTAGTATTCCCACAGAATCCATTACTAATGTCATTAGAGGAAATAAAATAGTGTAAGTTCTTAACATGATTACAAGTGATTTTAAGGTTTAGTAACAAGTATTTGTAGCAATCTCAGTCCAGGTAAATAGAATCAATAATGGGTTTCCTAAATAAACTATAAGAACAATTAATCAGCCAATAGCATAATTGCATATTGCAATAATTATACATTCACCCAGTGACAGCAATTAAAATTCAAGCCTTGCCTAAAGGTAGACTTAAGAATCAGTAAGTACATCTTTAACAGCTTAAAGCTAAAATCACCTTCTATGTAGCTTTATTAAGAGATGGTCATAGCATTGGACTTGCAAGACACAGTCATCTATCTAAATTTTTTTCACACCTACACATTTTTTATTATTACCCATTCGTTACCATCCAATGGTAAACATATTTGTCCACCTTGTACAATCTTGTCTATCAAGAGTTTTATAATCAGTTTATCAGGAAGAAAATAATTGTTTTGAATTGCCAGATTAAATCCAAAACAATCACAACTGCAGATGACAGGAATAGAGAAAATATGTTTCCACAAAGCTTGTGTAGTAGAATGTGAATTAGTCAAATGATGGATAGGGAGTAGAAATTCTACTATTTCTACACCTTCTCCAAAGTGATAACCCATAGCAGTAAGCAGCAATGTTGATACTTTTACTATCACAAGTCATACGTAGCTGAAAACATTCACCCCCTGCTTGTGAGCCTTCACTCCCAGCTTTGATAAATAACATATTCATCTCGCTCAGAAAGAACTTGGAACAGTTTTCCATACACCTATCATGTGTGCTTTGTGTTTATGGTAATTTATTTTATGGATTTAGACTGCTCCCAGTGGTACTGCAATGAAATCAGTGCAGTTACTGTAATTGGATTTACCTTGCCGGAGGAAAGGTCAGCTTTCAAAGAAGAAGGAATTCTTTTACCTTTCCCTTCATCAGCCAGGCTCCTCTCTGTTGGGTACACATAAAGCTTTGATTTCCAGCTCTTTTGTTGACTAACAGTTCTACTGTATTCTGCCTGGAAAGTAACAAAACAAAGACGACAATAACCCTCAGTCGAAAGCATTTTCAAGCTGCATTTAGAAATCACTTTACTCACTTCTGAAGGGCAATCACCACAAGTGGAGTGAAATGCTTTTTCTAATAGAAGCAGCCACAGCCAATTTCCAAGCAAAATTTCAGGAGGAATGGAGGAAAGTCAGGCTCTAATTACACCTGGTGTAAAATTACCTGGGAACAAAGGCTAATAGAGCATCTCTTTTTAAGTCCCACAGGAATGCTTAAGGGATTGAAGGCAGCAGAGAATTCCTGTCGTGGGACAGGAACAGATGAGGTGGGACAGACAGGCAAGAGCAGGTCTGCTGAAGGGCCAGAGATGACATAAAGGATTTGGACAATCACAACACAGACATTGAGGCTGGCTCTGTGTGAGCTACCTCCAAAATACCAAGCAGGGTAACTGCAACTGTGAGTTGGGCTGCTTTGGGGCCTGAGCCCATTGCTGCAGGCCCCAGGGGTCCCTGCTTGCCCACAGGCAGTGCTTACTCAGGAGTTTCAGCATCTCCATGCAGTCTGTCACATTCTCATGCTCTAAAGGACCTGAACAAGTACATTTATAAATATCCAGGGACCCCAACCATTCCCAGGGAAGTTAAACAGCTTTTTCTGAATCAGTCTGAAATTTAACTCCTTTTTGGGAAATACTGACTCTGTATAAAGTCAATTTATACCAATGTGCTATAAGAGCAATTCCACAATGGGCACATGTGGCTCCAAGTAACAACTGAGCACCGCTGGCAGCTCAGCCTAGGCTCAGGAGGTATCCACAATGTACAGCAAATACATTAATCCCAGAGCTAGTCTCTCCCTCAGGTCTCTGTCTCTCTGGCTGCAAGAAGGTTTTAACGTTTTTTCACTTGTATATTTTCTGATGGGCAAGGTCAGTCTCTGATATGATGGGTCCCGGATCGTGTCACGCCTGAGCACAAGCGTAACTGACCCATGAAATTAAAGGACTTTTTTTTTTGGCATTCACTCAGGACAGCTCAAGTTCCTTGAAGGTAGATCAGCAACAAAAGAAAGACATTAATCTCTTGGTGGAAGAAATACCTGATGTTAAAAATACACAAACAGAAAAGCTGTGGGGTTTCTTTTCACATTAGAGAACAAAATACAAAATAGGGAAAGAAAAACCACTCTATAGAAGTGCTGTATCTTAAAATCTTTAAGGAACTAATACCATATAGTATCAGTGATTAGAGCAGCTTAAAGGGAGCATTGAACAACAGCACTGTGTGACCTGCAAGGATCTGGCTGCTGCCTAGGCCTTGGCAAGAATTTCAGTCATCCAAGCGTCCATGAGGAGGACCCAGCCTGTGAAGGGTTGTCTCTTTCCACAGGTGTTGTCACAGAAGGACCCCTTTGATACTTCCCCTCATTCTAGGACCCAAGACTGTTTACTGTGAGGTCTCTGAGATATACAGTCTCTGAGATATACAAGTCTGGGTCATGCACTGAGTAAGGGCCTACAGAAGACACCTAGGATCAGCCTCTTCTACAGGGCTTTGGAGGGGCTTTCCACAACTCCCCAAGGGCATAACATGGTATCCATTATCTGCCTCTTGAAAGCTAATTTGCTGGCTTGGTATCTACCACTTTTTGGATTTCACTACATTAAAAAATTGCCTACAGCCATATAGGTGTTTCTGTCCTTTTAATAAAATTAATAAATACCTTTTCAGAAAAATCAATAAAAGAGCATCAGGCTGTAGCAGTCCAATCTTGCCCATCAGATGAATACCAGAAGTTGTGCAGTCACCACGTGACTAAAAATCACTCAGCCTGCTGGTTTCTGAAAAAAGGGAGAGAAGAATGACTTTTCAAACATGAAAACTGCAGGAGATGATGGGCATCTGCACCTAGCCAAAAGTTCATGTCAGCTTTCTAATATCTAATGCAAGTATGTCAAACACTGACATTTTCATTGCATGCAAAGGGCCCTCTATGGAAACGTGCCCACGCACCATTTTAAGCTGAATGCCAAGCAGCATTGCCACTGCACTGATTTCCCTGCCCAACCACACCTGCTTGGGATTTCCTTTGGTGGCATTCACCAGAACACCACAGGGTACAAGGTGGAGATTTCCAGGAGAGTAAAAAAATAACTCAGCATGAAATCATGTATTACAGATGATGTTGCCAGAAATGGGATGAATAGGAGTGACATACCAGCCCTGGACAAGGGCAAACATTGTCTTACAGTCAGCTTTATAAAAGAGGTAAAACAATCTGCCCAGAAATGAGATGCTCAGGAGTAAGGTGAACAACTCACTTCTTGTCTGTTCTTTACATAAGAGGCTTTATATGCCCTACTTATTAAAAAAATAATAATAATATGGATTTTTAAGCTGGTAATTGCATGTTTTAAATGCAGAAGTTTGTTTAAAATACAAGTAATAAACCAGGAAATTATTACACAAGAGCATTGTGAAAAGGTTTCAGGCATTAATAAGATAAAGTTAATTACACAATATTGATGGGGGTTTTTTCTAGTACCCTGTAATGGTGCTTTCAGTGAGATGTTCCACTAACCTGCTGAATTACTCCATTTATTCCAAATTTTAATAAGTGAACTGAAGTATTTCTCTGCTCCTACTTCTTAGTTCCTACCAAAAAAGTGGTAACTGGATTTCATGATTTAGCTTTACCCAGTCCCAGTGTCAGGAAAGAAATTAGGAAAATGGTGCCTTGTACCTTGAGATGGTTAAAATTTTGAGCATCACAGGTTTCCAAGCACTGTGTCAGATGACATGTCAACAGTGTGAATAAGTCTATCAGAGCAGCCCATCACTCCTAGGGAGAAGGTCTGTGTCCCACAACAGACAAACCATCCCCTCTTGCATTCCCAACATCCTTGTAGCCCGCAATAGTTGAAGTCTACATGAGACATGGGCATGTCCCTCGTCTTCTGCTATTTCTTACATAGAAAATGTCTCTTAACTGCTCTTCCTGTGTCCTTTACACCTCTGGCATAGACCTCTGAGTAAGGTAGAAAATGTCCCTATTACCAATCTGTTTTCCTAACAGGCACTTGAGACATTACTGGCCAACAACATACCGGTAACATAGTACTTACTGTCTTTCCAAGTATTTGTCGATCCACACAGCCCTCTAGAGCTAATCTCATTTTATTTGTGTTAGAGATATGGCTCTGCCATTTGCATCACTAGACAAACAGCAAGTTTAGGAGTGTGCAGGCTGCTCTTCTCACATTGTATGTTCTTTTGCCAGATGAAACTGGTTTAGAAACAACTGATGAATTTTGGACATGGGTGATTTTTTTTCTTAAAGTATTCATTTATTTATTTATTTATTGGCATTTACTACTACTGTGAAGTCAGTAACCTTCACTGAGCATTTGACAGCCATCTCGAGTGCCTAACACTGAACATGTCAGAAAAGATAACTCTATCCCCTCCTCCTGTTTGCACATGCACACAGATGTAAATATGGAAGGTATGAATCTCTTCAGAGCAATGTTTGCCCTCACAGGGCCAAACTTAATGTCCACGTTCAGTGATAATGTTACCCCCTGAATTTCCTTGCAGTCTACTGCTGTACAAACGACTTAACTGAAAGGAAACCTTCCTGCTGTGTCTGTAAAATTCCTATTTCCAAAGAAAGCCCTGTCCCATCAGGCAGTGGGGTGCCTAAGGGGACCTCCTGAGATGATACCTATGGTCTCCTGCTTTCTGAAATGTGCCCACACGAAAAAAAGTACACAAGTATCACCTCAAGGCATCCTGCTCAGCAAGCACAGCACCACGATCTGAGCATCCAACCATTCTGCTGAAGATTATTGTAAACAAAATGTAGCAGAAATGTGCCAAAAAGCATTGTAGCATATTTTCAAGATCAAGTTCCTCTTATCAGGTTGGAATTCATAACACATTTGTAATAAACATTTACCCTGTTCTCTTCAGAGCATGTAACACGTTCCTGTGATACAGAATATAAAAATGCAGGGCTCTGTTTAGCCATATTCACATCCAAAAGCTTCTGCATGCCAAGGCAAGGCCTCAAGAACACTTGACTGGTCTAGTCACATCTGTTACTACTCAGTGACTATTGTTCAACATTTGGTTGTATTTTTCAAGAGGTTTCATTCAATCCTTCTATGAACCAGTGGTTTGACTCGTGTGTACAATGAGTACAGGCTCATCCAAGCTTGTAACCACAGTGGGTAAACCCCAGAAGCAGCATGCAGAGATGCTTCAGTTAGCTCTGTGGGAGCCATCACTGCAACCAGAAGCAGGGTCAGCCACGCCAGTGTGTGCTCTGCCTCAGCTGGACAGACCTGCCAGGAAGCTTTGCATCCCAGGCTGGCAGATTTACATGGTGCTCCACTGAGCCACAGCAACTCACCAGCTGGGATTTCTCTCTGGGTTCCTCTGGGGTTTTGCTTGTGGCTATGCCATGGTTCTTCACTCCTTTCTAAGTGGAAAACTTCCTCAAGAATGGGTGAGGGAAGGACAACTGCACAATAGGATCTCATACCACTTCATCCCAAGTGCCTCCACTCAGCACAGTTACAAATATTCTCAGGGCCATCTTGAGAATGGGAATAGATGATGAAAGATTTATAAAATCTCCAAACATAAATATTAACTGAGTTGTCCTGAAATGGATGGATAAAGTTGGGAAAAAAAAAATCACTGCTTCTTGTCCCTAACATAGTGGGACTGAAATTAAGCATTCATCTTCCTTGCAGGTAAAGATACATTGCCAGGATCTATCTGGAGGTGGAATGCCATGACTTCCCAGTGGCAATATCCTACACACTGTTTGCTCATGTTCTTTCCCTCTTGGTTTGACCTCAAACCTGGAGTGTGAATTTCATGTCTCAGTTCCTAAAAGTGACCACTGCATCAGCAAACACAGGAGTGAGGGTTGTGCAAATGTAGGTGTTGTAGTTTTGCATGGCTGGCTTCTGGTGGAGGAGGGGGGTCACAGGGGTGGCTTCTGCAAGAAGCAGCCAGAAGCTTTCTGCAGACCCCACAGAGCAAACACCAGGTGGCTCAAGGCCAGAGTCATTGCTGTCCAAGGCTGAGCCCATCAGTGATGGTCACAGCACCTCTGGGAATCACATTTAGGAGAAAAAAACCCACAAGCAGCTGGTTTTTGCCACCAGAGAAGGGAGTGAGAAGATGTAAGGAGCTGTGAAGGCACCAAAGCCAGGGAAGAGGGGGGGGAGGAGGCACCCCCGGTGCCAGAGAGAAAGATGCCCCAGCAGCCCATGGAGAACCCCATGGTGCAGCAGGTGTCCCCCCACAGCCCACGGAAAAGGCTGAGATCCCACCTGCAGCCCGTGGAGAGGCCCCACACTGGAGCAGGTGGAGACATACAGAGGCTGTGACCCACATTGGTGCAAGCCTCTGCCAGCACTTGCAGCTCATGGAGAGAAACAGAGGCACAGAGATGAGCAAGAGAGATCCATGCCAGAGCAGGCTTGCTGGGGGGGAGCTTGTGACCCCGTGGAGGACCAGGCTGGAGCAGTCTGAGAGACATTCTATGATTTATGACTGCACTCCATAGAAGTGAAGTGACCCACGCTGGGGCAGCTGGTGAAGAGCTGAAGCCCCATGGAAAAGGACTTATGTCAGAGAAGTTAATGGAGAACTGTCTCCAGTTGGTGGGACCCATGGTACAGCAGGGGAAGGGTGAGAGGAATGACCCCCCACCCCGGCCAAGAAGGAAAACAGCCTGTGAGGAACTGACCGAAACCCCCATTCCCCCATTCCCTGCCCCTCCCTGTGCCACAATGCAGGGGGAAGAAGGGAGCAAAATCATGGCTAAAGTGAAGTCTGTTAATACTGAGAAGAAAAAAAAAATAATAAAAACCCCAGCTATTCCAGTCAATTAGAGTGACATCTGCTTTCCTAAGTGGCTTGCTTGGAGTCAGCACCCCAGGAAATGCCATGTGTCACAACCAGAGAGTCCTACAGTTCTCCTTTCTACATCCTGAACTCACCCATCTCCCTTCGACACTGTTGCAGTTAACAGACTGCTGCTGCCATATGCTGAGCCCTTCTAACTTGCTTCTGCCCTTCTTCAGCTTCTACCCTACACAGGGACCACCAAGTCTCCCCCACAGTGGGTTTGGAAGCATCTTTGTGTCTCTGAGTGGAACAGTGGTGTGTCATGGAAGAACCACAGTGCCATGAAACAATGATGATAAATGCCAGATGGAAAACGGGAAATCAAGATACTGTTTACTTATTAAAAATACTCCCAGTCCTCAGGATCCCTCAACATTTCCTTTTCACCACTTCCTTTACTCAGTGACTTGCCAAATCTAAACTAACTTGGGGAAGAAAAAGCTTCATGTCCAGGTCTTCCACAGAAAGTGCCAACCTGAAGCGTGAACAGCTTTTTGAAATCTATTGGGGCACTTCCTCTGAATAGCATAGAAACTAACAACTTCTGGTTAATAAGCTTTAATGCAATAATATTGAGGTCCAAAAGAAATGAAGGCTTTGGCTTCAGTAAATGTGTGTTTAACAAAAAAGGCATTTTAAATAGAAGTCCAACCTTTGCAGAATGCTGACAGTGCAATTTCCACAAGGCAAATTCTCTTGGGAATAGAGTATCCTTTAGATCTACAAAGGGATGATTTCCAAAACAGGGGCATAAAACAGAAAATGGGATGGTTGTCTCTATGTTTTCTGCAATGACTGGTGAAACAAAGGTACAATAACCCCAGAACTATATTTTATGTAGATTGTCCAACCTTAAACAAAACTGTAAGAAGTTCCAAACTTGTCTTATCTCAGATGGGAGGTGTATTATAGATAAGAATAAGACTTGCAAGTTATCTCACAAACTGCAGGAATCAGTGCTATTAACAGAAATTCTTTGAAATTCTGTATTAAACATTAGGTATTTTCATTTTGAGTCAGAACATTGCAAGAATTTGTTTCAGCTGCTTAGATGCACAGGGGTTTATGGTGAGCTACGTAGATTACTTGGAACTGGGCACTGAATGAAACCACCCTCAGCTGTAATCACAGAACCACAGGCTTGGGGAATTGTTTAGGTTGGAAAAGACTTTTAAGATCATTGAGTTCAGCCATTAAGCTGACACTACCAAGCTCACCGCTAAACCATGTCCTTACGCACCACATCTACCTCCAGGGATGGGAACTCAACCACTTCCCTGGGAAGCCTGTTCCAGTGATTGACAACCCTTTCAGTGAAAAGTTTGTCTTCATATCCAACCTAAACCTCCCCTGGCACAAGTTGAGGCTGTTTCTCCTCATCCTACCACTTACTACTTGGGAGAAGGGACTGACACCCACCTCGCTACGACCTCCTTTCAGTCACAGTCTATGTCCTGATCAGAAGCAGGTACCTTCATGGAGCCAGGCAGCAAATGCCACAGAAAGATGCTGCTTTCCAGAATAAGGCTTCTGTCTGAGCAAGGAGAGCACAGAGCTCACAGAGCTGTGCAGGCAATGCCATCTTCTCCATTCCCATACCCAAGTTTACAGGTTCACAGGGCCTTTGGGCTTCGTGGTTTCATTCAGCAATCTCTGGCCTTTCTGCCATTGGCAGAGCACTGATAACAGAGCACACCACAAACCTTCTGTGGGCTGACATCTGAAGGGTCAGTGCCAGCTACCCTAGCCTGCACTGTGTTGGACATGGCCCTTCCCATTTCTGGGAGGATGAGTACCCTCAAAGAAAACACTGAGCAACAGCAGCCGATTTCCTCATGTTTTAATCTGACTCAGCACCATCCTTGGTGAAATTGTTCAGTTTCTACTGGCTGTCCTGGCCCTGCTGTGGAAAAAGGGCTTGAAACCCTGGAGGCAACATCTCATTTTTGCCAGACCAGTCATAATGTCTAAAGGCTGGGCCTGGGTCCAATGTTATATACACACTACAGTACAGGCTGCACAACCAGGCTTTCTATGCTCGTATCTACGTATCTCCATCAGAGGTGCTGTAAAACAAAAGAACCCAAGCACCTTACTTTAACTAATGAAACACTATTTTAAGTTCCTGATGGCTTCCAGCTCTGTGCCAACCAGCTCTGGAAAAGAGTCCCAGGACTCAGTATTGTAATTATTTGAATCAAGTTAAATATGAAATGACTAATCTGACATTTAGGGTGTCAAATGCTTTTAAGATCTCATTTGAAGCAGGACAGTATGTCCTGAAAACATGTAAATACCAGACAGAAATAATCAATATGATAAAAAACAAGGTGGAGAACAAAGGAAAAGCAGTTCCCAAAAATACAACTAAGGAGCTGACCAGAGTCTGCTGATTCTACTACAGTGTCATAATTAAAAGCTGGAGAGGAAGTTGCATCAAGGGAATTACATTAATAAAGGTTAAATGCTAGAATTGAGCAAACTCATAAAATAAATGGTTTAAAGGCAAACAATGCTTTTACATGATAGAAGGCTCTGTAGGCAAGATTTATCTGTGTTTCATACTATAAATTAGAAGCAAACAAGGTATTGCATAGTGTAAGCTCAAAAAAAAGCAGTGTCGGGTTTTTAAAGCATGAAATACGTAGGAAGCTCTGGAGAAATCTTACTGGATCCATTTCCTGGGAGAGACTGGTGTTTCAACATTGCTGGTAAACCTCCTGCAAAAGGAAAAGAACATGATGAAAAGTGTCTTGAGCCAAAAATTCAGTAATAAATAAATGTGGATGTCGTAAGCACACAAGGAACATCATGCAACATGGAAATAAAGAATGACATCCCTGACACACTGGAAGCATGCCATATACAACATATGCTAGAAGCTGGCTTCAGAACAGCACTCACATCTCCATTTCTACTTCTTGCAGAGAGCTGTATTAACCAGGTATAGCCAGTGCCTCAATAGACTCTATCAGGAGGCTTAAAATTAATCTCTATTCTGCTTTCAAACCATGAAGCTCATTATCTGCAAGTCTATCTGGAAGAGAGACCTGAATTCTATTATTTTCTAATAATCTTGGTCAGGGGTAAACTTCACTAATTAAATTATTTACATAAACACTAGAGCTGGTCCAAACCAACTTATTTTCCTTGTAAAAAAATTAGTTTAGCTTCTACCTTAGTCTACCAGAGTATTATCATTCTAAAAAAACCAACAGGAACAACAAACAATACCATCAAGCCAACAGAGAAGAGATACTGAAGGTGGGGGTGTTTGCTTTGGCAAGAAACAAATATTTAGTAGAAAATATCTAGTAGAAAAACAGCTATCTGACTAGCTGTTGGAGTGAGTCCCAAGGAGGGCCACAGAGAGGGCTGGAGCACCTCTCTGATGAAGACAGGCTGAGGGAGTTGGGCTTGTTCAGCCTGGAGAAGAGAAGGATCTGGGGAGACCTTATTGCAGCCTCATCACTGCTTTAAAGTGCTGATACCTTAAGATGCATGCATCTCCTGTGGACAGAGGAGACACGTAGAGCTGTTACCTTGGGCACCCCAGTAACGTCACTTGCCCAGCAGTGTTTGGCCTGTCTGTTGCAATGCTGGGATGTAACATGATGTTCTTCCAAGAATCCCCAGTTCCAAGGAGCTGCCTGTCTTGGTCAGTGTGAGCATTGCACCTCCCTTTATTTTGCTGTGGTCTTGCCTAACACTCAAAATATTGTTCAAAACCAACAAACACAAATGTTATTTTCTTACTGTATCAGTCTGAGTACACAGCCAGGATAAAACAGGAGTGACATTCACAAAATGGGAACAGTTTAAGAGTTTGAGCTTCAAACACAACTTAACTCAAAACTTTGTTGCTGTGAAGCCAGCCTAAGAGTGACTCCAAACATCAGCAAAATGAGAGAAGAGGAGAAACAAGCCTTCACAGAAATCTCTTGAAGCAGATTAGAGAAATCTTTATAGAATTAGAGCATTGGAAATAATGTTTAATTTGATAATTTTAATCCTGTAGCCTAGATAAGATTCTCTACTAAACTCTATTACATGGATTAAAATCATTAACAAAAGAGTTCCTCTCTACGGTAGACAGTACTGAGTGTTCATTGCAAAGGAAAACTAACATCAAGGATAGAACAGTAAGATTCTTAGATAGCTCCTTTTTTTTTCTGCCACTGTCTCACACACAAGAAAATCCAAATATATGGCAAATAAATTCAGAGCTTCTGAAAAACTCTGTGTGTGTGTGTGTGTGTGTGTGTCTGTGCTCTCTTTGATAACATGGAATCCCTATATCCTTTGATATATGAATTTTACTGGCCCAGAAAGGAGATCAAGACAGTAGAGGGCACAAGGAAACAAGGTTAAATACTGATATTTTAATCACTTTTTCAGCAAACTACAATGGCATATTGGACAGATTGAAATTCATGATCTTTCAATCAAACTGATTTGGCTAGAAGAGCATCTGGTTACTGCTTTGAAGCGAAATGGGTGCGCAGCCAATGAGGTATAAACTGAAGTAAAGTTACACAGATAGGTATGTTTAGCCAATTAGCACACTGGTGCCAGAAAATCTTACCTTGCAAGGAGGGTCAGCCTCTGAAATGTAAGGAAACTGAGAAGATCCATGGGAGATCCTACTGCTAGGTTGCTTTGCGCTCGGGATTGCTCTGCGTGCCTTTCCATCATTATCATCCTGAAAAGCACAAAATTCAAGGATATGGTGTGACCCCCCCCAACTTCTCAAGATGCACAAAGCAAATAGTGGCATTAAAAAGTAAACAGTACACATGGCAGAAGGGATTTACTCAGAACTAAACCCGTTTTGAAGTTCATGCTTCAGTTCTGCTCAGAAGGTAGTTTCTTTATGGCAGTGTAGAACTTCGCACTGTTTCCTCCTCCTGGGGAGCCTCCCTGTCACAGAATCACAGAATTGTAGGGACCTCAAGAGATCATCAGGTCCAACTCCCCCTCTCAGATGTGTGTCACCACATCTGCCTTCACCTTTGGGCATTTTTGCTTTGTTTTTATCTCCTTTGGGTCTCTCATCGGATTTAAATTCTCTCAGCTTTATTTCTGTCTGGAGTTGTTCCCTTCATGCCCTGGCAGTGGATCAAAATGCCCAAGATACAATATGGGTGTAAAATAAATCAGTGTGAACTGTCCATTTCCCTAGTAAAAAAAAAAAAACAAAAAACCCAAACCCAAACAAAGAAAACACCTCCTCCCACAAATAAATACTTTCACTGTTTGACACAGAATTTGGGAAGTGACTGTGGCTTTGATAAGCTCCCTTTAAATGATGAGAAAAACCAGAAGTCTACAATGAATAAGGCTCTGGACTTTGTTTTTTAATTAGCAAGGAGTACATATTTGTCTTCAGTAAATTGTCAACTCATTTCAGAGATGCAGATTTACAAATAGTCAAATTTTGGGAGCTTTGAAACAGAATCATCTCCCTGAGGTAAAGATGTGTTGGATGAAGGGGAAGGATTGGATATGTAACATCTGTACTGATGTTCCCCTGACCCTTACAGGTACCTTTAGAAACTACAGAGATCTTTTTAAGTTAGGACTCCATGCTGATGCCAGCACAGCTCACATGAATATAGTATCAAAATCAGTGCTACCCTCCTGATGGTATATGCTGCCTTCTGGGATGAAGAGATCTCATGTGGAAAGAAAGACACAGGCTCTGTTAGTTGTGTGTGATTGATGTTTAAGATTCTGAACAATATTTTGTGGTGCTTCAGAACAGGAGTGTGGTCAGATTTCTTACTGTGACCACCCCAGCTTTCTATGGATGTGGCTTTTTTATTGAAACCCAAAATGTTTGATTGGCAAAACGCTGAATTTCCAGCTCTCTTCCCAGGCTATGTGATTTATCAAAATCTCCCATAGGTTGCTGGACCTACAAAAAAAGGGCATCTTTGCTGTAATTTAGCTGTGGAAATAAAAGGCTGAGTACTCTTCTTGTCAAGGGCTTTATACAATATCAGTTGCTATAAGTGGAAGTCACAGAGGTAATAAGTGATTGATTCTATTTTCTCCAGAAGAAAGAAGAAAATGTTAGAGTAAAATAAATGCATAAATAAACATGAAAAATACTTTTTGACAAAATAAATATATTTTCTTCTGTGATTTACTCAATTTTACTGTTTATTGTTTAAGGTTTTGGACCCCAGAAAAGTCATCTCCCCTCTAAATATTCATGATCCATTTTAAAGGTTATTTTTAGTTCTGGTTATCTGTAATGTCAAGCTCTGCTACACACAAGTCCAGTGAATAATTGATGGTGAACAAAATATCAAAACACTTTTTGAAGTCTGAAAGGGTCATATTCCTGGTATTCTAGATCAATGTTATAAAATAGTCCTTGTTTCATAACAAGGGTCTAATCTTACCACCCTGCTAATCCTAAATCTCAATTCGCCCAAACAACAGAGTTATTGTTTGGCCAACTGCAACACAGTTTGCTCCTCTACTTAATTTGGTGTGGGTTTTAATTGATTTAATAACCAGTGCTGTTAAAAATTGAGATTAGCTCTTTTTTTTTTGGTAAAAGCTTTTATTAAAACATCCCACTCTGATGAGTGACTTTGTGCCAAAGGGGATGACAGAAAACAAATCCACATTCCAGCAAGGGGTCGGTGGTGCTGTCTGGTGTAACATTTTCCAGTTACAACCATTCTGACCACCCAGAACAAAAATGAATGTTGAATCTAGATAATTTCAAAAGTAAAATTAAAATTTGGTCATTGAGCACAAAGAATTCAAGACAACCCAGCGAGCTGCTGGGAATCTGCTAGTCTGGGAATTAATTAGAGAAGAATGACATTGCTACTATACATCTATAAAAGTTAATGTTGTTAATTATTACTCTAGGAAGCAATAAACTAAACATTCCATTAAAACTCGCAGCCAGTCCATGAAATCTTTAGTGGTGCAGTGTACTTAACATTTACACATCACTGCCAGGGCTTATCCTATTGCAGTGTGTATGGGCCAAGCGTGCAGAGTGGTGGTTTACATTTTGAATTATTCATTACATTAAGTTGATGTCCTGAGACTCAAGCACGCACTGGTATGCTTAGAACTTGGTCATATCATTCCTGTTTTGACATTCCTGAAAACTTAAAAACAGGACAAACTGAAGTGAGTATCTACACAAGGGTTTGGGTTCCATGTTTGAACAGCATCCTTCATTACAGAATCACAGAGCGTTAGGAGTTGGAAGTGACCTCAAAAGATCATCTAGTCCAACCTCCCTGCCAGGGAAGGATCACCTAGACTAAATCACACAGGAACACATCCAAGTGGGTTTTGAATATCTCCAGAGAAGGAGACTCCACAACCTCTCTGGGCAGCCTGTTCCAGTGCTCTGCCACCCTCACTGTGAAAAAGTTCCTCCTTATATTCACATGGAACTTCCTATGCTCCAGCTTGCACCCATTGCCCCCTGTCCTATCGCTGACCATCCACCCAGAAGAACCTGGCTCCATCCTCCTGACTCTTTCCCTTTACATATTTATGACCATTAATAAGGTCTCCCCTCAGTCTCCTCTTCTCCAAGCTAAAGAGGCCCAGCTCCCTCAGCCTTTCCTCAAAAGGAAGGTGTTCCACTCCTGTTAATCATCTTGGTGGCCCTGTGCTGGGCTCTTTTGAGGAGCTCTATGTCCTTCTTGAACTGAGGGGCCCAGAACTAATTCTGACTGACTGCTGTGTGTCATCTAGTGTAATCAGGTTGAAGATCAGGAAAAAATTTAGGAATCAGTGGAGAAGAAGAAAAGAAAAAAAAAATCAATGCCACATTCTTGTAAATCTTGAGAGCTTATTGTTTCAGATAAAGAAGACCACTGTGACAAACCCAGTGCAATGCCACATCCCTTTCCCACGCTCTCCACAATGCCTGTTTTATTGCTTCTTTAGTGGATCTTCAGAAGAAAAAAAACCACCCCACAATATGCTGCTGTCTTTACATTTCAGTGTACACTTCATTTCACTTGCACTTAGTTGAACCAGGCGGCAACATGCAGAAATACAAATACTGAACTGGCTTCCAAACAGTGAGCTGGGTTGTGCGTAGCACTCACTAATCTTTATTTCCCAAGTACAAACAAATTACACTTTTTGCCCATTCTTCAAACTGTACAGCATGACATTCATTTCCCCAAAATAACAAGAGTGCCACTTGTGCACACCTCCCAAAAAAATGGTGCTAATGCAGGGGCATCTGCAAGCAAGAATTTTAAGAAAATATGCATTACATAAATCAATAAACATCACTGCTAAAAAATGAAGCTTTTTTTTTTTTCTCTATAACAACAGGTTCCAAACACCTTTCTAAAGTACAGATGAAAAGTCAAAGGACTGGGCAACCTTGTGTAGATCCAGGCCTGGAGGTTGGTGGCCCTGCCTGTGGCAGGGGGGTTGGAACTCTGTGATCTTCAGTGTCCCTTCCAACCCAGGCCACTCTGTGATTCTATGGCTGGGAAGACCGTTTGCATTGCACTCCTCACCTGGGATGTGATCATCGTTGTTAGGAGCAAAGGGACAGTTAAGGCAGAGCCACAGCTGACACCCAAGCAGGGCACCACTGTTACCTCAGAAGCCTAAGATCCATCCGTGACAACTAGAATCGCTCTCCAAAAAGGAAAATCCAGCTTCTCTTCTTCTGCTTTTGATCTGGTGAGCTTCTTGTTGAGGGAACTGACCCTGAGGGAATTGTTTCTGTGAGCAAAGGTCATTTCTACAATACTTAGTAAAATCAGTTTGTGCCCCCCGGGCTCCAGTGAGTGCTGGGTGCTCTCTGCTAGTCCTTGTAGACTTTTGCTTGTGAATACCATTTGGATTCAGCAGTCCTTAGCTGAAACGTCATTTAACCTCTAGACTGGATTGCACACCCGGAGAGTAAAACATCACTTTTCCATGGAAACCCCTACCTACACTGTTCTGAGGTTCGTGCTTTGGTGTTGGGTTTTGGCTTTTTTTATTCCCAGTTACCACCAAGCTTGTGCAATTGCTACTCTAAGTTGGGGGAATGCCCTCTATGGTCCCTGGACAAGCCTGTTTCGCTCTGCAGGAATGCAGCACCTTTATCAGGACACAGTCCCAACAAGTCAGGGGCTGTTACTAGCAGGGCAAACTGCAGCGTTATCCCCAGGTCAGAAATAGTTACAAAACTGCAGTTTGCAGGAACAAATTTACCATAGAATGTAACAATCCCTTTCCCAGAAAAAAGAAAAAAAAAAAGAGAACTGGTGGGAGGGGAAAAAAAAAAAGAAAGAAAAAAAGGGCTTCATTACCAGAAAAGATGTGGGAAAGTGGTAGAGTTTCCAGGTATTTTAAAGTGCTATAAACCATTAAAAGCACTAAAGGTATCTGGAATCAGAATCATTTTGCCCTGGTTTCACCCCCAGGAGCACTGTCAAAGCAAATCCTAGAAGCTTATTTTCAGCAGGGGAAGCACAGAAATACCGAGGCAGGCTTCTTTTAGGTATGGAAACTGAAGATCTGAACAGTGGGAGAAGAGTTAGCTCTGCATTTGATCTGTTTTTCCCCATGGGAAGACAGGGAGATGGGTTTGCTCTCCCTTTGCCTCAGGGAGAGCCGGCATGGCTGTCCAGCAGGCAGGGGCAGCTCCATCTCCCAAAAAGAGCAGGAGGCAAAAACCTCTCTGGTGGGACGGAGGCTCCCTGGCTCATCCTTGCAGCCATGCAGTCAGTCTCAGAGGGAGGAAAAGAGAAAGCCATAAATGTAGATAAAAGTAGTAAAGGCAAGCAAGGAAAAAAATGAGCCAAGCCTTCCTGCCCCCCCACCCCACGCATTCATTGCCCTGGCACAGAGCTTCACCACCAATCAATCCCCTTTCCCCCAAGGGCACTCCACTCCTCCCACGAAGCTATCAGTCAGATTCTTCATTCAAGATTTCCTGTCTTGCTAATACTTGTTGGCATTTGACCATTCTCCACAGCTTTACTAGTTACATGCCAGAAAGACACCATATCCTGGCATTCCTTTGTGGTTCTGGGATCTTTTCTGAAGTCCTTCCCAGTTCGCTGGGATATTATTTAGCACATCTTTGTGCTGTGAGGCAGAGAAACATGTAAAAGTTCAGTTCACAGGTTTTAAGAAGTGGGAAGAAGCAGGGGTGAAGCTCAGAAAATTCAGGACCCTCTAAAGTGCTGGGCTTGCTTTTCCTAAAGTTCCATATGCATGTACAGAACTGTTGGGGAAAATCCTGTAGATTTACACTGCTGCTGTCTGTCCTGCAGACACCCAGGGTGTTGGGGTCCTCTGTTTGCTCTCAGGTTGTATAGGACTGGCTTCAAAAACATAAGTAAGGAAAAACTACACAGCCAGATCCTTCAAAAAAGGAAAATGTCAAAGAGCTTTTAGAAACCCTTCTATGAAAGAGAGTCTGTTTGGCTCACCCTGAAGTTAACAGTGCGAGTCTAGAAGAAACTTGTGAAGGGCAACGTGCCCTCCCCTCCTCTTGCCACCCATAGTCAAGTCCGATCCCACAGCTTTTGCCATCTGCTCGCATGACAGGGACCCAAGTTTAAGGTCCTCTCAGCCCTGCAAAGGCATAACCAGCTGAAACACTGTCTTCAAGGACAGGCAGACCCAGAACGAGGGAGCAGCTCTTGGAGCTGCAGCTCCACCTTTAGATGGAGATCAGCATTGGAAGCACCACAGCGGCAAAAGCACCCATGGCAGTGAGACAGCTTGAATCTGCACAGTGAAGGCAGGAAATCTCTGCAGCAGTGGGGTCCATGCTGCTGGGCAGTGTCCGCTCAAGCAGATCCCAATGGCAGCTGCTGGCGTGGCCACCTGGGTGTCCCCAGACCAGACTTGCCCTTTGTTCACTACAGCAGTTCTCCAGTACATAACTTGCCAGTCTCTGACCACTCACCTGGTGTACAGCTGAGACACCTGTCTCCTTCTCCCAGACCCCCTCCTCTTTCCTGGCCCCCATTTCAGTGCCCCGTGATGTTTCCATCAGCCAGCAAACCAGTCAGCATTGCCCCAGCTGTCCTATCTCCTCAGAGGGAGATGTCTGTCCATGCTGCCACCACTGCCTGTGGAAGCAGTCTAGGGGCTCCAGGGGGTTGCGGGGACCTGCTGCCCTGCAGCGGGCATGGCCAGGCCAGGAGGCACCTTCCCAGGTTCCAAAGGAGGAAGCTCAGGTGGAAGCAGAGAATGCAAAGGGAGGATTTTTCCCAATGGAGCACACCCAGGCCTGGGGGGAAGAAAGAATTTGGAGGGGATGAGGGGCACGACCAAGAGGATCTCAGCAAGGAGTAGTGATGTCCCTAAGATGGACAGGGATGCGGGCAGCCATTAGGCAGGCCAGCACGATGCCGATGAGCTGCAGCAGGGCCAACCCCAGGGCAGCCGTGGCAACATAAAACATGTTGCTGCTGACGAAGGCGGACACCTTGCTGAAGCAACCGTCGCGGTGCAGCCTGCGTGTGTTGGGCGGGCTGTGCTGGCAACCCCGGCGGGCCCGGCAGCAGCTGAGGGGCACAGAGCCATTTTGTTCAAGCCCCCAGGGCGAAGTGAGCCAGTCATGATAGCTCTCCACACCGCAGCAGGACAAGGCACGCTGCAAAGCGTCCAGGGCATCTGCCATCCTCTCATCCTCTCCGTAGGTGAGCAGGGCCTGGCGTAGCCCTTCCTGGAAACCCTGGGCAACGTTCTGGCGGTAGACGAGCGCCGAGAGCCCCGCTGTCAGCCCTGCTGCCAGCACGGCGGTCAGGAAGGCGCTGTAGGCACGCAGGAGCCCCCGGTGCTCCGTGGCAGCGCCAAAGCAGCCCAGGAAGCCCCAGATGATGACTGCAATGCCGGTGGCCAAGAGGATGGCTGGGGCGCTGGGGTAGTCATTGGCTGACAGCGCCAGGTAGCTCCCAAGGGACACCTTGGCCCAGAGGCCAATGATGAGCATGGTCAGCCCCGCTGCCCAGAAGACGAAGCTGAAGGCCATGAGGGACAGCTTGAGCATGGTCATGGTGCCTTCAGGCAGCCCGTGGTGCCGGCGGGTGGGCTGTGGCTGTCGCGGTGAGGTGCTGCCGGGCGGTGGGTGGTGCGGGGGGTGTCCTGCCGCCGTCGGTGGGACGCTCGGCGGGGAGGAGAGGTGCCTTGGCGGGGAGGAAAGGTGCCTTGGCAGGTCCCGCCGGGTCACCCGGGCAGCACTGACTGCGAGACCCAGCAACAACAACGTTCCCCCACAGCAGCCGGTGCAAACCGCACCGCTCTTCCGCCCCGGCCCCTTTTTGAATGCCCGGCGCAGGGGCGCGGTCGGCGGCGGCGCTTGTCGGCGCGGCCGGACTCGCCGGGACGGGGCGAGCCGGCCCCCAGCGGGCGGCCCGACCCGCCCTGCCCAGCCGGGCCGGGCCGCAGGTTTCCTCCCCACAACCCCGGCTCTGCCCACCCCATCCTCCCATAAACGAGCAGCCGCCTCACGCCAGTGCATATCCCGCAAAGAGCGACCGCCGGCGGAGAAGCGCACAGGCCCATCCGCCCGCCTCAGCTCCGCGGGCCGACGTTTGGGGGGTGTCAAACCGGTGGGTGTAGGTGGAGCCGCAGTTCCCGCTGCCCGCAGCGCCGCGGGCCCTCCCGTGACAGGGCTCTGCAAGCTGAAAACCCAAAGATCGGCGTTTGCTGGATACGCTGCAGCCCAGGCTTACCCTGGGCAAGGGATCAAACTTTCCCTCCTGAGCGTTAGGAGCAGCGGCTAAAAACACCCAAACCCCACAGGTAACCCACAGCAAGCATAAGAAACCTATTAAACAGGAGGCTGCGTTTTGATTTCTTACCAAGCTACGTTACTAGGGCTTCGCAGGAACACGCATACATCTATACCTGTGTATTAACTAGCTACAGGGTTATGCATCAGCAGCCAGGCAGTCTTCATTTTCCCAACTGGAAACATTTTTCCCCAGGTGCCCTGTCGCTGCTAGATATTCTCTTGATCCCGCCTGCGATAAGCCCGCGCCACAGGGAAGGCATCGAATGGCTGCGCCAGCATGGGCGCGAACAGGTTCTCCTGTGTCAGTGGGCCAGGAAAGTCTGACACGAGATGCCACCACCAGCAATACGGTCTCGTGGCAAAAGAGAAGCTACTCCTACAAGCCAGATGAGTAACAGATGACAAGGGAACTGTAGATGAGGCAGGATCCTGGGCAATGGTAGAATTTCCATCCCAAGTGCTAATTCATTGCTTAGGGAGGCTTCGGCCATGCTAAGTGACCAATTTCTCTTTAGCTTTCCTTGACAACACCCCAAGAGGTATGTAGTACTCTTCAGTTCAAGATTTTGTACCATCTTCATTAGTATGGGTCTTTGCAACGAATACAGAAACTACTCAAAGGCATTGCAAGACAGTGAGCTGACTTTTATAGGTCTTCAGGCGCTCAAGAAATGTGTTATAAATACTTAACACACTGTCCAACTTCTATAAAATGTTTTTATTGCTTTTTTAAAATGCTTTAATAAAATGTTTATTATTACCATTTCGTTAGTTGGTGAAAGACCTGTGCAGTTTAATGGATGACTGTGTGCTTCAAACTGTCAGTCTTTTTTTTTTCTTTTTTCTGTAATTCCTCATCCTGGGACAATACTACTCTCATTTCAGTTTCCACTGATACACCTTTGAGTGTAATTGGGGGCTTTGGTTTGTATATGCAATAGTCACACCAAAAAATCCCGTTGTTTGCATCTTTATCAGACTCCTTTGGGACAGAATTCTGAGGTTTAATCAACTTGGTAATTTTTGTGTGGAAATTTGAGAAAAACTTTCTGTTGTTTTCTTTCTGTTGCAAAATCATGGAAGGGAAGGAGATGCTTTACATATCACATTTTAACATAGTTGCCAAAGCGTTAATTTAGCATCATTATCATCATTAAAACATCATTATTAGAGGCATTAATAATTTAATTAGCAGGAGACTGTTATCATCCCCTCACATTACAGATTCTGTTCTTTTGCAGGATTCGTCTTTTACAAGATTAAGCTCTTCATCAGTTTCTTGACAGATCAGTTCTGAGCTAGTTCCTTTGATTCCTAGATCTCCAGAGAAGATCCCAGGTCTTCTGTCAAGATGATTGAGAAATGATGATTTCTAGGCTCTAGAAGTACTCCACAGCACATTGCATTAAATTACCCATTTTAGCCCTAAATTGTATGACTGATATCCACAGTGAAGAATAAAAGCTCACGGCAAAAACAAACTAGAGGTCTGCAGGCATGGAACTTCATAACCAGTGGCTAAAAGGGGATGGTTTTCACAGTTTCACACCTAAGTGAACCTACAGTGTTGGGAGGCTTTGAAGGTGACATTCACCTTTCCTCTGAAGTAGCAGGTCTCTGTTGACCAGGCAGCTGTCAGCCACACAGTGAAAAGTCCTTGCTGTCCTTGGAAGAGGCTGATCATGGCTGCATTGCCATCTTCCACCACCTGTTTTTTTCCTCTTTGGATTTTACACCTTTTCATAGCAGTCTTGTTTTTTATTTTGTCCTTTTGAATCCTTGAACTGCTCACTATCCACCTCTCAGAACTACCCACTGCAAGCTTGCCTTTCTTATCTCACATGACTCTCTGTACTGTCTCTCCACAGAGGAATTTTTTCAGAAGTTTCTCAGAGCTGGTGCCCTCAGAACTCGGCCTTGGATGGCAGATCAGTTGAAAGCCATAGAAGGAAGGAGGGCTTGACTAGCTGTGTTGGCCAGTGCTAATGAACAATTCTCAGGACAAACCTGTGAATTCTCTGTCGGGATGCTATCTCAGATTTGAAGCCACATTTGGCTTCAATACCAATAAAGAACAGCAGTAAGGGGTGTTTTCTGTTAGCCTTGCCCTTCCTTAGAGTGAAAACAGCTAGGCAAAGCAGCTTTAGAACATGGTTGTACAGGTGTCTTGGGATGCTCCAGATAGCAGCCAAAATACTAGGCATATGGGCAAATCTGTTGCCATATAGGTTCTTCTAGCATGTGTCAGAGATGAAGCGTGGTGCAAAGAGTACAGAAACCTAAAAGTATCTCCATAAAGATGTTTTATCATCTGTGGGTGCTGCTGTGAAGTATTTAGTGCATAAGAGCAACCATTGGTTTCACTGGCAGTTAAGTGCTGGACTTCCTCCAAAAATCAAGTTAAGCATTTAGTGTCAGGAGATGCCAGATGAGATCAGTGATTGTGCTTTGGGACCAGGGTGAAATGGGTATAGAGGGCCAAATTCCATCCATTCTCATAAGCTGCAGCACTGGAACTCTTTGATTAAGTAAAGGAGGTAGGATCAGGCTCCTTGAGTGTATGTGATGCCATACAGGATGAAACAGCTTCAGCGTCTGAAAAACAGTCAGACAGCTTGATTTTTTTCAGACAATGGCAGAATCATAAAACATGTTTACATCTTAGTAAGAAAGCTGTTACAGAATGTCATGAAATCGTAGTAGTGATCAAATGTTGATGATGCTGCACACGAGCTGTGGGCTGGCAGTTTGATGAGGGAGAAGGGGTACTGCTTTGCGCTTCGTTTTGGGAAAGCAAAGCGTCGCCGCTGCCCCGTAAGGATTCAGAAGTGCCTAACCCGCTAGTGGGAGCAGCTGTACTGGTTATCCCAGAGTGGTTACAGACATGGGCAGCAACTACAGGGAGACTGTCCTTGGAAAATGCAAACTCATGTATCTGAGGGATAACTGGTTCTTAGTGGCAGGAAGAGACCCACCAAACAGTGCGCCTGCAGGGTAAGTGGGTGATAGCAGAGAGCTAATTAGGCAGCGCTTTGCAGTACCGTTTGGCAAGGAAAAGCAGTCTGCTAGAAGCACGAATTTTCCTCTTTCCTACTGTTTTGGTATGGGCATGCCTTAAAGTGTTACATCTCTTCCCTGGCAGAGGCGTGATGATTTTAATACAGTTTTCCATCTTCGCTTTCTGTGATTTTTTTTTCCACACTTGCAGTTCTGAAGTGACTATTTCCATAATAGAGAGAAAAAAATGATTCAGGAATTCTTCATGACTTCTCAGGGACACTGAATCCTTTTGTGGTCCTCAGCTTATCACTATTTAAGGCAGCTCAGGCTACAAGAGCAAGTAGCCATACTGGCACAGAGAGCAAGATCAGGTAGTTGGGAACTTTACTGTAATAATACAGGTAGCAAGAGTAGCTTCAAAAAAAGCAGCATTAGTTTAGTGTTCAGAAGTGTGCTCTCCTTAGACACCTGAATGAGGTTTTCATGTCATGACTCACAGAGAGGTACTATAGCTGCCAAAGCACCTGCATTTATTTACCTTGGGGAAAACTAGTACTCCTGTCATGCCACCATAGTGTCCTGCTGATGCTATACCAGTGTGCTTTTACTGACATAACTACTTATTACTGGTATTTTCTTGTCTGGTTATATGCTTATGAACTCCTCTCATGGGCAAGGTGCCTATTTGGGTGGGATCATTGTAAAGAGAAACCAGAACGATTTCTCATTATGAAGTCTGATTTTGTGATGTTTTGTCAGGTTGAATGATCTTTTACACCATAAATTCAATTCCATTCAATTCAATAGAACTGTTAATTAGAAAAGTTGTTATTCATTGTGAGGAAAGTTATGAAAATCTGTTTGAAATTACTTTTATGGTAACACTGAACATCTTTATTCTAAATTGAATGAAATGGAAGAGAACTCAGGGCTGAACAGCATGGATCTGATACAAGTCCAGACTGGATGTAGAAAGAAAATGGACTTGGAGGAATACATTATTTCCCCTTGCTCTTCCCATTAACTTTGGGAAGGAAATGTATTAACATATCATAACACAACTCTAACTCCAGGTTCCAGCTTCCAGCCCCTTCTGGGAAAATGAGCATACTGTGAAATACCACCTAATCTTGGCCCCTTCACAAACCCTTGATCCAAGAGGAAATAATTGGGTAAGATTTAGATTAGACATTGGGAAAAAAATTCACCACTCTGAGGGTGGTGAGACCAGATTTCCCAGAGAAGCCGTGGATACCCCCTCCCTGGCAGTGTTCAAGGCCAGGTTGGATGAGGCTTTGGGCAACCTGGTGTAGCAGAGAGTGTCCTTGTTTGTGGCAGGCGGGGTTGGAGCCAGATGATCTCTGAGGTCCCTGCCAACCCAAACCATTCTAGGTGTGAACTGCTTCTGCTCCATCCGCGAGACTTGAAGGACGCAGCCTGAGCAGAGCGGAGAGGCATTGGGGCGGGACTCCTGCCAGCTCCTCTCCCTGAGCCAGAGACATCTTCGCCTGCAGCAAGTATGATCCTAAGGCAGAACCCAGCCTGCTGTTACTTGGAATGTACTTCACCCACAGTAATAGCACAAGTGCTATTTTTTCCCCACTGAGGTTATTTTGGGAACTCAGGTGTACAATCTCTGTTACAGATCAGCCCCTTTGCTATTAATAGCAACGATCAGAGCGCCTTCGGATTAATGATTTACATCTAATGTGGTTTTTAACCTTAAAATAAAGCACAAAAAGATAATTTTAGCTGTAGCTTCCCCAGAGCTACAGAGGATAATATGATCCATGCCTTGAGCAAGTCTCTCAAGGAAAATTCAATGTACATTCCACTTACCCCACAGAAAAATACTGTGTGCTGAACATCAGATATGTCTCAACACTAGTATATCCAAATAACACACAGGGTTGGTAGGTAGGAAAGACAGGTGAAGTACCATGTCAGAGGAATTAAAATAAAAGCAGGTCTTTAGGCTTTTGGTTTTAGGAAGGAATGGGAAGACAAGACAAGGTTAAATGTTTTCAGATGTTATGCTTGATCTTAACAAAGATCTGATTTTTAAAAAAGATAGGAAGGAGCACCCTGGGAACTACTGTTTTGTCAGCATCACTTCTGTGCCTGGGAAGACCATGGAACAGATCCTCCAAGAAGCTATGCTGAGGCACATGGAGGACAGGGAGGTGATTTGAGACCGCCATGACTTACTAGGGGCAAGTCCTGCCTGACCAAGCTAGTGGCTTTCTACAGTGGAGTAACTGCATCAGTAGACAAGGGCAGAGCTATGGATGTCATCTGTCTGGATTTCAGCAAGGCCTTTGACATGGTCCCCCACCACATCCTTCTCTCCAAGTTGGAGAGAGATGGATTTGATGGGTGGATTCTTCAGTGGATAAGGAATTGGCTGGATGGTTGCATCCAGAGGGTGGTGGTCAATGGCTCAAAGTCCAGGTGGACAATGGTGACAAGCAGAGTTCCTCAAGGGTCTGTGCTGGAGCAGATCAATATCTTTATCTTGATAAAGATATTAAATATCTTTATCAATTATATTGACAGTGGGATTGAGTGCACCCTCAGCAACTTTGCTGATGACACCAAGCTGGGTGGTGAGGTGAACATTCCAGAAGGACAGGATGCCATCCAGAGGGATGATGAGGTTCAACAAAGGCAAGTACAGGGTCCTACACCTCAGGACAATCCCCATTATCCATAGAGGTCAGGAGATGATGTGCTAGAGATCAGCCCTGAGGAAAAGGACTTGTGGGTACTTGTGGATGAGAACATGAGCCACCAATGTGCATCTGCAGCCCAGAAGGCCAACTGCATCCTGGGCTGCATCAAAAGAAGTGTGGCCAGCAGATGGAGAGAGGTGACTCTGCCCCTCTACTCTGCTCTGGTGAGACCTCACCTGGAGTAGTGTCCAGCTTTGGAGCCCTCAACACAAGAAGGACATGAACCTCTTGGAGCACATCCAGAGGAAAGACACAAAAATGATCAGAGGGCTGAAGCACCTCTCCTATGAAGACAGGCTGAGAGAGTTGGGCTTGTTCAGCTTGGAGAAGAGAAGGCTCTGGGGGGACCTTATAGCAGCCTTCCAGTACCTGAAACGTGCCTGTAAGACAGCTGGGGAAGAACTGTCCTCAAGGGCATGTAGCAACAGGTCAAGGAGTAATGGTTTTTGTAACAATAATATGAGGGGTAACGGTTTTAAACTAGAAAAGGGGAGATTAAGGTTGGATATTAGGAAAAAGTTCTTCAATACAAGGGTGGTGAATCAGGGTGCCCAGAGACACAGCGGAGGCCCCATACTCAAGGTCAGGCTGGATGGGGCTCTGAGCAACCTGATCCAGTGAAGATGTCCCTGCTCACTGCAGGGGGGTAGGACTAGGTGACTTTAAAGGTCCCTTCCAACCTAACTCATTCTGTGATTCTACAATGCTACTGATTCTCAGATGTCACTTATCAGGAGCTGAAGGCATCAAGCATTTCACATATTGGAATCTCGGTAATGTGCAGTTCAGTGCACTTAGTGGGTCATCATTACTGTAATACTTACCCTCACTTATCCATACAGATTGCCATGTATCAGGAGAATTTCCAAGATCTGCAGTAGCAAAAATCTATTCTGTTTTTCACTCAGCTGATCCAATTTTGTATCATCTTTGCTGGTGTTGAAATTAAAGATCTCAGGGGTTTTTTAATCCCTCTCCCCCCAGCTTATCTTTAAAAAATGTCTTTATTCTAATTATGTACTAGTCAATCCAAAACAAATTAAGGTAAATTGAAGTCAAATAAAAAGGTAGATATTCCATATGCACTGTCTGATTCAAACCTGTTCATGTATCTTCTTTATCTCTACCATTTATCCATGTTTTGATGGATAATCATAGAATCCTAGAAAGGTTTGGGTTGGAAGGGATCTCAAAGATCATCTAGTTCTAGCCTCCCTGCCATGAACAAGGACACGCTCTGCTACACCACCCTCATAGCGAAAAATTTCTTCCTAATGTCTGATCTAAATCTACCCTCTTCTAGTTCACTACACACCCTGATAAACAGCCCCTTCAGGTACTGGAAGGCTTCAATAAGGTCTCTCTGGAGCCTTCTCCAGGCTGAATAAGCCCAACTCTCTCAGCCTGTCTTTATAGGAGAGGTGCTTCAGCCCTCTGATCATCTTTGTGGCCTTCTGGACTTGCTCCAACAGCTCCATGTCTTTCTTGGGCTGGGGACCCCAGAGGTGGACACAGTACTCCAGGCAGGGTCTCACAAGAGCACAGTAGAGGGGCAGAATCACCCCCCCTGACCTGATGGTCTCGCTGTGATGCAGCCCAGGACACAGTTGGCTTTCTAGGCTGCAAGCATGCATTGGTGGCTCATGTTGAGCTTTACATCAATCAACACTCCCTGCATCAACCAACACTCCCAATGCCATCACAGAGGACAAGGTGACCACACACTCTCAGTGGACCGGTCAAATAACACCACAGGGCATGGACTGTTATCCTGGGGTCACTGAAACCTGTGTCCTTGCAGAGGTGAATGGTTGGGGTGGTTCTATAATACAACATTAGAGCACCAGAGGATTTTCCAAGCCTTGGGGTCTGGGTCTGTGGACTTTTACAGCTTCCTTATATTGCTCACATGGTGTGTGTGTGTTCCTCAAGCAAGCATCGCTCTTTCCTGCTATAAAGGTCAGGAAAGACTTATTTGAAAGAAGCAGCCTGTGTGCAAACAGCAGACCACACAGGCAGTAGTGCCTTAACCAGGGAAATACTATGTCAGCCTGCCAGTCATCTCTCATACATGGAACCTTTTGTTTAGCTCTCCTGTGATGGCAAAATCTGAAACACTTTTACTATGATTTTCTCTGGAAAACGCCCATTGCACTAGTCATTAAATTACATAGCTTGCCTGACATAAAGCATGACAGCAAACATGAGGATTACAGAGTTTTTCAGGATTTTCCTATAGGAAGAACTGCTGAATACTGTTGGTTTGGGGTTTTTTTGGAGATAGTTTCCATGTACTTTAAGGTTATTGGTCTTCGACTACTTGAGCTGATATTTTCTAGGGCAGATATTTATCTAAAATACCATATTTTTTAACTTACAGCAACAATGGTTCCACAAAAACATTTTTTTTTTTAAAGTTTAATGTGAAAGACACTATTTTTCTCCTTTAAAAATAGCTTTTCAGTCATCTCCTTATAGCACTTTCAGGGTTTGGACTACAGACTTTAAAGCTGGCAAAGGACTGAGAAGGATTTTTCTTCTGTAATTTTCACAGGAAGCTGGTTAAATTTGGCAAACTATAAATCTCTGCAACCTTCTCTCACACCTCCTCAGACAAGATTTTGTCTGCAACTACCAGAGAAACCTTCTGAGCATAGCCCAGGCCAGGCTTTCATTTTTTCTCCCAAAAAATTTCGCTCTTAGCTACTCTCATGCCCTTTGACCCAGTACTGGAATTCTAATTTTCCTGTGGTCTCTGTGTTCCTGCTGATGGTGCCCAAGCAGGCAAAAAGAAGAAATATGCAAATGCAATGACAGAAGTTAATCCAAAGGACATTAAGGGGTGGCATAGCAATAAGTTGGGAGAAAGACCTGGAAAATGGAATTACAGGCTATTTGAACACACTAATGAAAATAGAATTGGGTGGGGGCAGGAAATGAGAGATTTGGAAATCAGAAGGAAAAGAGGAATGAGATGTGGAGGCAGCCACAGTCTTCCCATCCAGACTAGTCTGTTTTCTCTGGGAGATGGTGAGTAGAAACTGAGTTGTGAACATGTTTGGGTTTTAACTTAGGGTATTAATTTCAAATGCTCTGATGAAAAAAACTAAAAAATTTAAATTTTTTTTAAAAATCAGACCTTCAATGCCTCCCATGGGTTAACTGAAATGAGTGCACAGTTCCTCATTCTAAAATTCCATGTCATCTCCTTTGACAGGGTATAATACAGATAGATTAATCTAGGTTTGTAGAACAAACCAAAACCAACAAAAGGAGTAATAAAGTTATAATATCCATCATGGGAGAAATGGACAGTTCTTATTCTGCATAAGTAATGAATTAAAGATTTGCAGTGAATCTTAACTATAGACAATTCTTCCTTTACCCTTGATGAGGAGCAACGACCGTTGTAGTCAACCCAGGAATGCCTATTTCTTCCCTAAAATAAAAATTTTAAAACCCCAAACAAACAAATCCAACAGTAATCCATCCTTACAGAATCTTACAGATTCAAAAAACACCTTTCTATCTTTGAGTTTGGGACTCTTAATCCCAGGGTCGTGAGTTTGGGCCCAGAGGCTCCGTGCGTCCTCGGCACGTTCAGGAGGCACAGCAATAGTAACAGGCTGGTTTGAACATCCCAAGGATACTGAAAATTCTCAAGAATTATTGTAACTGGCCTAGAGGAGAAGGGGAAGGTGAAGGAGTTGGGGAAAGTATCCTCCCCTTGTCTCCCCTATCGGTGGTCTCTCAGGGGAGAAAAGGCAAAGGGTGTAATTACTAGTAGTTTTTGTGAGGTGGCTCCCAAAGCATGGAGTTGACAGCAGTGCTGGGTACAAATCCCAGAACAGGCTCCCAAACAGTATTTTTATCATATCATAGCCCAGTGTTACACAGTACAACAAAAGGGTAACCTTGCTCCATCTTGCCGAGGTGATAAACAGCACCACAGGGAATACATGCAGCAAGCTCTGCCTTGCATAACATAACCCTCCCTGAGACCAAACAGTGTAACACTGTGACCAGGGACTATTAAACTAATATCATGGTTGCTTATAACACATTTGGTTTAACATGCTCTGGTCAGATCTGCTGTTATCTCAACCCTTTGAGTTCCACACTGGAGGTGCCGAAAGGGCTTTGGTGGTTTAACCCAGCAGGCAGCTAAAACAACCACACAGCTTCAATGTTCACTCCCTCCCTCCCCTCAGTGGGGTGGGGGAGAGAATCAAATAAACTGTTTGAGATAAAAACAGAAAAGGAAAATAACAACAACAACAAGAAGAGAATATACAAAGCAAGTGATGCACGGTACAATTGCTTAGCACCCACTTACCGATGCCCAGATAGTTTCCAAGCTGCTGCTTTCCCCAGACAACTCCCCCCAGATTATACACTGAGCATGATGTCATATGGCACGGAATATCCCTTTGGCCAATTTGGGCCTGGCTGTTCCCCCTCCCAGCTCCTTGTGCACCTCCTGCAGAAGGCTCAAACCTCCTCACTGGCAGCTGAAAAGTCTTGGACTTAATTGTAAACACTGCTTTGCAGCAAATAAACAACAGTGTGTTATCAACATTATTTTCATCCTAATCCAAACCACATCACTATACCAGCTACTAGGAAGAAAATTATCCCAGCTGAAACTGGGACAGAGCTAAAGGAGGATTTGGGCTACAAAACAACATCTGAATTCTTTCCAAGCAAGTAGGTATAAGCAGAACACACCTGTAGGCATAGAACATTTGATTCTTCGCTGCATGGAAAGGTAACTCATTAAAAGCATGCCCAAATTTGAGTACAGCAGTACTGGGTGGATGCAAAGCCACAGGAAACACAGGAAACAAAACCTGTAAACTTTGATGGGAACCTTATCTTACCTTCCATCCTCTAAAATGTCTAGACGCTGTTGTCACCTGCCACATTCCTAATTTGTCCCCTTCACCTGTTCTCTGACAGCTCTGTGGACAACTGTCTCATTAAAAGCAAAAGACAACCAGGGAACCCACGTCCCTCATCTTCTTGCTCAATTATTTGAAGTACTTAGGAAAAAATCCAGACTGCTGGCCATTACTACTATCCCCAGAATAAGTTGGCTTGTGAAGAGCTTCCCATTTCATGTGGAATCTCCCAATGTGTGAAATAAGCTCCCAATTTAAATTGGGTTAAGTCACATTTACAATTGTTTGTAAATATTGTGCCAGAAATGCTTCTGCTTTGTAATGACAGCTCTGAGATATGTCAACAGGACATTCATGATGCCAAGTAAAGCTCTTGGCACTGATATTTACCATCTGTGGGTTTGCAAAGTCCTCTTCCTTGGTGTGTCTCATCTACTTCTTTGACAGCTAAGTACTATTATTTCAGTCTTCTGCTGATAGCAAGGTTAACTTCGTAAGAAAAGGAGCTGGAGGTCAATACATTCATTAGAATGCTTGGAAGACACGGTTGTTAACCCTGGTGTGCTGCCTGTGAACACTGCTTGAAAATAATTTATTTTAAAAGAAGCTCAAGCCATAGGTATCATAGACTTTTATACTGTTGTGGTTTGGAGGTTTTTTTTCCCCAAGAGCAGCAAATTTAGGCCATCACCTGGCTGGGGACAGTTTGGTTTTTCAGACAGAAGAATTCTGTAGCCCTTGAGCCCTTAGGTAAGTGGGCTAGGAAGTTACTGCTGTTAGTTCCTAGATCCCTATTGGAGATGGGGGGACAGATTACAATCATGGTTCAAGGCCACTGTCATGCCAGGTAGGATCGATTTGCATAGAGTCTCACAAGTTCATTAGGGAAACAAACCTCTAAGCGAAGGGTGGTAACCCTTTCAATCACTCTACCAGAACCACAAGCCCTAGTGCAGGTGGAAGAAAGCCATCCATTGTGGTATTATGGTAGTTTTCACCTTTTTTTCCCCTAACAGAGTCCTTTTCAAACATATTTCCCTCTTTTCCCCAGCAAAGTCTCCAACATCTCAGAAAACATTTGGTTTAAGCTGAAATTGTTGTGTCTGTATCATAAGCATGTTCATGGCCCCCACCTCATTCCACACTTGCTCAACAAAGCAAGTAAGGGGCATTTCTCTCTCTTGATGCAGTCTCCTTCCATCTCTTCATTCTTACCCCTAGGTGTGTGCCCCAGGATTTTTTCTGCAGAAAATTTGAACAAGCTTTATTTCTCAGAGGTCACAGCTCATTTCAAGGCCTGTTAGAGCACATAGGCATGGGAACCAGTATTTTGACTCAAATCCCTGGGAGGTAATCAACTGTCCTCATATGCAATAGATACAACTTTGGATTTTATGTTCCAATTTTGAATTGCACAACTATCCGCTGCTACTGAAACATGTCCACAAAGTCTAGGTAAGATCAAGGCAGGCTAATGACTTCACTAGCAACTTCTTTTTTCTTTTTTTTTTTCCAGGAAAAAGACTCAATGAATGCACCTTTCAGGAGCCAAGTACTTTTCCCATCTAATCTGTGAAGAAAAAAGCAACTGGGATTTGCAAATCAGAATTTTTCTTTATTTAGTAATAAGGGATAGGAAACATGTCCTTTTTGTTTGTTTGTTTTGCTTTGTTTTATCTAATGACACAATTGAGGGAAATATGTGAACAATATTTATGCTTTCCAGCCTTAGTCCACTTGCAGCAAGCTCCTGGAGCCAGGTTCTGGAGCCACTGAAGCATGACAAAACTGCCACGGACTTCAGTTTTGCAAGCCTTGTCCTTAAATGAACACATGTACACATGCAGAGCTCATGCAAATAGGGGAGTCTATGAGCAGGCAAGCTGATTACAGCACTTAGGCTAATTCCCCATACGGACATTGTATGTGGGGAAGCCACTGCACCACCTACTCCAAATTAGCTGTTTGCTTTTGAACAACCCCCCGGGGAGTCAGTGGAGAGCAAGCAGCACTCTGCTTTTTCAATCCCCAGCTCAATTTGCTGTAGGATAAGCCGTTAGTCTTCATGTATGCCCCAAAGATTGTGAGAAGGAAGGAATTTAGCAGAAAAAAACCATTGCTAAATCAGGGTTTTCATTACAATTGTAAACCAAGGTTCTGGACCCATCCTTTTATTCCTTGTGTCCACATCTCACATTCGTGCCAGCCGTGATTTTTCAGTGCTTCGTAATCCTCCCTTTATCCTCAACTCATTCGTTTATTTATTTACAGGAATTACATCCAAAGTCTCCCATAATGCCATGTAGCTTTCAAATCTGAGGTAGACTAGTGTGCTTTAAGGATTCCAGACTGGCTTTAGCCCAGCCTTTTCTGCTCTGCAGCTCCAATCCAGCCTGTCACTACTTGAAGACAGCACTGTGTGGTGGCAATTGTTTCTGTCTAAGAACAGGACCATATATGACACGAGTTGTCTCCCCTTGTCTTCCAAAGCCTACGGGCATTAGGCCCTGTGGTGGGACATCTGGTTACCTCTGGTGAACAGGACTAACTTGGGCTGCCCTGGACTCCCTCCCTCACAGGGGCACCTCCATGGCTTGTCTTCCTTTCCAGGCCTTCGTGTAGACAAACAAACAGGAGCCCTGATTCCCCTCTCAGCACACCGCATGCAGTTTAGATGCTGCTGTTTTGGGGAAACAAATATAGGCTGTACTCTGGACCTGAGGGAACGCAGTACGAAGTGAGCAGGCCCACAGACACTCTTCCCAGATGATGACACAAGGGCAGCGGGTGAGGTTGACACGCCATCAATCTGTGCTCTCTTCCAGCAACGCCGGCCCGTTCAGTTCCGTGTCGGAACTGGTCGTTCCACCCGCTGTCCACCCGCTCCCTCGCAGCCCGCAGTGGCCCGTCTCCGCGGCAGTCGGGTTAGAGGAGGGGGCTTGGGCTTGGGGTGGGCTGAGGCGGGGGCAGAGGGGCGGAGTGTTTCCTCCCGCCTTACTGAGCGCCCAGCACCCGAGGAGGGGCGCTGACGGGGGGACGCCGCCAGAGGGCGCCGCAGCTCCGCGGCACCGCTCCTGGCCGGCCTCTGGCGGCAGCGCCCGGGGCGGATCCACGGGCCCCCGGCGATTCCCTCGCCCCCCACCCCCCCTCGCCCCTCGCAGGGCCGGGCAGCGACGTCTGTTTCTCCTGCCCCCTGAGTGGGTTGTGCCAGCCGGGTGGCGTCCAGAGGTGGCTAATCCTGCCCCACAAGGCCTGGCGCTCACCCGTGTGACGCTCCCTCCAGAAACCCCCCTAGCTCCCTTTCGTAGGGGTGGACAGGCAGAACCGCTGCCAGATCATCACAGAATCACAGAATCGTAGGGGTTGGAAGGGACCTCCAGAGACCACCGAGTCCAACCGCCCTGCCACAGCAGCTCCCTAGGACAGGTCGCACAGGGAGGTGTCCAGATGGGTGTTGAATATCTCCAGAGGAGACTCCACAACCCCCTTGGGCAGCCTGTCCCAGGGCTCTGTCACCCTTACTAAATGAACTCACCACAGGTGACAGCAGGGGCAGGGGGAGAAGATCAAGAAGGACAGAGTCACTTTTGTTATCGAGCAAGCACTGCTTAAAATCTCACCCTTTCTAATTCACAGAGCGATCTCTGAAACGAGACAGGTAACAGGAACACAGGCCACGCGCTTACTGCAGTCAGGATGAGTTGGCAGTCACGAAGCAAGGGGTGCCAAAGGCCAATGCGTTTGTTTCCTGGCCCACATTTCCTGCTGCCGCCCCAGCTTACCCCCATTTTTGTCTCTGTAAGCTCCTATAAGTGGTCACACTGCTGCCGTCGCCATGCTCCTCTGCTTGGAACACCAGAGGTGTGTGGTACAGGGTCCCGCTGAACTGGGGAGGGCTTCAGCCGTGGTTGGCTCATGCATGTTCTGGGCAGTGTGCAATACTGGCCCTGGGCTGGGGCATGGCACCCGCCTCCATGGCCCAGAGGCTGGCACTCAGAAAATGTTGAGGCTCACTAGTCTAGAGAGGGCAAAAGGAGGCATGACAGTGCTTCACCAGCTAAAGGCTGCTACGAAGACAAGGGGAGAAAGCTGTCCTTCCGACTCACAGTCGGGCTACTGGACTTGGATGCAAGCAAACAGCAGTTTAGGTTGGGCATACTGGTCTAGGTCAGAGGCTTGAACAGCTGTCCTAATGTTCAAGGTTTTCAATGGTACGGTTGTAGGGGGTGGTGGTGAAGACAGGGACAGACAAATGCCATCCAAGAAGCAGCCTGGGTGACTCCCCCAGCAATCTGTTCAGGGTCTGATTCAATGTCACACCTGGTCTCTGTTTCAATCACCGAAAACAATCAAGCAACTAGCTCATGTCACCATCACTACTATCAGTTCCTAAGAAACCTTATGTAAAAATGACTTGTCAAGAAAAAGTGAGACAAAGAAGACAGAGGAAGGGTGAGGAAGGGAGGGAGGGCAGAAGTACACTTAGCTCTTCTCCTTGTTCTTACTCCAGAACCTTTCTGACTCTCTACACAATAAAATGACCTCAGATATACCGTGCTGAGGCTGATAACTATTCAGTATGGCTCAGTTTTGGTTAAAAAAAATCCCAACAAACAAAACCAACACAGTAAGCAGAGGTGAAAAGATGAAGCAATCTATGAATCACCTGCTAAGTCTTCTCTTCACTGGTGGCATCTGCCATTGACCTCAAAATAATGACACATCAACTGTGACATTTGAAGAACAAGATATACAAGGAATTAAAACCAACCTGTTAAGAACTGGATTTCTACATTACATCAGGCCACATAGCAGACACCAGCAATTGCTAATTAATGGGGCATTCAGTTACCACAACCCTGTGCAAATACGGATCAGAACACAATTGGCAGTTGTGCACACTCCTGAAGTGACACCACAGCTGTCAGTGGGATCACCAGCACAGCCCTGGCCAGAAGGCAATGACAACACCAGCAACACGTCTTCTGCTGGCAGAGCTGCAGAGTCCTGCTGCCCTGGGATCCCTGGCCACGGCAATGCCAGTGGCTTGACAAACCTCTCCCATTTCAGTGCTCCTTCTCAGCTTTCAAAAGTGGCGTGTGTCACAGGCCAAGCTGAAACAGTGCAGGCAGAATCTCCAGCTCCACTGTCTCATGTCAGTAGAGACCTGCACCTTAGCTCGGCCCTTGTGAAGGCAGCACTGCAGCTCTCGCTGAGCCAGCAAAGGAAACGCTGCCTGCAGTAACCATATGTAAAAGCACTGACACTGTTGACATAATCAGGGTGCAGCATCATGAACTAAAGGAAAAACAGGCTACCAAGGTTCACGGTATTCCCACAAGAAGAGGCTTGCCAATCAGATCGGATCAGGTGAGGTCTTTCCTGCAGGGCTTCCCAGCTCTGACCAAAAATCATCAAACCTTTGCAGCTGGAGCAGCAGGAAGCTTGGGAACACATCTGTAGTCCACTAAGGAGCTCGCAAAGTTGTCAAGAGGCACCAGTGGTGGTGTAGCAGGAGAAGCTGCAGCTCAAAAAAAAAGCTGAAGTATTGCTCAAGACATATGCCTTGAACAGAACACTGTAAATAACAACCAGGGCTTGAGTGTACACCTGGGATACACTAGTAGTTGAACAAACCAGAGTAAGAGAGGATAAAACATATGATCGGCTGAGTAAGGGACACTAGTGTGACTTAAGATTCAGGTTGCTGAGTCACAGGACCTCTGTCACATGCTGCTTAGCCAACGCTACACAGTGTTATTCCTGCTCCCTGCCACGCTACAGCCCCGCAGTGGATCCAGTGCCATGGGAAGCCTGTGCCTGGGCAAGGCTGATGGCTAGAAGAGGTGGGATTACAATCAGACTCCGAAGCAAAGCAGCTGTGGGCAGTGGGGAGCAGTTCTGTCTGGAAATGGCAGTACTCAGAGGCGGGTGTCTTGTGGATACAGAGAAAGCCAGTCTCTGAAAGCACCAACCAACTTGCTGTTGTCCAGTACGGTGTCCCATCTTTCTTGGTGACCTTCACCATCCAATTGCGGGGAGGGAAAAAAAAAAAAGAGAGTAATTGAAATTTTAATAATTAAAATGCCCAAAGTTCAATTTTCTTCCTCATCTCAGACACTGGATGGCTTTCTTTCTCAGAAGTGAAAGTCTGCATAGTTTATACCTTATACATGCATTTTGAACGTTTGTGTGTGAAATGCCTGCTCTGAGCTTATACAGCAAGTCGAAACTATTACTGCACCAAATGGGAAGTGAAATTCCCAACTGCCTCAACATGTCTGTACTTGATTTTTGCATACCACATACTACTAAAGCTTAGCCCAATCCTAAATTAACCCTGGCTAGAATATATCCATGAAGCAAGATACTTAATAAATTAAGATCAGAAGCATACCCTCAAAGGTATTTTAGTAAAACTGCATTTAGATAATAAATACATGCTCAGCCTAAATGTGTGTTTTTGCCACGCTGCCATTGAACCACGACTACCAGAAAGAGGATAGAGGAGCAGGAAAAGGGACGGAGAAAATGTCAGAAAATAATCAACAGCTACAATCAACACCTGACACATCCTTCTTGCAAAAAAAACCCCAAGGTTTTATTGACCCATAAAATATCTGTACGTGTCAGCCTAGCAATCTGAAGTACCCTGAAGGGACACTTGTGTGTAAGCAGGTGGTGCAGCAGAGGTTTCCCACGATTCAGGGGTGAAAAGTTAACTGTTCTCCCTCAGAAGAGAAAGCGAGCAGACAGCACAGCGGGCAGCGAGCAGCAGGGCTGCCCGGGGAGGAAGCCACGGGTGGGTTCGGGCATGGCACGGTGTAGTTTGATCTCCCTGTGTCTCCCATCTCCGCTCGGCTCAGGGCCGTGGCGCGCTACCACACGGACACGCCATCCAGCCCCATTCGAAAGGCTGCTCTCTTACCCCTTGTGCCTCTACACGTTTCCAAACCACCTGCCACGGCGGCGCAACAGGCACAGCCACCGGCAAAGCGCGGCGGAGTTACAGCCCGGGAGGATCGGTACCAAACCAGGGCCCCCGCGCCGAGCTCGGGCGGCAGAGGGGCTACAGCGGCCGCGCAGCGCTGTCTCAGCCGGCCTGGGAGAAGCGGCCTCAAAGAGGATGCGGCTCTTAAGGGCCCTTGCTCCGGACGGGAGCCGAAGAGACCCGCTGCCGGCACCCCCGCTCCGCCGAGCCCTCCCCCGCCCTGGCGCTCCCCCAGAGACCAGTACACCCCGGGAGGCCCCTTTACTGGCACAGACCCAAGCGGCCTCTCCGAGCGCCAGCACTGAACCCGGGCAACAGGGCTCCAGGCGCAGAGCGGCCACCGGCTGAGGGCAGCCGCGCCGGGGAAGGAGGCAGAGCGTGGCGCACGGCTGCCGGGCCCCGCGGCCCCTGCGCCCTCCCGTGCGCCCTGGGAGCTGTAGTCCGCCGCGCCTCACCGCCGCGGGGCCCAGGGGCGGGGGTGAACTACAAGGCCCAAGCTGCCCAGCGGCCCCGGCCCCGCCCCCCTTTATGAATGACTAATGCCGCATGTTGTCCGGCTGCCGTGTCCCTGGTGCCGGAGCTTCGTGGCGCTGCCGACGCGTCTTCTAACAGCGCCTCAGCCTGCGGCGGGACCCGCAACTCCGCCGCCGAGCACGGCAAGTGAGCGAGCCGGATCGCGGGGGTCGGGCGCGGTGCCCGCCTCCTGCCGGGCAGGGGGGCGGTGGCGGCGGCAGCGGTGGTGATGCCATGTTGGGGCCGACCCCGGCGTGGCCGGGTGTGTGAGGGGAAGGGGGGGGGAGTATGTCGCGTTGCTCGCCGTGTCCGGTGCTCCGCAGGTGGGGGGTCGGCTAGGAGCGACGCGGCCGCGTGCCCTCGCCGCTGGCCGCTTCACACGCACCCGGCCCTGCCCTTCCAGGCGGCCCGCCCGGAGGTACCGCCGGGCGGGAAAGCAGTCGGGGCACAGGGCGAAGCGGCCCGGCTCCCGCCGCTGGAAGCGCTCCTTAGGCCTTGCGCCCGCGGCGGGCGGGCCGAGAGCGCTGCGGACGGCGCCCCAGCCCCCGCGGGGAAGGGCGGCTGGGGCCGGTTCGGCGCTGCCCCGCCAGTGACCCTGCGGGCGGCGAGGGCTGGGGGGGGCTCTCGCCGGGCGGCAGCAGCCTCCTGCCAGGCAGGCGAGCTCCTCTTCGGCCTCGCAGCGGGGAGGTTGAGGCGTAAATCCCCGCTCCGGAGGGGAAGAGAAGGCCGGGAGGCCGCTGCCCATCCCCTCCCTGCCAGAGCTCTGCAAGGAAGCTGGGGAGGGGAAGGGGGGGCACGAAACGTGGGGAAACGGGGCCCTTTGGGGCCCTTCTTGCGGTCCCCGACCCGTGTGTGTGTGGTGTCAGCAGCGTCTGCACCTTTCCATTCACTTCGTTATGGCCGTTTCCTGACTTGGGGCTCCGTGGAGGTGGCAGCGTGGTGTGGGCAGAGCACTCCGGGCTCTTTCACGGGGTTCTAGGTGCTTCGTGATGAGAGCGTGGGATTTGTTTGTGGGTTTGGTTGCGACGGCGAGCTGGAGGAGAGAGGAGCGGAGGCTCACAGTTTTTCTTCTTAGCTTTCTTTTTTTTTTGGTCTCTTAACCGGTTCCAGCCTGACTTTTTTTCAGGCTGTACTTATCGCAATAAGTTGTGAAATTGGGATTTCGAATTCAACTCACAACTGGTTATAATTAACCCAGGCCTTTGAAAATAACTCATGTCCCAGGCACAACCTTTTCCTGTGAGGAAAACACACTGATGGTCCTGTACACTGGTACTTCCATCCAAGGAAGGTGTTTTATTTTTGGCTAGCTTTAAGGAAGAAAGGGAATGTGTGTGTTTGGTAAAACTTTGCAGAAAGTTGTAGCTACTGAGTGGTGGTTGCTTCTGGGTTGAAGAAGTGAGAGGATGGGTTTTTTTAAAGTTAGATGCTACTTTGCATGTGTGGAGGTGTAGCAGTCGTCCCAAGAAATACAAGTGGTGCGTGGAATGGCCCTGCTTCTCCATTTTGTTAAGATAGGTGTATCGGTGCACCTACTGTTCAGCCTCTTAATCCTTCTTGAAAAGCCGGTTGAGTAAAGCAAAAAAGTGTGTGTGTGTGTATGTGGGGAACCAAACCAAACAGACTCAGGGTTTTCCCGGCTTTATTTTAGCAGGTAGACCTTAAGCAGTAGTGGAAAAAAAACCCATGCATGCATTTAATTATCCTAGGCTAAAGGAGTTCATGAATTGAAAATGAATTGGGTTATGACTGTGGCATTGGTTTGTGCCCTGCTGTTAGCGGCTTTCGGTAGACTTTCAAGTTTCAGTAACTTGTGTTGCCAGTTGTAAACTTGTCAGCTGCTGCAGTGTCTGGCACTCTTGTGTCGTAACTGTAGATTCAGATATTGTTTAATTCAGTGCTATGAGAGTTATATGTATTTTTCAGTGCATTCTTCCATATGGTAAGTACGATGAAACACTGCTGCTGCCACCACGGCAGTTGTGAATAAAACACAGTGGCATTGGCCTCTTCTTTGTGCTAAAGTCATCTGATTGCTTTTTTTCTTTTTCAAAACAGCACTTTTCAGGAAGCATCTTTTGTACTTATTTACTACTTGGAAAAACTGAAGAAAGAGATTTGGGACAGTCTTAGAAATGAAAAAATGAGAGCAAGCCAGAGATAAGTGTGCCCCAGATTTAGTGGGAGTGGTGTGCTAAGGCAGCTGTCTGAGGTGATATACACTGTGCTCTTTGACAGCCAGTGCTGTTAGGAAGGACGGACCCTGCAGCTTTCCTTGTTCTTCCAGGGAAAGTCCACGCTGGTAAGCAGCACCCGTTGTCTGTCATAGATGATTCATTACTAATCTTGCCAAGAAACTCTGTTGATAATGGGTTTTACTAGATAAGTATTTGCAAATAGGTTTCCAGTGTGGATTGTGTCTGATGTCAGACCTTCAATTGAAGGTTTTCGTAACAGGCCAGTCAGATTTGAGAAGCTATGAACATGTTGGTTAATAACTGAGGTTCTGCATATGAGCTTAGAAGCTCTACAGATAGGAGCAAGGGGTGTTGGTTTGGTAGTTTTTTCTTGGGCCTGAAAAAAGACTGGGGGGCATAAAACCTTATGCAGTTTATAGATTTGTATGAAAACATGCGTGTACTTGGGCAAGGTCTCTGGGCAAGGTCTCATCCTTTCCACCAGCCTTCATTGCCCCCACCCCCAGAAAAAAAGAGGGGGGCTGTTTATTATACTGACTTCCCCCCCCCCCCCCGAGGTGATGTGCTGTGCAGTTCAATTGAAATCCCCGAGGGATGCAGGGACTTAGCATCTCCATGTAGAATTTAAGTGTCCTGATGACACCACGTATCAAGCTCGCAGGAGAGACTACCCTGGAGCTCCAGGAGTTCATGTCCAGCGGTTAAGCCCTGCAGGCTGCAAAGTGAGCCTGGTCTGTACAGACGGTGCGAGGTCACGCGTGTGTGTGGAGCGGGGTGTGTGTGTCTGTGCAGGAAGGGTGTGCGCGCTTGTGAGAGAGCAAGAGCCTGCACCACAGCTGAACAGCCATGCAAACAACTGCTGATGAAGTTGAATAAAAGGTCTCCAGGCATCTATGAAGTACGTGTAGAGATCCTGGTCTTACCTCGGTAGGATGCGTATCTTGTGTGTTGCACAAGTGGGAGCTGTCCTTCAGGAGGATGGTAAGACTGCTGGTTACAGGCCAACTGATGAAGAAGGCCTGTGCCTGAGGAACCAAGATCAGGAATTGCTGAGGGGTTTTCTCATTTATTTGGAGGACAGCAGATGGGAGTGGAAATAGAGATAATCTTTTGAGGGAAGATCTTATTTCAGTTACTGCTGAGCTTGTCGGGTGCTGTGTGCTCTGCACATTAAACGACTGCTGCAGCAGCTAGATGGAGTTGTGAGTGAGAGGACTTTCCTGGTTATCCCAACTGTGTCTGTAGTACTGAAGGGTCAGTGCTGACATGTGGGGCTCCTGCATCTGCAGGCTGGAGTTAACTTGCTTTCCTGGGGCTTTGTCTCTGTTAGGTCTGTGTTGAAACCTGACCGTCTTTCTCCAGTTCCCTGCCAGAGCAGAGCTGTGCGTCCTTGCTCATTGCCAGCACGTGAGTCCGTGTCATGCAGTGATGGTCTCAGGTTTTGTGATCACCTAGAAGAAGAGTAGATAGGTTTTTTTTCCAGCTGCTGTTTGAAGACTGGAATGGAAGGGCCAGGCAGAAGGTCGTGGATAAATAATGTATTTGGCATTTGGGCAAAGTTAATTTGTCCTACAGAATCCCAATTTTACTGTCATAAAGATTGCATTTAAGACTGTTCATAACAAAATGAATAAATGTGAGTGTCTGCCAGTAGTCTGGGAACCCAGGTTCTGCATATCTCAGCAGACAGCCATTGACATGTGGAATAAATGTGTGTGTGCAGCTTACAATGACTTCTGCAAGTTTTGTGGATCAGTCAGATGTCTTCCAAACCACTAGTTACTTGTTTGTGGTAGAACTTTTCTGCCCATCTCCTTTGCTGGGTGCTTTTAGGTGATGAACAGGGAGTGGAAAGTTTGCTTCTTGTAGAACTTTGTACAGAGATTGCACATGCAGCAGCTGGGCTCCTTTCCTGTTGTTCTGCTTTGGGAGTGTTTTGCAGAGGGTTTCCCAGAATCAGAAATATCACTTAATAGGATTTTTGAATGGCCCAGAGGGAGTAGATGTGCTCAATGGTATCTTATTCCAGTCTGCTGATTGCAGGAGAGTCTTAATAAGATGATTTTTTGGTTCCAAATCTTCCCTGGATTCGTGTGCTTCGAACAAAATAGAAAAGGGACTCAGGTAGGTGTGTGGGTTCTAGGGTTGCACGAGTTTCTTCTGAGTGACTGATCAGACTCTCTCACTCTGGCCTTTCTGTTCCATGTGTCTACATTTAGCAATCTCTTCACAGCCTCTAGTAACAGTAAGGATTTGGCCTATTGTTTTCAATTCTGCTCTGTGCTGGCATCCCAATTCACCTCCTATTTATGCATTTTGCATCATAGCCCTAATCAATATAATAGCAGTAATTTCTAAAACCACCAAACCTGCATGGGAATGCCTTCTTGTCTTTGATCCCAGGCCAGATGTTACCATGTTCCAGCACTGCCTTTCAAAGGTCAGTTGTCTGACTTTTCTATTTTAGCTTTCAAAGTATGCAGATAGATATTGGCTCCAGCGTGCAGACACCTGAGTTTAGGTTGCAAACATCAGCACAGTTTGTGTTGCAGGAGCATCTCATTGATGCTCAGGGTAAAAATCTGTGTTTTGAAACTTAGGGACTTCTGAGTCACGATAAACCAGAGCCGCAATCTACAACCATCTGTGATCACAGAACCAGTTGCTCAGTTAAGTTTCAAAGGCGTGGGTTGTGTCAGAGAGATACGTGCAGTATGTAGAGTGGGTCACCTTGGTGATGGTTTTGAAATGCATTCCAACTTCTGAATTTGTGGCTGTTGCATCAGTTTCAGGCTTTGGCTGATGCATCCTTCTGGGCATGAGCATCTATCAATGGAGAAGACAGACCATTTGGACCTGATGATAGTTTGTTTGTAAACATTTATAAGATACCTGTACAAAAGCAGGGGAAAAGCATCATACTCCGCTCCCATTGCAGAGGATGGTGCTGAGATGTGAGTGGGTATCAGGTGATTTGGTGTTGCCGCCTTTAGTAGGTTAAATGGTAGGCATTGAAGGTACATTGTGAGGTATTCTAAGCAACAAGTAATGAGTGTGGTGGTTTCATAGAATCATAGAATGGCTTGGGTTGGAAGCAACCCCAAGGATCATAGAGCTCCAGCCCCTCTGCCACAGGCAGGGCCACCAACCTCAAGGCCTGGATCTACACAAGGTTGCCCAGGGCCCCATCCAACCTGGCCTTGAACACTTCCAGGGACGGTGCATCCACCACCTCTCTAGGCAGCCTGTTCCAGCACCTCACCACTCTCTCTGTAAAAAAAAAATCCCCCTAATATCCAATCTAAACCTTCATTCCTTTAGCTTTAATCCGTTCCCCCTTGTCCTGCCATTGTCTACCCTTTTAAAAAGTTGATTTACCTCCTGTTTGTATGCTCCCTTCAGGTACTGGAAGGCTGCAATGAGGTCACCCCGCAGCCTTCTCTTCTCCAGGCTGAACAAGCCCAGCTCCCTCAGCTTCTCTTTGTAGGGCAGGTGCTCCAGCCCTCTAATCATCTTTGTGGCCCTCCTCTGAACCCTCTCCAACAGTTCTACATCTTTCTTGTATCGGGGCCCCCAGATCTGGACACCGTTTGTCAGTGGGAGAAAAGCTGTGTCTGTATCTTCTGAAGTATTGATACGCCGTTTCTGTTTCCATGGAAGAAGTGGCCCTGCTCATGGGTAGCAGCGTTCAAATGAGATGTGCTTATGCTGTGCATAATAGGAATGTGAAGCCCACAGGCTGTGCTGGCTTAGATCTGATAGCCATGGCTAGTGAAACTGCAGGATAAAAGGAACACAGCATGCTGAGCTCACATAGATGTGAGTAGGTTTTACTGCTGTGGTTCATGCCGAGCGTACAGAGGCTGTGTTCTGGCTAGGGACAATACTGCTCTTAGAGGGCTGGGTCAGGAGGTTGTTCATGAAACAGTCTCCTGCGTGTGCCCTCTGGCTTCTGTCCAGTGCAGGTCAGTTCTGGCTCAGTTTCAGCGTGGCCTGTGTGAGGTGTGCTGTAGTCTCACTGGAGAATTGTTCGACAGCGTGGTCTTCAATCAAATTAGGCTCTTAGCACCGCCCCCCCACCTCTCATCCTTCCCACAGCGACTCCAGGAGAACAGGGGTGAGTGATGTTGGCATGTTACCACCCTGAGGAAGTGCTGTCCCGAGGGCGGTGGCTGTACTTCTTCCGAAATGCCAGTGAGCAACAACAAAAGAAAAGTCACACTGTAAAACTGAAACGCATTGAAAGCTCCAGCAGCCTCCTCACCACTTGTGTAGGTACCAGAGATCATGGTTGTAGGTGTTCTTAAGTATTCTTGTGCCTTGGATCCTTATTTGTAAAGCAGGGAAGTACATACAACCCTCTCTCAAAGGCTATGGGATTGATACTTGCAGTACTGAGAGATGTGGATACCTTCTGCAGTGCTAGTGAATAGTGTAGCTTTCTAAAGCATTTAGATTGGGGGGAGGGATAACGTTCTAACTCATTTAGATTGGGGGGGGAGAAGAATATCAAGCATGAATTGTTGCTTTTCCCTTTCTATAAAAGGCAAAACAAGTTGTAGTTTTGTGGCTCCCAGTTTCTTACTAGTTATTCTGTCAGAAAATTGGGAGCAATTAGAAGACTAGAGAGACATTTATTTCCATCAACGTGTTGAGGAAGGCGCATGCTGCTTCTGAGTTACTGTATAGCTCAGAAGGAAGAAAACATTCAATAAAAATCTTTTTAAAGAGTAGCTGACTAAGTTGTTTTATAGGTAGGAGCGTGATAGTTTTTTTAAAAAGCTCTTCTATTGATTCAGTTGAATCACTGTCTGAAGGAAGCAAATTTAGACAAGACAAAGGAAGAAATTCAGTCCTACTGTAGGAAGATACCTCAATGACCTGCTTGTCTGTCCTCTGTGTTGTGCTTGAATTTTCTTACTGGCCCACCTAGTTGAAATAAATGGAGACAGGGTGCATGTTCTTTAAAGGTGGCTCATGTTTTAGTGCCTGCAAATTGCCTTCCTAGAACCCCTGACATGGGAGCGTGCCTCTTGTCTCCTCTACTGTTAGTTTAGAGAGTTTAAGGTGCCTAAATACACAGCTGGAATCAAAACACTTAGGTCATCTGAGACTACCTGGTATGAAAAAATGAGCCAGTAGTTCATAAGCAGATTTCACATGATGAGGAAGCTCTGCTGAAGCTGTTTTACAGTAGGAAAGGAGGAGGACTGGTGTGAAATAGCATGGCAGGGTGGTCTTTCTCACCCTGATTTTGTCAGCCTCTGTGCAGGATAAGCATTGATAGAAGATTTTGTACTGAACTGTATGCTCCTTTCTGAAGTTGTTGTGTTGGAAGATAATCCCCAAAGCATTGGGGAACAACGTAGCCCCTTTTCCACAGTGCCAGTTGTCAGTGTGAGTGGGTGCCCTGCATGTGCTGCCAAGACAAGGTCCTCAAAAGAAATAGGTGCCTCTCAGTAAGATCAATAATTGCTACATTTTTAGGCATGCTGTTATTTGGTCTCAGACATTGCTGGTTTGGCTGCCTAAGTGTTTTACGAGCTGGGAAAAGGACTTCCATTTATTCACACACCTGTGCATGAAGGGCAGTTTTTAATCACCCAGTGAATGGCAAGCTTTCTAGGACTAATGGAGATGAAACAAACACAGGAATTCCACTTGCCAGGGAAAAGCATGGTTGAATTGGGGATGGACTTGGGAATTCAATCAGCAAGGGCTTTTTTCAAGAAAATTACAGAAGCAAAACCCAGTCTTGATGGATCATGAGGAGCCAGGTCAGGGTTCTTGTTTCTTTTGCCTCCAGGAATTTTCTAGGTGACTCTCTCAGCAGGAAGAATGAATCCCAGACTAAGGCAGTCTCCTGGCAGATCAGAGACTAGAAAGTATTTCTGTTCTCTTATCTTGGAGTTCCTAGAAGCTGTGTCTCCCAGTTTGAAAGAAATGCACTGTCATATTTGAGATTTTCAGTATGTGATATCTCTCATGAGGGCCTCTTACAGGCCTTTGAAGTAGCTGGAGGAAAGGGATTGGATTGGCTTCACATGTTTGTGCCAAATCCCATGGTAATTATAAAAACTGGAAGTTATGAGATAATGTGATATACATATTATGGGACACAGTAAATGTCTGAACAGCTGCTTTTGCCTGTGGCTTTACAACTGGGGTTGCGTTTCCTTCTGCTCCTTGTCAGGTTCTGCTGACCTCTTCTCTTTCACAGGTATGTGCATGATGCCTTGTAATCTTCAGTAATCTTTTTTTTCCTGTTGGAGCACTGCACCTCTGAATGACTGTGAGACTTTTACTTCCCTGCCCAGTTTGTTTAAAATTCACCTGTGGGTTAGCAAGCACAGACACATAAGCTCTGCCCTGTTAACTAGTCTTATTTCTTTAGGAAGTTGTACTTTATTTAAAAAAAAAAAAACCCAAACCACCACCCCCTTCCACACCCCCACACCACCACCCACACCCCCCCCAAAAAAAAAAATCCCAGGAAACAAACCACCAGAAAGAAACTGCAAGGTTCAAAAATCAAGCTCTAAGAAGTTTGGGAATGCTTGGATTTAAGTTGCCCAGGTGCTTGCCAGGATTTGATCTGAATCGGCACCATTTTTCTGTGGCAGGGGGGTTGGAACTCTGTGATCCTTGGGGTCCCTTCCAACCCATGCTGTTCTATGATTCTCACTGTTGGGTGCAGTAGGAGGAAGTGCCTACAGATTCACGTGCTTCAGGCCCTTAGCTGTGTAACAGCAAGGTATGCTCAATTCTCCCTCAGAGCTTTTGGGATTAATAGATCCACGGGATGTGGATATCTTCTGTGAATACATGGGTGCACTGGGATGGTAAGTTTTCCATGAAAAGATGAGCTAGGTCAGCCTGGAGTCCACAGGATTTGATTAGTTCCCAGAATGTATGTGTATTCTCCAGTGTTGATGAGGGTGCTGCCTAGCTGAGTATCCAGGCATTGTCTCTACTCTGCTGTTGATGTGTTTTGTGCCTGCCATCCCTCATGCTAAGGAAGAGTTTGAACACACACAGATTTTCTTGGCAGTTGCTCAGGTGAGTTTGTTTGCTGCTGACAACCAGTTGTAAGAGTTTTGTTAACCTGAATTCCTGGGCTTGTTTGAAGAAATAAATCCAGAAGCTGGAAAATTTCACCTCCAATGGATCTTGAGCAGATCTAAGCACCTGAGAACAAGATTTCATAGAAGAAAGCAGTGGCAGATTGGCCTGTTTAAGTGACTGCCCAATTTTTCATCTGACCATCACTGTGTTGTGCTGTGGTGACAACACCAGTGGTGTACCCAGTGGTGACAACGGGATGAGGTTTTCTGAAATGTCACTGGGTGGGGAAAAAAATTGCTTGTTGCCTCTCTATACGAGTCAGAAACTTGTGGCTCACTGTTTTTAAGAGTGCTCCCATAGCGAAGAGATGCCTTTTTCAAACCATGGCAGGCCTTACCCAAGCTTAGAACTGCAGTTTGTGTTTAGGGCTAGCTGCTTCACTGGCAGAAAATCACTGTGGTGTTTTGCATGTGAACCAATTGAGAACCAAGCCCAGAGCTGAGCATCAGTGTTGGTATCCCCCTGACTGACGTTGTAGTCAGACAGATATTTTTCTGAGAGGCCAGTGTTTGCTTCAGCATCTCCACTTCATACTGTCCCTTCAGTTTGCTGTCATTCCTGCAGCTGTTTGGTCATCTGAGCTGATGGAGGAGAAAAAAAGTGTGCTTTTTCTAACCTGAATCTGCTTTCCAGTTTGATGAACTGCACAAATCAACAAATAGTTAAACCAGTGTAACAAAGGACAGCATAAGGAGAGGCACTGGTTTCAGTTAACCCCACAGACAGCTCTGGCCAGGCTGTGTGTGGGCTGGCATGTTCTCCATTCAGGGTGTGAGTCTCAGGGCAGGGGTTTCCTCCTTCCCATCCGCTCTCCAAACTGCCTGTAAATTGTAGAAACACTGAAGCAGAAAAGAGCATTTGACCTTCACCAGCTTACTCTTGGCAGCACTCACAAAGCCCCCTCTTCTTCTTTGGCAGGACAAGGGGGAATGGTTTAAAGCTGGAGGGAAGGTCAAGATTGGATATTAGGGGGAAGTTTTTTACGGAAAGAGTGGTGAGGTCCTGGAATAGACTGCCCAGAGAGGTGGTGGATGCCCCATCCCTGGAAGTGTTCAAGGCCAGGTTGGATGGGGCCCTGAGCAACCTTGTGTAGCTCCAGGTCTGAGGTTGGTGGCCCTGCCTGTGGCAGGGGGGTTGGAGCTCTATGATCCTTGGGGTCCCTTCCAACCCTTGCCATTCTATGATACTCTGAAATCCACATTTCCTCCACTTGATCCTTTGGAGAGGGGGTAGGCATGGTCCTGGCTTCAAATTTGTACGATGTGTTGTAGCAAAACCAGCGGAGCGCTTGGACAGCTGTGTCTTACGTTGCCTGTGCAGACTTCTCATGTGCTTTTGAGTCTGTTAATTAAAAGTCTGTTAACGAATGTCTTGGACTGTTTGCAGTGTAGTTTTTATTTTAACAAGGTATTTGCCTTGCAGCTCAGGACCTGTTTCTGTAGCTGTTGCCTGCCCAGCACGTGAAGCTCTGCTGGGTTTCCTGGGGGTTTTGCTCCAGAGGGAGCATGCAGAAGCCAGGCCTTTGGCCCCTCCATGTTTTTCTTGCCCAGCCCGCAGCTGTGGTCTCTGGTTTGCTGTCTGACCGTGAGCAGTGGGCAGCACCACGGTGTGAATTGCTGAAGCCCCTCTGTACACCCCTGGAGGGAGGTTTGCCAGCTGCCTGAATTATACTTGCATGCTTCATGCTGCCTGGGCAAATGTTCCCTCTCTAGAAGCATGGGAGGTAACTGAAAATGCTGCTGTGCTGAAGCAGTACTTTCTTAGGGCACTTCAGTTTCAGCGGGACAGTAAGGAGAATAAGCAGAAGGATCATAGAATCATAGAATGGCAAGGGTTGGAAGGGACCCCGAGGATCATAAAGCTCCAACCCCCCTGCCACAGGCAGGGCCACCAACCTCAGGCCTGGATCTACGCAAGGTTGCCCAGGGCCCCATCCAACCTGGCCTTGAACACTTCCAGGGATGGGGCATCCACCACCACTCTGGGCAGGCTGTTCCAGGACCTCACCACTCTTTCCATAAAAAACTTCCCCCTAAAAAAAGGAGTGGTACTTACGTGTTCCATGTCCAGTGCAGGCTCCTCAGTGCACCTTCAAAGTCACATCACAGCACTCTACCAGCCAGGGGACAACTCCTGTGCTTGAGTAATACAGATGGAAGAAGGAATGTTAAAACTGAGGCGTGGAAACCATTTGCTAAGGCTTTAAAACCCCAATTTCTAGGGTATTTCACACAGGCACGATCTTACTGATGTTCTGAGCCTGGCATATTTGTAAATATATCCCCAGTAGCATGATGCAGATCAGATAACAAGGTGTCTGGCACTCTGGTTGAATATTAAGACCGCAACTACTCTCCTATTCCTTCTAGCAGTCAAGTCGTAGACAGATGATGACTAAAGTTTACCTAAAAACTGTCCCACTGTAGTTTGTTTGGACAAGACAGGACTAATCTAGTTGAGCAAGATTTTTTGCTACTGCTGAAACCTGTTTGATGGCTATCTTGTACCTTCAAATATTTGAGTGATCTGGAGGAAAAGGGCATTTTTGCATAATCTAAGACAGCAAAACCCCTGAAATTCTGAGTTGCCCTGAAATCTACCCTTGCTTATCAAGGTATTTTCAGTGTGTGTGTGAGAAGAGGACTGTACTTTGGATCTAGAGCTAGCTCAAGAACCGGATTGAAACAGGCTAATTTTAACCTACTAATGGGTGGTGGTGGTGGGGTGTTGGATTTTTTTGTGTGTGTGTGTGGTTTGTTGGAGGGTTTTTTCTAACAGCAGCAGAGCTGAGAAGGTGGCATTTATGCATCTTCAGTTTGCCATTTTTGTTACTTCAACTTCTATTAGATATTTCAGAGACACCTCTGTTTCCCCCCTTCCAGTTACAGTTCTTAAACAAATATTCCTGGTTATACCACTAATTTTTAATTCTCTTCAATTCCTTTTACTTCTTGCAGTTGTTGTGTGGTTGGTGAAAATAAGCCTACGCTGCAGGGATGCAAGAGGAGCAGCATTCTGAGGTAGGGTTTGGAGCTGAAGATTATTTTTTCTTTTTCCTCAGTAGAATTCCAGGGAAAGTCAAGACTCTGAATCAACCAGGTTCTTCCACTCATTCCCATCTTTGCACTCATCTGCAAAGTCAGATGATCAAGACAACCAGTGTGAGAGCCCTTTTAAAATGGGGGTGGGAGCTGAGTGGTTTTTTTCAAATTTAGGTTGTTGTTCCTAGGGTCCTTTTTCTTTCAATTTGTGCTAAAAAGGGGGTGGTTTTTTTATATTAATTTACTTGCAAGTGAGGAAGTGTAGAAAACAGCCTAAGCAGTGAGGCTCCTTTAGGAGGAAAACTGTTTTGTGAGTTACACAAATTGGTTATGTACAAGTGATCTCACTGTACATAGGTTAAGTACCTTACCAAAACTGAGGTGCTTTTTTCTACCTTTTCTGTTCCTTTTCCATGTATCTCAAACCCTTCTTCTTTTTTTTTACCTGGTATAATAGGTGTAGCTCAGGAAATTTATTTCTTGTGAGATAGAAGAATGTCAGTTCTTGTGTCCCCCTAGTTAAATGTTAAAAAAAAGCCCAAAACCAAACCACCAGACTCTAAATGTGGTGCTTAGTGCTTTTCTCACTGCAGTATTATAATATTGTGATGACAAAGCCAGCGTGACAGGATTAATTCCATATGTTACAGATGGATACATTTTTCCAAAATATTTTTGTGACTGGAGTTATGTATGCAAGCAGTAGAGTCAAGCCATATGTTGTGATCAAAAGCTGAGCTGGTGTTAAACTAGATTTGTGAATGTAATTGCAATTTGCAGTGTTAATTGCAGTTTGCAGTTGTCAGTGAACAGACTTTTGCTTTGTAGTGAAAGGATGGTGTATTGCTGTGAGTGTTTTAAACTTTGCACTTTAAAGCTGTTGTGCTTTTTGGTCTTACTCAGTGAAATGTGTGATAAATTTAGCCTTACCTTCAGTGGGGCCAAGGTAAGACACCCAGAATTTATTATCTGAAAGTGACTGTTTGGCATAATGGAATGCAAGCAGAAATTAATTACTCTTGTTGAAAGCTGTTAACAATTGGATGTGCTTTGTACAGTCCTGTTTTAAATCTTACCAGGTTAAGTACAAAGTAAAATAAACCAGCTGTTCTAGCTAGAAAGCTGATATCCTTTGGGAGAGCTTGGCTACCTGCTTGCTGACTCATTAATACTGGCTTTCCTTTGGAAGGTGCTTGAGTGATGATGGAATCGCATCCTGTCTGTAACTTTTTGACTTAATGCTGCTTGAGAAATTCCAGATTCTCCCAATAATCATCCTGAGTCAACTTTGAATTAATGTAGTTGCCTAAAGATAGTTTACAGCTGAGCTTTCTCTCCCTCTTAGGCCTGTCTTTTCTGTTACTACCTCTGCCTCTCCAGCTTGGATGACATAGCCTGAGCGACTCAAATTGTTTGAATTCTGTGCATGGGTCTTGAAAGTTGCCTGTTAGCTAAAAATAAGATAGGTTTTGTTAGCCAAAGACCTGCTGCATATACTTCTAGTGATAACAGTAAAAATGAATCTCTGGGAAACATTTCAATGATCTTCTGATCTTTTAGAGAACAGGAACTGCAGATGCTTTGCTTCCTTTTGATTTTGAGTTCTGGTGTAAATAAAGTCAAGGTACATAAACTTTATAAGATGGGGTGTACATATGGTGTAATTACATGCTTATTCCAACAGATTAAAATGCTTGAGTAGACTCTTCTAGAATGGATCTGTGTGGTCCTGTGAGTGCTGATTCATTTTGTCAGACTCTTGACAGACTAATGCTGGCTGGTAGTTGAGTCAAATGCACCATTGTAAAAGTGGCAGTGGTATTATAATAGTGCACAACTTCATTTCCAGCAGAGAAAACACTACAGTAGTGTTAAAGATAATTTTGTTCTCTCTATTCTAGAATCCTATTTATTTTAACTCCACATCACTTAAATATTATCTTTTAAAATAAGCACAAAATAGGGTTTTTTTAATATGTTCTTTCTCATGCTTGCCCAGCTGGGAGAAAAATAGTTTTAAAACCACAGGTGTTTGGAACCATTGACACTGTTTAAATTATTTACTGGCTTGGCTATTATATGTAGGTTTGAATTGAGCAAATTCACAAGGGGAAGGATGTATTAAAACATTTCATTATAATTCCCAGCCTCCTTTTGAATTTGTTTCATACAGGCTGCTGCAGAACCAGTGTCCTCCTCCGATGCACCAGAAGATGGCCCAAAGGAAACGTCAAGTGTATCCCAGAATATCTGTATGTTTCTGGTTTGACTGGGGAGGGTGTATCATGGTGGAAGCATGTTAAGCTAAATGTCCATGCCTTTTCCTTTACCTAATAAGGATGTGGCTGTTAGCACAAAGGGGAGATAGGAATGAGGTCATATCTGACTGTATCTGTTCATGAACTGTAGAAAGGCTCAGCTGCATAAACCAGGAAGGAGTAGTGACTTGCCCATTATCAGTTTGCTGCTCCCCTGCTTTCAAAAGAAAGTAAATGGTTTGGGCTTTGATTTAAGAGATATACTCAAGTCTTGTTTTCAGCTGGGTCTTTGCTCCCTAAGCCAGAGACTGATAAGTACATGTTTGCTGTGCTGCTCTGGCATCTAGTGTTAATGGCATTGAATCAGTTGTTTCAAGTGGAATACTCTGCCCATCCCAGTATGATAATGTTTTGATATCAAGGCCAAAGCTACAGGATGTGGGAATGAAAGTATTCCTACCTTGTGAAGCCCAGGAAGAGTATCCATCTTTACCTTTACTGCAAAGAGTCAGATACTGACAGACATTTCTTTCTCAGAAGGGGAAAACAAAGGCATCTTAGCATTTGCCTTATGTTTATTGTTATACTGATGTGATGCTAATATATAGGATGTTCCTTTTGAACAATAAGGATGTTCAGATCGTGCTTTCTGGCAGGCTCTGAACCACCTTTTGGGCAAATTAGTGGGTAACAGCAACATGACTATAGTGCTGAAGTTGCTAAAGAATCCCCAGGGATTGCAGCTTTCAGAAGTAACAATCATGGGAGCAAATGGAGCCTTGAGTAAAGCTATGGGGAAAGCATTCAGACCTACAGAAGTAGATTAAATTTTTATGTTGCTTTTTTGTCTGAGTATAGAAGTTGGTTTAATAAAAACCATAGCTGCTCCTGAGAATGTTCTCTTTGATTCTGTCCTTAAATGATAACATCTGTTACAAAAGTGTTTTCTTCACATCAAATGTTATTTGGGCCAGTGCTGAATGTATGTATGTGTGTGGTGAAGGCTTGAAAAAATAAATAGAAATTAAATCCTTTAAGGGTTACTGAATACATAGAAATCACTTGCAACTGGGGAAGCCTGAGCCATAAGAGGCTTCAGGCTAGGAGAGTATTTGGGGAAGGTACCATGCACACTTCAAAATTTCTTACATTCTTTGTTAGATGCCCACTTTTGACTATTGTGGGAGGCAGGATATTTGCTTGGGTAGATTTAGGTTGATGTATTATGTCTGCTTTTATGATGCTACAAATGCAAAAGTCCTACCTCCTCTCCATCCTGTTGCAGTCATGGTTTCCCCACCCTCTCCTTTAGCATCACTGTCTATTTTAGCAGCAACATGGTCTTTGACCAGGCTGTACTGATTGCAACACACTGTGTTCTTGAGTATTGACCATGAAGTAGTAGGCTGCTAAAATGCTAAGGAAGGATGTTGGAGGGTGTGTTTTCTTTTGGGGTTGTTTTTTTTTACATAAAATCTTGAGATCAGTATTTGTGGGACAGGTCTGGGGGCCAGAGCCAGGCAGTTAAACCAGATTAATGAAATTAATTAGTAACTGTAGGAGGCTGTAATCTACCTGCATCTTTTACATCCTGCCTGCAAACTGTTCACTAACCTTTTTTTTTTCCTGGGATTATGATCCTATTCCAGGCTTCTGGACCACTTGAGACCTCTGCTAACTTGTGCAACAGCTTGCCAGAGAAAGAGAGTTGTTTGGAAACAAAACTCTGCTTTCCTACTTGATGCTTTTTTTCTAAGACACATAACAGCTTAAGGATGACTCATTCAAAGTTACTGTATTTCCCATTGATGTAAACCTGAAGCTTCTCTATCTTGGTTAATGAGGCTTTCTGACATTTAACAAGCAGCTGTGATGGAACTGATAGATCTTCCTGTTTTCCATGGCAAGCTTGACATAGATTGGCTGAACTCACATTGTACCATTTTGGTCTTAAGTAGTTTGTTGTTGAAACTAGGGAAGAATGATTGGTTTCCTGACCAGAATACCTCTTAAGGTTTAATTTTCAATTGTGTGCTGATCCCTGGTGTGTTAGTCACAGAAAAGGCTAAGATTGGTACTGTAGGCATCCTGCATGTGCCAATATGTGCTGGTGACTTTACCAGCATACTCACACCATTGTACCTGTGTTGCTGTCATTTGTACAGATAAAATCCCAAAAGGGAACACTTTTGTTCTAGAATTTTTAAAATGCTCTTTTTTTTTTTTGTTCCCAATTTAGTGTATACCTTTTCTAAGTATTCTTTGCTTCTCTATCCACCTCACCTGCCCCACAGCTTCTCTCTTTCCCTTACTGAACTGCGTGGACAACCTGTCCCAGTGTCCACAGGGTAGGAAAACCTGGACTGAGACCCATGCTTGGAGGCAGCCTCTCCAGTGATGGCACTCTCATGATGTAGCCTCAGAATTGAATGTAAGATTACAGTGGTAAATCAATGGCCTTTTAGCTCTGCTCTGCTGTTTAGTGGTGACATTTTTATTTTCTGATTTGCTTGCCTGCACTTTATAGTCATGTATGCTTTGCTTTTCTTTTCCATTTATAGCTGATGCAGATGCATTTAAAATTCTCCTGGAGATGAAGATGAAGAAGAGGCAGAAAAAGCCTACTTTACCAAGCACTGTGACTGAGCTGGACACTGAGGATGGTTCTAAAGTATATGTGGTTGGAACAGCTCATTTCAGTGACAGCAGCAAAAAGGATGTAGTGAAGGTAAATACAAAGTGGGAGCCCTTCAGCAGCATGCTCATAACGTTGTCAACTTAGCATGAAGTAGAAAGAAGTCCAGCTCTCTGACTTTGTTCTGTGCTGTAACCTCTAAACTCTGGTATTTCTCATTAGCTGTTGGAGGCCTAGCAGTGCTGTGGGATGAATTAAGAGGCAGACATGTTTTGTTAATTTTTGATGCAATACATTGCTCTCCTATCTCTATTTAGCCTTAAACAACAAAGGCAGATACACTGTCAGTGTTACAAGTAGAAATCTTGCCACTGAAGCTGACATTGCCTGTCATGTCACCATAGAGCATCATGTCACCCCAACGGTGTGTACTGTGGTTGCTGCATGCTCACTGTGATGGGGACATGCTGAGAAGATGCCAAGCCTGGAACTGAAATTGCTGTTTACAGCTCCTCTGTGCCTGGGGTGTATGATACTGAGCTGTAAAACCATGCTGCCCCAAACTTGGATTCCATTCTCAAGATGTGCAAATGGTCTGAAACCAGTGAAAGCAGAAACTCTTTATCCTGTTGCACCTCATGCAAAGCCTGAGGTTTACACTGCCTTTATTCTCTAGGAGCTAGAAGGGAAGGAATCTTGTGCCAGAGTCATCAACTCTGGTTCTTACAAAGCTTATTCTAACTCAGATTGTGAATGATTGTGGAGTATGGCCAAAGGAACTTTGTGAATGTGAAAAGTTTAACATCAAGTTTTTCTTTCCCCTTGTCCCTCCTCAGTACAATGTGTTCTCTCATCTTCCTGTCCCAAAGCATCCAGTAACTAAAGCATTTCACTGTCACCTTCCCTGTTGTTTTTCCAATATGTAGCTGTTTAGAGAAGCCTTATTTAATTTTTCACTGTTCTTTTAATTGAAAATAATTGTGCTTCCATCAAGTTGTTCTCATTAAGTTACTGATACTGGCTGCATTTCTGTTTAATCCTTCCTAAGCTGGTATAAATTCATCTTTCAGACAATACAAGAAGTGCAGCCTGATGTCGTTGTGGTGGAACTATGCCAGTACAGAGTTTCTATGTTAAAGATGGATGAAAAGACATTATTAAAAGAAGCCAAAGAAATAAATCTGGAAAAACTTCAACAAGCTATAAAGCAGGTATGTTTCCCACAGTGAGAATTTAAGGTTTGTGCTAAGATAATTTGTCAAGTTAACAGCCAGAACTAGTGCTTCCACCAGCTGGGATGCTAACACTGATTGCCTAGGTGAGAGTACCCTTACAGTGGTGAAGTTAGGTTTGGGCTTTGTTAGGTTGTAGGGTGTTTTCAGCTGGAGTGTTGAGGATTTCTGTTCCACAGCAGGATTGTTTGGGCAGTTGAGCTCAGCAGAAATCCTCCTGGGTTTAACAGTTGCTCCATTTGCAGGACACAAGCCTAACTTTGTAACTGTTACATTTGTAATTGCCTTCTCATTAGCAGAGCAGTGCCAGAAGCTGAAAAGTCTTTGACTTCTTGGCAACAATTAAAAACCATCAGTGTGTTACCAACATTTTTGGATTTAGGATGAGAATACATAGCACTACACCAGCTACTAGAAAAAAGTACTAATTTATCCCTGTCAAAACCAGGACAACTGCTGTGCTAATATATTTAAATATCATTATTATTTCTGCAATCTGTATCAGTTATTTAGGGAGCACTTAAATTTTGGTATCTTCTGTTGTGATCTGTTTAGTTGCATTCCTCCTTCATCCTAGTGTCTTGCTCTTTCTTTTTGAATCTCATTTTACTTGTCTTTTGAGTGGTTTCTAACTGGCAGTAGGCCTTGGGGGAGGATTTTTTTTTTATATCCTGAGGTGAAAAATATAAACTTCTATTCAAATTATAACTACTCTGGCAGTTTGAGGCTGTCAGGGATGTTTGTGCAAAACAAGTGTCATCCTGTAGGTTCTTTTCCAGTTTCAGTCAGCTAGCTTGTATTTAAGTAATTTGAAGCTAGGCACAGTGAAGCAACAGAAAATTGACTCAAAAACAAGAGGAGATTTGATTAGCATAGCAGTATGTGGTCAGTAGTAAAGAGTTTCCAGTGTACAGTTGAATTAGCAAATTCATAGATTGTTGTTTTGGTTGGTGATAATTATATATTGGAATTGGCTTATTGATCTAACTGTGGAATTTTGAGGATTGCACCCCTCGTAGGACTGCACCCTGCATTGGTGCAGAAGTCTGGGGGCCAGTCTGCTTGTGTGTGGTGTGTGTGCACAGGCTGTCTGGCTGCAGGCTTTCTGGCTCAGAGTTGGGCAATAACTCCTCTTTCCTGTTTTCTTTATTTGTGTCCTATCAAAGGACAGGGCATTGCAAAACACTTGCATATTGCATGAAATGCTGCATCCCTGTGTTTATTTTAGGGGAGACAGATTGTTCTGATGCATGGAGCCAAAAGAAGCATATTCACAACAACCAGAGCAACATAGCTGGCATCTTCTGACCTAGTAAACAGGCACAGAAGCATTTTTTTTTCTTTTTTTTCTTTTTTCTTTTCTTTTTTCTTTTTTTTCTTTTCTTCTTTTCTTCTTCTTTTTTCTTTTTTTTTCTTCTTTTTTTTCTTTTTTTCCTTTTTTTTTAATATCAAAGCTAAAGGTGACAGTTTTTGCTGTGCTTCTGTATTAGGAGGAAAAGGGCAATGAAAATAAAACAGCAGACTCTTCTCCCCCCACACCTCTGTGATGTAAATTCATGTTGGCAGCTTTGTAATTAGCACTTCCTACCTACCAGGGGTTGAAGTGATCTTGTGTGCAGAAGTATGAAACACAGGCTGTATTGGCTCTAAAGGCAGAGAGTAAGACAAAGACCCTTCCCTTTGTTACAGCTCAATCTTAGTTACCTCTGTCACTGGGGATAATGCAAATAAAGAAGATTTATGCCTTCTAAGTAATACATTTTTCTGTCTATAGTCTCAACAGAAAAATAAACCCAACCAACCTTCCCCCTTTGATTGAGTAGCAGCACAGGAAAAGCAGGAAAAACAGTACCACTGTGTGATGCTAAATTACAGTGTCTTTGTTTTTCTTTGGTAAAAATCAAACCAGCTGGTGAGTTGCTCAGTCAGACTTCAGTTACCTGCTCTCACAGGAATGTGTTTGGGCCCAAAAGTTACACCAAAAGTCAAAGCTGCTTGCAGCTTTCATCCTGGAGTGTCAGATTAGGAAATCTGTCTTTTTATAATAATTTGTATGAGTCTTAAGCAGTAAAATTGTATTTCATTGCTCTGAATTGAAGGTAGGAAAGGGAGAGCAGCTTTTACACAGTGAGGGTGACGGAGCACTGGAATAGGCTGCCCAGGGAGGTGGTGGAGTCTCCTTCTCTGGAGATATTCAAGTCTTCACTGGTATTCACAGTTTATCAAGCAACTGTTGGAGGTTAAAAACAGCCTTCCTCCAGCCCCTCCTTGAATTTCAAAACCCTTGCAGTCGTTTTCAAAGAACTACCCCTTTGCATTCTTTGGAGCCAATCAGGGCAGCACAGACCCCTGTCTGGCTCAAATGCCCGTTATCTGAAGGTGCAAAGAGTTAGCTTAAACCAAAGTGGTGAGGCAGATTTTGTCTTACCTTCTGCCCTGGCTTCCTGTGTCTGCTGCCCTTCCGTGGCTCTGAGCAGGGCCTGCTTTTATCCTCAGCACGTCCCTGTGTGGTGGCTAGCCCTAGCACACGAGGGAGGGGTGGAGAAGTCTTGTTCTGGGGCAGAAGAGAAAGTAGACAGCAAAATCTTAGCTCAACCTACTTTTTTTTTAACTGCTTCTTCACCCTGAAGTTACCTCTGGAGGAATATATTGCAGTGTTTGGGGGTTTTTTGGTTTGTGTTGGAGGGGGGTTTATTCTTCTGACCAGTGGAAAAAGCTGTCCTTTTGCACTGTGTAATGCAGCCCTCAGTCCTCTAGGTCACCTAAACATGGTCCTGTGTTGTGGGTTTGCCCCAGCTGAGGGCTGGGCACCATGCAGCCGCTCGCTCTCAAGGGGGATCAGGGGGAGGTTTGAGGGAGAGGGAGGGCAAAGAAAACCAGACAAACCAAAACCTTGCAGGTTGGGATAAGGATAGTTTACTAGGACAGCAGAGAGATAGAGATAATAATAGGACTTTATAGCAAAATACACAAAACTGGGTGATGCACAATGCCAGTTTCTCACTGAACCACACAGCTCAGAGCCGTCCTGAAACCAGACTCTCCCCAAAAAACGTGCATCCTGGAGCTGAGTGCTCTTCCCCTCACCAGCCCCACTGTCATGCTGTGCATGACATAATTGACATGGAATACCCCATTTGGCCAGTTTGGGTCACCTGTCCTGGCTGTGTCCCCTCCCAGCTTCCTGGGTGTCCCCCAACCTTTTGTTAGCAGGGCAGTATGAGCAACTGAAAAGTCCTTGACTGCTTGGCAACAACTAAAAACATCAGTGTGTTATCAGCACTGCTCCCATCCTAACTCCCAAACACTGCATTCCATCCACTGCTAGGAAGAAAATTAACTCTTATCCTAGCCAAAACCAGGACACTCTGTTAAACAAGATGGATATAATGTAGATTGGTAGGTGACAGGTACATCCATATGGACAGAAGCAACTGCTATCACTTGCTACCTTCACTTGTCCTTAAAAGTCTGACCTCCAGTGCACTTGCTGCAGTAGGAAACCCAGTTCTAGGCTCCAGGTGACGAGGCTTTGTTAGCACATGGCTGTGTCTGTGGGAATCAGGTTTTTAAAAGAAGAAATCCAGAGGACTAAAATACAAGCAGCTTGTTTCTGTCCCAGTTCTGCAGTGAGTGCTGGGTCTGTGACTTGGTGCGCGGTTGAGGAGTAGCCCCGAGGCTCGCTCCTTAGGCTGTGTTCCCATAGGTAATACAAACGCTTCTGTGCTGAGTCTGGTAGAAGGTTTATCTCTGTGAGAAGCCCCCCTGTCAGCTGCCAGTAACAGGTGCATGGGGAAAGGCATTAGAATCTGCAGACCTACTTTGCCTGGGCATTCCTTTCTCTGCGCTTTTCGCTGTCGCCATGCGAGTTGTGGTGCCCAAGAGAGTGTATCTTTCCTGAGCTTCATGAGTATTTCATATGTTTGATCTCATGTATTTGGTATCCCTTTGCATATTTGCTACTTCTGTCCTGAAAACAAGGTAACTGGAGTCTGCTAAAGATTGTACAGCAGCTTGTTGATATTTTGTGCCTTTCTTGGTAACCCCTCTCACTCTTGTTGAACTCTGAGCTGGTAAATTGGTATTTTGTTTCTCTCTCCTGTCTGTCAACAACTCTGCATCCCTCTGTCTTTGCAGTTTTTCTACCTGTGCAGTGCTTTGTGCTTACAGCTGTTAGATCTAACCTGTGAAATCATTGCCAGCCACTCAGATTTAATGTTATTTTCTGATCAGCTTTCCTTTCTCTGGCACTAAATACTCTGGTACTGTTAATAAGCTCTCTTACTGTTTGCTCCCATCATTTTTTGTATGTTTTGCTTTTATCCCCTGACACTTTATGACTGGCCAGTTGTTGCTGGTTGATGCTACGTATGGCTGCTTGCCACCTTTTATCTCCTTGATGCTGAGCAAATATGGCAGGCACTGAGTTTTATGCAGGTTAAGAGCACAAATGTCTGGGGCATACTTCAAAGCTACATCCCTCAGTTAGCCAGCAGGATGTGAATCTTTCTGTCAGTGTGTAAAAATGCAACTTCAAATAAGTCAGTGCTGATGGGAAGATCAGCCAGCAAATAGCCTCAGGCTGCATTATCCTACTTTTTCTTTGTGGGCATCTTTTCTGAACTTCTGGAGACCCTTGTCCCCAGGAGTTTTGGACTGGGTGATGCTGAAAACCCTTTTTCTTACTGCCCTCTTTCTTCCTTCCTCATCTCCCTACAGAAGCCCAGTGCCTTGTCTTTCTGTCAGGCTTGTTAGCTTGTAGCATGATAAAGCAGATGATCAATTTGCTTTGAAAATAGCCCCTCTCTTTTGCCAGTTCTGGTCCTCAGTGAGTCCTCAGTCCACTTAACTGCAGAAACTGCCTACAGCCTTTGGAGAGGTTACACACATGTCAGGTCTGGCACAGGGTGTGTTGTTTGGGCATGGCCCTGAGAGCAAGGAATGGAGACCAGGACCTTCCTCTGGTTACTTCAGGTGGTTATATGAACTCGAGCTGTCCCGTGTAACCTCATCTTCAGTTGTTTGAAGCTGGTGATATAGAAGGAAATGAACTTTTGGGAAGGGAGTGGGGGGAAATAATGCCTCACTTGATGCCAAATGGGAGGAGCTGTGTAGCCAAGGTACAGGTTATGCCTGGGGACAGGTAACACTCAGCCACCAAGTCTTACACATAAAGATTAACTGGCTGAGGACAGCCAGAGCTCGACAGAAGGGACAGCTCTGAATGGATTTGAGATGGGTTTCCATCCTTTTTGTAAAAGGATAGGGAAGGGAAATTTTACATAAATATATATAGGAGAATTTTTTATTTTTTAGAAAGAAGAGTCTTGAATTTAGGTCTCTGTTCAAAAAGCAATAGACTCTGCATGGAGGGGCCTTTAGCCTGCTTGCGGGAGTGAGTCACACTGGGAACTGTGAGATCTTTTGGAAGGTCTTAGGTTCTGAAGTCGAACACAGCAGTTTCTTGCACAACACTGGTTTCTATGTGTTTCTGTGTCTGTTAACCTAACCAGTCCCCAGCCTAGTGTTTCTCAGGGTTGTGGAAGTATTTAATATTAGGCCACAAGCTCTTTCCCTTTCAGTATCTCTGTAGCATGGTGTTCACTCTGTGTTCAGTGGAATGTACTCATGTGGTCCTTTCTTTTTTTTCTTTTGTAACCAGATGGATCAAGCAAAATTAAATGCACAGTATGAGCTATTTCACCAGTCAGTTATTCAGGCACTTTGTTCAAGTGGGTATAGCAAACATACACTGCAGTAACTCTGGCTGCCCTCCTTCCTTAATGCTGCCATACATTTTTGTTCAGAAGGAGAATACTTTGGCTGCACACTGAAGTGAAAATCTACTTTACAGATGCTTCAAACTGAAGTAAGAGCTATATTGATCAGTGAATTGGCTACAAAAGGTAGCCTCCTCAGTGCTGCTTCTTCACTAAGATAATTAATGGTTGGGTTTTTTTTTCATGACTGCAAACAGTTCATCCTTCTGAGAAATCCCTACAGCTTGTTGATTTTCATTATCTCTTTTGTTTGTTTGTTTCTCTTCCTCTTCTGCCAGAATGGAGTCATGTCTGGATTGATGCAAATGCTGCTTCTGAAGGTTTCTGCTCACATCACAGAACAGCTGGGAATGGCCCCAGGAGGAGAATTCAGGGAGGCTTTCAAAGAGGTGCGAACTTGAAATGGTTTTTCTGAGGTCAAATTACTGGCCTCTTGCTCCCAGGGTTGAACTAAATAAAACCATTTGCTAGTGACTAGAAAAAAGCACTCTGGCCAGACTTGTGCTGAAACCTATGAAGTAATAGAATCATCTTGAGCTTCAAAGTATACTCAAAAGTACAGAGGTTTGTAGCCCTAAACAGCATGAAAGCAACTCAGAAATTGTAAGGGTTTTTCCTGATGATATTTCTGAGGGCGTTTACTCTAATTTAGAATTTATTTTTTTTGCTTCTTTTAAGTAATTGTCAGGGTTTCAGGCTGTGCAAACCAACTCTAAGGTGCATTCATGAGATCTAAACACAGTCATCTAGGAAGTCTGTTTGGGGAAGTGAAATATCTGACTGGGCCGTTAATTCTATCTGGTCTTGTACCATTCCCTGTTGTACCACTGCCCGCTGCCATACTGGGAGTAGTAGCTGAACTACTGTGTATCACAGCTATTACTTTTATTTTCACTGTATGTATCCACCTTGCAGAATGTCTCTTGCTATCTTTATGGAAAATAGGTAATAGTAAGGAAATAAGAGATAACAATTGTTAAAGAATCTGGAATATCTTGGTGTATTTATTCTTAATAAACCTTGAAACAGTTTTCTTTTCCTGACTATCCAGACCAGAGTGAAACATTCTGTTTCCCATTTTAAGAAAAAGAGTGTGTGTATATATTTTATTTTTATATATATATAAAAATAAAATATTAGTTTTGGCCTGTTTTAAAGTAGTGGTTTGAAATTTTTTTTAAACAGGAATGCATAGGAAAGAGTTTTCTAGACATTTTTTACTCTCTAAAATTTTACTGCCTTGGCTACAGTAAAGTCTTTCCTCCCATTGTCATGTGGTATCTGACACTGGTTCTGGTTTCATAAGCTCCTTCTTGAATATAGTTTGCCATGAGAAGTGATCCTGACAAACCCTAGGTAAAACCAAAATGAGCACAGTTGTTTCACCTTAGACTGTATTCAGACCCAGGCAGATACTGAGCCCATCTGTTCACCTCAAGCAGTCATACACAAGAGCTTTCTGCTTAGGTAAAAGCAACTAAAAGAGGGTGGCATTGCAACTTAATGTTTTTACTTTAATGTGTGAAGTGGTATTTTGGAAATTTTATTTACTGCAAAACCAAAATATTTTTTGAACTTGAAGTTATGACACTACTTGCTCCTTTATTAAGGTACCTTGTATAAGATAATAAAATGAATATTTGCTTAATATCAGTGTGTGGTGCTGCAGTATGAAAGGTTGACTAGTGATTTGTATCTTCCCTTTCAGGCCAGCAAAGTACCTTTCTGTAAATTCCATCTTGGAGACCGACCCATCCCCGTTACGTTTAAGAGAGCAATTGCTGCACTTTCTTTCTGGCAAAAAGTCAAGCTTGCCTGGGGCCTTTGCTTCTTATCTGACCCAATCAGGTATGAATAAGCATCCCATGTGTTGATCAGGATGAATTGTTCAGCTCTTCAGTTTGACTGCAGTATGACCTGGAAGTCCTTGGTACCTGGCCTGATGCAGTGAAACTTGAAGTTAACAAGAAGGATAAATGTCCAAACTAGCCTGCAATCCATATTTTTCAAGAAAGCTGTCTTTCTGGTCATGCTGCAGTTCTTTCTTTAACTGCCTTCTGATACATGACTTATCAGTGAATTAAATGATGCGTTGCTGGAGAACTACTAATGTGCTTAAAACACAACAAAACCAGCCAACAAAAACCACAACAGAACTTTTAATTTTGGGGGGTTTTTTGGTATGCTGAAAGTAAAATCTCCTGCTACTGTGTGTGGATGTTGTAAACAGAAGAGAGTATGGCCTTGGTACACTGGTTTGTACCTGCTTGAGATTTCCAAAGGACTTGAACTGGCTGTACTATGTCACATCTGGATCAGGGCCGCTTGAACTGAGCCTGCTGTTTGAGCAGATTTTTTTGGAGCAAGAGGAGTTTAAGTCTGTGGACAATATGTGCACTATTAATGATTACAGCTTGTATAAAGGGATGTTTTAAAGAACTTTTTTCCATATGGCAATATTTCTTAGTCTATTCTCTCACTCAGTTTGGTTTACCCTGCCCTTCAGAGACATCCCTGTGCCAGGTTTGCTCCCTCTTCCCCTGAGTAGGTGTGTGATAACTTGCTTGAACTGGGTGAGAACACCTGCACAACTGTCCCAAATTCAGTCTGCAGGCTTACCAGCAATGCATTCTCTGTGCACGTGCTCCTTGAATCTCAGTGCCTCTCATACCCTGTGACTAGAGCTCTGCACAGCTCACAGAGTGATCTGTGGTGTTTGTTTCCAGGTTTTTAAAACTGGGCCATGGCTCAAACTGTCAGTCAAACCTTCTGTTTTCCATTTACTTAATTGTCCTTTCCTGGAAATACTTGCTGTTACATTCATCTATAAAATGAGTTTGACCCTTTTTCAATCCATTAGCTGCAGTTCATGTGCAAATTAAGTTTTCTTACTTACTAGTCTAATGCCAGCATGAAACTGTTTGCAGACTTTTGGAGGGCATCAGAGGATACATTTCTCTGGAAATTCTCTCATTCTTTTATCTATACTAATAACATTTTGGTTTTTCAACTGCAATATTAGGATAATTATCATATATACACTCTGGCTTCCCACTGAAGCTTGGCCATAACATCTCAGTTGTTGTCTTTGTACAATTAATTGGTGTATTTTGAAAAGTACTGCAATTGAAAAGGAAAGGTATTTATAATTTGGAAGTTGTTGGGGAGAAGGGGTGTTGTGCACCCAGTCATCATTATGAGATTTTACAGAAAATGGAGTAATAATTGATGATCAAATTTGTGTCAGCCTGATTAGCTTTTCTGTGATCCATTGAAAGCTAGCAGTGCATTTCTCCTTTTGGTTGTCTCTGCTGACAATTTAGTGTCCTTCTGATGTTGGAGACTAAAGAAAGTTTGTTTGGCATCATTCTTCAGTAGACTGTGATGCAAAACCAGATGATTCTGTTGTCCCAGACTGTGGATGTGGGTGCAAACAGAAGCTTAACAGCACCTATAAAAATACAAAAGCTTGTTACATTTACTGCTGCAGCTTTTATTTGTTTATTTCCTCCCCATTTCCTATTCTTTGGGTCAGGGAATTGATTTATAACTTTGTCTTCCCTGCTGAAGACCTGTGATTGACACCTGTAGAACTCTTTCCACCCTCTCAGATTCTGCCTTATTGGTGTGCTTTTTTCTTTGAAGTCAAGCCTCTGTTTGTTCAGTGACTGGGTTTGCTTCCTCAGGAGTGCTCTGCATTGCCTCTCCTAATCTTACCAATATGCACTGGAAATGGGGGGGCACCCTGATAACTTATTTCCCTTGAAGCCCTAGTGCTTTTGCTGAGTTGAGTGGTCAGCTTTCAAACTGAGGAGGGTGAAAAATCTGGTTGTGCAAGTGACCTCTCTTCTGTCCCTTTACCTCACTGTAGGGGCATTGTTAGGTATCCAGTTCTACAGGTTTAAGGAGTTTGTTTTGCTTCTGAAGAGGAGAACTGGGGGAGGAGAACTGTGGAGCATGGGCTTATGTGAATGATGTGCATAATACTGTTAGAAATGACAAAAGGGCCTAAAAAAAGGACTCCAGGTGGATACGTTAGAGAAGCAGTAATGTATTATATGCTCTTGCAAGAGCGGGTGACCCAGAAAGTAGGCACACCTTTGGTCAGAGCCTGCAGCCTTTTTATACCATGTTCTTGTACATATTCATCACTTGTCCTGCTTTTGTATTAAGGTGAGTTCTAGGAGATGATTTCCATAAACTCATCCCAGTCACCTCTGCGCGTTGTCCCATGGTGGTGGTCGTCAGGGGTCTTGGTGATGAAGGCTTGAAGTCTTCCTCCTTCCCCTGTTTAAGGATGGATTTTACAGGCTCAACCAAGGCACCTTATTCACAGTAGTACATAACACAATGCACATTGCACGTCTGGCAGATTCCCATAGGTGAAGAGAATTAAAATGTCTGAGTCCCTTTGTCCAGGACAACTGCTTCTTAACTTTTCCAGGCAACTGACATGGGCCTAGGGCTGAAGGAAGTCAAAGCTCCATACAGGTTTCAGATTGGGCATGTTAATTTTGTAGCCTCTGATAGTATTGAAACCCCACATTGTCTCGCCTGTTTGCCTTAATGTGGCAATTTGTGCCCCAGTATGAATCAGCACTGTGGAAGCCTGTTGGTTGAGCTTTGTTTCCTTCAGTCACATTTTAACCCTGGTTTGGGAGGGATTTTGCCATAACACAACAGCAAAACCATATTAACAGTACTCCCTCTTAGTCCTCCACAAGTCAGCATAAAAAATACGACAACCCATTTCAGTTTGCAAAAGCAACATTTCCCAGCATTTTTCACAGTACCCAATTGTTTTTATTCATTGGTTTGTCTGTATTGGGCTTTAAAAGAATAACATGTACTGAGAAAACTTACCTTTCTTTCAGTAAAGATGATGTGGAGAAGTGCAAACAGAAGGATTTACTGGAGCAGATGATGGCAGAAATGATTGGAGAATTTCCTGATCTTCATCGAACGATTGTCTCTGAACGAGATATTTACTTGACCTACATGCTGAAGCAAGCAGCAAAGCAGATAGAACTACCTCGAGCTTCAGAAAGTAAGTTATTTTTTCTTAAAGCAGAAATCATAACCAGCAAGGTGGTCTTTGTGTACTAGTCTGAAGTTGGGCTCTCAGGAAATTGGAGGTGTTCTCTTCACGTGTGCCACAAGTCACTGAGATTATGGGGCTTAAAAAATTAAAAAGCAATAATGCTCTTTTGGTGCAGGCAACTATAGAAGTGAAGAATTCTTGCAGAGCAGTAGTCTCAAAATTGATCTCTTTCTCATTGTGTTCTTTATAACTGGAAAATACTAATTAGTCAGGCAACCTTTTCAAAAGGTAGGCATCTAGTGGCACAGCACAGGACAGCCTAGACTTCAGTTGCCTGTCTCATTTCCACCTTGTTACCTCACCAAACTTTTCAAGCAAGGAATGTTTTCTGAGCAGCTAGTGATGACAGTGATTATGTGACTTGGCATGCTTCAGCAAGGTAGAAGCATGTAGGATAATTGCATTTCTCTGGCCTTCTGAGATGCTTTGCTGTTGAATGTGATCTGCATGCCCTTCCTGTATATAAACATGCTGAGATATGGGTTACCTCTTGCTGTCTTAAAATGCTGCTTGTAAGCACTTCAGTGCAGACCTCAGGCACTGCCTTGTGATTGAAAGAACAGCAAGAGGCTTGCACTTGGACACTTGGATCTCCCTTGCCTGGGATTGCCTAAATGCTGCCTTCGTAACGTTTGTCCAGACACACAGTGTTTCCAGTTAGCCCAGTTGATGTGGCTGAAAGAGGCGCAGATGCATTCAGTTACTCTGCCCAGAGAGCGGGCTGAAAACCTAGTGTTGGCCCTGGCTGGGTCATGAGCCACAAGAGTTGTTTAGCAATTCTTCTGCTCTTTTTTTTTTTCCCCTTCCTTTAAATCTGCCTCCTTAAAAGCTCAGTGTTAGCATCACTGGTTTAGTGAATGCAACTGGAAGGGCTTTATATGCATTATGAGGGGCTTAAAATAGAAGGTACCATAAAATAGAAGCACTATAAAAGTTTTGTTTAGAAGCTGGGCATTTATTATATACATACAGTCTGTTTGATGTATGTTTGTATGCTCATGAGAGGCAAAAAAAAAAGGGGGGGGGGAAAGCACCAATTTTATACTTGAAATTCATAGTAAAATACAACACCACATAATTCAAATGAGCAGAAATAGGGGGTCGTCACCATTGCCCAAATACTTTGCTACTGTAGGGACATAGTAAAGGGAAATTCCTGGACAGTATTTGTGGGACTGAGATGTACCTTTGGTCTGATACATCCTTAAATTAGGTCTGATTTGTTGTTCCCAGCCTTTGTCTGACTGTTTCCCTGGGGGAGCTATTCCAAAGAACTTGGAAATTGAACTTTCATGTTTAGTTTTGCATCCTATCACTAAAGATTCTGAGAGAGGTAAAAGTTTCTTGCAGGACCAAGTTTTAGGCAGGGCTTTAAGCATTTCTGGTGTGGTCTTAGAATTCCACCCAGAAGCAGATGGGGAACATATAGGTAGGTTCCAGGAGGTTGGAACAGACACAACATGCTGTGGACAGCCCATTCTGCAGAGGTGCTGTGCTCTGCCTCTGTTGTAGTGGCAGCTCTGATTTGGAGCAGCCCTAAAATAGGCTGAGAAAAGGCAAGTCCAAAGAAACAGTTTTGAACATGCAAATGTTATTTCCAATATTTTCAATACTTTTGTTTCTCTGGGGGGTGTGGGGAGGGGCTGCTCTTCAGATTTATTGCTGGAAAAATCAAGGGTAGGTGTTTAAAGAAAGACAGTGGAACTTAATTTTATATTTATATATTATTTTCTCTATAGGAAAACAGCCTGATTACTGTTACTTAGTTCATAGAAAACTTTCTGATTTTTTTTGTGGCATGATGCCTTTTTTTCTTCTTCACTGAGGGTGAGGTAATCCCAAAACTTTCAGGAACTTCCACTGGGGTTGTGGAATTTGGATGGTAGATGGGAGGTGAGGATGAGAGCTGGCACAGATTACAGTTGTCTTAAAGGTGATGGGCCAGCTGCTGTGCACAAATGGTAGGGGTTTTGCTGTTACTTGCTGAGGCAGGGGCTGTAGGGGCAAGCAGGGGCTGGTGTAATCTCTAGTGCTGTTTTCCAATTGTTCCTTCTGCTTGTTAGCCCAAGCCTTGTCACAGTGTGGATGTGTGCCAGCTGCCACTGCCTAAAGCAGTGGAGAAAGCTCTCTGTTGGGGAAGCAGCAGAGATGAGGGCTGTTCTGATAAGCAGGACAGAAGCATGACTCTCTCAGGGAAGGAAATAAATTAATCCAGCTTGCATCTCCTGAGCTGCTCACCCTGAAGCTGGAGCATGAGCCTTGGCCAGGGCTTTTTACTGAAAATCCCAAAATGGCTGAGTTTTATATTTTTTTTCAGCCTTCCAACATAAGAGGCAGTAGGTGAGAAGTATTAACATCTAGTATGGAACAGAAACAGTTTTAGTATCTAGTAGTTAAGAGTCCCTACCTCTTGGAAAATTTGTTTTTGTAATCTCCCATGTTACCTGTTTGTTTATAGCTTGAAATTAGCTCTTTTACTAATGTGTTCCTTTCTCTCCATCTGTTTCTCAGCTGAACCTAGAAAATATATCCCAGCTGTTGTAGTTGGTGTTGTTGGGATGGGTCATGTACCTGGAATTGAAAAGAACTGGAACTCTGACTTAAACATTCAGGAAATAATGAGGTAACAGTCATCCTTTCCTATGTGTTGATGTCTTCTCTTGAGAAAAGACAATGATAATTGGTTTGTTTGGAGGTGTTTTGGTTTTGTCCCAGCACGAAGTGAATGTCACCACTGTCATTACTGCCTTGTCAGCTCAGGGACTTGCTGTGCAGTGCTCACAGATTGTCCTTACAGCAAAGGAAAAGAAGATGCCAAAGATGATAAAGTAAAAGGTTGAATATTGAGGGAAGTAGAGGTGATGCCCATGCCTAGAAAAAAAAATTTCATTGATCCACAGCTAAGGCTTTTAAAGCAAGAATTCAAATGAGGGCTGTGGAGAATGGTGAAAACAAAACCAGGCCTCCAGTCCAGCTTAAGTAAATATTAAACTGTCAGATTCAAAGCTTTCATTGCATCAGGATACTCTTGGCTCTGGCAAGCTTACTATCAAAATCGCTTATAGCCTATTTTTAACTCTGTGTGTGTGTGTATACATATATAAAAGTAATAGGTTTTAATACACATACCTAATTATGGCTTGATTTAAGTCATGAATTCAGTGAACCCTCATTCCAAAGTACCTATTAAAATAGATGCACATGCTTTGTAAAAGAGGGAATTGAAGAATCAAAATGTTCAGAACTGTGTGTATTCTCTAAAGCTGCAAAGGTCAGATAGGAGGGATTATAGTGTGACCTGGTAGTACTGGTTTGCCCTGGTTTAGGATAATGGAGCCTTTCAAATATTGGCACTTTATCTTATCACCTCCTTTTACTGTGTTTATATAAGCACCACCCATCTCTTCAGAGGATCTGAAAACCAGAAAAGCCTCTACCCCACCTGAACAGTGAACACAGAAAATGCAATTTAGGGAAAAATATAAATGGCCTGGCTAAACCTCACCTGGACTCACAAATGAGATGTCCATATCCCTCTGCATCCTGCAAACAACCCATGAAATGAGGTTCCCCAGATCTGTGTAGTTAACTCTGGTTGCATCACTGTCATTGCAGACTGACTAGCCAAAGCCTGACTGTGTGTCTTCAGGTTCACAGGGAGGGCCTTTTTCATCAGGCTTCAGGCTCTCTGCCATGCCAGTGCCCTGACTAAGTGGAATGGTTGCCAGTATCTTCCATAAGACATTAATATTGCATGAACTTGACTTTCTAAAACACTATGAAGCAGATGACATTCATAAGATTGAGACTCACTTCTTGTTTAACTTTTTAACCCCTTGTGCTGTTGCACTGCAGTTGCAGACCAGGGTTAGGGGGCTTTTTGTGTCTTAGTGGTTGTCATCTCTAAAGTGAAAAGCTTTTAAGACTTTCACAGGTACCTAGGTTTTACAGGTTTCACAGTGGTCTTTGAAATTATCTGGATAGAAACACACATTTTTTCAGACTTCCAGTTTTCAAGTTCATGCATCAAACGTGCCTCTGAGGAGACCTTACTTACTGTTTGCTTCAGACTGGTAGGAATTGATTTATTTTATTTTAATTGCACTGAGGGATGGAATGTGAGGATAGTGAAGCATGTAAGGTGGTGTAAAGAGATGCCTTCACCCTGTCCTTTGTTCAGCATACATGCTTTTTAAAACTCTTCCTGTATATTCACTTAAAATGCAGAAATCTTACTGCCCTGGTTTGAGCATGCAGACCTAAACTCAGCCTAATCTCAGCGAGTCTGAACCTGGCCTGAGTGTGCCCATCATGGTTTTGCACTGCTGTGACTGATGGCTTCTGAGTAAGTCAGAAACATTTTCTAGATACAGATGAGTGTGAACTTGGGGTGGCTCTGAAGACCCTTGGAGAGGATTATCCGAAACGTGGTGTAGGCGTGCTGTGGGTGCAGGGCCAGCTGCAGAGCGTGTCGCTGAAGGCGCAGGGCTACGTGTGCGCGTTGCTGCGCTTTCACAGCCAGCTGTATTTTGAAGGAAATGTTAACTGTTTCCTTCATACATTTTAGTTAATATCATAGAACTACAGAATATCCTGAACTGGAAGGGACCCATAAGGATCATTGAGTCCAACTCCTGGCTCCACACAGGGCCAGCCAAGTCAGAGCATGGGGCACATGCTTCACTATCCTTTCTCACATCCCATCCTTCAGTGCAATTAAAATAAAATAAATCAATTCCTACCAGTCTGAAGCAAATAGTAAGTAAGGTCTCCTCAGAGTCAGGTTTGATGTATGAACTTAAAAACTGGAAGTCTGGAAAAAATGCATTGTCCAGATGCTTCCTGAACTCAGCCAAGCTGGGTGCTGTGACCACGTCCCTGGGGGAGCCTGTTCCAGTGCCCGACCACCCTCTCAGTAAAGAACTTCTTCCTCATATCCAGCCTAAACCTCCTCTCTCTCCGCTTCATACCGTTCCCTTGGGTTCTACCGCTAGGTCACCAAGGAGGACATCAGTGCCTGCCCCCTTGCTTCCCCTCATCAGGAAGCCATAGACTGTAATGAGGTCTTGCCTCAGCCTCCTCCAGGCTGTACAAACCAAGAGACTTCAGCCTCTCCTCATAAGTCTTCCCCTCCAGACCCTTCACCATCCTCATTGGCCCCCCTCTGGACACTCTCCAATAGTTCCATGTCCCTCTTGTATTGTAGCACCCAAAACTGCCCGCAGTACTCAAGGTGAGGCCACAACGAGGGCAAATGTGGACCTGGTCTGCCCACTTTCTTCTGTCCTGGTTCTGGGTGGCCAGTGCAGGGACTTCCAAGTGACTTTGAAGATCTTGAGGCCAGCAATACCTGCCAGATCAGAGACTGTTTCATGCAAAGCCTCTCTGATCTGTCTGCACTGTCCTGTGGTGCTCTGGAGGCCCACAGGACTGGACTGCTGTGGGGCTTGGCCTCCACCGGCTCCTGCTGGGAGCTGCAGCTAGGCTGATAAGCCTGCATGGCATCCAGGGGTACACCTTGCTGAAACACACACCCTCCACCTACCCCCCTCCCAAATCTGTGCAGGGACCAGCCTGGCTCCAGACTTGCCCTTTTTGGTTGCACAAACCTGAGCAGGTCCTGGCGTGTGTTACCTGGAATATCTGAGCTCTGATTTCCTCCCACACCCTGAGTGACAGTGAGCCGACTGTACAGGTGTTGGACTTTGCCTGTGTCCTGTGTGTCTTCAGACTTCTCCCTCTGACCAGAGATACACACATTGATGCCATTATGAGCTTATTACAATGTCATGAGCAGACAAACAATATTAACTTCTAGTATGCTTCAAGAAGTCTTGATTTATTTTGATAGGGTGGGGGGCAAGTCGAGGTCTGCAGCCATTAAGAGTGGCAACATACAGAAGTAGAAAAGGCTTTATTATTATTATTTGTTGTTGAATTTGGACAGGGTCCTTGAACGTGAAAGAGTACGTTGTTTGTTCATGGCACATCTGTTACCCGAGAGTCTCCCTTACTGTAAGGGGGAAGGGGAGAAAAGGCCCTTGATTAAGTGGGGAAATGCAGGTTCTTCCTTGCTGTTTTCACTGTTAACATTGTTTTCTGTCTTCTGCTTCAGTGTGCCTCCTCCATCAACCTCAAGTAAGATTTTCAAATTCGTGATAAAAGCGACAGTTTTTGGACTGATGGGGTACGGCTGCTACCGGATAGGCCAAAGGACAGTTCAGTTCATTCTCTCAATGCCAGCAGCACAGAGCTATCTTCAGAAGCTGACAGAAATACGGTCTCAGCATTGAACGTGGAGTGTGGAGAAGGTGGCTGAAGCAGGGGGACAGAGGCAACCAACGCGAACTGGACTGACAGAAGAGGGAGGTCGGGATTCGAGGCAGATGATTGATGCTGAGCAACACTGAATCGCTGTATAATAAAAAAAAATGATACTAAAGTTACACCAGCTATGATCTAATGAATAGGTCTGACTGCTGGTAAGTGTGTTGCATGAAACCACGTGATTCCAGACTGAGGTAAAAGAAATAACGTATGCAAATATATATAGATATATAATATATGCACACTGTGTATATAATATATATTACTGATGGTGTAGTACAGACAGCTTAAAGAGCGTGTGTGTTCATGACTTCTTTTCCAGAGGAAGAGAACAACACAAAGACACCTAATTGGCTGCATCTGCTCAGAAGTTCAGGGACACTTGTCTTGAGTGATTCTTCGCTTTTATTTTCTTGGGTATAATAATACCTAGTGGTCATTTCTGGTGCCAGACACTTTTACACATAATTTAGAAGGACATCTTCTCAATGTGTGTTTTATACTTAATGACATTTAGGCTTTTTTTTAAACTTGAAAGAGCTTTCCAAAAACTTCAGAATTGTACAGGCTGTCGTGTGTACACTGCTCAAATTTTTTACAAGCCTTACTGAAGAACAGGAACGTTGCCTTTAGATTGCATCCCTTGTCACCACCACCACCACCAGTTGAATGGTCTTTCTCCTGCATAGAGAAGGTATAGCCACGCCATCAGAATGCAATGTGGTTTGTGTCAGATGTTTACAGGACACTGTTCCTTTAGATTAGCTTATTTAAACTGTATTATTTAGCCAAATCCTGCTGGATTCAGTATTGTAAATCTAAGAGTAGAACTACTGTACAATTTGTTTCTCGGACCTTTCATTATTGGGACAAGAAGTCTGGAATTGATAGTACCTGCCCCTCTTTTGATACATGAAAATATTTTATTTATCAATATAATTTCTCAGTGGATGAATATTTTAATCTATTTAATAGGAAAACAGTGTTCAATTTAGTTTTTCAAACTAGCTGTAGCATTTTGTTTGAGTTACCTGCTATTTATACATAGAATTATGGGTACTTCAAACTGCTGTGATTTTTCTTTCTTAATTATCCAGGACAGCCATCCATCATCAGTCTTTTTTTTTTTTCTCCAATCCTAGGTTTGTATTTCATAGGAATTTTTCTGGCACCTCTTATACAGGATTGTCAGTGATTGTAAAGTGCCCTCTGCAATCAGCTAGTCCCAGTTCAACAAGTACAAGTAACTGTAACTGTCATATCAAAGTTTTAACCTGATGTGTCTGAGTCCTGTTTGTTCCTCAGGCTCACATACGTTTGCTCATCACTTGAAGTGAAGCTGTTACCCGTATTAGTTCCTTCTTGGCAAGGAAAGACAGGAATCAGTGTGTGAGGCAGGAGGAGGAGGAGGAGGAGGAGAAGGTGATGATGTGTTTTGTGTTTCTTTATTGTTTTCAGTTGGTTCAATAAAATCAACAAACTGCTTTTAGTAGGGTGTTTTTCCAAAGCCTTGGGTTGGAAACCATCCCACGTGGGCTGTTGTTTGCTGAAAGTACCTACATGTATCTTCTGTGCAGTGTTGTCCTTTTCAATTTCTTTTTTTTTTTTTTAATGAAATTAAGGGTCTAACTCTCCTCTCTGTGGTGGCAGTGACTTTGCTGGGAGCTGGTCTGTCCATGCCACCTGATGCTTCTCTGCCTTGAGCTTTGAAAATTTTATGAGTCCCAGTGCAGCAAATCATTGAAAGCACGTGTTTCTCTGGAAACCTATTGAACCTTACCCGATCCTGTAGAGCTCTTAAGGGGATGCTAGGTGCTTGCCTGGATCTGGACCTTGGAGTTATGCAAGGAATAAACCTCATGGAGCAGGGATGGCAGCAATTCACACTTCTTGGACAGGCAGTCTGAGTGATGATACAGAATGCAGTGGAGGTGGGTCCTTTTATTTTACATCTCTCAGTGCTTAAGAAATCACCAGCCATCTCTAGCAAGAGGAAAAGCAGCATTTGTAAACAATTTATAGAAGACTAGAGTCACTGCCTGAATTTTGATTCCTGATGATTGTTTTTAAAGGTTTCATGTATTGTTTACAAGTAAGCAGTCCTATTTGAATAATCCTCTTACACTTTGTGTACATTTTTAAAAGGTGAAAGCAGAAGCTTAAGATCATTCTTCTCCCGGCTTTACTGATCTACCAAAATACAGTGTCACTGGTTGTTCCTTTGAGACTTTTTAGCTGGTAGAATTCAATATAGTGACGTTTCGCTTTAAGTTTATCTACAGATTTTTAAGGTATCTGCAGATATTTTAAAAGCTCTGTAGATCTTTGATATCTGTGCTCAGGTAATTTTACACAAAGGAAAACAAATCTTAAGGTAAAATTTTAGATATGAGCCTTAAACTTGGGTGGGACTAAAGCTGAATGATTGTCATGGAGCATTCTTGCAGACTTCGTGTTTTGTGCTTTTCAGCCAGAAGCGATTACAGTGTGTCTATCCATTGTTTAGTTACTCCCTCCAGTTACTCCCTTAAGTCTGGTTTCTCACTCTTCTTTTACAAAGCGTATCAGCAGATTCTTCAAGGAAACCTGTTTGTGGATGGGAGAACTTCCAGTTTTATCTCCCCACCATTGCAAACGGGCGGATGATCTGCACACACTGTTTACTCAGTGGCACTGGAAAGCCTGATGGATTTGCAGAGCTAACAATCCTCTATGAATTCACACACGAATGCTCAGTGTTGTATATTCAGTGTGTTGTATTGTTTATGTAACATAATCAGTGTTTTAGGTCCGTTCTTTTCTGTTCTTACTCAGTCCTTTCAGTGTTATCAGCATCCTGTAAAATCTAAACATGTGTTGGATTGTCCCAGCCCTGCCTCAACCTTACGAAGCCATATTGTATTTTTTTGGGACATGTACATCTGTTTTATGCATTTGTACATGTGATGTAAATTGGAAGTATTTTTAACAATGTGTGCCTTTACTCTAAAGTGATTTAAAGTAAACAGCAGTATGTTCTATGATATAAAAAAATAAAATATTTTAACCACCGTTTCTGTTGAAGGCATCTGTTTTCCTTGTTAATCACTGTTTGTAGAGAGCAGACACCAGTGAGGTAGATCGAGCACACAATAATTTCCCCATCTCACACATTTTTCCCAACAAGAAAGTCAGTTGGAGTAAATGCCTCCCACAGAGGGGCAGCTGAGTGTAATGCTGAAGCAGGGAGACTACCCGATGTGATCAGCTAAGAGAGGAAAGGATGAGTTTCCCTGCCCTGCTGAACAGGCAGGGAGACTGACTTCTACCCAAACGCAGAGCCCCGAGTTAGCTGTGGTGAGTCGATTTGGGTTTGTTGTTCTTTCACTGTCTCTCCAGCGCTCAGTTGCGCAAGGAGCCCACGGCCTTAGTCCCAGTCCAGCTAAGCGCTCAAACACCGGCATGACATCGGGCACAGGCACCTGTGCTTACAGTGCTATCCTCTGCGTAGGAGTTAGAGATCCCTACAGTGGAAAAGGTGTTGAATTTAGAGGTAAAAAAATAATCTTTTGAGTTCAGCCAGGTAGATCAATATTTAATAAACAAAAAAAAAAGGCTGTTGATAAAAGGGCCATGTATTCCTATCAGAGGATGATGTGATAAGCTGCATGCCATACAGGTAACGTGCCAGGTGAATAGTCTGCTGATTGTGCACCTTGTCAATCAGCGGTTCCTGCTTTCTGACTGTACGTGTGTGAGGCAAAGTACAGATCAGGCAAAGTTCCCTCCGGCGGCGCGTGGAGCTGCGTCTGCAGAGGAGTGCTGGGTGAAGGGGAAAGACAAGTCCAATGCTGGTGTCAGAAACTGCCTGTGCAGCTGGCAGATGACGTGCCGTACAGCACGGGAGCCATCAAGCATTGCTGGGCCAGGCAGCCTCTGCACATTCCGCACACAGCAGGCTGCTGCCTGCTTTTGGGTGGTATTGTTTGCCAGCACCACACGCACGCTGCCAGCTTGGGTCATGTTTGTGGTGTCTTTCCTATGCTGAGTACTCAACCAAGTTTAAAGAATTGATTTTTGAGGTGGATTAGTATTGCCGGGATTTCCACTGGAAGCTGTGTTTCTGTGTGTATTGTAATACAACTAAAAGGCACTGAGAGATACACCAAGTGACACAGAAGTGCTGGGCAGTGGTGGGAACAACACCTGGGAAAGAAACAGCACACTGTCACTTGTGTAACTCTGAGATACTCATGTATTGATTTCCCTGTTTCTAAAATTCAAATAAAGTTTAATTTTGGATCTGTTTTGAGACTGATTTTATTGTAAGATGTGGGGCGGGAGGGGGGTGAGTATCTGCACGAGCAGGATCACTTCTCTGGCTGTGACAGCCTTTGGCGTGGTGCTGAGCTCTTTTGTGTGGCTGCTGAAATGAGTGTGGACGAGATCAACCACAGGGCAGGAGCAGCTCCAAAGCCACAAAGCTGGAATTGGGCTACTGACCACAGGCATGAAAAAATACAACCCTATTCCCATAGCAGCAGGTCTGCACGTGAAGGGGGAGGGAGAAGTGCCGAAGCAGCTGTCCTGCTCAGCGGGGCCTAGCTGGGGGTGCCTGACTATCCCCTGCTTTCCCCTTGCCTTTAGCCTCCTGCAGTCTGTCCGGTGGGGAGCAAACGGAGCTTTCTGTGCTCCAGGGAGGCAGCAGCAAAGATCTGGTTGGCCTTACCAGGGGCCAGCAGGGTGACAGGCAGCAGCCGGGGGTGTGTGTGCCCTTTTCCATTGCAAAGGCCTTGGTTTGGGCCGGGCTGCCTGGCTCTGGCCCCTGTAGCCTCGCGCAGGGGGCAGCTGTGGGGATGGGAGGTGGTTTTGCTTGTTCAATGCTTTGTCGGTTGGCTCACCTAGTGCTGTACAGGGAAGCTCTAGTGATGGCAGCACGCTACCACTTGCAGGCTGCTTCTCATCCAAGCTACTTGGTGCTGATGCATGAGGGCGCACGAGGGAAAGCAGGAAGCAGCAGGTTCAATCAGGCTTTCATTATTGTTTTGTTAAAAGCAGTTTTGTCACACACTTCTCTCAGCTTCAGTAGGTTGAGTCTGCCTCCACCCAGCAAAGTGACATTCTTTCTGTGGTAAAACCTCCCTGCGCTCAGCTCACAGAGGTGATCCAGAAACAGCAAAATAATGGAGAGTGACGCTTTGATAAGAGCACAGTGGTTATTAACACACCATGTCCACACAGTGACTGAACTGGCCGGCCTGCCTGCCATCTCCAGGGCCAGGAGGGGTGTTTGTACAGTCCCCAGCATCATGCACTGACAGGACCCCTCTCTGCTTTTACTTTTCTTACCTTTGAGGGAGTGCAGCATGTTCCTAGGTGTGCACCACCTGCTAGTGAGCATCTCCCCTCTGCCTCCCCGCATCTCCCTCCCTGCTTCCCTCCCCAGCTCGTGTCTCACCTCACACTCACACCCCCAAGTCTTCGGAGACCCAGAGTTGTGGTTTTATCGTGCCTTCCGATATAGCTGGAAAATCCGAGGAACAGTAATAATTTACTGCCATCTACCGACTGCAGATGGTGTACCTGGTATGCCTAGTTTTAAGTGGAGGCACCTACCCAGCCCTGAGGCCATGCTCCAGAGGAAGGCACGTGTGCATACCTCGAAGGGGTTTGGGTTCAACCCACCGCTGTGGTACCCGGTATTAACTGAATCGACACAGAACAGGAGCATCCAGAATAATTACAGGCTTGTAGCAGACACTCATTTCTCTCTCTCCTTATTGTGACTGTATAGCTGCTTGAGAAGTAGATTCTTGATGAACCAGCAATAGCATGTTAACCTTCACTTAGCCAGCTTAAATCTCTGCCAAAAAATTGTGATTACACTGCTGCTAGAGTACTCTATGGAAAATACAGAATTAGTTAGAAAAGAACAGCCTTATTAAACCTTAAATTTACCCTTTTGTAGGAATCATGATTTAAAAAGAATTTAAGCTAGTGTATATGCTCCATTTGTAACATTTGGAGGCTTAATTTGCCCATCATGGAAGACCCAACCTCATCAGACACTTACTTTCATTCTTCTAAAAGTTTAATGTATTTTTGTTTGTTTGTTGAAGGATCTCTTCTCTTCTAAGGCAACTCAAGACTGTGGACTTCTCACCCAAAAATCACTCTAGCATGCTCTTGGTGCCGCTTTTTAACATGGGCCAGAGTGAGAGGACTCAGGGAACCCATAGTAGCCTTGGTGGTCCATCACTGTTACCAATTTTTGCCTGGCCACTACATATGTGGGTTTCTACACTTCTATGCACATGCAGTTCAATAACAGTGTTCCTGGACATGTAGTGGTCAGACCTTGTCTTACACAAGCTCTCCAGGATGCCCAGCCCCATTAGAGGAAAGCTGGCAGCAGGCAGCACCCCCAGCGTGGGCCACAGCTCCATGACTGTACTGAGGTGTGGCTCCCCTCTCCTGACCAGTTACGAGACGTGACTGAGGCACGCTGTTTATTGACTGGTGAACACACTGTGAGGAAGCCAGCAACACAGAAAAATAATCAATACCCAAAGTACCATACCACTGCTCAGGTTACAGGTTTATGCACACCACAAGGCACAGCTATGAAGATACAAGCGCTTGATCTCAGATCTGATGAGGCTCACACATCACCAGCCCTCAGGGAGTTTTGCAAGTCTCCACAGGCAGGTTCATCCCTCCACAATGTGATGTCTGGCCAGAGACCTGATGGAGCTAGTCCAGCGCATTATCCCAGATGATGCCTTCCAGCCTCCCAGGGCTTGAGATTGTGGGTCACCATTCCTACCAGCTGTAGGCATCCACACTCCTACCATCAGCTGGAGCACTTTGGTCTTTAGAGCCTCATCTTTCATTCTTCAGCATTGGGTCCCACCTCTTTGCCACCTCCTCTCCTACACCCAAATCCCTCCCAAATAAACAACCAGCTCCCAATTACCTCCTCCCCAGGCCCTGGTCTGGCTGCAGCCATAGCTAACCAGGGTATTTCTGATGCCATTACCCAGGCAGCTACAGCCTTACGCAGCGTTACTGGCAGGGATACACACTGCAGGCCGTGTGGCTTCCCACAGCCCCCCCATTGTTTTCCCATCAGGTTTAGTTTGCCTCCTGTGATTACTAGACTCAGTTATCCAGTGTTAGCCTTGAGCCCTGCACAAGCTGACCGAGTGCTCACAGGACCTTATCTGGCCATTCGCACACTGCAGAGCAGCAGAACAGGCTCTTGTCACCCTTCTGCCAGTGCTGCTGGGGCCTCAGCTCTGTGGGGCTGCTCCAGCAGGACCTCTTGCTCACAAGCCACCGCCTGGTCTGCCTGACCCCCTCCAAGGCCATTCAGACCACTCTGGGTGCTCGTAAGCTCATTCCCTTCTGGCTGGAAGCCACCACAACTGTTAGACTAGCAGCGTATGCCAGGTGTTCAATGGGGTATGCAAGTGCACTGTACTTCTGGAACAAGCAAAGCATATATAGAAGGATAAAGAACAACACAACTTCTATCATAACTAAAACCAAGTACAGGATTAAGCATAGCTTTTGGAAGCCATCCCATGGATATGTCATACCAATGATGCAGAGTTCACAGTTTCAGTCTCCAGTTCTGACAGTTCCTCATTCACCAAGGTGGTCTCCTCAGGCTTGCAGTGTGCCACCTGCTTCCCAGTTTCCTGCCTCCCTTCTGTACGCTGTCATGCTGGGAGAATGGAACACCTCATCCCAGCCAAGCCTCTCAGCTCCCAGGCAGATGTAATGAGTCCCTCAGTCTGGAACAAAATCCTGCTTTTGAGAAGAGGCAAATGAAGGCACAGCACCAATGGATGTGATGCCCCATCTCTGGTCTTCTCTTGGAGCCACAGAGGTCACGCTATCCTCTCGCTGTCCTGTAACAGGTGGGGTGACACATACACAGCCCGCACCAGTGTTCCCATGCTGACCTGCTCCACTGGTGTGTCACAGTGTCCTCCCGTGGTCCTCAGCTGGCTGGACAGAACTAGTACAAATGTTTTATTAGTTGTCCATCAGTAACAGCATTTGGTGAAAGTCTCCTTGTAATGTGGGTTCTCTGTTGCACTACCCAGGAGAACAGAGCTAATCCAACTGGAAAAGCTGTTTAAAGGGCTAACAATTCAGCTTGGGTACAATAGACAGAGATATTACTGGATTTAATCTCTTACAGTTTGGTCCTTTGTATTTTTTGACTTGGCAGTTGCTTTTACCACATGCCACATTTGGTTATCCCAATGTGTGTTGTCATTGCACCAAATAATCTGAAGTTTGTTACCCATCTACTTTTTGTATGATTCAAAATTGCTGCCACTTTCATGGAATGAATTACACGAGGGTGGTGTTTGGAAGGGACCTCCTGGAACCATCTGGTCCAACCCCCTGCTCAAGCAGGGTCACCTAAACCTGGTTGCCCAGGACTGTCTTGGGACAATTTGAGTATCTTGAAGGATGGAGACTTTGCCTACGTACATGTGGTTGTATTCTTGAATAGGTCACACCTCACAAATCCATTCCCCATCTTATGGGATTAATCTGGGTACTGCCCTGCAGGGTTTGTGGATACCTCTGGACAGTGTGATTTTAGTTCTGGATCTGCTTGGTGGCCAAAACTAAATCTGCACCATCTGAACAATTATCCCATGGTCCTTTCCAGGTGAAGACACTTAATACAAACCATTTTTTGCCCTCTTGAAGGGCCCCATATAGTCAGTTTGCCACAGCACAACTGTTGTCTGCTCCCAGGGGGGAAAGGCATAACTCAACAAGGATTTACAGTGCACAGAATCACAGAATGGTTTGGGTTGGAAGGGACCTTTAAAGATCATCTAGTTATAACCCCAAGGCTGCAAGGGTTTTCTGTGTACTCCACACACTCAGATATATACAGAAGTTATGAAAATACATACTTTAAATCCCAATCTACACACCTTCTGAGACTCCTCATGACCCTTCTGTGCTTCAGTACCATATGGGTACTGGGACGGGAGGGGTCACCAGCTGGAAACACCTGATTCTCTTCATTTACCACCCCTGTTTGTTTTATTTTTAGATTGGCACTTCACCAATTTGGGGACTCCTGCGATCACCTCCCTCAGAGGCAGCAGTGTGACACAGTTTTCCTACTGACAGATCTACCTTGAACTAAGACAGGACATTAATTCCTAAAATGTCTGCACACACATACATCCCACCCTCTACTAAATCTTTCACCTTATCTTCCCCAACCTACAACTGAGCTTCTACCTTTTTTCCCTCCTCATTTTGGCCCTTCCCCATTCCCAACATCCAGACAGATTTAGCCAGGAGTGAAGGAACCCAAAATCTAATAACATTGTCTCTGATCCCATTGCAATTAAGAAAGTAACTGCCTATCCCACTTGTCCCCCTTTACCAGATGTCATACCTCCATGAAGCCCCTCCTCCCTGCACACCAGGTCAGGGCAGTGGAGGTTTATCCCACTGACACCAGGGGTTGGGACTCCTAATCTTTAAGGTCCCCTAAGGGTGGGAACAGCTTTCTCTTTGGGATACGGGGAGGAGCCGCTAGATTCATCTGCTTCAATTTTTCCCAAATCTCCTCTTGCTTCATCCCCTTTTCCTGAAAGATTTTCTTCATTTTGGCAAGCAGGACACCTGTGGGCTGGCTATCTAGCTCTCCCACATTCACCCCTTGGCTTATCAAGTACCTCCAAATTGTCCCTCTAGGAATGTATTTCCTCCCCTTTGCCTCCGTCTCGTCCTTCTTCACCATCCCTTTCTCCTTGGCTTCCATCAGGGTCCCCATGTTCTCCATGGTAGCTATGCACTCACCAAGGGGCCGGCCAATTAAAGTAGACCCCAGGCTGATGAAAAACCCCTTGTGCAGCTCAGGAGCACGGCAGGCCAGGACCCCCACATCCCCCTGCTCCACGTTCACCCCAAAGATGTCAAAGTCAGGAGTCACCGGTTTCTCCCTTTGCTTTAACACCCGGAGTAAGACATTCCCGCACAGGTAGGCTGACGCCTCCTGGACATCTCTCCAGGGCGCCCCTTCCGTGTTGTCTTTGAGAGGCTCGTATTCTCCTAGATTTCTGATCACCAACCTTAAGATCTCCCCCCCCAGCGCCTCATCGGCAGGCAGGGCTCTGATAATCGCCCCCACCTTGGGCCACGGCAGCCCGATGGCAGTCACCATCCGCTTCGCCGCCTCATGTGTGAAGGGAGTGCACTGCTCCAGGGTCCAAATTCGGTTTACCCACAAGGGCCACCCCTCCTTCTGCTTCCTCCAAACCTTCTCTTTCTTGGAAGCTCTCCCAGCTGCCTGGCCTCTGCCTCCCTCCACCGGCTTCGCTTTCCTAGCGCCCGCAGCGCCCACCGGCGCCTCTCCCTGCGCCTCCACGCTCCAGCCGCCCCCCTCCCACAACTCCAGGTCCCAGTCGGCCTCCTTGAGAGCCGCCACCTTCCTCTGATCCAAACCCTCCTTGCCCAGGGACAGCAGGGTGCCCAAGAACTGCACCTTCCTCCTCAGGGCGGCGTTCTTGGACGCCTCGGCCCTCAGCTCGTCCTGCAGCTTGCGCAGCTGCTCAGCCTGCTCGCTCAGCAGCGAGCTGTCGCACCGCAACGCCAGGATCTCGTTTCGGGCCACCTGCAGGTTGTTCTGCAGGCTCTGGACACTCTGCTCCTTCTCCTCCACCGCCACCTGCAAGGCCCGGGCCAGGTTGAACAACAGCCACTGCAGGGCCGAGCACTTCTTCTCCCCCTTGGGGTGGTAGGCGGACACGTAGTTCAGCCAGAGCCTTTCCGCAGCTTTCAGGGAGGGGTCCTGCCCGAGGACTTTACAGTCCCAGGGGTCCCCCCCGTGCTCCAGCAAGGCCTGTACCAGCAGCCCCCTCTCCTCCTGGCTGAGGGAGCTTTCCGCCTCCTCCTTCTCCTTTGACTTCCCGCCCCTCGTTAGCCAGGACATCCTAACGCCAGCCAGCCCCCCCCACAAGCGAGCGCTGAGCCCGGGCGGCCGCGGACAAGCCCCCCCCGCCGTGCCGTCCCCCCTACACCCGGGTTCTCCCTCTCCGGACCCGGCGCCAGAGGCGCAGCTGTGGCCAACACGCCGCCCTCCGAGCGCGGCGCCAGCAAAGCGGCAGCGCAGCCCCCGCACTCCCTCCCCCGCCCCCCCGCGACCTGGTGGCGGCTCCTGCCAGCTGCCCCTCGCGATGGCTCCGGACGGACTGAAGCCGCCGTGCCGCGGGACCGGCTTTTATACCCGTCCCCGGGGCCGGGACCCCACCGTGCGCCACCCTCCCGCTCAGACCCCACCGGACCCCGCGTCGCCGCCTCCCCTCTGGCCGGGCGCTGGGCGGGGCTGTCCGGCGCCTCCGCCCCGCCCCTCAGGGAGGCGGATGGCCGCGGCGCTGCGTAGCGGCCGGCGTTTTCCCCTGCTGCTGCCGGCGGGCCCGGGTCGCTCGGGCCGCCCCGGTTCCCTGGGTGCTGCCATGCAGCAGCCTGCCGCTGTCCCGGCGCGGCCGGGCGGCTCCGAGGGCGGCGCGCAGGCGGCCGGCGGGGGCTGGCTGAGCGCCCTGCGCTTCGACAACCTGGCGCTGCGCTCGCTGCCGGTGGACGCCTCGGAGGACAGCGGGCCGCGGGTCGTGCCCGGCGCCTGCTTCTCTCGGGTGCGGCCCAGCCCGCTGCAGAACCCGCGGCTGGTGGCCATGTCGCTGCCGGCGCTGGCGCTGCTGGGGCTGGAGGTGCCCGCGGCCGACCGGGAGGCGGCGGAGGCCGAGGCGGCGCTGTACTTCAGTGGTAACCGGCTGCCGGCGGGCTCGGAGCCGGCGGCGCACTGCTACTGCGGCCACCAGTTCGGCAGCTTCGCGGGACAGCTGGGCGACGGGGCCGCCATGTACCTGGGCGAGGTGCTGGGCCCGCGGGGCGAGCGCTGGGAGATCCAGCTCAAGGGCGCCGGCCTCACCCCCTTCTCCCGGTAAGGCCCTGCGGGGCGGCGCGGCCCGGGAGGGAGGGAGCGGGGCGGCGGGAAGGGGCGCTGCCGGAACAGCCCGCCGAAGCCGGCTGGTGGAGGAGCCGCTCCTCCGTGTCCCGCTGCCTGGCGGGGAGAGACCGGGGACGGGGAGAGACGGGCCTCCCTGGCTGCTCAGTGCGTGGGCACGGGGCTTTTCCAGCAGGTTTAGTGCCGAGGGGCATTCCCTGAGGCAGCGGGCAGCCCTCGCCTTCGGTTTGGGGTTGGTTTGCTTGCTTGCTTTTAAAATCTTCCTCGCAAGTGTGATGCTGACATGCCAGTCCAGAAGGTGGCAAAACTGCCCTCTGTAGCTGCGTGTCCGTCAGGTTGTACGCTGCCACCCTGGTCCCTGGTGACCCTCCTCCGAGGTGCTTCCTGCCCTCGCAGGAGGCAGGCCGTGGTGGGGCCGGCAGCGTGTGACAGCCCGCCGGCTGCTTGCTGCCACACCGTCCTACGGATGGTATTGGAAGTGCGGGTGTCCTGCCTGCTTGGGCTGCCGGTCCTGCCGCGCCTTCCCTCGTCCCTCCTGGCTGTGGGAGGGAGCGATGGAAAAGCCCCCAGAGCGAACGGCCTAGTGACCGGATCCCTGTGGGGGAAGGCTCCCTTCGTTAGCCGGTTAAGCCTGCACCACTTGCAATCTTTCCGGCAGTTTCCCCTACTTGCATTTCCCTAGATTTTTTGTTCCAGCTGTGCACCGGCTCAGCAACGCCTCCGTTTCGTACCTGTGGTGCTCTGAAGGCCCCCTTTGGGTCTGTAGAATTCCCAGATAGGGTGATAGCATTGTGGGCCTGCCTAGGTCTGCCCTGGGCAGCTCTCCTGCTTGCTGGTGTCTTCTCAAGTGCTGGGAGTGTGGGCTGAGAACCACCCGTGCCTGCTCCAATTACTCAGTATCTATTAAACAAGCCAGTTTACTATATGTGGCCTGTTCAGGTTTGGGTTTTTTTTTAAATGCAGCTGCTGTGCATGCCTGTATTTAACACCCTGTCTCTGGATTGCTTACCCAGAAAGATCAAAGGTAATATAATTTTTTCAAGAAGCATAACAGTAGCTACTTTAGAATGAGGAAACCAAGTGCTTTATTGTAGAATAAAATAACTGTGCTTGTCCAAAACCGTAGCATTTCTTTCAAAGACACTATTGGGTCAATAAAAACAGCAGAGTTAATGATTAGAAGGGATATGTGTAACTGGGAGGTTCGTTTTCTTCATCGGTCTGAACTTTAGGGGAAATGTGAAGGTCCTGCTTTTGTGGGCAGATCTCCCACTACTTTGTTGTGTGACTGAACAGAGCACATGCCTTCTAGGCTTTCTTTTTCTCCACTGCTATAGGGGGGAGACAGGAGTTCTTGCCTTTGTAGCCTGAGAGCTGTCAGTGTCTTCGTGTTGCAGACAAGCTGATGGTCGGAAGGTCCTGCGGTCGAGCATCCGGGAGTTCCTGTGCAGCGAGGCCATGTTTCACCTGGGGATCCCAACGACGAGGGCTGGGACCTGTGTCACATCTGACTCCAGAGTCGTCCGTGACATATTCTATGATGGGAATCCGAAAAACGAAAGGTGTACAGTTGTTCTGAGGATAGCTTCTACGTTTATAAGGTAGAAGTTTCTTTTGTTGGGGTTTTTTATCCTTTTAAAAACCAAGCACAGGGGTCCCATGAAACACCAAAAATGCCTTTTTAAGTGTGTTTCCTTGGCGACACTGTTTGTGTGCTTCTTGTTCTGGAGGCTTGTGACTTTTTCTGGGCTCTAGGAAGCTGCTGCTCTTGTCCAGCAGATGTGATACGCTGGTGTCTTTGTACCCAGACAGATAAGCACTAAGGATGCTTGCCTGGTAGAAGGAAGAACTAAGTCCTGCAGACCTCAGATTTTCCATGCACAGAATACATGCTGCTGGGGGGGGGTTTCTGATGTTGGTAGTAGTTGTGGATTGTAGCTCTACAGTTCCAAAGCCTATCTAATATAGCACTGTCAAAGTTTGGGTTTGCTTTCCCTGCCTGAGAAGTGGGCGAGGTTCTTGCTCTGACACAAAACATTAGAAGTTTCAGAAAGTGGTGTTGCTTTTGTGTAAGGTAGCAGTATTACAGGAAGGTGCAGCATAAGGATTGTGTACGTGTATAATGTATATATGCCTCTGTGTGCATGTGAACATGTATGTGGAAGAGTCTTATCTCACACGCTTGATACACCAGCTCATATTTTAAACAGGCTCTATTTCTTTATACTTACCCAGGATGAGAATTTCTCTGTAGAGGTGGTTGTAAGAAGCCTGAATGAGCTGGTCTTCAGCACTGGCTGGGGTCTTGATCTGTCAGTGTGGATGTACAGGCTCCCTTGCACTGAGTCACTGAGCCTCCCCAGGGATCTTGCGGCTCTTGTCTCTCAGTCTGGTGCGGGACTGGTGTTAAAGAGGTGATGTGGTGTTACTGCAGAAAGAGTAAATGTTTTTGCTAGGTGTTATGTTAAATTAACAGTGTTGGATAATATCAAACCATGTTTTTATTATTTTTAAACAGGTTTGGCTCCTTTGAAATTTTTAAACCTACTGACGAACACACGGGACGCAAGGGCCCCAGTGTCGACCGAAATGATATCCGGATACAGATGCTTGATTATGTGATTGGCACTTTCTACCCAGAAATCCAGGAGGCTTATCCTGACAACAGTATTCAGAGGAACGCTGCTTTCTTCAAAGAGGTAAGAAAGATCAGAGTCTCTTCGTAGGAACCTCATCTGCAAGCACAGGTGGCTGGAGTCAGTTAATCCCTTGTATTGTCTGGTCACCTGAACTACTCTTTGCTTTGGAGAAAACGCTCTTACTAGTAGAACTGCTTATCAGTGAAAGCAATGTTGGCATTGATCAAACCAGTGAAAGCAGTTTAACCTTTTAAATAGTAAATCATGATTTCCCTGCTTTGAGAGAGTTTCCCAAGCCTTGTCTCTTCATTTGCTGAGAGTGCCCTAGGCTGTGTGTGGGGGAATTCTGACCCAGCTGTTGGATAATGATTTGATGGTACCAAGACATCACTTGCAGGGCATCGTCTCCATAAATTACTGAGTGACTTCCTGTCTCATTTTCCAAATTGCAAACAGGAATGTTGGCTGCAAATCACTTTAACTGCAGGTTTTAGAATGGAAATATTTAAAGGCAGTCAGGCACTGTGAGGGCTTGCCTGAGGAGGTTGCTAAACCTCAGACTTTGGGAAGGGTAAGATTAGGTGACATAAATATGCTTTAGATGTGGTATATAGCATCAGGTCATTCTGCAGAGGGCCAAAGGAGAGGCAGGGTGGTTTGTGAGACCCATTTTGAGCCACGTTTAATTGCTGTATAAATTTAGACCTTCAAAATTACAGGACATCCATAATAAAAATTGGACCTATAGCATGAATAAGTGTGGGATTGCCATATTTCCCAGTGAAGTGAAATACAGCTGAATTAATTGGTACCTAAACTTTATCTCCTTAATACACCTTTTGCCTCACCTTTGATACTGTACTGCTGTTCATGATGTTGAATTTCTGTTGCTGTATTCCTTTGTCTCAGCGAGCAAGGACAGATTTTGGGCTCAGGGAATAAGGTGCTTCTCTTGGTGTGCTGGTGATTAGTACGTAGTAACGGTGGCCTTGCAGGGGGAACCCAGTTTGAAATTGCTGGAAAGCTGTAATGAAGGCTCCAGTTAGGGGTCACCTGAAGTTGAAACAATGTTACAACCCAAACAAGACTGTTGCAACTAGTTTGTAAACAACACAGCTACAAAGTATCACAATGTACTACATTTTATCACTCTGCGTAGAAGCAGTGCCAGTGCTTTGAAATCCAAAATGATCTGGTGGGGACTGAGGGAATGGCAGCAACATGAGGCACGTTCATAACAGATTACCAAAGGGTCAGGAGGCAGGCATGAAATTTGACATTCTCTAAATTTTGTGGGTGCTGAATTCGTGTTGTGGGGTGGGTTTGTGATTATTTTTTTTCCTTTCTTTTTTTAAAAAAATGTATTTCTTTTTTGCTTTAACACAACCTGTGCATACTTGCATTGGTCATTCAAAAGCAAGGTGTGGTGTAGTCCACCACTGGCTGCTCAGGAGTTTGCCTTCACTGGGCAGGTGGTTTTGTGTTTGAGTGACTGGAGTTGATGAAAAGTGGTGCCTTGCCACTCGCACTGTGCTTGTCCAGCTCTGTAGCTGACAGCATGCTTACTTTCTGATGGCAGAAATGCTGTGGGGCTTGAGGATCTTTGCCTCTGTGTGTGCTTAGTGATGCCTCTTTCTGCTCTTGGCTGCTTTTCCTGCCCCAGTTGCTGGTTTGTTCCTTCCATCCTGGCATCCTTTCCTTATTGCCCCCATCTCTGTTGTCTGTGTTTGTTGTGCTCCTCTAGCCCATGCCTGTCTGTGCTCTGTGCCTGTGCCAGCGTTGCCTCTTGATGTTTTCTCTCCTCCTTAGCAGAGACTTTTCATCCCTGTTTCCATCTGAAAAGCATGCCAGTCCCTTACCTAATTTGACAAACATGTCCATCTTTTTTAACACTGGGGAAGTGCTGTCAGCTCAGCTCAAACATGCTCTGTCTTAATTTTTCTTCTGTGGAAGAAAAAAGGACAAGCAATGGCATTTGCCAGCACCCTCTAGAAAGCAAACACCACTGTCTGTGCTTCTCAAACAACGTGCAGGTGTTGTTTACATTTAAATGAGCAGTGTCCCTGAGATAATGCTCTTGTTTATATATCCACCTCATTTGTTTTCTAGTGTGGCTTGCAGTAGAAAGATGCGATTGACTAGAATAAAGGTCAAAGTGAGTGCAAAGCTGTTCTGTCTGATGAATATACGGGTTCTTTCTGATCAATATTCAGGTTCAGATTAGATATTAGAAAAAAATTTTTCACTGAAAGAGCTGTTAGGGCCTGGAACAGGCTGCCCAGGGAGGAGGTTGAGTCACCTTCACTGGATGTGTTCAGAAAAAGGGTAGATGAGGTACTTAGGGATGTGGTTCAGCACAGGACGGGGAGGGTTACTTGCTTTCAGGTGGCCTCATCAGCAGGATTTTTCTTTCACCAGAACTCTGACAGTGTGTGATACATTCCTCCAAAGACACCCAGAATGGCTGCAGGGCTGGCATGCTCTCAGCCCAGCCCTGATGGGCTGGGGTTTTATTTACTTATTTATTTGTTTGTTTAATTTCTTTTCAGCTTTGCCATCTTCCCGGCGCAGAGCTGTGGTGCAGGGCGTGCCCCCTCTACTGGTTTAGAGTTTGCCAGTAATCAGCTTTGCACAGGGGTAGCTACTTGGAGTGCCGTCTCCTCTGGTTAGCTGGCTTGGTTTTGGAACCTTAATAAAATGCACTTATATTGCAGGTGGGGAAGATAGTTGCTTTAAACTTCTCTACTGTGATAGCTCTTTGGGAAGATGAGTGATGTTAGCTATGAAAATAGTTCAGTTTAAAAGTTTTAGCTAATGTCTACATAAAACTTTTGTTTACAGCAATTCAGTGAAGCCTTTAGAAATAGCCAGGTTTGTTTAAAAGCCAGGTTAGCTTCCTGAATTTCAGATTTCAGAGGGTGTATCTAGCTGTAGTTGACAGGTGGGCTAATTTCATTAAATATCTGGAACGATTAAAAAATGTTACACTATTTATTTGAAGAAGGAGGCACATGCAGTGATTGCAGTCAAGGATTCCATAACAATAACTCAATCAAACAACTGAAAACCTCTGGCAAAGCACAGATTCAGGCAAGAATTGGATGTAAATAAAATTCTCATTCTTGGAATACTTTTTTCTTAACCTTGTAGCTTTTCTCCACCCTCAGTAAATTAAGGGAAGTGTTTCCCAGTGCTAAAACCTCTTAGCAGGGTATAATTTATTTTGTGTAAACCACTTGCCTGCCTGTAAATCACTCCCACATGCCAGGCAAACCAAAAGACTTGACTTTACACCGGGCTTTGTTGCATACAGGTAATTTTATTTCTTAGACTTTGCTTATGTTTTCTCCTGCCTGTAGTTAAGGGGTCTTTAAAATCAGTAGTAAGCAAAATAATATATTAGTATAATATCTAGAACAGTAGGCAAGCCTGGTGTCAAACAGCTTCTCTTATTCCAGCGTTCTGTCCCCAGTACATTTTGAAGCTCTTGAGTTGACTTGCAAGTCAAGCCTGGAAGGAAAGAAGAGGAAGCAGGCAGAAATGGGAGAGTGAGAAACAGGGCAGTTACTAACAGGAGTAAGAGAGGCAAGCTGCCCTTAAGATATTTGTGTGTAAGGGCGTACTGCCAGAACCAGCCTCCACCCAGAGCTGCAGAAGGATCAGCTCAGGCTAGGAAATGCTTGGAAATACGTGACTGTGTTGGAAACATGTTGTGTTGAAGGAGGAGAAAACAAACCAACCCAAAATCTCTTTCAGATAACAAGGAGGACAGCGAGGCTGGTTGCTGAGTGGCAGTGTGTGGGGTTTTGCCACGGTGTGCTGAATACAGACAACATGAGCATCGTTGGGCTGACCATTGACTACGGCCCCTTTGGATTTATGGACAGGTCAGTGTGGTGTGCTGTTTGAAAAGTGCCTGCCTGTTTGGTACTAGAATGATCCTGATGCTCTCTGTTGCTTTAATATCTTAACTCCAGAGCAGGTTTGGGAACCCTTTTTATGGCAAAGTAGATCAACTTAAGTTCTAGTTGTACAGCAATTCTTCTATTCAGCTTCTTTTTAACTGTATTCACAATGCCTCTCTGTAGCCTGGGGGGGTTCTCAGCATTTCCAAGGGCAGGAAAATATCTCCTGGGGTAACTTGGGGAAAAGAATCAAGGAGTGTTCCCTTTCCAAATTCTTAGTTTCCTAGAGGAGACTAAAGTGATAAGAATGATACTTCTCACAGTACTGGTGTCCAGATAACTAGAAGAATGCTAACGATTTCTTCATTTGTAGATATGACCCTGAGCACATTTGCAATGGTTCTGATAATACAGGGCGCTACGCTTACAACAAGCAGCCAGAGATTTGCAAGTGGAACCTGGGGAAGCTTGCTGAAGCTCTGGTCCCAGAGCTGCCCTTGGAAATCAGTGAACTCATCCTGGAAGAGGAATACGATGCAGAATTTGAGAAACATTATTTGCAGAAGATGAGGAAGAAACTAGGCCTGATCCAGCTGGAATTAGAAGAAGATAGGAAACTGGTGTCTGAACTCCTCGAAACCATGCATCTCACAGGTTGGTGAGGAACAGCACAGTGGCTTATTATCTAACAGCCCCTCAGTATCTTCAAGTGAAACCCAAACATAGCTTTTATCTTGACCTTGCAATGAAACAGCCTTGTGCAAGTACGTTGTCATCTGAGAGAAGAACAAGAGGCTGAAAAATAATTGCCTGCTTGTGAATTGTGTTGAAATCAGTCGTTGCCTTGATAGAAGGCTCCCTGTGTCTTGCACTTGCACCCTTGGTGAGGGAAGAGTTTATTTCCCCATTCAGAGAAGCAACCTGTACTGCTGCAGTGGGGCACATAGGAAGAAAAACATGCGACCTGTTTTCACACTGAGTTGTCAGTTGCATTACTTGGAGTTTCCTTTTTCAGGTGGAGACTTCACAAATATTTTCTACTTGCTGAGTTCATTCTCAGTAGACTCCAATCCTTCAGAACTGGAAGATTTCTTAGAAAAGCTTACAAGTCAGTGTGCTTCTGTGGAAGAACTGAAAGTTGCTTTCAAACCACAGATGGATCCAAGGTAATACTCTTTATTACTGAAATGCTTTTGGCCTGTGCTCTTAGATTTTAGAGCACAAAGTGTGCATCTAGGTTATACTTAGCCCAGAACTGGTGACTATTTAGTCAAATACTACATCACATGCAGGGTTCATTATGTTTATGACCCAACTATGTGGTGCCATCCATGCCCCTTCATGGATTCTCTATTATCTTGGTACCTAAGTAAGATCAAATTCCAAATTCCTTTTGGAGTTCCAGGAGTGCTTTGATGAGAATTGCACATCTCAGCCCAAAAGGTAGTTCTGAAAATCTACTGTCTGGACATCATGTACCCTGGGAATGTGCATTAAACACACTGAAGAAGGGGGAAGGAACAGTACAATTAGTACCATTTATTAGCAATTTGTTCTGTTGCTTAACCTCTGTAGTGAAATCATAGGTTATTGTGAATATTTTCGTGCCTCTGGTTGCAGAAAGATGGTTCTTGATGTGCAGCTCAACTTGAATGTGTTTGTTTCTCCTGTTCCCAGACAACTGTCAATGATGCTGATGCTGGCCCAGTCTAATCCTCAGCTCTTTGCACTCATTGGAACCAAAGCCAATATAAATAAGGAGCTGGAACGCATCGAACAGTTCTCTAAGCTGCAGCAGTTAACAGCAGCCGATTTGCTCAGCAGAAATAAAAGGCACTGGAAAGAATGGCTGGAGAAATACAGGTAAAGGTTTGTCAGTGCTCAGAGCAGCAGGTTTGCCCTGCATTTTATGCTAAGCACAGCGTGCCTGCTGCTCTGACTTTTCAGAGAGTACACAAGGTGTGCCTGTTCTGTCATCAAAGCCACCCTCTCACAAAGTACATGGGTTGGGAGGGATGCAAGGGCTGCTTTAGATAACTACTAAAAGTTCAGTATCTGTGTTGCTGTGAAAGCTCAAGAGCACCTGAGTGCTTTCTGTAGTTTTGGGGAGGGGTGAGGGTTATAGAAATCAGCTTGCAACAAATCTAGTACTTAAGGTGCTCCAAGAATGGTGATTCCAGAAGAGACTCCTTTCACTTGTGAGCTATCAAGTGCTCAGTAACTACCCTTGACCAGTCTCTAATTATCCTTTTACTTAGGTTTTTTTCCCCCTGAAAGAAAACTCTGTGCATTAATTTAAAGAGCAAGTAGAAGTATTCTTAACCAAAGAGTAACTCTAAAAGAAGTCATAGCCAAAAAGCTTTTTCTCCAGACTGTTCTAACAGGCATCACTTAAAGTCATATGAACTCAATGACAGCAGGAGAATTTCTGTAAAGAAAAGCCCTTAGTGTGGCATTAGTGGCTTCTGCTGTGTGCATTGGGTCAGGACTCCTTTCCTCCCCTCTCCCCCGAGCTGCCTGTGGCCTTGTTCTCCAGTGGGGAGGGGCTGAGGGTTTAAGCAAGCATTCCTGCTAATGGGTGGTTCAGTCTGCCTCAGCTCCAGCGTGTCCCTGAGCTTTTAGCAGAACATCAGAAGCTTTAACCAGCAAAGGAGCACAGAAGTGCTTAAGTCAAGGTCTCAAAGTGAAGGGTTTTGCAGAGTTTCAATCTCAGAGATTATGCAAGGTGTGCCACTGCTTCCCCCAGCCTCTGCAGGACCTGCTGCTGGTCCCTGGCATTGCTTTTAAATGAAGTGGTGCTTTGCAAACTGTTGTCTTGCTGGATTTTATAAATTGAGGGGATTACAGATTAAAAGCTGCAAACTGAGGAGGGACTGGGTCAACTTTCACATGTGGATCTCAAACCAAACCAGTTGCTTTCACTCAATTTCAGAGCCCGCTTGCAGAAAGAAATAGAAAGTGTGGGTGATGCTGATGCCTGGAACACTGATCACATGAAGGTCATGAATTCAAACAATCCAAAATACATCTTAAGAAATTATATTGCCCAGAATGCCATAGAAGCTGCTGAAAATGGGGACTTCTCAGAGGTATGCTTTGCTACTGAACATCTCTGCGGGTTTGCCCAGATGTGCAGTGGCACCAATGATGACTGACGTGATGCTGGGCAAGGTTCAGCCTGACATCTCGAGCTGTTAAGGGATTGGGAGTTTGCTGTTTGGAAGCTTTATGTTATTTTTGAGGGAGCTGTGGTTCTAATGACTGCAGAACAAAGAAAGGAATTGAACATCTGAATCTGAACTTCCCCAGCTTTTGTGGGCTGATCCCAGGGTAAGATGCTTACCCCTCTTTCACCGTTTTCTGAACGGTGTTTGCTGTGGGAGGCAGCTGGGGATGAATTTATTCTTTGTCCTTGCTGTGCTGTTATCTTGCAAGTCCCAGCCTCCACCTGTGGCATTCAGGATGGGGATTCTTACATGCAGAATATGGGAAAATGATTTTATTTTGAGAATTCCCTAGGAACTTGTATTTGAGACGTGCATCTCAAGTTATTTGAGCCTGAGTTCCATACAGATGTACAAACTCAGCCAGTTATGACTGTGTAGCTTTTGATTTAAATAGATTAACAATACAGGTATCAAATAATATTTGTCTTGTATGGAGCTTGCTATTAAATACACTCGACCGTTGTTTGGTGTGAGAGTCTTCTCTGCACCATTTTGCCTTTACCTTCTAACTTCTCATAACCATGCTGTGTTTCTGTTCTAGGTAAGAAATGTACTGAAACTCTTGGAGAATCCCTTCCAAGAAGCAGAAGGCTTCAGGGAGGTAAGGGAAGATGCAGAAGAGGAGGGAGCGACTGCTACAGCAGCTGCTTGCGCTCAAGAGACCAGGAGCGGGCTGCCATACTGCAGTAAACCTCCGCTCTGGGCTTCAGAGCTCTGTGTTACATGATCTTCATAACTGCCTTGTTTTATTTTTTGCTGTGAACTGATCCTCCTTCAGCAGTGAAGAATTCAGCAAGGCAAACATCAAAGTGCTATTCAGTTATGGAAACAACCCTACATTTGGATGCATCCACAGGGCTCCGGTGGCGCTTGGTTTGAAGCCGCCGTGGACGTTGGAACAAGCCCGTGGCAATCGATGAGTCCCTACCCATGGGAAATGGGAATGCTCTGAGACTGAAAGCCTTTCCTCTGCCTGTGCCATGGTACAAGAAGAAAGCAATATTTTATGTTGAGGCAGGCCAAATTTGGGACATCCAAATGGAGTTGTTGTAATGTGAAGACAAAAATAGCAAAAGTCAGGAGTCTGATCTGTTTTTGTCTGATGTCTTAACTAATAGTACTTCTACCATTTATTTACTGCTTTCTCTATGCAGGGACTTTTAGTCTCCTTTAACAGAGAAGTAGATTCCTTGTTGCTTGTTTTCAGCTATGTTCCATTTAATTAAGTAGTTCATTTCTTGTGGGCCTTCAGACTGATGGTCTGTTTTTAGAGAACGTGTGCAGGCTGAGGTGGAGCGAGCGACTGTGTTGGCATTTGGGGTTGTTTTTAATAGGATATGAGCAGGATTAAGGGAGACATACATATTTGCACTTGAAAAGTCACAGTGGTGAAGTTCATTCAGGTTCAGTCTGTTTGCATGCTACATGTGTAAGTGTTTACTAAAGTGGTGGATGCACTTTGTAAGCCACCTGACTCGGGCAAGGTCACTTAGACAAGGTAGTGTGAGTCTTCAGCTACCCCAGTGCTCAAAGCCAGGTAGGCTGGGATTTTACCTGTGTGCTCCTAACGGAGCCTCCTCTTATGAGAAGCGTGCAGGTGGGGCACCTGTTCACTCACACTGCTCAGCAGGGTTCTTCCTTGACCTGGTGTAGAGGGATAGAGAGGGTATGCAGAAAGGTGGGACCTGACTTGCTTGCAGGTTACTTAGTGACAGTTTTGAGGTTTCAGGGGAAAGTTGATTGGCATTACTGCCATGTCAGCAAAAAAAAAAACAACCACTGGGCTATTAGTTAACTTTCTAAACTTCTTTCTAAAGGACTCTTCCCATACCTGAAATCCTGGGGAAAGTTTGGCTTAATGCAAAGGTTTCTCTCTTCCAAAGAGACCACTGTCTTACACTGTGAGTTTGTGTACTCTACTAAAATCTTCCTCCACCTATGTGCAAGCTTAGTATTAGCTCAGGTTGAATTGTGCTCTTTTAAGTCTTCCTCAACATAGGAGCTGTGGGAGAACAGTTGGGCTACTGCTTATCCATCTCTCCTAATAATCAGATTGTTCTCCTTGCTGCCACAGTCAGTAGGTGATGCTTTGAAAGTAAACATTGATTCTGTCTTACCTTCGACCTGGAGGTGCCAGGTAGTGAGTTGTGACAAACTCAAACCTCTGACAAATGTGGTGCTTTCTGTGACATTTGAGAGTCCTTGCAGGAAAGCACAAACCTGAAGGTGTATTTACCCAGCCCATGGAAGAATGGTGCAGTTGAAAGGGGAAGAACCTTGAGGAAGTGAACAACGAGTGATAGGAGCTGCTGCAGCTGGTTGTCATCTGATGATGACCCATTTTTATAAGGGATTGTCCTTCCTCTGAACTCAGGGGTGCTGGAGAAAACACTTAGTGGAAACTTTAACAGAGAGTCAGTGCTGGGTAAAAAGGACTACACCAGGGAGGGACAGGGAAGGGAATTGCCCTGGCAGCTTGAAAGATGCTTCAAACGTGGCCCTGACTGATTTGCAGAACCAGCGATCTCCTGTGCTATGCCCAGTCCAGAAGGGAGTGATGGGGAGGGGGGGAAGTAGCTCCAAGCTGATGTATGTAACTCTGTGCTGATTTTGGTTCTCAATTTATGTCTTTTCTTTTGGGAAGCAGAGGGGAATGGTCATCTCCAGAAGCTCTGCCCAAGATTTTGTCTTAACAGAATGCATAAAAGTATGATTTCACACTGTGCTGCAAGGGATCAAGTCTTTTTAGCAGCTTTCTGATACTAACTTGTGGGGTTTGAGTAGATCTCTATTAACAGTGGTATGGGAAAGGAGAAGGGTGATATAACTGTGTGTTTGGATGTAGGAGAACTTAAATTAGCTACCAAAGTATTTTGCATTTGAAAATACATTTTGAAGCTATAAAACCAAAATCACAGGGGGAGAGAGAAATGCTTTGAAATCATTGACTAGCATTTTTATCCTTAACAAGGGAAATTGACTGTAACAACAAAGAATGAAAACCTGGAGTCATGTCCTGCTAAGTACATCCTTTTTTTTTAACCTGTAGACCAAGTGCAGGAGGTCTGGGAAGCTTGAAGTGGCGAGTGCAGCCCTTGGTGTGGCTGCTGTGGCGTGCTGCTCGGTGAAGCTGTGTTTGCAGTAGATGCTCTGGTGGCTGGTAGAGATCCCAAGAGGATATGCACATAGCTAACTGCACTGACAGGCAGCTGCTGGCTTTCTCAGCACATGCAAGAACAGCCATGGTTTGTGTCTGAAGAAGCTTCTGAGGATCAGAAGCCAAGTGGAATGCCTGTGCTCCTCCAGCACCCTCGTTTCAAAAGGCAGATGATAGTGTTTTCAGTTCCAACGATAGCACGTTTCTGCTGTCCCCATTCTGGAGCAGTGTTGAAGCAGGAGGTTCTTCAGGACAATTAAGACTGACTTTTGTCCAGGTAAGAGCTTTACCTCTCAGCTGGGTTCTTCAGAGAGAAGGGAATACAGCTTTACAGCCTTTGGGAGTCTAAATACTTGAATCACAAATCACATCTGGATTTTTACAGCTTGTATTTGCAATAGGGAAACCTGAAAGTGGTATTTCTTACTCATCAAATACTCTGCTTGTTTAAAAGCCACGGGCTTGTGCTCAGAACTGATTGGTGACTCTTCACATCAGCAGCTTCCTCTGGAAACGCTTAGACTTTAGTCTGTGGCTATGCAGCCTGAACTACCCTTGCATAAAAGCAAGGTTTACAGAACTGTGATGAGAAGCTCGTGGAGATGTGTCTCTGTAGTCTCACGTGGTAGTGGGACTCCGCTCACGTGAGATTCCACCGTAACGCTGCTTCATGAGCTTGTGAATCTACAACGTTTTGCTGTCAGCTGTCACTCTGGAATGGTCTGTGTTTGTGGTTTTGTGGCTGTTTGGTTGTTGTTTTTTTTTTTTAAACAAGTGCTACAGCTTTCTTTGATTCTTTATTAAAAAAATTTTAAAATAGAATTTTAGTATACTCATCCATACCTGTATCCTGAAGGAGTTTTGCCACCAACCATACCGTTCAGCAGAGTTTGTCTCTTCAGGAATATCTCCTCTGCCTTAACATCAGGTGGCCAGGTGGGATCACAGAAACCTCACTGCATGGTTTTGGCAGCACTTCAAGGAGTGAATCCCTACAGGTACACACCTCTGCCTCACCAGTGGTGTCAGTAGCATGTGCTTGGAGCAAGGTAAGGACCTTCACTCCTCAAAGAGAAACCTCCCTCTTTGTTACTTGTCCATAAAAGCATAAAATATGCTGACCCCTCTTTAATTCCAGCCATGTGAGGAAGAATAAAACTCACCAGTGGTATCAACAGATGCTAGGTGAGATTTAAAGTTCTGCACAGAGAAATAGGCCTTGGGGCAGGGAGTGAAGATGCAGTTTGTTTGCTTGTTTGAAACCGGACTGAGTAGTTTATGCAGGTGGCTATTTTTGTTTCAGAGATCTCGGTGATACCCTAGAGAAGGGGCTGTCACTCAAATGCCTGATGAAGAGGATGTTGGGTGAGGTGGCTGCCCAGACACGTGGCCCCCTTGCATGTGAGGAAGTAGCAACTGAGAGTCTAGCAGTCTGTAAAGTGGCTCTGCACCATTTAGGGACCCCTCTTACTGCTGCCAGCCAGACACCAGGGACTTCCCTTTGAGCTGTGCAGGCCCCAAGGCTGGGGAAGAATTCACTGGTGAGGATCAATCTGCCTCCTCCACAGCCAGCTGTGGGCAGAGCCAAGGGGTTTACATAGTCCCAGGCTTAGTGCTGCTCCAAAGCCCATCCTTTGTTAGCTACATCAGCTACTTTAGCAGATGGCTTGGGCAGCTCATGGCTTCCTTGAGCGAGGCCTTGGAGGGCAAGGAGAAGCCTGGGTTTGAAGGGGAGAAGCGTTTGCACCGGCAGCCAGATGAGCAGTGGTGTGTGCTTGTTCTGAGCCTCAGTGGTGGTGTGGGCTGGGCAGGGAAGCATGAGCTGTGCTGTGCACAGGGGAGGTGGGGAGAACTGGGTTTCTTCAGCCTCAGGAGAACTGGGTTTTTTCAGCCTTGGGAGAAGGTTGGGGGAAATGCCATGCTGTCTGCAGCAGCTTCTCTGAGAATGAAGATAAAGTAGGGGCAGGCTCTTCTCAAGGAACCACAGCCACAGCATGAGCAACACTGAACAGAGTTGCAACGTGGGCAGTTGAATCGAAAGAAGGCTGTGGGGTTTCTTCCACTGTAAGAGCAGCCCAACTTTGAAACACTTTACTCAGAGGTGGTGGCATCTCAATCCTTGGCAATCCTCAAAACATCACTAGAGCAGGCTGCTCAGGGCTTTGTCCAGTCGGACCTGTGTTAAGCAGGGTTTTGACTAGGTAACCTCCAGAGATCCCAGCCAGCTCCTGTTATTCTGTGAATGCTCAGGGCCAGCTGTAGTTCAGTGCAGGGATTTCTGCCCCTCGGAGAGCTCGCCTGGGGATCCTGGCAGCAGCTGATTGCCCTCGGGGGGGAGGTGGGGGGTGAGGGGGGGGGGGGGGGCGGGGAAGGGGGGGGCGGGCCTTCAGTGATACAGCAAGTTCAGAAGAGGTTGTTAGGTGGAGCTCTGCATGTTCTGCACACCCAGATCCTCACGCAGCAGGATGTGTTTGCTTGCAGGTTCAGGTCAGAAAGGGGAGAGATTATAGTGGCCTTTGCAAGTAAGTTTGAGAAGAGTATGGAAAAGTGCTTGTTAGGTGATTTGTTCTGCTGGTGAACTGGGAATGTTGACAAACATTGTGAGGTAGTGCTGTAGCATCACCCAGCTCTGATGCAGCTTGCTTTCCCACCTGAGCACACGTGTGGCTCCTCAGGGTGCCTTGGCTGCAGTCAGTCTCTGCACTCCAGAGTATCTGTTGAGTACCATCTCTGGTATTCCACATGTCAATTTGTTTGTCCGTGGTGGAAGCATGTTTGGCCCAAACCTGGTGCTTGTCCCTTTCAGGGAGTTTAGCCAAGCAAAGGGCTGAGGCAGCCCCCAGGATCCATTGAAAGAGCAAACTTGGACCTCTGTCTTCCTGAATTTACTTTGTCAGACCTGTGCTTCACACATTTGTGTATCTAGCACCACACAACGCCCCTCTCTAGATCATGCCACACCACACACCAAGTCAGCTCAGTCATGCCATAACGTGTCTGAGCAGCCACAGAGCCCTTCCTGAACAAACCCTTCGGCTCAGTTACAGGGGGGGATGGGCCACAAGCAGCTCCTGCCTCTGGCCAGTCAGCATGAGAGAGGCAGAGGCAATAACCTGCACTTCCCCCTCCAGGGCCAGGTAGTACAGATGTAAACCCAACAGGAGGGTTTATGTCTAAATAATCCAACCACTGTGTTACACCTTCTTTCACCTGGCTTTATCCTTCATGCAGTTACAGGAGGAGGAGGGGTTTGTGCAGGGGCAGTTTTCAGTTGCTCTCTGCTGTACAAAAATTTTGCACTTGGTCATCCCATTCTGGGGATGACACACACACCCCACCCCCACCTCCCGACTTCTATTTCTCCCCCACCCTTATCAGCCCTACAACCAATGGATGCAGCTGCCCTGTGACATGGGAAGATACCAGGGCATATAAAGGAAAGGACATGGGGGTAGCAATGAACTTCCAGACAGACACAAGTACAGACTGCAGGGGGGTTTCCCCCTATGCATAATAAATAATCATTCAGTTTTCACAGCAACTGCTTAATTCAGAAACCCTGCAGGGAGAAGAGTTGCTCTTAGTCTGTCTCCATGGCCAAGGCATGTGAAACACCTGGCCTCAGTACTGTTCCTCTCTGCCCCTGCTGCTGTTTTGGCTGGGCAAGGGCAGGGCTGTTTTGGCTGGGCAAGGGCAGGGCTGTTTTGGCTGGGCAAGGGCAGGGCTGTTTTGGCTGGGCAAGGGCAGGGCTGTTTTGGCTGGGCAAGGGCAGGGCTGCGACACTGCGGAGCTTGTGCTTGCTGAGCCTGCGTGTGCAGCAGGTAAACCCAGAGTACAAGGGTAAGCAGAAACATTTTGAGCAGGCTAAGCTGACCTGCAAAGCTTATTGCAGGGGGTTTCTGCTCCCTGAGTTGATTTTCTGAGAAGAGAAGCTGGCACTTTAATCCAGCAGAACTATAGATGGTTACTTTAGCAGCCAAGTCGTCTTCTTTTGAAAGAAGAAAAAGTAGAGAAGGTTGCACAAAGAGAGGTGAGTGCTATTACTGGAAGCACTAAGAGTTTAAGTCACCTTGCTGATGCCTCCCACCACTCTGATTATAAACATCTGAACAGTATGAAGGTGGGAAGAGCACAGGGTACTATGAAAACATAAAGCGCTTCCAGTGGGTTTAGTGCCCCTTTCAGCAAGGGTGGGGTAAGCTACAGCTGCAGTTTTATACCCCCACAGAAGGGCCAGGTGGTACAGCAATGAGTGTTACTGTTCAGTGGGATGATGAGCACTACTCACAGCTCACAGTTGAGACGTCTCAGCTTTAGCTATTGCTAATCTTGCTCCTTTCCTTCATCAGCGAGGTCTCCTTTAGAAGGGGAGAGAAGGCTGCTACTCTTGCATAACGGTGCCAGAGGTTTAATTGAAGGGCTCTGAGTCACTTTCGCACTCTTCCCTCTCCCTACCCTCCCTTTGCTGCCCGCAGCACGGGCCAGCTGAGGGACTGCAGGCATTTCGGGCGGGTGGGCGGCGTGGCTCCCTCTGGAGTTAAGCTGCGTTCACGGGGAACCTACAACTTTGTCCTGCAGTTCCGCGGCAGCACCAGCTCCGAGTGCCCGGCAGCAGCTGAGCGGCTGCTCTCTAGCGGGCAGCCGAGGGTCAGGACACGGCATCCCTGGGCTGCAAGGAAGGCCAGCCCACGCACCTAGATCAGCCTTCTAAGCTCCTGAGGAGCAAGCCTGGTAGATGAACAGCTCTCTGCCTGTCCAGGCAACAAAACAGCTCGATGTGCAAGCCACTGGCTTGTTCCATCTCTTACTCTGTAGAGCAGAAGGACGCTAGTTAATTAAATGTAGTGCGGATAATGGCACAGATGACATACATTACACCTGTGCATTGCCACATTTCTATACTGACTTTAGTACCAGAGCAGGAACATTTGGGTCAGCTTCCCAGTTGTGACTCTGATGCTTAATGTCTTTTTCAAGGAAAAAAACCCAAACTCAACCCAAAGCCCAAACATGAACCCACCTCCTCCTGACCACAAAATAACGAGGATGTTCACTGTTCCGCAGGGCTGCTGCTGTGTTGGCTGTGCCTGTCGTTTTACCTAAGCGGCCACTGATAACAACGAGCTCCTGAGGAAGATCTCTGTGCTTCCTTAAGCAACTGTGACTTCAACATCTCAAAAATCACACTGCAAAGCTGCGAGTTACAAAGCAGCCTCTCTATGAGGTTTTTGTACTATGAAGTTAAAGGCTCAATTGGCTCCTTTCACAACATAGGCAAAAAAAGAAGAAAAAAAAAATCAAGGAGAAAGAAAATCATGAGCAAATTGAGAATGTGATCCAGCAGTGGAAAGCATCAGCCAGAACCTGGAATTAAAGTTCTGCTTCACTTCAGTGGTGCTGCGTTTCTATTTTAGCTGGTTTATGTCATCATCACAAAGTAAGGTCTACAGCTTAAATTGGGGATGAAGTTGGTTAGGTTTAGAATGAATGCCAATCTGGAAATAAAGCACATCAATTGGGTATTTATGGTTGTCTGAATATGCAGATCTCCTCTCTCTCCACAGGTTTAGAAAGTATCTCGTTAATTTATTTCACATCCACATATTTACACCACACCAGAGGTACAACATTTACACATTCACAGCTGTACAGGCCTGCACCCCCTCCCGCCGCGCCCAGGCCCTCTGCTCCTCTGCAGTGTCGATCCTCAGCAGCTCAAGCGACCAGGAGGCTGTGGTGGAGCTGAAGCAGCAGCACTCTCTCTCTCTGCAGGTGGGGGGTTATGATCTTCAAGCTACTGGAGGGTGGGTTATTGCACCAAGGAAAAACGCCTCTTGCGTGGTGGCATTTGCGTAAGCTTCTATAAACGACAAGCACATTGGCTGCTGTTTTACCATGCTGCCAGTGACCTACAGAGTTCAGGTATCCTTGTAGTAGTTATTAAAGTTGATTCGCAGTAGAAAGTCTTCCAAATGGGGCTGGTACCCTCTATTGACAAGCTTTGTTACCACTGCAAGAAAAACAAGAGTAAAAATAAAATTAAATAAACCCAATGAAATGAATATCCTGAAGTCAGCCTTGGCTGCAGCTCTGCATTCTGAGTTACAAAGAAATAATTTTTTTTTTTAAAAAAGGCTAGTGCAGCAATCTGAAACCCATGGAACCAAATGTCTCTTTCTGCCTAAGAAGGGTCTGGAAGCTCTTTCTGGCACGACAAAGAAGTACAAGTATAATGAGAGAGACGGATTAAGTGTCCTCTCTAAGCAAAGCTGTGTCATTCCAGTGAGGAAATGCTTTCTCAAGCCACTTTCACAGCAAGACAGTGTGTCCTTCTCATCAGGTCAACTGACCAGGAAGCATGTTCAGGTCCTCTGGTGACCTCTGTGAAAGAAGCAGCTCCGCTGAAGTTTTCCTGAGCAAAGTCCCTTGCAAGAGAGGAAACCAAAGAGAAATTCCTGGGACAAACCTCTCCAGCTTTGCGCATGGACAAACTGACTGCTCTAAACACCCTGAACAACAAAGGAAGATAGGCAACAGCAGCTCCCTAAGCTGATAAACATCCCATGCACTAACACAGAGGTAATCAGCAAGCAGCAGTAACATGCAAGGAAGAAGGGAAAGTGTATAGTTATAAGTTGGGGCCTGAGCCAAAGCCATTGAAGTCCAGACTGCTTTGTATTGGCTTTCAATGGATTGTGGATCAACCCACTGTGAGAGCGAGAGCATTTTCCGACGCACAGTGAGCAAAGGAACCAGTGCAGATGGACGAGCACACTTTGGTTCGGTGGTGCTTAACAGAGGGTGTGAAGAACTAGGTCACTCAGCAAATCTCCTTACGGAACGGTCTATTAATCTCTGTCCATGAAGCAACCATAGATCTCGTAGTACGGGCTTAGGTGGCTCCCAGACGTGTTCTGACTTCCTGTAGCATTTGGAAGCAGCCATTCTAACTCATCCTGAAATATCTGGGTTTGGTCCTTTGACACCACTTTTGGGCACCCTTAAAGAATAAAAAGGGCAGCTCATTTCCTGAAGAATATAGTCTGACTAGAAAATATTCTGAAAAAACAGATCTAAGGAAAACAGTTGCACTTCCTTTAGGAATTAAGGAATTTCTTGGGAAAAAAAAAAATCCACCCAAATCCCATGAACCCCTTTGTAGTCAGGGGAAGGATAAGTAACTTCTACTAAAACCACAAGCAAGATCTGAAAGGGAAAGGGAGAGCAAAGAGGGATCAACCACTCCTTCACATTCCAGGCTAAGCTGACAACGAGAAGAAATGCCACCACATCGAAAGGGAAGAACATTTGTCAAATGATCTGTGCCACTGAAAAACATGTGCCCAGAGCACGGGGTAAAAGCTCCAACCACTGTTAGGAGGCTCTCTGAGCTGCAGTCCAACACAGGCATCAGCCTCTTCAAATGACTAGCAATAGTAGTACTCAACTAACACAGATCTATTTACAATTACTTCTAAGTGACTCGTGACTCTCTCTCGCTGCTGCCAAGAAAAAGTTCCAGGACTCAATTCCAGAGAAAAGATAAACACACACACGTACAGAGAGCTAAATTCCAAGCCCTAGTTCTGCAAATCAGCAAAATCTGAGGGTCAGTTTTGGGGTATCTGTTAGATTTCTTGTCCTGACATTCTCACTGATGGCTATGCAGCAGCACAGTTTCTAACATGTGCCAAGTACAGGCATCTCCCTGCTTCTACGTCGCGCTTCCAAACCCTCTTTGGGATTTTTCCAGCTGTCAGTTGGCCTTTTCTCCTACCTAGGATTTCTGCAATTTCTTACCTTTGAATAAGAAGTGGGAGTAATACTTGAAGGTGTTGTACGACTGCTGCATCAGCCCGAAGTTGGGATGAACAGCCATCTGCTTCCCGGCATCGAAGCTCCACGACTGAGAGATCAGCTGGCTGCGGAACTTCAAAATGAGGCTGAAGATGCTGTGTATGATGTTCATCACAGGGGCTGCCTTCTCTGTCAACAGGCCCCTGAGAGAACAAAACCAACTTCAGAAATGTAGGTGACATAATTTATGGGTTGTAGAAAGGAAAATACAAAGGGGTGGGAACCCTTTAGGTTTCCTCTTTAATTGCTTAAAAGAAATGCACAGGGCTGCAGCCAACTGCAATGGTGATTCTAAAGAAGGGGCCTAAACCTAACATGGCTTGCTTGCTCTTCCAAGGAACTGATATTTGCACTGGTCTACCCAATTTCTAGATTGATATCTGCATTTGCAAAAGATGATATTTAAAGCTGTTACCATGCTCTGAGTCTCCTTAAGCTTTAATCCCCTCTCATCCCATCACCCAGTATCTGATCAGCAGCTTTAGGCAAGGGTTTCTTTTCCGAATTAAAACTGAGAAAGAGACATGAAAGGACAGATTTCTTCTCTTGTTTATAATTTCTGTTCTTTATCATCTCTTCTCCCTTCATCTCCCCACTTCATCATTCCAGTGTGCACTCTTGAAGAAGAAACCAACTAAACCCTAGCTGCCCTCCTCGTATTCACACCCCCCATCTGCCTCACATACAGTAACCAAAGGGCTACAAGCTTGTGATTCCTAAAAGACAGGTGCCTCTTGTACCACTCTTAAACCTGGACAGAGACACCAGGTTCACATGTATTCCTTCAAAGTCCAGTACTGGTCACTGCACATATATTAAAGGCATGTGCAAGTACAGCAGCAGCCACTGAGCAGTCCCTGAGCCAGGCTCACTTGCATTCACTACTCATGCAGAACAAGCAGCATTCCTTGACAAAGGCTGTGGAACTAGAACAGAACTGTGGCAAGTGTGCCTGTAGGGCTGGAGCTGCCCTGAGCAGGCTTGAAGCTTGCAAAGGCAGGGTGACCAGGAGCTGGAGGCAACTCCAGGGAGTCTGGGGAAATGAAGAGGATGGGTAGTTGAGGAAAAGCATCAGAGCACGGGCCTCACAATGTGCCAGGAAGTTTGTTTCCCTTATGTCAGAACACTTTTCGTATGCAAAGACTACTTAGCTTGTCTGTCAGTTGTGGTTTGGGTTTTTTTATAGAATCACAGAAGTTGGAAGGGACCCATAAGGGTCACTGAGTCCAGCTCCTAGCTCCACAAATACATTGGGCTAAACTGGCTGCTCCATTAACCTAAATATCTGAAGCAAAAATAAGTGTGGTGGCTTGCCTGAAGATTGCTTTGTTGAGGTATTCAGCATGGGTTCGGTGAATCTCTTCCAGGTTGCCTACAGAAGACAGTTTGTTTCCAAATTCACACCAGGTAACATGAAGAATCTGGTTAGCAATGTAACCTTGAATAACTTTCACAAAATGCTGCATTTCGTGTTTATACAGCTGGAGCTGTCGAAACTGGACAGAATTGGAGGCACGACTCACCAAAGCTGAAAATAAAACCACAAATTTACTGCCATCAGACACCACCTAAAATCAGGATTTTTAAAGGAATTAGGGCTTCTGCCAGTAAATTCTTTTTAAAGGCCAAGGAAGTTTCTTTAAAACAAAACAAACAACTGTGGCTTTTGAAGCTTGCTGTGACAGTTCATGAGCAATCACCTCACACAGGGTGCTAAGAGCATTGTGTAGGGGACACTGTCCAGTTCACTCGCTGTACGTACCGGTGCGTTTTAAGTGAAACCAAACATCCTTGAGAGTCCACACCATGTGCTTCAGCTGAAGCAAGAAGGAGAAGATCTTGTTGTATTTGTTCATGCAGCTCTCAGTGATGACAATGTTCAGAGGCCAGTCAACCTGGAATAAGCAACAGTACTGATCAGACTACGTTCTGGCGTTAGGAATGACAAGAATATTTCAGATACAAGTATTTCAGGGACACTGAAATTAATATGTGTATTTTTAAGAACACAATGCAATGGCCAGGCTAAGTACATCCTGGAATTTACATGAGACAATGTTTTTCACAATGTGTTCTTAAAGGTACCCCAGTAATTAAGAACATATTCACCCTGCTGTGGTAGGTAAGAACCGCAGTGTAATAGCAGCGTTGTGCCTGTCTCCGTGCTTTCTCACCTTGTACCTTAGCTCTAAGCAACTCAGGGCATCAGGTGCGTTGGGCTTGAACACTTCTGGGAGGTACTTGAGGGCAAAAGAAAGGTTGGAAGCAAGCTGTGTGTCCCCGTGGAGACTGTACTGTAGTGCTTTGTTGAGGATAGAGTTAAGAACCAGTGGATTCAGCAGTTCACCAGGTGTTTGTCCTGATCCAAGCTGGGGGATAAAAATAAAATAAAATAAATCCCAATTACACAGTATTGATTAACACCCTCCCCAGGCTCCTGAATATGGGTGAATTAAAAGGGAATGGTAAAGTGGTGAGTATGCTTCCCTGCCCCACCATTCCGACTGGAAGCTTCTACTTCTGCCACAGGGATGCATAAACAGCCCAAGAGGCAACTTCTGAACGACCTGCTGTTCGCAGCAGGAAGGTTCTCTCACACCTGTACTGATCTGATGCACTGGGCTGCAGGTAGCTGTGGGTCAGGAGCTGCTGCACGTCCCCACCGCAGGGAGCAGCCTTCGGGCATGAGCAGAGCAGAAAGCCGGCCGCAGGACTGGCCTCACATGTCTGATTCCAGCCTGCTGATCTCACCAACTCAGCACCCCCAGGGGTTTGAAAAGCTCTTCATCGAGTCTAAAGACCCAAGTGCTTTCCCTGGTAGGGTCTAAAGGACTCTGAGGATGCAGAGACCTGCAGTAACTATCCTGCAGCCACAATATCTCTGCTGGCAACCAACCATGCTCACCCGCGCTATCGCTCCTACCTCGCTGTCTTCCCTGCAAACACAGGGGTAAGTCATGAAAATACCACCTCATCAGCACTCTCTTCAGATGCCCTCCCCTCCTCTGTTCTATAGGATATCTGACGTAACAGTAGGTATTCTGGAACACAGGCCTTCCCACTGGGCTTTAGCAAATGGCAACAGGCTCTTCCAGCCTTGCTGCCAGCAGATGGGAGGGGGCAGAGCAGTAGCACAGCAGTTCTCGGAGGAGAGAGTGAAATAACCTTCCACAACTGTGTATCTGTCAAAGGTAGAAATCATTATCCCTTTCCCTCTCTCTGTTGCTAGGAGCAGCAGGAGGAAGTATCACTCTCTTCCATGGGATTTCCTTGAGCATGGACATCCCTCCCAAGCAAAGGCCTCCTTCTGCCTCAGTCCTTGCAATGCTAACAGAGTTCCTCGCTACAAGACTTACTGACACGGCACAAAAGAGGAAAACAGCACAAGCCAGGACTCCAATTCACACCATTCCCTCACTCCCAACCAAACCAACCCAGAGGTGCCAAGCTAAAGCACACCACCCAAAAGCAAAGGTTCAGGCAACAAAGCAAATACCTTCTCAAACAACAGGTCGCTGAGCGACTGAGCAAACTCTCCATCCTCCATTAACAGAAAGTGTCTCAGGGCTTCAAAATGCTTCTCTACGTTCAGCTCCACGAAGTAGTAATCAACTATTGCTTTGTTCACAAGAGAAACACTAAGAATAAAACCACAAAAAAGCTATTACTCTTACAAGCAACTCCTCCTTTATTGTTAACATTCAGCTGTGGCTACATAAGATTAATGTTCCAGTGTTTAACTCTGAGACCCAAGCTAATGTGATATTCACATAAGCAAAACTTTAAAAAAAAAAAGAAACCAAAAAAATCTTCATCCAGAATGTACCAGAATGAAAACCTCCCATTTCAGGCAGCTGGGTTTTGAAGAGTACTGGGGAGGTAATTTTCAGACTGGCTACATATAATGACCTTTAGAATATGCTGCTGGTCCTGGAGCAACATTTTATCAATAGCTTTGTGGCTTATCTCTGTCACCTACACTAAGAAAGAATATTAAATCCCTGAGAAGAACATCCTGATTAGTAAAGGTCTGATCCTAGACACCAAGGGCACAGCTACACCACAGTTTGCAGACAGTTAGCCTCGAGAACAGGAGGCTGAAGGGAGACCTTATCACTGCCTAAGTTACCTGAAAGGAGGTTGTACAGAGGTGGGTGATGGTCTCTTCAGCCAAGTGACAGGAGATAGGACAAGGGGAAATGGCACTAAGCTGCACCAGGGCAGGGTCAGATTAGATGTCAGGAAAAAATTCTTCACTGAAAGAGTTATCGGGGCCTGAACAGGCTGCCCAAGGAGGGGGTTGAGTCACCAACCCTGGATGTGTTTAAGAAAAGGGTAGATGAGGTGCTTAGGGATATGCGTTAGCACAGGACAGGAACAGTTGGACTTGATGATCTTAAAGGTCTTTTCCAACCTTGTGATTCTGTGATTCAGTGCAGGGATTCAAGCTAGCTTTAAATAATTTAACTTGCGTATCAGTGATAGGCTAATTTATCCAGCAGGGTCACTTACTTTGCTTTGCTGAGCACCTGAATTTGTTTACAGAGTGCCCTGGTAGCCAATCTGGATGTTTAAAACTAAGTCAAGTAGCTAGATCTTTCTACATGGCACCAAACATTGAATACAGCACACTCAGAGTTTGGGAAATCCAAACTTAGAAGAAAGCAGATTCCAGAACAGGAAGCATTTCAACACATCTGTGAAGAACTTTTTCATCACAGAAACTAATCTTGTAGATAATAACAAACTTTTCTTTAAAATGCCATTTAGACACACTGATAAAACGGTCTGACATGTATCTGCTTTCCCTACAGTAACAAGAACAGCTTCTACTGAACTTCAAAGCAGCCTTGAAGCTGGAGTTCCCACAGACACATAAAATACATCCTGAGCAATATACCTGAGCTTTCACATAATCAAAAGATTTCTTTTCCTCCCCCCTTACCTTTCACCTGCCAAATAAAAACCCAGCACAAACATTATAAATAATACACCTTCTTTTTTAAATGAACAAGGACTCCAATGGTGTCAAAAGCACTGCTGCATAATCCACGAGTCTGAGAGCAAACACTTCCCTCCAATCTCTTGCATTTCAAACAGACCTTCAAATTTTTAATTTACACATAAAAATACAGATTTGTCTTACTATCTATGATGTAAATGTGAGCTTTTTAGTTAGTAATGGACCACTCACTGAACCACTTCTGGGAGCAAAGAGAAAATTGAAAAGAACAAATAGATGTTCAGCTCCTGTCTCAAAAATTAACTAATGATGTTAATTGCTAAGTTATAGATTCACTACTTATAAGAAAGACTTACTGAGATACAAGTGGAGCAGTAATTGAACGTTTCATCAGCACAGGCAGGGATAAGAGCTCACTGAGCTGCACAGCTGTTTCATCTGTTGCTGACTGCACCATAGGATCCACAGGAAAAGTGTATGATCTTGGTATCACGTGATGCAAGAGATGAGAAACCGGCAGTTCTGCTAAATTTAAAAATACAAACCCACTGTACATTATTACATTTAAGCAATTTGATAATCTGCTTCTATTAATCTCTGCAAACCCCTCTAGATGAGAGAATAATAACGTATCAAAAAGCATTTCTCATCTTTGTGCCTAGAAGCAAACTGTTAGGCTACTGCAGTTCACAATATTGGGGAATTTACTGGTAATTTGGATATTTCTCTTGGTAGTCAGCTTTCTTGCTCAAGTTTACCACACCTTCTATTGATCTGCAGCCCCAACAGTTCTACTCACACATCAGGTCATAACTATCCTGGTATTTTTCAATGCAGTACTGATCCGATAAGGCTTTCAAATAGGCTTGTTCTTTCTTCCACGCATCTTCCTCTCCCGCTTTCTCCCCCTCAGCCTCGGGAGCATTAGCTTCAGAAAATGAAGTTTCTTGAGGTACAGCATCTTGTGGAATTACTTTTTCAGGTCCTTCTGCCTAAAACAAAAAAGGGGTGAGGGGGGGCAAATGTTATGAGAGATGCTGGCTTTGTCTACTCACACTTGATGCAGTTTTGCAGGTGACTGACTCGCTATTTATTCCCATGGAAAAGAAAGGTGCTTACTCACCTATACTTTTCTGACATGAAAGCGTTACAGTGGTTATGAGGACAGAAACTTACTACTTACTGAGGGCTTACTTACTTACTGAGGACAGAAACTACTACAGAAACCACCAGTGTGTTTAATCCTTCAAAGGAAGAGGAAGTCTTCTTGACAACTGGTTGTTTCTTACCTGTAAGCTCTGTGAAGAGTCTAGAGAAGGGTCCTTGTCAACCACATCTGCAACTACTGTAATTACAAGTAAATGAAAGACAACATTTACTTAGGCCTGTTCACAATACTTAGTTCACACTTCAGATCTGCTCCAAAAGTTATCAGAAATTTCTCTACAGGCTACGACAGAAGCCACCTCCCAAAAAAAAAGCCACTCCCTATAGTTCAACCCAGGCAGTTTTTTGTGTGGTCTTTCCTCAGGATCACACAAGGTCCCATTTCCCAAAGTTTCAGACATACATTTTTTAAATGTTGCTTTTTGTATACAGGAGACAAGACTAAGCTCAGATTCTTTCCTCAGAATTCTAACAGTGTCAAAATAGTTATGCAAGGAAGCAGTAAGTACCCATTTGGAACATGAACATTTACAGTTACTTTCATGAGCCCCTGAACAAATGCTGAGTAAAACTGATTTCGTTTTACCTTCTTGTTTCTCTTCCATTGTACTTTCTTTTTTGTCTTCTTTACTATTGGCATCAGGGAAGACTGGACCACTGTCAGATGACTGGGACTGTGGTAAAGCCTCTTCCTTAACTTCCAACATTTTGGGTTCCTTTCTGCTCCCCTCAGCAGGAGAGAATTCCTCACTGTACAGAAGCGTCTGAACTGTGGAGTCAGAGGAGGGACCGGAAATGGCCTTGCGATGCGGTATCGGGTCGTTTTCTACAGATGGGGCCAAGCTCCCTATCTGGATGCTTGACTGAGATGCATGGCCAAACGGGCTCCAACGAGGCTTCAAAGGCTCTGTGTCTGAAACCAGTTCTCCAACCCTGATGTGTGACTGCGAAGCGTGCCCGTGGATGTTCCAGCGGGGTCTGGCTGAGACCACCTCTGACACGTTTTCACCGACCTTGATGTTGGCATCAGACGCGTGGCCATGGACGTTCCACCGAGGCCTTGCAGGAGCTACATTGGACACGTACTCTCCGATCTTAATATTGGCCTCCGAAGCATGTCCATGCACGTTCCACCTGGGCCTTGAGGGCTCTACCTCTGAAGCATAGTCCCCAATTTTAATGTGAGCTTCAGAAACATGCCCATGAATATTCCATCGGGCTCGGCCAGATCCAACTTCAGCAGTATAGCTGCTGGGTTTTATATGGGAGTCTGAAGAATGCCCATAAGGATTTGAATGTGGCTGGTAAGTGTCCACATGAGGTACGTACTCCCCCACTCTAATGCTGGCATCAGACACATGCCCATGGATATTCCACCGAGGCCTTCTGTACTCCACATCGAATACATTTTCTCCAACTCTAACATGTCCCTGCCAAGTTGCAGATGGTCTGAGAACTGTACTAAAATCATACTCGTTTTGCTGATGCAATGCTGAGGCATTGTCTTCTCCTGCCGGTGCTCCTCTCAAGGCAGGCTGATTTCCACTTAGTTGAGAAGTCTCAGAAAGATCTGAATCAATATTTCGGAATGCTTCATCTAGCAAAGATCCCTGCACGCTAACGGCAACGGGGTGCTCATCTCGTGGCTTCAACAAGAAATCTTCCATATTCACACTGGATTCGGGGAGGGGATCGGCGCTGTGCAGAGGACTGCCTGCTTCCTCTGAACTCTGGAGACTGCTTTCAGGTTCAGGCTGAGAATGCCCATCAGCGTTATTATCTGTCGGCTCTGGCACGGGCAGTGCCTTGTCAGTAGCAGAAGCAGCATGTCCAGGTTCAGGCTCAGATTCCTGTCTGCCAACTGTCTCGTTAGAAGGCAGAGGTTTTACAGATGGCACCTAAAAAAAGAAATAATTATGACACTGCATGGCTGGCCCCATAATCAAACTAGTTATGGGGGCACATGTAAGATAGATTTAGAACTTCCCAGTTTTTCAGATGTACCACAAACAGTGTCACCCTGCTGTTATCCTGAACCTTGTGTTTACTGAAGTGAGATGTGAAATGAACTCCCTTGAGGGAAACCTGGAACAGCAACCTGGCGTTGCTGAAAGGAAATAAACTCACCTGTGACTGCAGATCTTTCACAGCAGGGGTTTTATCTAAAGCCAACCGGGACTGTTTATAGGGAATAATATCTAACTTTCTCCTGTAATTTCCATCTGGAAGTTTTTCAAGCATTTCCTGTAAGTAAAAATGACAAACCCAAAAAACTTTAAGCACCAAACACCCAATTTTCTACATTACATGTCTCATATCTTTTCAGAAGATACCTCGATGCGTTTCTGATCTTCTAACAGAAACTTAAGGCGTGCTGTTTCCAACTTGTGTCGCTGGATTTTCCATAGTGCTCTTTGCTCCCTACGGGCTGCATCATCAGAAAGTTTGCTGTAATGGTCAATTAGTTCTTGCCTAAATGAAGGTAAAAACAAAGCCAAGTTACATAACCTCATCCTCCTTTCTAAAGAATAAGACCTTTTAGCAATTCAGAACTGATAAGCATTTTTTTTAAAGTAGAACCCAGAGGCTTCAATCACAGAGAATAAACAGGTGGAGAAAACAGGACTGTTTTTCTTAGGCAGTATGTATTTGTATAACTATTCTTATTACGCCATTCCTTTGTAACAGATATAACAGAAGAAAGTGAAAGTACAACTAGATGCACAAGGGCAATTCAAATAATCACCAATCTGATTCCTCTGCCTATTTTTTACTTCTGCCTTAACATACATGTGACCATTTTTGCCATGGGCTCAGCTCTGAATTGTAGGACACAACTGAATATTCTCCTGAAATTCTGATCATAACAAAAACCAGACTGGATAGAGTTAGAACAAATCAGTGCTAGATCCCAGATTTTTGGGTCACTAACCATTCCTGAATCATAAAACTGCTCAAAGATTACCAAAAATACGTCCATCTTCTAACTGCAAAAATTACCCTTGTAGAGCAATGCCTGGGTATTGCTAGTACCAGACATTTTAATACACAGTAATTTTTCCTGATTGGACTAGCTAAGCTTTGGGAGACAGTTACATTTACCTTGCCTTTTTTTCCAGTTCTTCTTCTAAAGCTTTCAGTCTCTTTTCTCTCTCTCTGAGCTCTCGGGCATAGCTGAAGTCATCATCGATCTCCTCTTGCTTTATTGCAAGGCGACGCTGCATAAATATTTAACACTTTTAAAAGCCACTCTTAATACCAGCTGTAACACCCACATCTGCACGGAGTTCTTATTTGCACCCCATGAGCTAGTCACTCAACTTCAGTACAGTAAATCAATTATTTGCCTAAGAAACACAGTTGGCCTTTATAAACATACGCAGGAATACCTCCTGGTCTTTTGCAAATTGCTCTTTCAGCTTCTGAAACTGTTCCCTCTTCTTTGCATCCAAAGCCATTCGCTCTGATATCTGTCGATCTGTATTTGATGAAGATATTGTTAGCTTACATTAACCAACCCACCAGAAAATGTGTGAAAGGCCACCACAACTTACCATTAATGGCCTTCAGGACTTTGCTAGCAGTTTCTCGAGCGTGGACAATTAGTTCTTGCTTGGCTATTTCCACGCGCAGATCCTAAACAGGAAAATAAAAAGCCCCAAAGAAATGAAGAGTACAGATGGAAATGTTTCCTGGTATGTTAGACTTGGAAACACACTGTTGCAAAGACATGTGCACACTTTAAACTGGTTTTTAACCTGATTACAGTACAGAAATACAAACGAAGCCATTCATTACATGGGAAGTCTATAAACTAGTATTGAAAGTTAATACTCCAGACCCTACACCAAATCAAATCCGTCTGATCTAAGCACTGCATTGATGGCATCTGAAAGACAGAAGTCTCCTTATAACCAAAAGAGTTCTGAGAAAAACAATTAGCTATGCAAATTACAAAAAGAGTTCTTATCTGGTTGCTAATTAGCCTGTCTCATTTGTCAAACTGGAATCTAAAAATCTTTTCAAGTACTTTTCAGTTGCTGCTGCACAGAGCTAAGATGGAACTCCAAAACTCATTTAATATCTGAAAACACCAATAAATACCAACACACCACCTTGACTCTTCAGTTGTTTTAAATATTTGTTCGCTGGGATAACAACGCAAACAGCAATTCCCCAACGAGAGGCTTCTGACCACCAGCACAAATCCCTTCAGAGTTATAACAAAATTTAAAAGTATTAAAAAAAATAAACAATTCCCAACAGTAAGTTCTTTATTTATTCATTTACCTTCTCCTCCTTGCTTATGGAGCTGTACCGGGCAATTCTTTCCATTCGCCCCACGTACACTGCACAGTCTCTCTCTATTTCTTTGAGCTCTTCGAGTGAAAAAATAACTGATATTCGAGGAACAGGGATATCTGACCAACATATATAATGCTGAAAAACAAGATATTTCATTTCAAATAGATTTCAAACATGGTAAAATGTTAAGATTATGAACTCACATTTTATTTTTATTAAACTTAGCAATCCTTCAAGACACTGAGACAAGCCTCTACGAGGATCTAGAATTTTTCGTATCATCAGGTTTAGGATTTCCAGCACTCAAAGTAGGAGGCAGAGTTGTAATGTTCCAGAACTTGGATCACAGGTCAAATTCTCAAGGTCCCCTCCTTCTCACTGACTCAGACAGAAATATAAAATTTGAAACACAGGTTTATACTAGTAATGTTCTAAATGCCTGGAAATTTGCTTTTTTGAATCTCCAAACTATCTGAGCCTGAGTAACTCAGCTCTGAATGCATCAGAAGTTCGGTTCTGTTCACTTACATCCCACCCAGATCCCCACTGAATAGGAACTGTCTGGAAGGTAGCTAACTCACACCTACAGGAGAGCGCTCTACACAAGGCAGAACTCTAAAAACATGGTCACTGCACATCACAGAATATCTACTCTCTAAGCTAAGTATCTTAAGTCTTTCTGCTCCACCTCAGCCTCCCTAAATCTCTGCAGCTGTTCTACTCACTGCAGAGAACAGGTAAGCAAATTTTTTGCTGCTTTGGTGAGGGTTTTTTTTAAAAAAAACACACAAGCATGCTCCCACTGGATTCCCCAGTCTACTGGTAAAAGCCAAGTGATGGGATGCCCAGAGCTGTGTTCCTGTGGCTGTGTTAGCTTAAGCAAAAAGGAAAGAGCCAGCTATTTAGGGCACTGGAACAGGCTGCCCAGAGAAGTGGTTGAATCACCATCCCTGGATGTACTTAAAAGACTCATAGATTTGGCACTCAGGGACATGGGTCAGTGGTGGACTCAGCAGTGCCAGGTTAATGGCTGGACTCGATGACCTCAAAGGTCTTTTCCAACCAAAACAACTCTGGGATTCTATGACTACCATGAAAAGGGATGGAATGGGACTGGCACTCTCAGACAGATGGAAGATTAATTGAATTTGGGTGCCCCACACCCACGGGGAATGTTCTACCTAGTAAGATACCACGTTAGTCACTGGTAAAGCTGTAATTTGTAACGGAGACAACGCTGACACTATTTTATAAAAAGCCCAGTATTGCTGGCACACCTGGGTCATGGCTTGAGAATGCTTAGCAGAGCAGAAACAGGAGAACTAGCAGAGGGTCATCTCACTTGTGATATTAGGCCTATGCCTGATACCTAAACACCAGATACCTGATATTGAGCTGCTCAGCTCTGACAAGACTGGGTAGCGCTGATCTTAAAAAGAGAACACTAGTTACTTGGGAAACAATGCCTACAGCCCTCAGACACCTCTGTTTGTTTCACTGTTATATAGAGAAGGACAACACAAAGGAATCCAACATGTTGGATGGGGCTTTAGGCAACCTGGACTAGTGGAGAGTGTCCCTGCCCCTGGCAGGGGGTTGGAACCAGGTTATCTTTAAGATCCCTTCCAACCCAAACCATGCTGTGATTCTATGTTTTTCTTACCAAGGACAAGACTCATTCTGCAAAACATGAATAAACACAACTATTTAAACACTTATTGGAAACATAGTGGTAGACCTGAAATACAAGAGCTATGCAGAGCTGAGTCAGGACCTGGTGAGATAGCTTTAAAACAAAAAATACTACTGTGAGAAGCATGGAAAATGGAAGGCACTTCCTTTAAAGCCTAAAACATTTCTGCTTTCAGTACAAATGGCACATGCACTGGATACAGTAAATTTGATGCTGTTAAAAATCTGTGCTTCTGCAGCAAGCTGTTAGCAAGTAGAGTGGATAATCAGCTCACATGTGTCTGTGAGCATGTAACTGCCTTTCATGAGTGAACATGCTACTTATGCAACACCAGTTTTCAAAAGGGGAGCAAACTTGCTATAAACCTGCTCTAAAGACACATGATTTTCCCTGTATAATAGGAAGGAACCAAACCCCAACTTACCCTAGGACAGCACAATTTCAGCAGGTTTATGGTTTTCCCACATATGTATACATCATTAGCAATATGCTTAAGAAATACAGGGACACAATCTTCTACTTCTTTTGAAATCAAAACATAACCATGAGTCCAGTAGTGTTTATCTACATACCAAACAAAAAGATGGAAGTAGAATTGTTAATTATTTCATTAACAGCAAAAATGAGATCAATTGGAAATGCTCCATGCACATACTGTACCTCTGAAACAAAGATAATCCTCGTTCACCTGGATCATAAATTCTCCATAAACATCTCTGAATACACCACTGTATACCCAATCATAGATAAATCTAAAAAAAATATATAAATTGTACAATATTGAAAATCAATCCTCTCATCTTCTTGATTTTTTTATAACCAAACAGTAAATATATTCTTTAAAACATCAAAACATGAAGCTATAGGCAGGATAAAACCCAGTAATTTAAGTATAATCACTCTGATACTTAAAGATACAGGACTGTGTCTGTGTTTTTCTCAAAAGAAACCACCTTTATATGTTACATTTCAGCAATAATTAGATAAGATGAAAGAACATTGCCTTGATTAAAAAAATCTATTTCACTTCTGTATATTAACTTACTAAGCATTTATCTATATATATAAACAGATTTCTAGAAATCTTTGTAGTACGTCAAAAGTGTATGGAGAGATAAGCAGGAAGGATTTAATTTAAAGAGAGGTAACTGCAGCAAGCAGAAACTGAGAGTATAAACCAACAATGTGATACCCAAGCCCTTTTTCCCCAGATCAAGAGACATTTTTACTATAAATGCAGTAATAAGAGCTACTATTTTGGAATATTTATTCATGCTTTTTTCATATTTCCTCTGTGTGAAACCAAACTTTTGAAGAAATGAAAAAATCTTATCTGGAGCCACAGATAAAAAGCCTCAGAGCACCTCAAAGCTGATCTTTCCCTAGTAGCTGCAATACTTTTCCTAGACGTTGGCTCAATGTAAGGAACAGGAAGCTTTCAGCCCAGGAACCACAGTTCAATTCTAAGGTCCTAAGCAAAAAGTTAGGAACTTTTAAAGTTTTCATGTTTCTATGATTTATTTGAGCAGCAACTTCTATTGTCTAATTTATTTCAGGTTAATAAATGAGTGGGATAAGACTTTCTGCAGATAAGGGAGGCCTCCTTCCACAGTGGCCCTGATTGTCTATGACTGATGTTCCAATAGAGAACTGCAAAAACTTAGGAATCAATGCTTTATCACATACCAGTAAGCATACTTTTCTATTTTTTAGGTTCCTTGTGATGCCATTCTGGTATTTCAAAAATCTGACTACCTGGACAGGTTGGAGAAGTGGGCCCAGGTGAACCTCATCAGGTTCAACAAAACTAAATGCAGGGTCCTGCACCTGGATCAGGACAATCCCCATTATCCATACAGGTCAGGAGATGATGTGCTAGAGATCAGCCCTGAGGAAAAGGACTTGTGGGTATTTGTGGATGAGAAGCTGGACATGAGCCACCAATATGCATCTGCAGCCCAGCAGGTCAACTGCATCCTGGGCTGTATCAAAAGAAGTGTGGCCAGCAGATGGAGAGAGGTGACTCTGCCCCTCTACTCTGCTCTGGTGAGACCTCACCTGGAGTAGTGTCCAGCTTTGGAGCCCTCAACACAAGAAGGACATGGACCTGTTGGAGCACATCCAGAGGAAAGACACAAAAATGATCAAGGGGCTGCAGCACCTCTCCTATGAAGACAGGCTGAGAGAGTTGGGCTTGTTCAGCTTGGAGAAGAGAAGGCTCTGGGGGGACCTTATAGCAGCCTTCCAGTACCTGAAACGTGCCTGTAAGACAGCTGGGGAAGAACTGTTCTCAAGGGCATGTAGCAACAGGTCAAGGAGTAATGGGTTTTGTAACTAGAAAAGGGGAGATTTATGTTGGATATTAGGTAAAAGTTCTTCAATATAAGGGTGGTTGATGACTGGAACAGGTTGCCCAGAGAGGTAGTGGAGGCCCCATCCTTGGAGATATTCAAGGCTTGATGGGGCTCTGAGTGACATGATCCAGTGAAGATGTCCCTGCTCACTGCAGGGGGGTTGGACTAGGTGACCTTTAAGGGTCCCTTCAAGCCTAATGCATTCTGTGATTCTGTAACTACCTTCTATAAATTGCAGGGCAGAAGCTGTGAAGATATTTCAATGGGTCTCCTGATAAATCTGAAATAAAGTTTCTCTGATGAACATTTTATGTAAAAGTAAAAAAAAAAACCAAGGAGGGTGTCCACAGGAGGAATCTTAAGAGTATTTGGACAGATTTTGGTTTTCTCTTTCTAGTACCATTACATCTATTAAGTATCATTGTAAAATGATGATGGATTTGAGCTCTAATCCCTATTAAGTTATTAAAAAATATTTAGTGTCTCTTCACAAGTCTACAAGCTAACAATTTCTAAATTGATGTGCATCACTTAACAAAACTGTTGCAATCCAAGGAACTCTCCTCCTTATTGCTAGTTAGTTACATCTACTTAATGAACAACAGATTTTGATTTAAAATTTTTGCTTGCTGAAAGGTCCACAAGAAAAAGAGTGGAAATAAACACGAACTTTCATAGTTTGTGTGAAAAACACAGAGAAACCTGTTAGTTGCCAGTTTCAGGATTTTACTACAGGTATGAGAAGAAAAAACATAAATTGTTTCTCTGAGTCTTATATTCCAGTATGAATTTCCAGGATCAGCAGCAAGAAAGAAGTCATATTTACATGTTTTTCTTTACTAATCTCGTCACACATAAACCCCTTCTGTTGTTACTGAGCTGGAGAAGAGAGGGAGAAAAGGGTTCAGCAATATGAATTACTTTTAGTATGTATTTTGCAGATACAGCCCCATCTTACATTTCCTCTAAGTATGCTGAAAGCCATTGTTAAATTAGCAGAGTTACTCACCAGTTACTCATTGGGAACTGCTCTTAAGCAGGACTACACAGATAACAGTATGACGCACCTTGTGTATGGTTCGCAGCTTGTCTTCAACAAGGACAGAAGAACTGGATAATGCTCATTGCTACAGTTGTTGAGAGCCTCTTTGTACAGGTAGGAAAGCAGTTTAACACCCTAAAAAATATGCTAACGTTAGGCAACAAATGTCACTATAACTTTAATAGCAAAAGACTTGTAAATACACAGCTTTACATGTTTCACTAGACACAGAAGGCAGGATTCATCTCACTTCCTCTAGCTATCTGCAGTTAAGATCACTTTATCTGAGCCAGCTACCTCAAGCCCACCTTATATTCACTGGAGGGAAACAGATATGTTTAGAGTTGGATTCATTTGACTTGCTACAAACATCTCCTTTAGAATTAAATGGATTATTTTGGGTCCTTTGCTTACTTTAGGAATTGAAAACACAGGACAAAATTCAAAATTTTAAAATATCTGGATACGGATCAGGGCATTCTACCTGGAGGCTGAAGGTCACTATCTCTGGTAGCAGACAGACCACCACTAAGTATTTTATGTAAAAATCCTACCTAAGTTTGAGGAGTATTAACACTGTAACCCCACCCAAACACAAAAACATGAAAGTAATTATCACCGTAGGAAAGGAAGCACCAGCTCCACCGCTGATACCCAGCGCTGTTGTTCCTACACCACAGAGTTCAGCTAAATACCTAAAAGACAATATTAAAACACAGGTAACAGTCTCAGCCAGAAGCCTCTGAGATCACAGTGATGTGAACTTTGCTCAAGTTGAAGAGCATATAACCATCATCCTGTTATCATCTGAATGACAACAAAGTAACTGAATATAAAGGCCTTACATGTTTACCCTAGAATCTGCTGGACATAAAGAAATCTTTCTGTTAAAAACAGAGGAAAAGTACTGAAAGACTATGTAAGAAGGCCTGTGAAACACCATCTCTTTTAGTTTATATGAAGAAACAGGATCGTGCTTTTTCTGCTATGAAAAGGTTAAATATCAAATGCTGTTCTCTTACCTCAACTGACGACCTAATTTTCTGAAGAGAAAGCTGATTGTTAGAAGACTTAAAGTAGGAGGTGTTGACAGAACACAGGCTCGGTAATACTGAAGATACTTTCTCAGCCCACTTGTGAATGCCTAGTGTCAACAGAAAATAAAGTTTTACAGTTAAAGCTGTTAATAGTCTGTCTGTGTCTGACATCAATTGCATCAGCATGAAAACAAACCTTTTACTGAAATGATTTGCACAGTCAGGTAAGAAGGACTTGGGTACACACATAAGGGGAAAGGAAGAATCTGTGCAAATGCAGATATCCAAATTAGCCAGATCACTCCTCTACATTCTTTAAACATCCAATGCACAAAGCCTGGACCCACACACAATATATGAAGCTTCTCTGAATTGCCCTTGGAGGAACTCCTTGTTGTTTAACAGCTGTAGAAACCTGTTTACTTACTTTCATGCCTAAATTGGATACTGAAAAAAATCAATCTGAAACTTTTTCTAACAAGGAGAGAGACACCTTCTTATTCAATCTCTAGTAACATTACTGTAAATCAAATATTCAGAAGGAATATATTTTCATAAGCAAGTTTAACCTAGTTCTATGCATTAGAAAGAGATTAAATCACCCAATACTCCACAGTGTATGTACAATTTACCACAATATACAGAGGACTGACAGGGAAAATTTGCACTTTATTCTGAACCTAGAAAAAGTAATTAAAGATATTCAATACAATATTTCTCTATTTTGGTTTCTATTTTTTAAAATAGATATTCTATATACATACTGTATTAAGAAAGCTCTTGTATTTTAATTTTATATATCTTAAAGTATACATATGTAGTATTCTTAAAACATCTAAGAATGATATATTTCTTTAGTCTTCCACAGAACACTCTGACTAAACAAATCACACCTGAGGTAACAAAGCCCTTTGATCATGTGTTTCAGCACCAGTAAGCCCTAAGCATGTGGAGCTGTGATTTAAACACAGCGGCACTGTCCCCTGCTGACCTGGGATGAGCACTGATGTTTTGCAGCTTTGCAGAATGCAGAAATTCCAGCTTTACACAAAACCAAAGTTACCTTCTCTACGTAAGATAAATGGCTCAAAAAATCCAGGTGTTTTACCTGAAACACAAGCCCTTTGCTGTATGAAGAATCTAAAACTGGCTGAAGAGAAAAGCGACTCAGCCGCGTGTAATAGGTTCCGTACTCTGCAACTTCAGAGAGCAGGTTGTGCATTGTCTCTGGTGACGTTCCAGACACATATACCCCCTCCTTTATCACAAATGTCTGAGCAGCCTAAGGATAGAGAGGGGAAATAAAAGAGGAATTGAGTATTACATAGCTGTACGCTGATTTAAAATAGCAAACATTTACACACAAAAATAAGGTGCTGGAACAGGCTGCCCAGAGAGGTGATGGATGCCCCATCCCTGGGGGTGTTCAAGGCCAGGTTGGATGGGGCCCTGGGCAACCTTGTGTAGATCCAGGCCTGGAGGCTGGTGGCCCTGCCTGTGGCAGGGGGGTTGGAACTCTATGATCCTTGGGGTCCCTTCCAACCCTTGCCATTCTATGATTCTATGGTAAGAGCAGACAAGGTTTCAGTTTAGATACTCTGGTGACTACAACTATATTGCTAGGACAGTGCAATAAACATTAAATTGTAGTAACATTTCAGGAGCATAAATGGTATTTTCAACTATCCAGACTAAGACTCATTATCGAATTCCTTAAAGAAAATCCAGTCTACAAAGCTATTCACACATCTGTTTTCAAGTAGTGGCAAACCCATTTTCACTGAGAGGACTACAAATACCCTTAGCCTATCACAGTAACACCATTACAGCAGTATATAATTACTGCCTTATTGCCATTAGGTCACATTCAACTTTTAAACACTATCCACAGCTGCAAGACCTCAAAAGAATAAATGCATTGAAGAGGGAACCTCTACAAAGGAAAAAAAGATGTGACTAAGAAGCAAGGTTAAAAATGTTCAGTACCTGATTGAGGGAAAAGGTAGTGGATACCACACCAATGAGGACATTCAGGACATCCTTAACGAGCTCAGGTTCCTTCATTAGCACAAGCTGTGGCAGCTGAAGTACAGTGTGACTGAACAGCTGCAACTCCCCTTCTCGAAGTTTGTAAAATTTGTCGAAAGCTTCTCTCCCAGCTTCAGTGAGGTAAGGTTCCTCTTTTTTACCAGGTGGGCTGTGTCAAAGCAAACACAACTTTACAATGATTATAGGGAAAGAAGGGAATGTATCTCCTAAAGGGAAAAAAAGGCATTTCAGAATTCTACAGGGCCAGTGTTGTCCACAGAAAAAGCTACTAGTAACATAGTACGTTTTCAAGGGGATGTGCACTCAGCCAGTGAAACTACAGCCTGAACTCAGAAGAGTGAAGAGAGGCAGGTCATCTCAACATCAGTCCTGAGACAGACACCTTGCCAGAGAATCACCAGCTTCCTCTGTGGCCTTCCCTGATACAGTTTTCACATCAGGAAAATGAGGTCAATCTATACCAGATTTCCAGGGTCCATCTAATGCTAATAATGAAATATGTTAAAGAGCAAAATGCTCAAAATGCTATAATTACTTCTATTAAACACATTTTAGATGTTCCCAGTGAGAATTACTCTTCCCTCCCCCAAACAATTTCTCCTTCCAATTCTCCCAAAACTTCTGAATCCCAGCAGCACATCTAACATGAAAGCAGTCAGGTTATAGTCAGTATTTGACTCTAAGATCCTCACAGCCTAAATGGCAGCAAGAAAAAACTGTCTTGCAGTAGGAACAAAGGTAGAGTGCCACAGTGGCGTTGAAAACAGTCAGACCAGGGAAGTTCTGAGCTTCTCTGGGCTGAGAGTTGAAAAAAACACCACAGAGCACTGCAACAGACACAACACTGGATTAGTAATTAAAATGACAGAAAACATATAGAGCCAAGTTTCTCTAAGAATCAGGCACACCACTGTCCATCAGAAAGGCAAGGAAGATACTGGCCATACCTGCCTTCTATTTTTTCCTTCCATTTTAGGAAAGGCTATATAGAGCCTTCTCTCAGGACAGGCATCTTCCACTTAACCATCAAAAGAACTGCAAGTCTAACTACACCAAGAAATCTGTTATAATAATTTCTGGTTTGACTACAGACAAGGAAAAGGAATGCAATGCTGTACAATACTGGGAGACACGGCTTTAATTATTCTAGTGCTCTACAACTACCACTTTCTCTTTTGAAACTGAAAGTACAGAATAATTTTAGACTAAGATAAACTGCATAGTGCATAAGAAGTCAGATTAGTTGAGAAAATCTTGCATGTCACACAAACAGCAAGTGTTCCCAGAATCCCTCCAGCATTTTTGACATAGATGATTTTGGTTTATCTCTTCCTACAAACCAGCTGCAATCCAGGAATTAGTTTGTTGAACTCGCATGATCTCTATTCCTTTCTCAATCATTAATGCAGTACACCGAATTCTGTGAAGTAAATATGCACATTCCATTGTTTATACTGAAGTTGCTAGGAACTAGGATAAATGCACCTTCATACACCTGTGTATGACACACAGTAAGTTTACCAGTAAGACCAGACACATACTATCCAATTCTTTCCCAACATCTCCTTTTGCTGGGTCCATATGTAAGCACCGCATCCCACAGGTCTATGTCTGGAGTCATGCTTGGCTCTGATTGAGAGTCAGGAGTCAGATTGGATGCTGACTGGAATCCCTCATCTTCTGACTGGTCTATGCTTTGGGGAACCTGTCAAGAGAGATCCAATGTTAGGCATTAAAACATTTTACTGGAGAAACACGAGCTACTATAGAAGATGTTCTGCTATCATTCATGATCAAGTGACTCTACGTAACTCAGCCTCTGATGTCCACCCTTCCTTTATAACTGCTTTAAGTTGTTTCTGTATGGATACTTTTCATTTGAAGTGTTTCTACAGGTACTCATGCCTATGCATAAAACAACAATCACCATCAAAATAATGTACTAAGCTTGTCAGTGTTAAACTTGAAACTCACTCCTTTGGTGAGCATATGGTTCTACAGACTGAAAATCTGAGGTCTGGATATTCAACAATGCATAAGATTAACAAAATTATACTGCTCAGTATTTCATTGGAACAAATGATCCAGGCTCTAATCCTTCAAATTTGTAAATATTTTGTTAAAATATTTAATTCTGGTAGTCATTATGACTACCACAGTTTGCTCCCTTATGCTTATTCACATGCAGAAAATCTGCAGGTGCCCAAGCAGTGCGTATGCCACATCCTCAGCTCCCACTGAAGAGGAGTTGTACACGTAGAACAGTACTCAATTTTAGGAAAAGACAATCACACCCACTCAAAAAAGTAGCAAGTTCAAGTCTGATGGAAAGAGTTCAGCACTTACTCAAAGAAGTCCTGCCTTTGCTCAGTTACCAGTTACATCCATATGTGTACACTGAATGGCACAGGGCACTGAAGGGCACACTTCTTTAATGTGTCTGCCTTCAAGTTCCAATTAAGACCCTTAATTAAGAGAACTGCAAGAGTTATCTGTATGTTAAGCAGATGGAATAAAATGAGGACTAGAAGTACATAAGAAAAAGAAAAAAAGAGAAAGAGAGAGAGAGAAAGAGAGAGAGAGAGAGAGAAAGAAAGAGAGAAAAAGAGAGAAAAAGAGAGATAAAGAGAGATAAAGAGAGATAAAGAGAGATAAAGAGAGAAAAAGAGAGAAAAAGAGAGAAAAAGAGAGAAAAAGAGAGAAAAAGAGAGAAAAAGAGAGAAAAAGAAGAGAGGAAAGAAGAGAGGAAAGAAGAGAGGAAAGAAGAGAGGAAAGAAGAGAGGAAAGAAGAGAGGAAAGAAGAGAGACCAAACAAATTTATCTAGTACATTTGAGAGAAAAAAAACCAGACATGAGAAATAAGAGATACAGAAGAAACTGTACATACTGCAAAGGTAAAAGGACAGTGGGAACTAGGAGTTCAACTGGAAAAAAAATGTTTTAAGGTACAAGACAAGAAAACAAAACCTAGGAAACGTATCCTGAACAGCAAAGCACAAGCACTGACAGGAATGCTTACGCAGGCAGGCTGAACAGTAACAAGTACACAGACAGACAAAGCAGGTAAAAATGCAAGCAGATTGCTAGGGTGGGGAAGGCTCAGATATAGCTGATGGCTTAATGTCATAAAGCCTATGGCCACATGATGGATTTTTTATGCAGTTATAGAAGACGACCAAGGTTTTTATCATCCTCCATCTCTGTATCCAAAAAGCTTATCTGATTCTCAACAAAGGATCCCCGATCCACCTTAAATTCCAACACTGTCACGCTTCCATTACAAATGAAACACCTAGCTATATTTTAAAACTACAAGGTCAAAGCGGCACATGGAAAGCATGCATACACTCTTAGGTCCAAAACAAACAATACCCTACTTTAATTGCAAGTCCAGACAAATCTGCATTGTCAGGCACTGGTGGTAAATCCAACTTGATGTCCATATCATACGTACGACTGTGGACAAGAGCCCCGAAGAGCGAGACCCGTGTTTCTTTCTCAAACTTGTCCCCAGCAGGGTAGATCTGTGAGAACAGGCCTATGGCAGGGAGCCCGGTGCCAGGCGCAGCCTCCATGATCTGAAGTGTCTTTTGAATCGTGTCGTTGAACTGACACTCCTCGTTGGTGATCAGGGACTGTATGTCGGCTTCAAACACGCTCACGTCGTAATAATCGTAGCCCTGGTACTTGACATTCCTCCCAACGTATTTGTTGTTCAGGAAGTAGTCCTTCTTCTGCGGTACAAGCTGGGGAGGACCCGTTCCAGCAAGCTGCACTAAGAGATCCAAGACAGAACTGACTTCAGTGAACGGTAAGCATTCAGCTGTTTCCAGCTGCTCCACGAGGTTCTCCAGTCTGTCTGCTTGAGCACCTAGGCCACCGACTCTCAAGTTGAAAGACAGCATCAGGATTTTGTTTTTCACTGGAAGCCTGGAAACGTTTGATTGCAGCTTACGAGCCTCGTCTTGGAAAAGGTTTATGAACAGGGCGTTATAAGCGACCCTCTTCAGATTCTGCTTAGCCCTTCTCTTGTTGATCTTCCGCCTGCCCAGGTGGACCTTCCATGGCAAACCTGTCAAGTGGGCTTCGCACAGATCACTGAACAGCTGTGTGATGCTCTCCATTTCAGGTCAAACTGTCGGGTTGCAGCAGTTGTGCTGGGGTCTCTGATTTCATAGGAAGACCTGAAAAATATCAGGAAAAGGAAGGAAGACTTGTAAGCCATCTATGAGTAATCAACGAGCGTGCTTTGACTTAAACTGAGACAGCCCAAAATGAGAGAAGAAAACCGACCTAGCACATATTTAGGACATGAGCTATAAAAACACCACTATGATTCTGATCAAGGCAAAGCGATGGAGGTGCAAGCTTAATTCCAGACGCCTGATTTTGCTCTGCAGACTGAAATAGTACAGAGAAGACCGTCCTGACCTAATACAGCATTTGCGTAGGAACACCTCCGAACGCTCTACCAGCCCAGCTTTGCTCAGGAGACATCGTCCTCCACCTCCCTTCCACCTGCGCAGTACCCTCAGCGGACGCCACGCAGAGCGCGGGCGGGAAGATGCAGGCAACGGGATGCGGGTGCTGAAGGTGCCCGGCAGACAGGGCTGCCCCGCATGACACCGGCCAGCCCTGAGGCGGCTCTGAAGCACCCACCTAAAAGATGGGTGACGGCAGCACCCCGGAGCAGCTCCCGGCGGCGGGGCTTACCCTAAGGACCAAGCTAGGCCCGGCCCCGGGAGACGCATGCCAGCCTTCTCCTCGCCCCGGCCAGGGCACGCCGACAGCGCTGGCGCCATCCCCGCGTAACCCCGCGGGGCCGCCCCGCTATCCCCAACCTCTGCCACCCTTCTCCTGCCCACGGGGTCCTCCGGGGCCCCGCTTCAGCGCTCCCCCTCACCGTACCTGGAGCGCCTCCCCCGGGACCGGCGAGAGCGGGACGACACCGCCGCCTCCTTCCCTCAGCGCGGCCCGCCGCGCACGGCGCCGCCGACGTCATGCCAGAGCGACAGGGCGCGGCGCGGCGAGAGGCGGCGGCTTCGGGGGACGGGGGCGGGCAGGGGTGTGGCGGCCGCCCGTCCCCGCTCCCCGGGCCGGGAAGGCGCCCGAGGCGCAGGGGCGCTGTGCCGCGGGGTGTAACACGGGGGCCCGCAGGCACCAGGCGGGGGCCCGCAGGCACCGGGGCAGGGGCCCGCAGGCACCGGGGCAGGGGCCCGCAGGCACCGGGGCAGGGGCCCGCAGGCGGGCACCGGGCAGGGCGCGGCGGGGCTGCGGGAGGGAGAGGAGCCCCGCCGCGCCTCACGCCCGCCCTCACCCGGGTGGTGTAAGCGACTCGGGCAGCTCGGGGCCTGTGCGCCATGCCCGGGGTAACCCGCGCAATGACGAGCAGACACAGGCTGCCGCCCGCAAGCAGGACACCGCGCTCGCACGGCCTCCCGCCGGCCTCCCGCCGGCAGCTCGGCGCATGAACTCCACCAACCGCACACATCTTTTCCTCAGAACTCCCGTTTTAATACGCTGGATCAAGCACATAGCAAAACACAGCCTTCGCGTCATTCAGGCGCGGGCTGGAGGAGGGGGGCAGTCCTTGAAAAGTGATGTGTTATCAAAAGCAACTCACCCCCCCCACCCCCCCCCCCTCCCAGGAGAGAGGAGGGTAAACCAACAACGCTCCTGCTGGGCAAAGGTTCTGAAGTCTGGCCACGGTCCAGTTGTTAACCCAACAAGTATTTACTCTAGAGTTTGATGGAGAGCTGGAACAGAGTATCTTGATGTTCTTCATCTTTTGTTGGTGGAGGTGTTTGACATAGCTTTCAGTTTCTTCTCAAAACAGACTTTAATTTCAAAACATTCAAGGACCAGGCACCACCTCCCCTGCAGCAATAGCTAAAAACCAGCATGAATAAGAAGCCAGGGGCAGGGAATGGTTAAAAAACAAGTCTACTACAAATAGGGATTTGGTTAGGTAAAGTCAATCCCAGTAACAATACCAGTATAAAAATAATTTGAAGTTTTTGAAATCAAAAGGTCAGATTATTGAAGTCACAATCATAGAAAAATGCTCTTGAATAGGAGCCCAAAGTTGTGTCTGGAATGCTGCAAAACAAGGCACACTATGGCTCTTTCAGAATTCACATGATGTCAACCTTAGGCCAGTATCGTCTCTGGAGGTTGGGGGGGGTGTTTATTTATCATACAGACAACATGTTTTAAAAGAGGGTACAGCAAACTCCGCCACAGGCTGCTATCTTCAGTTATGTGTCTGTAGTTTTATATATCCAAACTCTCTTTTTTCCCCTCTCTCAGGCCTTGTGCAGTTCAGAAAACTAAACTTAATAACCACGCACACAGGGCTGATGCAGGAAATACACACGCTACAGCTGCTGAGCTGCTCTTCCCCCCTAACTTCTTGCAATTGACAATTACTCAGAAAAATTAAAGGAATGGACCATGTTAAGTGAATCCTTTAAATCAGATTATGAAAGGAAGTCTCATTAATCTGAAGGACCTGTTACTAAGTTGAAACTCCCAATGAAATGGTGGTGGCAGCAGTATTATGGTATTATGTTGAATGAGATTGAAGTGTTTTGGCTCTTACGATTGCTCATTTCAGGTTCCTGTATTGTGGGCATTCACGCAGTAGGTTCTGCACAGGGAAGCCTGACTTAATGTCACAAATGACACAGGCCCCTAATTTACAGTAACAAAAGTACAGGAGTTGTTTTCAAGTGTCCATCTTGCATATTGAGTGCCAATGTAGAATTTGGATGCACAATTCTCTAGCTGAAAAGACAAATTTTAATTAAAAACATTTTTGGATGGCTCTTACTGTGTTTAGAGACTGACCATCTCTTTTCCTGATGATTCAAAAGACATCATCAACAGCATCACATTTTCTTCTGCTGTGTAAAATTATTCTGAAGGCAAATCAGTTTCTTGAAATCCCATCCTTCACTGGAAAAAACAGCAGTTAAGAAAAATAGTAATTAATCGAGTTCAGACCGCAATTCCCAACCCCATAAGAACATTTTTATTGGATCCAGAGCACCACTCATGGCCATTTCCTGTGAAACAGCAGGGAATGTTCTTCCAGAGGGAAATGCTCACCTTTATAGTTGCTTTTTCTGTTGCAAATCAGAAGTTACTCAGTAGAGAAATGTTACTAGACAAGCATGCTTGAAAACACACACAGCTATACAACCCTATACAAAGGCAGCACCTGATCCTCAGCTATCTGTGCATGTACATCAAGCAGGGCTAATCACATTAAGTGATTTGGGGAGGTCTACAAAAGTAACCCGCTTCAGCACTACCGTCAGAAAACATGTTAGCAATCAGAGCCAGTGTGCATCTTATTAAACGTTCTTTAAGCACGTAATATTTTAGTGGTTTCAGTTCAAAATCTTGGAGCATTCAAAGTTCCCAAGGGCAGTTACTGTGCTAGGAAATTTGGTGCTTTCTGGCTCAAGTGTCAAAATCAAAGGCCATCAAGAGTTCCGTCCTCTTCACGTGAGCTCAACATCCCACTGACTTCCGGGATCCAGCTGTGTTTTATCCTCTTTTCAGAAACTTACATATATAAATCAGAGCTAAAGATAAAAACAGATAACTTACCTGAACACTGAAGCATTTTCCATTCCTGCTGAAACTGGTCTCTTAGCATTTTTATTTTATTTACTTTTTCTTGGGTGGGAGGTACATAAAGTCCGAAGTGAGGTGCAGAAGCACCCACTAATGCTTTGGCTACACTTTGCATTAAGTTTCTCTCTGTGTCCTATGTAAGAAGACAAAAAAATACTCTTGGGATCCAAACTTTCTTCCTTTCACTAATATATGAGATATTTTAAAAACAAATTCTGTAACTAAGTTGCTAGCAATAGTAACAAGAATGAGCAATTTTCAAATAAAACCATGTCAATGTGGAGATTTTTTTTCTGAAAAGGGTAAATTTTCTATTTATTTTTTCTTGGTAGAAAAATAGTGATATATTTTGCTGCATCAAAAAGTGACATTTTTTAGTCTCTTGAAGGTCTAAATCAACGCTATTTGCTCAAAGAAATTATATTCTGAGCTGTCTGTAGTATATGAGGATTAATAACATTTATTTTGAAGACTACAACTCTATTTTTCAAAAGATAGAAGCCTTTTTAAAAATTATTTTTAAAAGCCAAGTCCAATCATTAGAAAATCCCTATATTAGATAGGCCTGTTACAGAGCTACTTGCAGAGTACTGACACAAAAGCGTCAGTCATTTCTTAAAGATATGTCTACATTCTTTTTCATCTTTGAGTTTACCCTTCAGAATAATTAATTTTTGCCATTTCATACTCCTAATTAGTAATGTGCTTCTGTATACTGTATATCAATGTACAAATTACATCAGCTTAGGCAGTTTACGTATCAGCACTGTCAATTAAAACAAGTAACATTTGAGAAGACTACAGAATAAAGTATGTAAATATCTACTTAATTGGCAGGTTAACAAATAGTACATATTTAATTGGATACTTGTTGGGAAACAGAATAAAAATGCATAAGCGAACAACTGTTTCTTGTTAAACAAGAACTAGAAGGCACTAAAGGCAATGGAACATCACTGTTTCACCAAACACACAGAGAAATTGTGTTACTCACAGCCACAAGATGCTGCAGAGGCCAAAAGTGAGAGTTGAGTTCTTTAAGAAATTAGACAAATTCATGGAAGATACACTCACTGGCACTCATCACACACTGGTCTGGATACGGCCTCCGACTTCCTAAATTTAGAAATCCTTAATGTGGTAGTGTATGGAAAAACTAGACTAGAGGAAGACCCTTATATTCTTTATTTCCTTTCACATGCTCTCAGACAGAAACACAAAGCTTGGGTAGGTTGGTCCTCAGTTACGTATTATAGCATCTAAGTTCACTGAAAGGATATGGTCTGTTTTGATTTATCTTCTGCATGATGGATGTTGTGTGTGATAAAGTACAGCACGGGGGAGAAAGGAGAGGAAATTTAGTAGTTTATGATGCAAAGAGGCCATATTGTTAAAAGACAGCAAGTGTGTCCCTCACAGAGACAACTCTTGAGCTGTGAATGCCAGGTGAAGAGGAAAGTCACAGCAAATAGAACATCTGCAGTCTTAGACATAAGAACAGGTTTGCATTTCATGCCTCTGCCTCTCAGTCATGCAGGCTGCCTATAGCTCAGCACACACCAATGTCTCATCTTGTTCTCAGGCTAGAAAGAAACTTGGGCTATTTACATTGTGGACTCAGAGGTACCAAAGACTGTATAGATACAGCCAGTATTTTTTACTGGGCAGCTTAAGGGAGCTCATAGCTAGCACGCTGCTGCTGCTTGACTGGAGTTCTGTCCTAGGCTCTCTGAAGTACCCTGGCTTAGCACCCCTTCTTACCTCAGTCACCACAAAAATTCGAGACTCGGCTAATCCTCGTAGTAGAGCACAAAGCAGAGAAATCCCACTTATTCCAAGGCTCCTGTTTGGTCCCATAGCTATTACTGTCAAGTCAGGTTGATAACTATATGCTACAGGAAGAATGAGTCCAAGTACAGCAGAAAAGAAGTCATTGCCTTCAGGATCCTTTAAGAACAATGAGAAACTGTTTAGCACAAACATAAAGCCCCAAGTTATGAGATATAAAACAAAACAGTAACATGAGTGTAAAAAGCTTTTGAATTAACCTAGAAAATAAAATACTGATCTATTTTCACAGCAATGCAGGTTATTAATCTTTCAGTGTTCAGTGTCTTTGCACTGTAACTCAGCCTTCTTGAAGGAGAGCTACAGTAGCTGCTGAAGGTTTCCTCAAACCTATGCATTCCAACACACTCTACAGAGCTGTGAAGGAGTAGCAGTACCCTGGCAAGGGCAGGAAAAGGAAATATTTTCAAAGGTCCAAACTGCAGTGAGGAGTGGAATTCTTAGTGTAATTTTATAAATTTGTAAATGTATCCTATTATTTCTGTTAACAAAGTTTTTCTCTTACGTTGTTTCCAGAAAGTGAATCTTACCTCTTTCCAGTTTAGAGAAATATAGTGTTTGGAGCTGGTCTTTGCTGTCTGTTCTCTCTCACAAATATGTATCATGAGTATTTTTCTGTAAATAAAAAACACATCTGAGTATTTAACCAAGAACTCCCAACGTAAGAAAAAGATCTTTTCTTTCATCATTCTTTAAATACCAATTCCAAACACAGAAGCAAATAACTCTTTGCATTACTATATGCCATAATGTAAACACCAATTAAACCTGAAATATTTTTTATTATTTTTTTTAGGATTATTAAAGACTGGGGCAAATATCCTGTAAGAAAAACAGTTAATGGTGGGGAAAAAAAATTAGGTAAGTAAAGATGACTGTCAGTAAGGAACTCAGTATCAGCAGTATGTGCCCCCTGCAGTTATGGGAGTGTATGCCCTATATAACTAATAACTGCCTCCTTTACTACATTCTACTTTCAATAACAATCTAAATTTCAACAACAATCTAAGCTTCAATTAAAATAGGATTGTACTTTAAACCTACCACTAAACTCAAAGCAACACTTAGAGATTGTGTTTGTCTTTAGAGATGTATTTGGGGATGTTTTAGGTTTAGCTTGGGACAAAATACAAGGAACATCAGCTCATGACTGATTCCCTAGTTTCACCAGACATACGGACACTTATGAGCACTTAAGTCTTTGGGATAGGACTCCCCAAAGCAGAGAGAAACCTCACCCATCTTCTGTGTTTGGTATGATGGGCATGTCTCCAACAAATACACACAGCACTCTGCAGAAAACAAAGAAAAAAATATAAATGGTTACAAGTCATTTTTTATCAGTTAATGGAATTTTTTTAAGAATTTCCATGTAAATTAGATGCACGTATGCAAATAATGTATATTGCTTCTGAATATGGTCCACGAGAAGTATTAAGAAAACACATGTATTAAATGACAGCTCAAGGGAACTCCTTTTCTCCTACCTAATACTTAGGAGAGGAGAAAAAAAACCAAACCAAAAGAACATGCTCAGGCCAAAACCATCCACAATCTGCCAAAGAAAACAAGCAAGCACGGCAGTCATCCTTACAGATGCTTTGCCTTTGGTAAGACAAAAGGGTTGTGCTGGCATATACAGTGTTGTCTGTACCAAGTAAAAAGCCACTATGCATATGGAGATGCTATTTGTTTTGAAGTTAAGGCTTCAGAGGCAATCTGTCATATTTCACACACTTCCCCCTTATTTCTTCTATTTTGTCAAAGGGCCCCAAATGCAAAAGACACAAGTTCACCTTTGAAATCCAAACCGAACAGAATGTCTTAGTGCCACAGCAACTGAGGAGGTGGGTGATTCTGCAATTCCATTGCATGCCTACAAAATACATTTTTCATTCAGAAATGATGAACACTGTAAAAGAGGGTGTCATTTCTTACTCTTAATTGTATTTTTCCTTATTTATGGGTATCATTCAAACAAAGCTACAGCTGTATGAAAGGGATCTTAATGATCTGTCAGAGTAGGGTTAAGAAAATGGTATTAATTAATTTTCTATGCAAAGGCCATATTTGATTATTATGCCAAGAGCTGTTCTGTTACTTCAAAAGTACAGTGCTGTGCTGAAAAGGCAGCTGTAAAAATAGCTTTTGCAGAGGAAGGTCATTTTTACCGGTTCTCTGCAGATTGGATACACTCACTGTGCCAGTACCAAACTGCACAAGAAAAACACACCCTGTGAAAAGGAGGTTGTCCCTGGATTCTGATTATTCCTTTAACCTAGACAGGCTACTCCTTTCTGGAAAACACAATGACAAGGATTACTCAGTCAACCTTTCAGTGTTCATTTGTGTTGTGTACTGATTTGAACTCTACATGAAAGCTAAGCAAAAAGATAAAGCATGTTCCCCCTCCTCCTTCCTCTCTATGTGTCAACACAAAAAGCTCAGCTTAGCATCTGCAACTCATGAAAAATTCTACTTCTTTTTGCCAGTTACCTTTTTTTTTGAAAATCTATTTACAGGCTCTCCTGGAGGTATGTGCAGCCTGCAGTGTTAGAAATTTGTCCCCGAGACCTACATACATGACTTCCAACAGCAAGAACATGGCTTACAAGAAAGAGGCTGTTGTGGTTGTTGCTCTTCCTAGCAGGCCTGATACTTTAAAGAGAACCCAAGAGAAAGACTGATCTATTATGAGGTAGTAATCTTCCATTACAACTTGTTTGCAGTATTTCCTTTGTGTACAAAAGCCTGGAGAAGGAAAGACACAAACATGCACCCTCCATGCCTGCCTCTTCTTCATTCCTGACCCTGCAAGAATCAAAGTACTGAACTGGAATTACTCCCTTCAGAATCACAGCATGTAATTGTGTTTTCAACAGCTCCACCAAAGGAGTCTGTACCTCTGTGAATCAAAATTTACACAAGTGAAATGTTGTACAGGTACCAGCAAGCGGGTGCAGCTGCACAGAGCTTGGCGTCTTGTAACAAGGGCAATGCAGAAGTAGTAAGTTCTCTCCTGAAGAGAGAAGGCAGAAAACTCTGTGTACCAAGACAGGAATTTCTTTACATTTCTTGCTCAGATTTCTTGCTGTTGCTCACTGGTGCTTGATATACCAGCATCTGCTCCTCTCAAGTGGAAGAGCAGATGTCTGCCTCACCTGTATGTCCCAGAGTGCTGAGAAGGTTCTTACAGACTCATATTCTGTAACTACAGAAAAGCAGGACAAGGTGTTGCCCAAAGTCATTGGAAAGATGTCTTGGGATTGACAACTATCCCTAAATATTTGGTTTCTCATCTTGCATGCTCAGTCTTGTCCCTAAGCGCATCCTACCAGAGATTGGTGGGGTCATGAACTACACATTAACTAATATCTGGACACCATTATAGTAGAAGCAGAAACCAGAGGAACCCAACTCTCCTTCCACCCCCAAGATCAAAGCAGTTTATTATTACCTCCTTCTTAAGTATTTTATCTAGGACAGCCAACATACTGCCAAGGGAGAGCAAAGTTTTGTCCTCTTTCACAAGGTCTGCATAAAACTCACTGTAAAATAAATTAATGAAGAAAAACTAGGTTAGAGCAACAGCACTTTCAAAGAGGACACTGATACAGTACTTTGCAGTTAGTATTGATGTGTTTGACTTTGTAGTGCCTGTACGTAAGGTTTCTCAAACACCTAGCTTTAGCAGGAAGATGACAACACTGGTTGTTGCCTGACAGTCTTGAGCTCTCTAAACTTGTCTTCATTCTGCACAGGAAAGAAAAATGTCTGAAGATTCTCAGGAAACAAAATTCTGTCAAAATCAGACTTCTAAGACGAAAAATCGACCTTCTTAGATCAAATGAATTTGGTATTTTTTCAGTTAAGAGCAAACACTGAGTTTTAAGGCACCTTCCTAACAAAATATCTTTCTAAATGAATACATTTGCACTAACTGTTCTATCTCCATTAAATACTTTTCTCTAGAAGTATTTGGATTAGTCCTTTAAAGGACCTCAAGGGTACGAGTGATAACCAATGTCTTCATTTTTCAAAGGAAGACTCTTAGACTACAACTGAGTAGACTAAGGCCAAAAGATGACCACAACAGAGACAGAGGTAGATGGCAGCCTGTACAGAGGCCTCTCATCCTCATAACTATGTTGAAATTAAATAGATAGGACCAACCTGACAAGAGCATTTACTTCAACTCTGTCCATTTCCTTCACCACATGAACGGGTACAGAGAACAAGTGTGCTGAACCTTTAGAGTCAGTTGTTGCTGTTTTGATGGGAGGCACTGGAAACAGAATATTTTTCATATGCTGTTCCAAAAACTTTTCTACTTCAACAGCTTCATTGTTGCTAGCCACCTTAGATTCATGTTCTGTGGAGGGATTTGGATTAGCCTTCTTTAGCAGGTTCAATCTGGTACTCAAGTTTTGTAAAAACGAGGTGTCTAGAGAAAAAAATAAAGGGGAGGGGGGATGTCATATTTATTAATTCCTGAGCAGTGTGTTAATATTTGGTTACATTTATTACAAAACAGAGAACACCTGTAGTTATAGGATGCATATTTATCTCCATGCGCTAGCTACAATGTTGCAGATGTTATTGTTTCAGTGCTGCTACATTTGCTTTAATCTAGCAATTACAGCCCTATTTTTGACACAGAAAGCAGCATCCTCCTACAAAGACATCAAAGTGCTACTTCTTGGTGTGAAGTTTGCCAGCCTCAAAGGTCTTTTCAGACCAGTTGAGAACATGGCCCTGAATGAAGCCTCACAGTGCTTTTATCACTCACTCAATGAGTAACTGGTCGCTCAATTATTTTAATCCACTAGTATTAATCATTTTGAACCTGTGATCCCATTTACCAATCACGTTTGCTTGAAGAAAGAGACCAGTAATTACCTTCATACATCAACCATTTCCAGTAGGGTTTATGTGCTGCTCTCACATTCTGAATAGATTCGACTGCACTACAGAAGAAACAGGACAAACAATATCAGCGTTAATGAAAACACAGGAATTAAAAGTTACCTCAACAAAAAAACCCAACCAAAACAAAGAAATTCAATAGAAAGAACAAACTCTGGTCTATTCCAAGAATGCAGAACAGAAAAATCAGGATTAGAGTCAATGGGCAGATTGCTTGGAAAGGGTAATGCAAGGTCAAAAAAAGTAGAGAAGAACACATGCAAATTGTGCCTTTTAAGTACACATGGTTTACACACGTGTAAAGTGTACAGAGTTAAGTACACAGGAAGCACACCTGTCCCTGACCTCAGGAAAGGCAGGACTTCAGATGTCTTTCTTCTCTCTGTTGGGAGATTTTATCTACAGAATATAAAGATGTAATTAGATTCACTCAAAAAGCAAGACTTCCTAGTTCAGGAAGATTCAGAGAGTAAATCACCTTCCCTGCTGTTCTTTATGTTGAAATCTCTTTTATCTTCACAGCTATTTGCAGCACTCTAGGCAAACAGTCTTTGATGCTGTCATATAAATGTAATTCAGGCCATGTTAAATCCAGAACAAATTCTGTGTACTTGGAGGTTATTTGTAAGGTGCTTGGGAGGTGGACCGATACAGTGGATGAATACGTAAAGAACTCTCGTTACCTAGGATGATAGCAACCTGAGATACTACAACTGGTAGAGAAGAAAGAGCCAACACAGGTACTAAGGGATGTACTAGCAGCAAAATAACCAGCTTTGCTCCATTAGTTTACCAGACCAAGTGTGCCCACAGCCTGTGTATATCTGCACTGCTTCCTTGTCTGATCTAAGCTCTGAGTTTTAACTAACACAATCAGCTGGGAGGTGCTGCCACAGAACCTCATGAGGAGCATTACTGCTAGGAAAGGCATGGAACAACTATTCTGGTGCAAGAGAGACTGAAGGTGGAACAGAAATGTGGAGGAGATGGGACAGACAGACAGGCAGAGAGAAAGGCACTGTTTAGATGTAGGACTGATTCAGGCTCAAAATTCAGAATGCTTTAATAGTGGTGAATCCGACCTACCTTACTGTCTCCAAAAAGAACTTAGACTGTAAGTTTAATTGTCCTGGTACAGCTCTACACAGCTGTTCCCACACCTCAGGCCTCGATACCCCAAATTCCAGAAACAGGAGTCAAGACTGGCTCTGAACAGCGTCAGGTCTCGCTGATGAGAGAAAGGTTAGCTCCAACTACTGCTGTGCTACATCCACTGAAGTGGCTCTGGCATCTGAAGAGCCAGTCCTTGCAATTACACACTTTCCCAGATACTGGCTGGTTTGAACTGGCATTGCCTTGACTACAGCAGAACTGTCTCAGTCTTCAGTGACATGGATCTTTACAGGATAACAAAGCTCAAGGATAAGTAGCATAAAATTATAAGCCACTAAGAACTTCTTGTCACTTGAAATAATTTCAGAAACAAAAGTTCATCCAAGGTGCAGTTTTGTAAAGCAAGTTATCCAAAGCAGGAAAAATAAAAATATTATAAAGCATCAGATTAAGACCTTGCTTCAGTGTAATGTTCCAAGCATTGATCTCTTTGATAAACACATAGGGTGTTCTAAAATTCTTCATATGCTTACCTGAGGCAAGGTGCCATTTCTCCAGTTATCTGAGGTACAGGATCTCCAAGCAATGTTTTTACAGTCATGCAGACTGATTCAGACAGTGACCTCAAGTGGTATCCACCCTAGAAAAAAAATACCTCATGTCACCTACAGAACAAGAACTTGTGACATCTGTCTGAGTATCATCATGGAAAATAAAATTTTGAAATGTATCTGAACTTACAGAAATGGAAGATGATATGCAAGCCCATCTAAAGGCAATGCCTTTCAGTCTAAAAAGAGTGAATTTAGAGGCTACTTGCTGAATTTCACTGACATCCCATGATTCAACTCACTTTATCATGGCTCAATTCATCTTGGAAGTCAGTTATGTATTCCTTCTCCACCCCTATCCACAGTATGCAGAAGATTCCTTAGGAGAACAAATACTATCACTGTCCTCTAAAGGGAAACGTCCCACAGCCTAAGACACTTCTAAGTCATCCTAATGGTCTGGCAGAATTTGGAGAACAACTGAAGAGAGATTTAAGGCTGCCAGATTGCAGATGATAGACTGCTTCCTTCAAGCCACACGTAGAGCAGTCACATCACCTGTATTAGGAGGGGGGATGCTTATTTGCACTTACCTAGTAGACAGAAATACCTGCAATAACCTGATAGAGAGAAGGGTGGTGGAAAACAGGTCATTGATTCAAGTGAATCAATTCATAAACTGCTCAGTCTTGGAGGCAGTACTGGCAGCAATATTTCCACATGCTTATTCACGTGAAAAGTCACCATTTTTATAACATGCAGCAGAAATAGTGAGTTGAAACCTAGATTTCTAAAAGGAAACATTTCTAATGGTTAAAATAAATAAATAAATTAAAAAGAGCTCTTGAGAAAAAAAAATAGAGCTTCCATAGAGTTTTTAAATCAAAATAGAGGGCATTTAGTGAGGGCTCCATTCCTAAGAGTGTATTTAGGTTAAAGGGGTTTTTTAACTCTCCTAGAGTAAGACATGTAAAACTGCTGGTAGTACAGCTTATTCACTGCATAAATTTTAATGGGTTGGGGAATGTCCAGAGCAGCAGACATGTCACACTGTTTACAAGAAATGAACATGTGTGGAGGATATGTTCTTTTGACCAATGAGCATATGCTTCTCTGTTTCAAAATCTTACATTAAAAACAACAGGTTAAGACATACATTTAATGTATAAGAGCACTGTCAAATCTTAGCCAGTTTTGCATTCCCTATTCTCAAAAGATGAGAAGAATGAAGCATTTTGTTAAGAGCTTGTTTCCCAGCTTCTAGCTTGCCCTATATGACTCTCAAATATGGACCCTTCCCCTGGGAGTACGTTTCGGAAGTCTTTACCTCTAGGATGACACACAGCTTTCCATTAGCTAACTGCATCAGTAAATGGGTAAGGTGGGCAAAAACCTCAGGAGTGGCATTCATCTGACCCTAAATCAAAGACAGGAAAAAAATAAAAAGAAAATTAAACTATGACCAAAAACACTGGTAATAACTCCAAAACCATATGATCTGAAATACAGGAGCCTGAATTGTAATACTGGAACACTGGCCTCTTGTTGTATCTAGCAAAGTGCTGAACCAACTGCTTTAAAGGGAGGTACACAGTAATTATGCCAATTTGTCTCTTTATGTCTCATTGTATTATTTAAAGAGCTGGGGTCAAAGACTCAGACATATTTTCAGCTTGGTCAAAGTGAATTTCACTTAGCAATCACAGGACATTTAAATACATAGGTATATTTTGAAAACAGACACATGAGCGACAACACAAAGGCCACAGGTTACTTACTTCAGGGTCTCCAATTCCAGAATCGTACCCAGAGGAGACAAGAACGAGTTCAGGATTGAACTGTTATAAAACAGAAAGAGTGGTAATGCATTCTTTTGTCCTATTTTCAATTTGGTACTGAATTTCAACTGTACCATGTTCAGCTTTTTTTTTTTTACCAGCTAGACTATGAATGCTAATAAAGAATCTCCTTGAATCCAAACTAAGAATACCTTTTTATACTTCTCATTCCTGCTATAAAAGTTGCAGATCATTATATTATTTAAAAGCTAACAGTCCATAAACATTATTCAGCTGATCAGGACATCATTCATACTAGCAGAAGTAATATGCCAGGTGTGCTAATGGCAGTTGCTGCACCTTGACAAATATTCTGTGGTACTTGCTTAAGAAGTGGCTAGGAAATAGTCTTTGGCTTTACTATTCAAATAGCAGAGCAGTAAAAAAAAAAACCAAAACACTACCTCAAAAGCCATTGGAAGCAACACATGGAAAAACGCAGCAAGATAATCTGAATTTCCCATCCCAACCTGTAAAGTGTGAGAAATATAGGTGATATTTTCCTGTTGGAATAACAAGTTTCCTAAGGTTATTCAAGAATTCAGGGACAGAGAGTATCAAAAATAAAGAGAAAGGAACCTTATAAGGTCAAGAAAAACAAAACTCCATTTAAGTGCACAAATATCCACCATTTTCTCATCTCCTGGAACACTTTTGCTTTGATGCCTAGGCAAGATATTAAAGGAAAAAAATAAAGTATGTGCATGTTGGTTGGTTGGTTTGGGTCTTTTTTCCCCAAATGTCATCCTATTCCGAGTCATACTTCTCGGCAGACATTCCACTCCCAGGAAGGAGGTGCACTGTGCTGAGGCATCTGTCAAACAAACGAAGCAGCGTCCTTCGCAGAAGGCGCTGTGTGAAGCATGAGATAGAAACCAATTGCACTTACTCTGCTGTGCTGTAAACAACATTTACCTTATTCCAAGGCAAATTTACATTAAAACCTCTTCCTTTTCCCAGACCCACAGCATCATAGTCAGATTCTTTGAGTGATGGCCAGAATTCCTGATGCTCATAGCGATGCCAGGAAAAATATAAAACCCTGAAAGATACAAGAAACAAATTCAACCTTACAAAAAGATCCTGAAACAGACTTTATATCCTGCACATGATAAGCTGTATTGATGGAAAACAGAACAGAATCGTTCTCTTAATGGACTTGGACTGCAAAACTTGGTACAGTAAGTCCTCTGCAAAAGTTAACCTGGGAAAACTGCTAAAAATTTACTGTATGCTTGCAATCTCTTCACATCAAAGGCAAAGCATCTGCAGAAGAGCACACATGCTTCTAGACTCTAATTCCATGGTTTTTTTTTCAGAAAGCAATACAAAGCTCACGTGTTTTAACCAACTACTACTTGAATACTTGAACTGAGATATTCCTGAATAGAGAGAAAAGATCCTACCTGAGTGCTGTCATTACTACCAGCAAATCAAGGTAGTCACGCTGCTTGTTTTGACTGTTATTTTTCATAGTACAATAGATTTATGTATTTCTTTTCATTGTAATTTTCCCTCTATTTGATAGCAAGTAAAACCAACAGTGACTAAAATAGCCAATTACACTAAAATGTGTTTTGTTAGATTATAGATTTAGAAAAATATCTTACTCATTACAGAGGAAAGCAGTATTTAAGCAGCTAACATCATAAAGATAAACCAGCTGTCAAACCTTGGATCCTCTTCAAATATGGATTGGGTTCCTTGCCCGTGGTGCACATCCCAGTCGACAATTAGGATTCTGCATTGACCAGGAAAAGCAAACAATCAGTGAAACAACCACAACATTTTGATCTAAAAAGGGGTCTAGATGACTAATGCTTTTCTGTCCCAAAAGCTACACGATGCTCAGAAAGCTCTAGACATTAATGTAAAGCAGTACAATGTCAAACAGTTATCTAAGTTCCATACTTGCACATGATAAGCTTCTCCAGGCTCAACCATGCACTTACCTCTGTAGACAGTGTTTTGCTTTTGCGTATTCTGCTGCAATAGCAACATTGTTGAACAAGCAGAACCCATTAGCTGCATTCCTCTGGCTGTGGTGGCCTGGAGGTCTGGAGCAAAGTTTTATATCGTTACTCAGAACAAAGGAAATTTTGTGGAGAATTGAAGGCTCTCTCACGTATTTTCTTACCTTACTAATGCCATCCCATTGCACACTTTTCCTGACATCACAGCATCCAGCAGCTGCAGAGTTGCTCCTACTGCTAGTTTGGCACAGCGGTAAGTGTTCTGAACAAGAGAAACTCCTAATTGTCATCAATCACACAATGAGTGATTGATGACAAACAACCAACTCGGCTTGTTTTAAATTTATCACACATGCTGTGCTTTTGCACCCCAACAGCACACTGTCTTGACGCAATTCTACTATATCAGGGCTGTATGCAGAGAGTTGAAAGCAGGATTTTGTAACAGAGGTCACAACCTGCTTTCCACTAAGTTTATCTGTGATCACTGCATCTTTTGTAACAATGTTCTCTCTGGAGCAGTTAAGAAATGTTAAGATGGAGGTATCGAACCGACTAGTGGAATAACATGGTATCTCTGAACTTAAGGGATTAAGCCTTACAGAAACAAAACACCAAAGATTTCACCTCCATTACCCGGCCCAACCTTTAAGAGCAACTGTTACCAAAATGTGATTGGCAGGTCACTAATAATCTACAGTGACATTAAGTGACAAAAGCAGAGCTAAAATTTGAGTAGGGTGCTAGAATAGCAGGGTTCAATACAGAATAGATGACAGAACACTTAACCAATTTAAATTGCAGCATTATACTGAACTTGAAACAGAAAATAATAATATAATACATAAATGTAAGTGTGCTTAAATACTAAAAACCATATTGTCAATTTTCCACATCTTAGAAGAGTGCCACTTATATGCAATAACACAAATACTTGTAACTCTCAACAGAGGAAACAGTTTAACTTACACACCGGATGAAAGAAGAAAGCATCATAATTTCCAGACACTCTTTTCAGTTCCTCCTCATTCATTGTTTGGGTGCTTTTTGCAACTTCCACGTGTTCTGAACTGCAGAGGAGAAAGACATTAACACACTTCACTAATCCAAAAATCTAATGAAAAGTAACAGAACACATGTTAAAAACAGCTTTCTGTGAGACTTCACAAGCCCAATAGGTACCCTGGAGTGCTAGTTATCACAAAATCACAGAATCACAGAAACTTAGGGGTTGGAAGGGACCTCAAGAGATCATCAGGTCCAACCCCCCTGCCAAAGCAGGCTCCCTATCTCATATTATAGGACATAGTGGAAAATATAAGGAGCGCCACAAAAGCAAGGGCTGTTTGATTTGATGTCATAACAATATGATATTCTTCTCCCCTTTCCAGTGGTACAGTGGCTTCAAAATGAAGACCATGTGAACCTGACCATATGGCCACTAGTTACGGTCTTCATCACAGGTGTCAAGGGCCTTGCATGCATCCTTTCCCTCCTGAGGTCTGGCTGCTGGGTTCAGAACCAGCTTAGAGATAGCACAGCTGGGCAACTTGCAAGGAGCCAGGAGCCTCAGCAGGGGTTCCCCACAATCAGCTCTGGTAAGAAGTCTCAGCAGATGCTTCATTGCCACCACATCAGAACAGGCAGGCTGCTGTTCCTTGGAACTCCTTTCCCCCTGCAGAATTAGCTGCAAAGCTTTTCAAAGTCTTGTGCCATTTTTATTAGACACTTACTTTTAATCCTGCATATAAATCAGCATTCACTACTTAACAACCCAGATTGACAATGGGGATTTAGTAGAATACCAGATTCGTACTTCAGCACCTACATCATATTCAACATCATTTTTCTAACCTGAAATGTGACACATTGTCCTGGTTTCAGATAGGACAGAGTTAATTTTCTTTGTAGCAGCTGGTGGAACACCGTGTTTGGGAGGTAGGATGGGAGCAGTGCTGGTAACACCTTGATGTTTTAGCTGTTGCCGAGCAGTCAAGGGCTTTTCAGTTGTTTCTATTGCCCTGCTAACAAGAAACAAGCGCAGGGGGAGCACTCAGGAAGCTGGGAGGGGACACAGCCAGGAATAACCAAAGGGGCTATTCCATACTAATTACATCATGCTCAGCATAAAGGGGGCTGGTGGAGGGAGGAGTGCACAGTATTTGGCTTTAGTGTTTGGCTTTGGGACAGCTCTGACCTGTATGGTTTGAGTTGTGCAGTTTGGTGAGAAACTGCACTGTGTACCACCAGCTTTACATATTTTTGCTATAAAGACCTTTTATTGGTATTTCTCCCTCCTTTACTGTCCCAGTAAACTGTCATTATCCCAGTCCACGTGAGATTTGCCTTTTTTTTTTGTTTGTTTGTTTGTTTGTTGCTTTTTCCCCCTCCCTGCCCCAGAGGGAGCAGCCTGTGGTGCTCAGCTGCCAGCTGAGGCAAAACCACAACACACATTTTCCACTGAAATTACTGGAAGTCATAGAGTTTTGGAGCAGACCTTTGCAAATGGAGCAAAGTGTGACCTGGACATATGGGATGTGTTTATTCCCTTGAATTAGTCTGAATAGCAACAAAAATAAGTTTCAGACCTGTGAACCAACTGGATCTCCTCCTCGCTTCCCTCTCTGGCAGGCACAAGGACACATCTTTCCACAAGATGGTAACATTTAAGCTGCTCGTAGGAGGATGACAGTCTTTCTGGCACTTCAATATCACAAACAGGACTAAAAATAACCAATGATCATATTAATATAATACCATTCCAATGCAGCCAACAAATACACCTCACTATGATGTGCATTTAAATGCCAATTGTAAGAAGATTCATCACCCTCATAAAGGGACATGTCAGAGAAAAAGAAAAATGAAATTTTTTTGTTTGGAATCGAACCAAAAATGGGTTCTAAAATATGTAAGAAAAAGTATATATGGTTCTTAAGTAAAAAAGAAACACAATAACATTATTTTTTGTTTCCTGTCCCACCACTGAAAGCAGCAGTGCTAAGCTTCAGGAATGCTGAAATGAAAAGCTGAAGAACAGAGGAGACATGGGTTTGGGAGTGAAGACAACAATGGACTCTAAGCACTGCCGACATATTTTTCTTATTTATATATGTAAGTGGCATATAACCATTTCTAACTGAAATTTATTGACAGGTTTTAGTTGAGTATATGGGGTTTTTTTCCCCAAGATCACTGATACTTTAGCTTTATAAAAATTTAATTGAATTCAAATACTTTTTTTTAGTGGGCTACTCAGATGCTTAAAGCTAACACTTCTTATCGAGGCCTACCAGACCACAGGCCTACAGGTTCTCCAATCCAGCTTCAGATTATCATTACGACATCCCATACAAACCGGGAATAACATAAAAAGATTTTCTCCAAGAGGAAAGACTTTCTATTTACCAGGCAAATTATTGTGTCTCTATCACTAGATATTTCCTATTACATTTACAAAAACCTCCCCAAGTTGGTACTTCTCTCAGAAGCCCTAGTAAGAAGCTATTGGTAAAAAGGAGGGCCGTGACTTACTCATTCCAAAGTAGTTTATGAGTGGTCATCTCCTCATCGTAAATCAGTGCTGTTCCTGAAGCCATTTCTGCAGACAGAACAACACAAACATCCCAAGACACGTATGGCAGGCAAAATTAAACGCACATTAAAACAAGTCCAGTATGGTATAAGCGAGTGAGAATACACATACGTACCCTGCACGCCTGCTTGCACGGTGATTTTGCACTTCAGACTTTGTACTTCTAAAAGGAAATCAAAGAAAACAAATCAGGAGGAGCCCTGACCAGACTGCAGGGCAAAGGTAACAAACGGCGCAGACCTCGAAACGGGGCGCACGCAGGTAGGATTCAGAGTTACCCAACTCTCCAGAGGCTCGGCGGAGGCACTGTTGGTGCAGGGAAGGCGTTTGCCATCTCCCCACGACCTTTCTAGCCCACACTGAGGGCCCCACCCGGGCTGTGGAGCACAGGCCTCTCTCGCCCTCACCCTGCCATCAGACACGCTTACCTGTCGCAGCTGACGTGACTTAGACCAGCTACTTGTGAGCGCTCAGGTGGGAAAGCCACAGAACACGGGAGAAGGGGGCGGTATGCACCACGGACACCACAACTGCGGGACGCTGTCGTGCCTGAAGCTTTACTGGTCTTTCAAAACCCCCAAAGAGACGCTTAAGGGGCACAAAGAAACTGATGCAAGGAAAGCTAAATGAGACCGCACAGCCGGCCGCTAAGCTGCCTCACTGGGGCTGCCGGAGAGCGGCGGCAAGCACGTTAACGCGGGCCGCGGGCCCGCTCCGCCGGGCTTCGCTTTCCGCCCACCGGGCGAGCCTGGAAGCGCCGGGCGCCACCACACGCAGCCGCCCAGGCCCCGCAGCGGGCCGACAGCGGCGCCTCAGACCCCAGAGCGGTCCGCAAGCAGGCCCCGGCTCGCGGGAGCGGCAACAGCGGGACGGCAGGCCGGCGCGCCCCGCTCCAACCTCGGCCCAAGCCGCCGGGAACGCCCCTCAGCTCAGCCGCCCCCTCCGCTCCTCCCACCGCCTCTCCGGGAGTGCGGAGCGGAATCCCCACCCCTCGGCCAGCCCCGGGCGCGGCGGGTAGCCGGAGGGGGCGGAATTAAAATTCATAGATGCAGTTTTCGCCGGCGCTAATGCAACTGCGCCTCTCGCTGGCGAGCCACAGGAAGGCGCGCAGGGCACACGGAGGAAAGCTGCGCGTAAAGGAGGCGTGTCTTCCTTGCTTTCCCAGGGCGCTCTGAACTGGGCCTGGCAGCTGGAATGACATATCCAGGCCAGGGATAATTCATCCGCTGGTATTGCAAGGAGTTTAGTAGAGAACAAATCTAGGGGCAAAATGAAACCCCGACAAGCCACAGCCTTGGGCCCCGCCCCCTCGCACCAAGCCCGTGTGCTGATGCCTCTCCCCTGCACCCCAAAAGTGGGTCGCTTGGGGACAGGGCTGTACATCGCCCCGGGCCCCCCACTCCCCCACCCCCAACCCCAATCCCCCCGGAGCAGTCGGCATGGTAAAGCTGCTGTAAATATTTACCAGGTTTCCTTCTGGGACCGGCACAGGCTCAGCGGGATCACATGAACTGAGCTGTTGAACAACCTGCTTTTTTCCTAAGCGATGGCTTCATGGTGCAATACAAACCGAATGTAGGTGGCTTCAACTTTTCCCCTCTGTTTCTGTAGCTTTTCAGTTCATGGCCAAAGGGAGGAGGTGCCATCAGGAGTGTGAATACAAATCTGCACTTGCGGGGCACTTAAGAGTTCATTACAGATGGGATTCCTAGAAAGCTACTGACCATAAGCATTTCCCACCTTTATTTCAAGAAAATAGGACCGAAACAGACACCGTGTTACTGAAGGAGCTTCTAATTTATGTCTTGTCGGTTGCCTGTTCTTGTGCCTATTAGACATAATCATTAAACTAAGTCAAGTTCCATCCAATCTTCATGTGGTCTCAGTGCCCTGCAACTGAGGATTCCAATCATGTGGCCACCCTTAATATTTTGCACTTCTTGAATATTATCAGTAAAGATTTGCATTGGCTTTTTTAATGCATCTGAAAGTGAAAAGGGACCTTGAAAGTTACGTTCAAGATGGGCCACACAAAAATAAAGCATTTTGAAAACTGTATTTAGCCTGTGCTCTCAGGGGTTACCACTGAGATGCTCTCAGTTCTGTCATTGTAAAATGATGCTCAGCAGCGAAATCAGGGGCTGACCACATCGTTCCTTACACTTGCTTATTCCCATTTATTCCACTTTGATGCCAGCAAAAGCTGCCAGCAGAGGGCTGCCTTCTTTTAAAATACTCTAATGGGAGAAAATTAGGTGGATTAATGAAACATTAAGCAAGGGAAACGTTAGGTTAATTGAGAGAATGGCAGAGTGGGTGGTATAGAAAGAGAGATTGAAGGTAGTCAACTGGATTAAAGCAGGTTTATGCCAGGTTTTTCACATATTGCATTACTCAAATGATCATTCATACATGGTTGGCCAAGTTAAAACTTGATATGAATAGCTGTAGCACTGGAGAAAGTAGGCCTGATAACACTGGGGTTTGAGTTCGATTTATAATACAATTTAAAAGGAAATGAAGACTTTACATTCCACTTATAATACATTCCTATTTACAGGATAGGTTTGGCATGAGAAGTATAATCATCTTTTTACAAACAATACGTTAACTATTTACAAGCATTTATGGTATCTCCACTTCTGAGTGGCCAAAGTCAGCTGGGAGTCCCTCCTCTGCCAGCGATAAACCTGGTTAACTAAAATGATGCCCTCTTCAATATTCCCCACTAGGAGATACACCATGGAACGATGGGTCGGAGTCATCCTCTGCGTACAGTTTTCATTGATAAGCAGCCACTGTTGTATCATGCTCTGAGTTTCATAGGGCAAGAGTGAGCCCTGGATAATGAATTCCACTTGGCATTCAATGTTATACTCTTGATCACCAAATTCTGTTCTCTTCTTGGAGATCTTTACTTTCACTGCTAAGGATTAAAAATAAAAGAAACATGTAAGTCACTCCATTTACACAAATGTGGAAAGAAATTAAAACAGGATGATTTCTTAAAAATGCTGTCATATTTTTTTGCTGAGAGTATGGCAAGGCCTTCTCCAGCGGCTGTATACCTTTTTAATGTTTTTTAACAAATAAAGGTTTTATAGTAAAGATTTTTTTTCATGGAATTAGGCAACAAGGAAAAAATATTTTCATAGAAGTAATGTATTTTTGCCGTCGTCATGCACGTCAGACCTTTTGGATAATTAGATATTGTAGGCTGGTGGTGGTGGTCCTGTATCATAGAATCATAGAATGGCCTGGGTTGGAAGGGACCCCAAGGACCATAGAGCTCCAACCCCCCTGCCACAGGCAGGGCCACCAACCTCAGGCCTGGATCTACACAAGGTTGCCCAGGGCCCCATCCAACCTGGCCTTGAACACCTCCAGGGATGGGGCATCCACCACCTCCCTGGGCAGCCTGTTCCAGCACCTCACCACTCTCTCTGTAAAAAAAACTTCCCCCTAATATCTAAACTAAACCTCCCCTCCTTTAGCTTCCCTCATGAGGCTGCACAGCTTGCTCAAGCTGTTCTCCTGAAACTCGCTTTGTCCATATTAGGAACCCCGCATTACAAGCAGCTAGTGCTTGCTGCCACCACCCTCTTAGATATTCCCTTTTCATTATCCCCACTTGACTCCACCAACATTTTTTAGCATGAAATTTCTCTGTATTGCCTGATCTAAAGCCAGCCAAAGGTGCTGAGTCTGCACTGCCATTAAAAAGGCTTTGCAAGAGGTTTCTAGGGCAAACTGGAAAGTATTGCCTGTCACTCCAATCAGACAACAAGAGGTAAGGATTTCTTTTATTTTATATGATTTTCTGAGGCTCCTTTTCATCAAGCTGTACATCACAAAAACCTCATGCACACAAGTAACAAGGGCACGCTGCTCACTGGTAAAACACCCAAACTTTACTTTCAGTTTAACCCCTTATAAGCAGGCAAACCTGCCTATTAGGGTGCTTTTGTCAGAAAAATTTTCCATAAAGCACGTTGTAATACAATGCAGCCAAGAACAGGAAAGCTACTTGGTTGTAAACTAGGTCATTAATAAATCTTTCATAAAAGAAAAAAAAAATCCTCCCTGTATTTTGATTAGAAAGAACATATTCTGAAAAACAACCTAAAATAGTCATCAGCCAAACTCTTAATCCTTTGAAACCCCAGCAGAAAATTGTCACTTATTGTAATCTTAATTTTAAAGCATTTTTGAAGGAGAACTGTTAGTCTCTCTAATAGCAGCCCTATTAGCAAGGACTTACCAAAGTTATTGTCACAGAAAACTTCTAGAACTCTTTTGTGCGTGAAGAATTCCTCCACTGCTGGGCAGGTCTGGCAGACAGGCTTTGGTAGGACTGGTAAGAAATTAAGAAGGGCTTATTATCATTTTATATAATCTTTTTGTTTTAATTTTCCACTCTCAAAGGTGACCGCCCACTGTTTAGCCACAGACATTAGAGAGGAAGTTGTCACAGTTGGACAGTGACAGTGTGAAAGTCTACACACTTCTCTGAAAACATGGATAGGGATGAAGGAGTTTCATGTTCCATGAGCATCCAGTCCTTGCTCAGGCTGACAAGCTCAATTACCAGCATCAAATACAGCAACGGAGGAAGCACGGTTTCTAATACGGGGCTGGGGGCTGGGAAAGGGTTTAGGTGGCTGATTCTGCCAGTGCCTGGGTGCTGGGAGCGTGAATGTAGGTGTGAGCAGCAGCCAGGTCCTGCTGTTTTCTGCGGGAGCTAGTAAGCCTGAGGGCATTCCAAGACTTGAAAAGGTATGTCACGGTAACTAAGAAGGATCAGGTAATAAATCTTCCCAACTTTTCTAAGCTGATCTGAGAGCCAATTCATTGTATATGTAAATCTATCTGTGATGAGTGCCATGGATAAGTGCACAGAGAGACCGCAAAATAAATCACAGGGTGCTGGTGTGGCTGTGTGCTGCCTGTAACTGCGCAGGTTGATACTCTCCTTCCTCCACTATCCAAGCTGAGACTATCTACGGTTTCTTGTCTTAAAGCAATGCTGAGTTTACACCATCTGAGGTCTGCAACAGCTTACACTGCAGGTGCTAGCACTTCCCCTGCCGTATGCACGCAGAGGGTGAAGCCGTACAGATAGATACAACCCCATTTACAAAATCACTGGGAACGGTGTTGCTTGTATCCCCTTGATCCCCAGGAACACAGAGCACAGCTGCCCTCCCCTCTGCCATCCTCCAGCTACCTTTGTGTGAGTATTTATATTCCTTTGTAAGAGATGCCAGGCACATGTCCTCATCCGCAGGGAATCGATCACAGTCCAGGCTGTCAGGCCAGGGGTGTCCGTGGCAGGCGAGTACAGGGGCGCAGCTGTCACGGACAGCAACGCACATACTCCTACAAGGATGGATAAACCTGTTGCCAGAGGAAATACCAGGCTGAATCAGTTAAACTCAATCAGTGATTAGAGAAACTAGGGCAGCTGATTTCTGTGCAAAGTATGTTATGTTGTCTTTGGTGGCATTTAACGTCTTTCAACAAGAATATAGTGCCAGAAGCAGCAGCTGTGGCAAACTAAGCAAGTGGCCTGTATATGGGTTGGGCTGTGCTCACAGGATTTAAGTCACAGTTTTAAAAACACTTTTATTACAACCTGAAAAAAGCTTCATCAAGAGCCTGGTTCTACTCATAATAGGTGCTTCAACCCTAAATTAAAAATAACATTTCACCTGTAACAAAATAAAACATTATATTCTTTGACAACAGCATTCATGGCCCCAAAGCAAACGGATGTTGCACGTGGTTTCAGTACTTTTCGTTCCAAGAAGTATAAAAAAGAGATTAACAGCATTAGTTCAGAAAGAAAGTGGAAATCACCCTTAGGTCATGATAAACACCCGTTTTGATTCCTGTTCTGGAGGTTTGTACTGTGTTGAGGTACTTACGTATCTAAACAGATGGGCGCAAACAGGGAGCACAGGAATGTCCTCACGTGAGGGTGACAGTCCGTGTGTGCAAGGTGCTGCCAGGTGATGGATTTTAGGATAACCTCTGCCATGCTTGTGTGTCCCATCAAGTTGGGAAGTCTCATTTCGGAGTACCCAATCTTGTGGCACATGTTCATCTCCTTGGGTATCACTACACATTTCGTGGATAATCCAATGTCAAAGCCTGTTGCCTCTCTTAGGAAACCAATCAGAGCAAAGCCAAGTATTCTTGCAGTCAAGAGCATCTTCCAGTGACTCCTGAGCTGCTGAGCAGAGAGCTGTCAAACCCCTAAAACACAGGAGCTCGCTGAAAACCTTGTGGCTTATATACCCCAAGAGCTTAATGAACCGTTGGTTATCAACCGCTTATCAAATCACTCAAAACAAGACCGGGCCTTATTGCCTAATCAAGGGATTGTTGTGATAACCAGGGAGGTGGAGACAGAGTGTAGAAGTACGTTCCCTAAGGACACCAATTTGGTATAGAGTTTCAGGTGTCTCACGGTGTCAGTTGTGGCAGCAGTGTGCTATGCAGCATATTAAATTTTGACACCTAGAAGGTTTGCTATGTGCTTTCTAAAACAAATTAAGAGATTTCCCCCCACCACCCCCTCCAAAAAAAAACCCAAAAAACAACAAACAACCAGTTGGGCAGACAAGCTGTCTCCTGGGGCTGCTGTGTCTCCTTTGTTTTCAGACACTGCTGACAGGGCAGAAAGAACGGCCCAGATTGACTTATCAAGTGAAAATGTTTTGCCTGTGCTAATTGCCCATGTCTCTTCCACTGTTTTACAATGTAGAAGAGGTAGTTTCTTTGGTCAAGCACTGTAAAAGAGACAGCCTCCTGCTATTAGCCAAGTATTTTGTCTGGAAGTTTGGCTCCCTATCCTGTGACGGTGCTAAAGGTCCCAACTCGTTTTAATTTTGATAGATGCTGGAAAATGCAGAATTGCTTGACCGATTGGAGTGTCTATCAGATGGCTACAGAGCTCACATCTTTCATTTATTCATGTTCAGTGGTGGATTTAATATTGTAGTATTTATTCAGAGTGAAAAGGTGGTTACACAGATGGAGAAACATTTTCAGTATTTCAGGTGAACTTGGTTGCACTTAAAATTGCTCAAATAATGCAGCATTTCATCTATTTGTTAATAAACAATAATTACACGAAGCTGGCTGAAAGCAAATAATACCAGGTGTGTGTGCTTTTCCTGTTTGCAGCACAAAAGTTAGCATTATGTTTCTTAAGTTAAAAGTTAACAGAATTACTGACTGAATACTTCATTACTGTTCTCAATGTAGTGCTGATAAACAGCTCTTTGCTATAGAGAGGTTGGGGAAACAGTTAAGGTGGCAGAGTAATGTGTAGCTTACCTATGATGTATAGAAAAGTCAGATTATTAGTTAAATGTTGAAGATCTAAACAAAACGTCTTGTGGAAATTTTTTATTTGATTAAAACAATTTTCCCATTAGTTATGAGCCCTATTTTTTAATTTCAATTTCTTATTACATGGTTTATTAGCAGAAATGTTTAGATGTTAATGATATGTAGGTGGGTCTACTGTAAAATATCTGGCTTGACTATTAGGCTAAAATGAATCTGTTCATAACAGTGTGTCATCCAGTAGTACTGATGCTTGACTGAAATTAGTTTTTCAGAAACCCCCTCTTTTTTTGCCTATACCTAGATGTAGCACATTTAGACAGTGTGCTACATCTCATTTACAAGTTTATACCTAAATATGAGATTATTAATCCTAGCATTTTTGAAACCAATGGCAACCCTCCACCGATTCCTCCTTAGCTATCTTCCTTACTCTAAGCTACTGGGGAAATTACAATATCTATTTAAATAAGTCATAAAAAAATGACAGCATGCAAGGTTCCAGGAACTAAAGACATATTTAAAAGATTTGTCAGTTTTTCTTTTCATGTTCTGTTGCCAGCTCTGTGTTTTTTCTAATAAATGTGGTTTCTCTGTATCTATTACCTCACTTCAAAGCAGAGGAACTGAAAACCTCTTAACCTGGCTTGCTTATGGTGCCCCTTTGCCAGGTGCTCCATGTATTCCACAAAAAGTTGAGGACCCTTACTAAAACTCAGTGAAAGTCCCATTCACTGAATAACAGAATCCCAGAATTGTAGGGGTTGGAAGGGACCTCAAGAGATCATCAGGTCCAACCCCCCTGCCAAAGCAGGTTCCCTAGGACAGGTGGCACAGGGAGGCATCCAGATGGGTCTTGAACATCTTCAGAGAAGGAGACTCCACAACCCCCCTGGGCAGCCTGTCCCAGTGCTCTGCCTCCTTCACTATGAAAAAGTTCTTCCCTGTGTTGGTGTGGAACTTCCTGTGCTCCAACTTGAAGCTATTGCCCCTTGTCCTGTCTCCACAGACCACTGAAAAGAGGCTGGGCATTTCCCTCTGTGTCCCACTCCAAAATTGTTGCAGGCATCTGGGAGGGCTACGCTTTCACACAGCTGCCCTTCCCACCATTTTGCAATGAAACAGTGGCATGGAGATGCTCAGCACAGGGAGAGGGCAGCCCAGCAGACCAAGCCAACTGAGCAGCATGTTTGAATGAGGCATCGCCCCAGTATCATCCATCTGACATGTATGCTTGGAGTGAAGCTGTGAGCCTCACCTCCTGTGCACAGGCAGAGCTGCAGAGAGCTCAGCTCACACCCACTCCTAACGTCTCTCACCTGAGCATCACTTCCACATTCGGCAACTGGAGTGAAACTGGACTCTGTATACCAGTGCCCCCCTTATCCAGTGGGCTTCTGCATATATCCATGTTGATGACGTCTCTACCAAGCCACCCCATAATTTTATTAATCAAATTCCTTTCTGGCACCAATAGGATTCTTCCATAGTACCTTTGGTTGTTACCTCAAAATAGGTGGCAAGATCTCTGGTGAAGGAAGCCTTTTCATTGCACACGGGCATGGTATGACCTGCACGTTTCTGAGCGATATAAAATCATAGAATCATAGAATGGCAAGGGTTGGAAGGGACCCCAAGGATCATAGAGCTCCAACCCCCCTGCCACAGGCAGGGCCACCAACCTCAGGCCTGGATCTACACAAAGTTGCCCAGGGCCCCATCCAAACTGGCCTTGAACACCTCCAGGGACGGGGCATCCACCACCTCCCTGGACAACCTGTTCCAGCACCTCACCACTCTTTCTGTAAAAAACTTCCCCCTAATATCCAATCTAAACCTTCCCTCCTTCAGCTTTAAACCATTCCCCCTTGTCCTGCCATTGTCTACCCTTTTAAAAAGTTGATTCCCCTCCTGTTTGTATGCTCCCTTCAGGACCTGGCAGGCTGCAATGAGGTCCCCCCGCAGCCTTCTCTTCTCCAGGCTGAACAAGCCCAGCTCCCTCAGCCTCTCCTTGTAGGGTATATATATTAAGGAAGAGTATTTGGTCTCTCAATTATTTAGATGTTTTTCTTGGTGACTCACTCACAACCTACAAGAAAAGTTGATCGATCCTAAATCCTGAGCCAACTCCTTTACTCCAGATAATGAGGGGTCACCAAGTCGCTTGCTGTGTTGGTGCTGCTCAGGAGGAGCAGCCTGTGGTGCTGCCCTGGGGGCTTGCTCTGCAGAGTGCCTTGTTAACCCCCCTGTATGGGCTAGGGGCTGAACTCCAGCAGGTCTGGTTGTGAGAGCTCCTTCTGGGCCACCGTTGATGGACAGGACAGAGACAGGCATAATGAGAGCATGTGAGATGAAGATGATCTAATAATAAGTAAATGTGTGTCTGTGAGTCACTGTTTCCTAGCGGGGCTTCGCAGGGGGTCTGTCATTTGTGACCCACCTCAGAGCTATACCTTAAAGTTCTTTTTAGCCTTGGATATGTCTCAAAGGAGGACAGCTTTGCTTTTGGCAAGCTGACTTTTGGTGGGTCATCATTTTGTAATGCTAAAGAAAAGAGGTTTTCTCTGTGTGAGTGTGGTGGTATCTGTGGAGGCTGAGGGCCTGACCACTGGGAAGGTTAGGGTCTCAGCAAGTCAGGAATCACAGAACCACAGAATCTTTAAAGGTTGAAAAAGACTTCTAAGATAATCAAGTCCAACTGTCTGTCCAATGCCACCATGTCAACTAAGGAGCTGAACACAACTGCTCAGCTACATCTAGCATGGTGCTTCAGGGTGGAGCCTGGAGAACTCAGGGGTGTGCAGGGAACTCCATGGTTTTGCCATCAGAAGAGTGACAAGACATCTGCTTTGCTTCTGCTTCTTCTTGTTTTCTTGCTGTTTTGACTGAGGCCATTCACCCAGGGAACAGCAAGACTTTATGGTTTTGTCAGGAATAACGAAGCTCACTTGGGACTGAAGAATCCTCACCAGCTCTGAAGACAGAACATGCACAGATGCCTTTGCTGGGCACCTCTGACTGCCTTGGGTTTAAAACTGGTTCTGTAGCCAGAGCATTACCTGTAATTCAGTCATTTTTGGTAGCCATCTTCTGTTAGGAGAGACTGTCGTGTATAGGAGCTTATGATTCCTCTCTCTGCTGACAGTCACTGGGTTCAAGATATTAGGTGGGTCAAATTCCTTTGCCCTGTGCCCTTTTCAGTGTCATCTAAGGAATTTACCAAACTGACATTTCTTTTCACTACGCTCACAAGCCACTTTTCATCAAGGGAAAGACTTTGGCTGTGCTCCTGTTTAGACTTAATTACTTTGATGTTCTTCATGAGCAGATGCTGCCTTGAAACTTGGTTTCACAGCAAGTCGTTATTACTTAGGCTTATTTTTAGCAGGAGCCTTGCAGAATGATTATTAAAAATGAAGGTGCAAAGTAGATTGCCACTGCTTGGAGGGTAGTTCAGGTCAGTCAGATGTGGAATCCTTGGCAGAAGCTGCAGCAGACACATTGCTGTGCCATAGCTTCTTTTTTGCAAACATTCAGTTGCCCACTGATGTGGTGTGAGAAAGAAAAAGTTAGGCAAATATACACATAGAACTTGCTTTTGGGAACACAGTAAACTGGGATTTACTGTTGCCACGCCAGATCAACATTCAAATTGCACAAAAGCTGGTGGGGCGAGGGTATTTCTGATCATAGTGATATATGTGTGTAGAGGTTGCTTGAACAAAGACTGTATAAAATGAGGAAAAAAAAGTATTGGCTTAGCAAACTGTCCCAGGAATTGCAGTGGCTGCACAATTTGAGCAGGCAGCATAAAATACAAGACCTGAGGGTTTAGAGAACTTCCACCTTGAAATCTGGAGTCCAGCTCCTTGAGACTTCTGAAGAAAGCTGCGTGGTTGCTCTCTGTCTTTATTGCTTGTGGATATGAGCAGCGGTTACCTGCTGATGGACCCTGATAACAGGAACAGCGCTGGAGCCTCACTCCCTGCCCACCTCTCTGTCGTCTCCTTTAACTGTTACCAGGGAGACAGACAGAGATTAACCAGGAGCCACCCATCAGACCCCAGTATGAAACAGGACTCAATTTTTTCTTCAAAGAAAGTCGGGGTTTGAGAGCAAACCAGAAGATGTAAGGCTTTTTTTGCTTTTAATCTAAACATTTGTCACAATATTCGGCTGAAGTAATTTTTATCTGAAGCCTAATTGCAGAGATCTCAGACAAGGATCAAAGCTGTGAACCCTGTGAGGCTGCAGAGGGCGGTCCTCACTCTGATGACAGCTTTGCTGACCAACATCCTTACTCTGTGGGGCAGGACTTGTTTCCTAACATTTCCTTTGCTTCCTTAAAAAAACTAATCAGGCCACATGTGGTGCCTGCAAAACATCAGAGGAAGAGTCATAGATAGTTTTGGAAAGGCCTCCTTAATTTGTTGGCTGCGATGGCTTTCTCATTGCTTTACTTTTTTAAAGAGAAGCACCGCGTTTCCTTAGGAATCTGCAATGTAAAGAGTTTCAGGCTTGCTGCCCTGGCATGCTTGAACTCAATCCTTATTGCTGGTTTTGATTAACAGAGAGGAAAGTTTGTTTTAAAAGTGAAAGTGAAAGTCAGCGCCTTGGGTGACCCACACTTTGTCCCTGACGCCACCATAAGTTTCCTGTTGAAGCTTTACCCCACCCAACCCGCTGCGCTGTACTCCACACACAGGCTGCCCGGTTAAGGGTGCTAGAGAGGATGCTGGAAGTTAAATGCAGGTGAAATACTAAGCATTCAGATGGTATAAGAGCGGGGAGGAGGCATGTAAATACCCACCCAGGTTCTAACCACATCACCCAAAGGCGCAAGGGTGCTGAATGCCATACAAAACCTGGGTAAGTAGCATTTCCCTGGAGGGTCAGGTAAAGCAGGGATGGAAAAGGGGCATCAGAAGACTAGGTAACTTGCTGATCAGGTAGCAGGCATACAACTCAGAGCTTCAGGATCACAATATTCATTGGCCCATTCAGCTGTCTGGTCTCCTGCCCAGTGATATTTTGGTCCCTGCAGAGCTGGACAAGTTGTGCAAAGAGATTTTAGGGGAAGAACTGAAATCCCATGCTGACTTACTAGCAGCATGCTCACCAAACTGCTTTCAGGCCATACCCTTTTGGTGAACACTGTGTTGGTTAAATGCTGTGAGAAGCAGATTGCTTTCCAGGTGCCTGAAAGGAGAAGTGTTGACACAGTTATTGTTAAGAAAGCGAAATTTTGCTCTTAAGCCATAAGCAGTGGGTCAGGCCCAACAGTGCTGGTAGTTTTGCTCCTGGGGCAAGCAAATTTCACAGGATGGTGGTGACATGGGAGCAAAATAATCTCAGTGTAGCTTTTTACACCACTGATCACAAGCATCTTCTGCAGGGAGCCAGTAATAATAGCTGCTCTTCTGTCCCCCCCCCCCCCCCCAGATAAAAAATGGAACTGCTTGAGAGGTTGGGGTTGGGTTTGTTTGTTGGTAATGGTTTGTTGGTTTGGCTTATAATGCCTATTTTTCTTTTTAGTTTTTAGTCAGTTTTACTCATGTTCAGTTTAGTCTTGCTCTGGTTTTATTTTGTGGAAGAAGGGCCATTTAGCAAATGGGAGTTTCAGGTATTTCAGGCACAATTCTTCCTCTGCAGAAAAGCTCCTGTTTCTTTTAGACTTAAGAAGCTGTTCCTGCAGTCCTTGGGTGAACGTGCTGATACTGCTTTTCCTCTATCAAATCCCTACCACAGCCAGGTCCCCTCTTGTGCATTGTCATAAGCAGCTACAGATGAAATAAAAAGTGAGGTTAGAAGGAGAGCCCAATGCACCATTTCCAAGCCTTTGCGAACAAAAGGGAGTCAGTCTCAAAACAGACTCATGGGAAGGCAGGGGGAACAGCTGTTTGGGCTACAAGTAAACAGCACGTACATACCAACGATTTGTAATCCATTGAGAAAGTAAACAGGGTCATCTTGTCTAGTCCCCCCCTAATACTTTCTTTGTCTGTAGCCTGTAGCCAGCTACTGATCACCGAGATAGGAAGGGGAACACATTAAGTCTTGAAAATTATGTCTGGCTTCTGGCTGTCACTGGAGATAGCCCTATCAGTTAAGCAAGGAGAACTGCGGGTGAGTGCTCTGCTGACTCCAGCACGCCTGGAGCCCAGCCCTTTTAAGTCACTTGATGGCATTTTGTATCTAATGTCTACATGTCCCCGCTGCCCCAGGAAAGGCTCGCTCCTCTCAGCATCATGGGATGTTATAACAGTACATGGCAGGCCACACTCCCATCGCTTCGATGCCACTGTGAGGATCGGTGGGCCCAAAGCATCTCTTTAGGAGTCAAACTTCAGCCTAAATCCTTTGCTGAATAAGCAAAATTAAATAAAGCCTGTAAGGTTTCCTAAATAAACGTGTTTCAAGTACCTGGATTAGATATTGTGGTCAAATCTTCTCTAAGCAAAGTTTCCCCCGGCAGTGGCATGATTTTTTTTCTTGCATGGTGGTGGAACAATTCAAGGTACTGAAAATGTATTTAAATCCAAGCAATCAAAACAACTGTTCCTGTTGCCAGTGTTTTTTGGTCAACTGAGATTAACACAAAGATTTGTTGTGAAATAAAGTTATACCCCGGACCTGAATTTCAGATTCTGGTTGTTGGAATCCCAGCAGCTATTTTTGGTTTTAAATGTCTCTCCAGCCCACAGCTCATACTGTTCTTAAGGGGATAGATTTACATTTTAACATTTCAAAAAGGAAAAAAAAATATTTCTGGAAAAATCTTTGCCTTTAAATTTCTATGTCAGAGTACTTTTGAAAGAGTTCTTGTTGTTTTTTTTTCCCTAAAAGCATTTGCAAACCTTTTTGTTGGAGCACACATATGCACACTAAACTTTAGTGGCTCAATTAAAACAAATAGCTGTGTCCTAAACTCAAGTGTGCATAGAGTCAATATTCAAAAACTGTTTTGGGACTCATGTAAAAATATGTTTAATTGAATGACAAATTACTTAAGGGAGTAACTGCTTTACAAACTAGTGTGTACGTCCATAGGTGCATGGTATATAATTTTTTACCTGACTACTATACAATTTCTTCTGTTACTTGAGCTCTGTGGCAGAGCAGGAAGGGATACTTGCTGAACATCCTCCTCTTATATTCACTCTTCCCAGTTTAGATATTTCCTTACACAGACCTTTTGGAAAAGGATAACCACAGAAGACATCCTTTTGGAGCCTTTAATGTACCTTCCTGCTTTGTCAAAAGACACGTCTGCTCTTAGAGCTGTGTCTAATCTACTCGTCTTCAGTATTTCTCATCTAACTCTCAGGGAACTCCAGATGTGTTTTAGGTTTCAGTGAACCAAACCACTGGCCTATTGCATAGCCCATTTCAATTACCAACCTGTACCAAAATCACACCCCTGCCTGGGGAGCTGGGGTGCAGTGAGAGGGCAGGACCGCAGCACTGTGGCAGGCGGCTGGCATTCGCTGGATCACCATGGGCAGCTCCACACATCAAACGTGAAGATGGGGATGGCTTAACAGACCTGACATCTTGCATCAGATGTTTATGCCTTTCTCTGTGTTGTCATACAGGGATGGGGTGTGTGTGTGTCCCTCTAAAGGGTCTGTAAGTCTTCTTGTCATTTTGAGAAGACAGCTGGTTAAACAGTTCTGTAAAAGTAAGTAGATTTTCCATCGTGTACACATTGTGTACAATTAGTACATTTTTTATACACCTTATAGGATTATGTAGGGCCTTCTCATAGCACTGTGATGCTGGGCCCTCAAAATCTCCAAAGCCTCAGCAGCTGCACCTCTGGAGACCATTCATGCTGCCATAATCATTCCCACAGCGGGCTGGAGAGTAAAACCAACCACTTTGTCCCTACCCTTCCTGTTTTTACTAGGGACAGCCCCATTGGTATTGACAACAGACTTTAAATCCTCTGCAAAGAGGGACAATTCAATTTAAACACACACACACACACACACACACACACACACACACACTACCCCTCCCCTCTCCCCCCACCCCCAGATCTGTCTTCAGACAGCTAGCATAGGTGGGATATGCTTTAAAAAAGATGGGGAAGAGTTCAGAGGGCAGATGGCAGGTTCCTTCCCTTTCACCGGGCCTTGTGTTGCACACATTGCCTCTGTTGAACAGATCAAAGGCATTTGGTTTCCATTACCTTATCTCGGAGAGAAGTTCCCTGATAAAGAAGTCTCCACCCTAATGATTAAACCTTATTTGGATTTAAATACCAGGGCTGAGCCCTTCAGCCTGCAGGCCAGGATTAGAGGGCCAGTGACTCCAGTGCCCATTTGCTAATCTGGGTGCAGGCCCTGGGTAGCCTGCCTGTGAAATGTTATGTCATTTGGCTTTCACAGCCTCGCCCCAGTGCAATTGTTTTCTTCCACTGGTGCCACTGGGAAATGAAATGGAAATTAGTCCATCCTAAATAGCTATACAGCAGCAAGAGCCGAGGAAATAAAAAAGGGAAAATTATAGACCAGTGATTTAGAACTGGCTCAAAATCAAGCAGTATCCAAACAATCTTTAAGACTGTGGGTCTAATAAGTTTGTGAAGCCAAGGAAGGGATAACCAGAGAAATAATCACATTTAGGGTTAAGCAGGAGAGGCTGGTTTGTTTTAGGGTTTTTTTTTTGTCTTAGGAATTATTTTCATTCTCTACATAGCATTAAGGGTTTCATGCTGGTTGCAGTGACCAAAGATTGATCACTGTAGCCATGGGAGGCTCTTCTCATTATGGAAACCATAAAGGAGAAAATAGTTTAGAGGAGAAGGTATTTTGAAATTAGACTGCCCAGGAGCATCCAGAGACAAAAGCTCCAATCTCAGACCTTAAAAGGTGCATGTTTGCCTGACAGCCTGGCTATATCAGTCCCCTGGTTATATCAGTGCAGTTGTCATGACATACCTTGATGAGAGCAAGACTGACAAGGGTGACCAACAGCACTCCAGTCCAGGCACTTCACTTTTTTTGGTGACTTATCTTTCAGGAGGTCATATAAAAACGTTTTGTTTGGGAACATGATATTAAAAAAGTGTTTGGTATGGAAGGTACTTCTCACCGCTGTATGGCTGGCTGAGTAAAACATCCCCATCCCAGTATCTTGACTCCAGGAAGGGATGCTGCAGGTGCACATGTCAAGCTTTAAAGTGAACAGCTTCTTTCCTTGTGCTTACTGGAGTCCTTACACAGCTGTTCCTCCCTGCTGTCCGGTGGGAGAAGCCACTGTCTTACACATATAAGAACATTCACTATGGTTTTTTTTAGGGATCAGTGGCATTTGATTTACTTGGTAAGAACACTGCTTGAATAGATAAAGCTAAGACAGAAAAATGAAGGGCAGTAATGCTTCAAATTCTGCCTACTTCCACGTTTTTGTTTTCCTTTCCAGAAGGAATGAGCCATTTTTGGTACAGGCTCTTCATACCCAGCCATACTGACGTGCCCATGTAGTTAAGGTCTAACATTCCTGGGCAAGAAGAGAAAGATTTAGTCTTCTTTAAACCTACTAATTGATCACAAAGGAAATAAAAAACAGCTGATGATGTCACATCACCCTATTAGAGAATAATATCTTACCCTTTGGGCATCCTCTGGTGTGAATTTGGCACTGTGAGGAAAGTCAGTGAGGGGGGGCACTGTGAGGGGCAAAGTTATGCTCTCTGCTTGCTCAGCTGGGCACTGTAGCTTTTCCTGAGCATTTTATAATGAGGAGGAGGGTTCAAGCTTACCCCACTGCTAGGATTTAAGGTTACAGCACAAAGTGAACCCTTCACCTAACTGTTTTTGGATCTCAAAGTACTTTAATTGTGCCAAACACTAACTATAGAAAGCGATTTGAAATCTAGAAGTTGTGCTGCAAGTTCATAACATTAACCATGCCAAATCCAAGTGATCAGAGCCACTAATCCAGCCATGAAGCATAAAAGGCTGTAAAACCCATTGAGGAAACCCAAGAGAAAGCAGTTAATGTTCTGTTTCAGAGATTTAAAGTGGCAATAACTGAGTAGCTGTAATAATTATATAGTGAGCTGTCACAAATTTTCCATGGATGAAGGTGCTTGACATAGTTACGATTCAGTTGAGTCAGAATTTATTAATTGTATAAGGTAAACCAAAGGTTAAATTTTCGCAGCACTTAATGATTGACTAATTGTAAAGATTTACCAGGAATTCAGGAAAATGTGATGTGAACAACTTAATTACAGATTCAAAGATGACAAGATTCATACTAACGATACAAGGTATCTTAAAGTGTATAGATACATACATACATATATATATAAATATAAAACATGAGCAGATATAAACAAACAAACAGGGATGTTGGTCCCAATGACGTATTTCACCCGCACTTGTAAAGGCAACTGTCTGCATTTAAACACGTATGTACGTAGAGAGCTGGTTGAAGGGAGCTAGCTTCTTGTTAGGATTCCCCTCTTTGAGTTTAGAGTTTTGTTCTTCTGTGGAAGAACTTTTCCCAGTGAGGGTGACAGAGCCCTGGGACAGGCTGCCCAGAGGGGTTGTGGAGTCTCCTTCTCTGGAGATACTCAAGACCTGTCTGGACACCTCCCTAGGCGAACCTGCTTCGGCAAGGGCTTTGGACCCAATGATCTCTTGAGGCCCCTTCCAAACCCTACAATTCTGTAATTCTGTGATTCTGTAAATGCTGATGAGGCTTTAGCATTCCTCAGTGGGCAACAGTCAAGACTGGAGAGGGCTGGCTGTGTCCCGGCAGATGATTCCTGCAAAGTTTGTGCCTGAGAGGTGTCTTAGCTTGGCGCAGGGGGATATTGGTCACAGCCCACTGAGAACAGTAATAACCTGTTACAGGATATTCACTGTAATTCCTAATACTTCATAATTGGCTGGCCATGTGTGGAGCCAGGAGCTGGATTCTATGATGCTTATGGGTCCAACTCAGGATATTCTGTGATTCTGTGATCCAGGAGAGCTGAAAGGGTCTTGCTGACAATCAATATTTATATAGGGCCCAAGACAATTGACTTTTGTCATGTGCTTTTCCACTTTGATCCAGCTCAGATGACAAACTATGGTGGTACTTTCCAGCAGTTGCTCAGACTCAGAACGTTCTGGCATCTTCCCTTTTTGGGCCAGGGCTCAGGCAGAGGTGTATCAGGTTGTCAGGAGGCGATTGATTGTCGGTATTGTTCCCAAGCAAGGAGGGAACAAGAACATCACGGTTCAGATGTGCAGTTACTGTTACCAAAGAAGCAAGAACCGTTAAGGGGGTGCCTTAACACTCTGGTCTGCTGCTCAGATATGTGCCCTGAAAAAGGGGGGGAGGGACTGCACCAAGTACCAAGCATCTCAAGAGGTATGGGGCACGGACCACCACATAAACTGGTTGTAAAGAGAATCCCATTTGTGTCAGAGTGTCCTGTCACTTGTTTAAATAGAGTCATAGCTTCACACCTGCTCGAATAATTCAGCAGCCTTAGTGTAAAGCATTAACAGAGGGTTTAGAAGCTGTACTGGCAGTCATGTTTAAGCCTTGTAGTGGGACATGGGACTGGGAGTTCACTCATGTCCCTGGTGACTTAGCCCTCCTGCTCTGCGGGAGCAGGCAGGGCTCGATCTCAGCATTCACAATATTCTCACTGTGATTTTACCTCTCTGATGAGTTCAATTGTTTATTTAAGATATTTATAATGCCTTTGAATAATCATCCTGTGTTGTCTTTCCTTTGTTGAAAGGAAATCTCTGCTCCTGTGCAGTTATTTTCCTCCCTACCTCATCATTACCTTTCGCACAAACGCATCATGCATGAAAAACTTTATGAGGTCAAATGATGTTGTCGTGACATTTACTTGATCAAAATCCTGTTAATAATAAATGAATCACAGCGACTTAGATGTGCCAAATGGCAGGGAAAATATGTATTATTTCCATTTTATTTTGGAGCACTACCAAGAAGTCTTTTCAACTTGACCTTAATTTAACATAAACCACCATGTCTAGGTCAGGGCCTAAGTGGGGGGGGGGCAGCTGGGGACAGTCCTAGCCCTGGGGCACATCCCTGGGGATGGGGACAGGCCAGGCTGGGACATCACCCTCTGAGTGGTGGTGGCTCTGTGGGACCCATGGCTGGGCAAACGGTGACAGGAGCTCAGCTGGAAGCAGCTTCCACTGATCAAGGTTCTGCCCCATGACGTCTGAGAGTATCTCCCTAGGGTCACCATGAGGAAGGGGCCGCCCTTGGCTGCACTGGCTCTGAGCTGGCCCCCAGCCCTGGCAGCCAAACCTCTGAGAGGTCCCAGGGCTGCTCTCACAGCAGAGCTCACCATCACGCTTTCCTAAACAACTACTTCACAAAGGCCACATTTTTATTACTTTATGGCTAGAGGACAACAGCACAAATAGATTCCAGTCATACTCACCCATCAGTTTGGGGTGAGCACAGTTTTCCAGGCACTGTTGGATCTGTGGCCTGTGCTAATAAATTAACCATGCCTGAAGCAGTTTGCTGGGTCTAAGGTTAGCTGGCAAGAAACTGCCCGACTTCACGCTATGAAAGCCTCTTACCCACCAAAGCCAGTGACAGCATCACATTGCCTGTTAGGTGCGCCAGTGACAGCATCACATTGCCTGTTAGGTGCACCAGTGACAGCATCACATTGCCTGTTAGGTGCACAATCCAGCCACCTCCAGCTCTTCAGCTGTGCCAGGGGAGTCACAGGAAGACCACAGCTGCCCTGTAACAAAGCTGCATTAGCGATTTAACAGAGCAGGCAGCTGAAGGTCAGCACCTGGGAACGCCTGCAGGCCTGGTGAGTTTGTTAGCGCGGGGCCCACGTGTCCAGCGTGCAGCTCCCACCAGCTTGCATGTGCACTTGCATGGCTTGCACTCCCCACTGGAGCAGGTGGACAGGTCTCTGGCTGACCAGCCAAAACACGAGCTACAGTCAAAGGCAGTTTTGATGGAGGTGGGGTGAGGGGACATAGCTTCTGTAGGCGATCATTTTGGATCCTGCAATCAGTCATGTCTTAGTGGTCATATACTTGCCACCTGCAAGAGCTGGGGGAGAAGAAGTGGTAATCTCTTCTGGTAAGTACATCCTAATGCATTTCTAGAGAAGACTTTGTCATTGCCCTCAATGACCGTGATACCACATGAAGAAAAAATAACATGAAGCTATGTGCTAAAACATACAGACAAGGAATTCAGGATCCCCTAGCTAAAATGTGCTGAGGGTAGTAATGATATGGACAGAGTAAAACTGTTGGGACTGTGATGATCCTCTGAGTTGAATCTCCCTGTAGCTATGTTTTGGCCTGGAAATCCAGAATTAAACCCCCTCAGCTAAGACACTCACTGAGAGATGCACTACATTTAATGTAATCATTTAAATGTAATCAGAGTTTATTTGCCTGATTTGATCATCTTGGTCCAACAAGATGGAACAATGTACATGTACTTCTGGGTGAACACACATTTCTGAAGGATACTTTCATGGGATTTCCCCACAGTCTGGTGTCTCCCTCATTAATACGCAAACCTGTTCTCATAAAGGTGCCCTGCTTCAGGGCTAGCAGACATTTTGTGTGTGCCAGCCACACTCCCCCTTTATCAAAAGTTTACATTATGTTAATTTCCTGCATTAAATAAAAAGTCTCCTTGGGGTTCTGTATGAGTTCAAACTGGCTGAACTCCAGCCATGGATCAGGACTCTTCCCAAGTCGCAATTTTGATTCCTTATAACTGAAGTGCCTTTCAAAATGTGTCCCAGATCTTGAGAGAGGGGGTTGCTTTTTAAAAAGCTTTCCCCAATGACAATTCCCAGTCACACTCTCTCTCCTTACAGTAGTGGTCTACCATTTTTATGAAAAAGAAAATGCAATCTTACCCCTTAAAACAAAAATGTAAGGAGTTTTCTTGGAGTGGCAAAATGCTTGGCAACAGCAACTCTGTCACATACAAACTGGGCTTTTAAAATGCCCCCCAAAAAATCTTCCTCGGCCCAGGCCCTGGGTGGGTGGTTTCCCAAGCAGTGTAATTTTCCTCTTATAATCTGTTATGCTACAAGCATTATAACAATAATCGATAAGTTTCTCATTAATATCAGACTGAATTAGGGTAGGTGGCAGTATTTGGTTGCGTTGGCACCACAAGTGCCAGTCAGAGGAGAGCCACGGTGCAGCAGGCCCCACACAAATGCAGCGAGGGCCTTTCCCCGCTCCCTTCGAGCACGTACCCCCAGTGTCCTGGGGGACACTGCACAGAAAAACCCAAGAGCATTCTCAAATGGGGTCTGAGCAGTTTCTTTCACCATGCTTCACCTGTTTATTTCACTGGTTGCCTCATTTTGCTTCTGAGAGAGATCAGTGTATTCAGAAGCTTCAATAAAAAGCAGAGGGTTGCAATTAGCTGGGAAATACTTCGTCCCATACTCATGAAGATGGCCTTGGAGTGAACTAGAAAGCTCCAGCATGGAAATGTTGCAAGGTTAAGCATAAGAGGGCTCTGCTTCCAGAACAGGATAGCAGCAAAAAAATACAGTGAATCCTTAAATGACTTTCCTTGTTTCCACTTACCTCCTTACAGAGGGATGCTGTTCCTGGTAGCTCAATGCATGCACCACTCCCATGCCTAAGGGCTGCATGTGGTTGCCAGGTGGCAATGCAATTTTTAGATCATTATGTTGCCGCCCCACAGGGCTGCAAATGATCTGTGTGCAAGAGCTGCTCATTAACTGGTAGTCCGTGACGTTTCAAAGAGTGTCTGCAGGGTGGAAGTCCTCCTCCCTTGATCTTTCTCCAACTCCTGCTTCTGAATTCTTAAAAAATACTTAGGAGATTTTAAGTGCTGCATCCCATGAAACTGCTTCTGGTATTATCTGACTTACTGAACCAGTTGCCTTACAGCGTATTCATGGGGTGGAGAATTGTTCACAGCAGGTGTTATGAACCTCTGTTCTTTCCCTGGTACCTGCAGGGATGATCTAAGGCCCTACACAGGAGTATTTCATACCAAGGTCCTGTGAATGATAGCATCTAACAGCTGCTTCACTCTCTCACAACCTTAGCTGAAGGAGACCAGAAACATCTGGTATTTGTATTTGAACAGCAGAGCAGGAAGTAGGAAGCTCAAGGAATCCCACCCAGCTCGTATGTCTGAATGAAGATCAAAGTGGATCTTCTGAACACATTTTGCAGGGCACATTGACCTCAGCATCATCCTGTAAAAACCCCAGAAGATAACAAAGAAGTGAAACTGTGAGCCACATCTGACCTACAACAGCCCACTCAAAATTTCAGCATGATGAGAATGGTAAGTCCTAAACACAGTGAAGACTAGTGAGGGGTACGTGGGTTTTCAGGGCAAGGGTCCCTATAGCATGAGAGCTCTGCCAATGCAAGCTTCCCTGTCCAATGCAAAGATATATATGCTTGATGATAGTCAATCTGACTTTGGCTTTTAAAATCAGGCAGGAATGCAACTGATTTTAAAATTCTGGCCTTCGTAACAAAGCAGAGTTGTCTGGTAAAATCCAAGGTGCTGGAAGAAATAATGAGGTGTCAGTAGTACAATTAGAGCAGCTCTGTGACTGCCTTCAAGTTTGGAAAAAGGGAAAAAGACTAGCACCTGTGGTCTGACTGCCAAAGCAAACTACATCAAATATACCTTCGATATCAGGTTTCATACAGTTTTTCCTTATACCAAAAATACTATGTTCAGGAGTGATTATATGTTTGGGAATACGTATGGGGAAAATACAACCATTATTCTGTAAAAAACCAAACCCCCAACCTTTATTTGTCACAATACATTTTCAAGTACATGCAGAACGTATATACATTTCTCTTTAAGGCAAACAGAAATTGGGTTCTTATTCCTGAGTTGCTTAGCACCAGTAGAAATAGCAAATAGAAACTTAGGAAAGGTTGTCTCTCCCTTTGAAGCAGCAGCTGCCTCCCATGCAATGTATTTCTGCTTTCACCTCACATTTCTCTTAACGAGCTATTTAAACTAATAATCTCTATTGCTGTTTGAAGGCATTTCTGCAGATCTCAATCCCCTCACAGAAACATCTTTGCCAAGATGTGACCAACTTTCCAAGTTTGTTGTGTTACCTTACAGACTGCCTGCTCACTAGACAGCACAGCAGTATTTCCACCTTTGCTGGCATGCATGTCAAGGCCTTCAGTTATCCTAAGAGCTCTGTATTCTTCCAGGGTCTAGGAAAACTAACATCTTCTGCCTTTCTCACATGGGCTAGTTGCTCCTACTGTTAAGATTAAGAGAGGCCAGTGGAGGGCTTTAGGGCTTGACTTCACCAAAGCTAAAGGTAGGGGAAACAAAAAAGCCCACTGAAGCACTGGCATTCATGAAGAAAATGCAGAGCAGTTTTTCAATTAAAAAAGCCCAGCTCCCTCAAAGTCTGACTAACATCTGAGGCATCTGCATCACCTTGAGACGTTAGAACTTTGCTAGAATTTAGGATGTTGAAATTCAGTTTTCCATTTCCTGCTGACTGGCTCTGTCAAGGCCACTAATTCCAACAGGCACTTTTCTCCCATGGCTCTTAAGAGGAGCACAGAGCACAATCTGAAGAGAAAACATCTATTCTGTAAAAACTAAAGTTCTTATTCAATATAACAGTGTAGTCCAAGCAGAAAGTAAACAGTCCAAAATGGGGTATGACTCTTATGTGTGACTTCTTCAGTGACCAGTAGTGTGGAAAAATGTTTTGTCTCAAATTTAAACACTCTGCTTTTTTTTTTATGCCTTCCTGAAACTGTAGTTTTTAATGACTTGTAAAATACATCAGTACTTCAAGGTTTCTGTTACTATTAAATCTCCATAGGTGCCCCTCTCACCTAATTAGTGCTCATCACAAACATTTTTTAAACAAATGCTAATAATCACAGGTGTGTAACTTAAACATCCATTGAAGGAAACAGAACAAGCGTGCCTTGACTAAACTTCTGGTTTAAATTGGTTATTAAAACCAAACAAAAAATCCCAAATAATTTCTATTCCAGTTATTACCTAAGATCAAATGCTTTCCTTAACAACTGTTTTACTTAGTAGCAACATACAAGAGCATATTGCATTGGGAATAATCCACATCCAAATAACCAACTGTGAAGTCATTACCTTTAACGAGGACAAGCAATCTCACAAAGAAATTCTTCACCAAAGGTCTGACAATGTCTTTTTCCTACATCGGAGAGATTGTAACAAACTAAGCACCCAGGACAGCACAGTAAGAGGAACTTTCCAAGTATCTAACAAATCTAACCCATCAGGACACTGACTCCTTTTGGTAAGGTACCTCTCAGCTGAAGGTCTGACAGTTTTAACAAGTCAGGTGAGTTAAAAAGGCTAAAAAAAAGGAATGGTTGTTATTCTGCACCTGGCAACACTTCCTTACACTGTGAACAAAAGAGCTTCCTGCAGGTATTTCCAATGAACAGCTGCAGTGCAGCATTTTTATCCTCAATTTATTTTCTATAACCATAGAATCACAGTATGGTTTGGGTTGGAAGGGTCCTCTAAGACTGTCTAGTTCCAACCCCCCTGTTGTGGACAGGGAGACTCTCCACTAGACCAGGTTGCCCAAAGCCCCATCCAACCTGCCCTTGAACACTGCCAGGGAGGGGGCAGCCACAGCTTCTCTGGGCAGCCTGTGCCAGGGCCTCACCACCCTCAGAGTGAAGCATTTCTTCCTAATGTCTGATCTAAATCTACCCTCTTGTACCTACAACTCCATGTCTTCCTTGGACTGGGGGACCCCAGACCTGGACACAGTACTCCTTCTAGCATCACTAATGTGACCCAGATGCAGTTTTATTTCAGAGCAGTACATCCTCTGAGAAGACGTACTTTCTTCTCACTGATAATTTTGACACTAAGATGCCAGAGAGCTTGCTGAATTTTAGAAAGTCTTAAGAATGTCTCCCTGGAAATCCTTGATCCCTAGGCTATTATACAAAGATTCTGCACTGTATTTAGAGAAAAATACTGTACCCTTTGACAGTGATTGTCTATCCAGCGACTGCTCACCTAGTGCATCTGTGAAACCTTGTCTTGCTACGTTGGTTACTCTGGGAAAAAATCTAGGACATTGACACTTCTCTGCTTCTTGTCTCCTGCCCAGATCTGTTAGAACTGGGTGAAGCTCAGGTTCTTCTCCACTCAGGTAGGGCAGGGGACACAGGCATTCATTTGGGCTGTGTCTCCACTACCTGCTGCACTAGCTGAGGTAGCAGAAACTGATTAGCCTCCCCCAGCATCTTACCAAGTGACATATTCCAGAGGAAGTCATATGAATACTTCCTGTGTTCAAGAGAGTTCAGTGGCCTTGGAGAGCAGCTGTGGCACATCTCTGGCATAGGCCGTGTCTCTGAGTGCTTAGGGTGGGAACTTGTACTCTTCTAATCTCTGAGTTGAATAATTAGTCCTACCTGCTCTTTCGAGGATGGCACTGGGTTGTCACAGTCAGAATCCCTGTGTGCAGAAGAAAGAAGCTGTAGGCAGGAACAGGTTTCGGGGTAGTTTTGAAATGCTACTCCCAAAGGCACCGACTTGCACATACAGAGTAAAAGACATTGCTCTTTCTTACAGTGCAGATAAAACAGATTACATCCAGTTTATTTATAAAAGTTTTATACACCTGAATCATCACAAACATTTACAGCTTTCCTGCTGGCTCCCAAGTTCTGAAAAGACCAAGTCATGCAATTACACTGCTGTCTCCTTTGACTCCAACGTCTGCGGTGGCTTGAAGTTCAGTATCTCTTTATATGTAATGCCTGGAAAACCACAGAACAAACACAGTGTTGCTGGTCTAATCAGAAAAGGAGCTGCAGAGACACAAGCAAGGTGCATCCCCCAGCATGGTTAGGCTCTGACCTAGGTCAGGAAGAGAGAGACCTCTACAGGCAAAAGAAAGAGAGAAAGAGTACAAAAAGTGAGGGAATTGAGGATCATTATTTCACCATTTAAGATATGAAGCAGCCCAATACTGAAACGTTATAGGTGTTTCCAGAGGGATGTGGGCATTGACTTTACAGTACAGCGGGCAATATCATCAGAAAGAGCTGCTGAGCAAATCAGCTTTAAAGGTCCTCACTTAAAAGCCCAAAGACAAACCTCTGATGTAAGATGAAAACTAGATTCAGACTTAAATCTCTGCTGAGACATGTATGTTTTCTCTCCCTAAGAGAACTTAAACTTACGGTTAGTTAACTTAAAATTATGGCTAGCAACTGTTGCAGTGCTACAAAGGCAGCAGCTGAGCAATCTGTTTGCCTGTCCTATCCACTGCAAGGAACACGTTACAGGAATGGATTCTTTCCACACTGCAGAAGCTGGGAGGACAGAGAAGGAGGAGGACAGAGAAGGAGAAGGAGGACAGCCTCTGCTAGGAGGCAGAGAAGAAACTTCTGGGGACTATTCCAGGAGGACTTGATAGGAAACACACTGGCTTATCAATAATGTTGCTCTATCTTAATGCTATTTACTCCATTCCATCAAAAGCAGAGAAAATAGTTTACAAAGGGGAATATTCCTATGTCTGGGTGGCCTTTCCACCTGGCTATTGTTGAAGCCATCACAAAACTGAACTCACGCTTCCACTCGTCTAGCGGGAGATCCATGTTATCAAACGTGTCGTCATATTTCTCAGCTTCAATTTCTTCCTCAGGGTCATGAATTGCTTCAAAGTAAGGATGCATCAAAGCCTCAGCTGCTGTGACTCGCTTCTCTGCATCCAGCACCAGCATCTTTTCCAAAAGGTTTACAGCTATTGCACAGAAAACAAGCAAAGTATTCAAGCCATGCCACTGGTTCCAGCTCGGGCACAGTAACATTGCCCTGGAGATATTTCAAGTAAATACACAGCATTATGAAGCAGAATCACTGGGTGTTCATTCTATAGACAGTGGTGCCCATCTGCATGACAAAATAGCATTGTGAGCAAGCTGGGGCGAGTACAAAGCCTGATAGGACACAGAGGCGCCCCCCTGCTTCTGTATGCATAGACTCACATCACCTCAGCTAGTGACTTCCCAGCCTCAGGACCGTGGCACTTGGGGCTTTCCCTGGTGTTGCTATCATTGCCACCGTGTTGTGTTTCTAAGGCAGAGCATAAGCTGATAGCAGTAGAATGAACAGGTGGGTGTAGAGCTAATGACAATTCTCTGCATATGACCAAATCCAAGCCCAACTACGCTTTGAAGTACAAGACAACTAACTCAGTTTTCCATCCTCAGAATCTCAGCGCTGACACATCTGCTCTGTGCTTTTGACCTGAGCCAAAACAATCCATGAAAAGCTTTTATGCTCCTCTTCAGTGGATTTTGGATCAGGTCCACTCTTAAGACTGTCAAAATGGGCTAGTGTAAACAGGTATGATGAATGATTTGTTTATTCTCTGTTTTTCTATATGAAAGACGTTCCTGGGTTGGGTGGAGCAGCTGAAATAAAGAAGAGGCAGCAGTGTGGGACAGGATGCTGCAACTCCAGCTTGCCACATCATAGATTCTCTCCAGCCTTCTCTCCCAGACCATAAGCAGTTATTTTCTATGTAAGGAGAAGCCAAGTGGCCACAGAGGTGATAAGAAGAAGCGTCCTGAAAACTAAATGAGAATGTGTAGCTGAGAAGGTCAGGGAGCTAACCACACAGTCAGAGCTGCTTATTAATCATGTTTACTTCTACTGTATATAAACATGTAAGTTTAGCTTCTTCAATTGGGAAGATTCAATTACCCTTATTTATATCCTAATAAAACTGGCTTTGTGAGTGTTCTGGTCATGGAGGAATGGACAAGTTTTGGGCAGAGCCATCTCAGAGCTCTGGCTGCCTGGGGTCACGTCACAGTTATGCACACTTGGTATGCTCTTCTGGTTATCAAATCCAAGCCAGTGCTTCTCAGGAATGCACAGATGTTTCTTGGGCTGTATTAATTCCATGACTAAAATGTCAGCTTTCCATTTGCTTGTATTTCTACTGCAGATCAGACTGAGCTTTCAGAATTGTATTTCGAATACAATACAGAGTAAAAATCATTACATATATTTACTCTCCCAGGGCTCTTGAGAAAGCTGCCCTAGTAAAACCATTAAGCAGATGCTGGACCAAAGCCTAAAACCACAAAAATACTTCTTTTTCGATGCTTCTAAGAAAAATCTGACTCCAGGCAGGGTCTGAACTTGGCAAAGTCCAGCCACTACAATCAAAGTTATGAATTATGGAAAGCAAGAGGTAGAAAAGCACAAGAACCATCACATAACCTATCCCATGCCTGGTACCACTGCTGCCTCCGATGCAAACACAAGAACAAGACAAGTCATACACATCCACACACACTGCCTTACCCAAAGGATTCGCATACTTCAGGATGGATGCAAAGTCTTTTTTCTGGACTTTTGGGAGACTTTTGATATAGTTTTTTGCCTTAAAAGAAATACAGATACTATATTAGACCTTTGCTGCTTTTGCAATGTGACAACATTAATTCTATGCTTAATATGTAACTCAACAATGCTCTGATAGCACACTGTACAAATGAAGTTTCTTGTGGGGGACACAAACCCTAATATATTCACCTTCTTGTTGAAAACAACTTTTTTTTTTAAAATCAAGCCTTAAAACTGTGATTAGGAAACAATGCAAGGCTTTAATTAGTAGTGTTCAATACATTAATCATAGTAAACATGCATACCTCATTTAAAAGAATGTCATAGTGAGTTCATAGTAATTTCTAGAAGTGAACCTTATACAGCAATTCATTAGTATTTCAGTTGTATAGTTAGTCTAATGAATAATTTTAGGTTCTTTGTAGTAGGGGCGTAACGATTTTAGGACATCCACAGAGGAACAGAAAGGACAAAGTCAAAGACATCTGCAAACAGCTGGTTTTTTTGAATATATTTTCAGTCCTTTTCTAATACAAGTAGTAAATCATCAGCTCAACTGTTTATACAAAACACACTGGAAACTTTGCAGTAGTTAAATATATAGATTTTTCAAGTGTTCTCATGATTTCCTGTCCCTCTCTTAATCTCTAGTAGCTGTTTTGGGTGTGCAAAGCACTTCAAGGCAGACATGTCCCATCAAGGGTGATTTCAGTGGTCAGTACGTATTATCTCAGCCAGTCTAAGAACCGAGCATAGCTTAAGGAAAATTAAGACACGTAAAACCAACTGACAAAGCAGAATACTCACATCTTGACTGTGCAGTTTTTGAACAAAATCTTGAGTTGGTGTACCTGTTATTTTCATTATTTCTGTGAGCTGGTCCAGATCTGAATACCAGAAATAAGGAACAAAATCTTTCACAATATGATTTGCTAAGCATCCTGAAAAAAAATTGTGGTTTTCTTTGCTATTGGAGAGTGAAGCAATGGACTGACTGAATAGATAATGAATAAAAGATGAGCTGAAAGTTCTCCATTTCTCTTGCAAAAGGCAAAGACACTGAAAGCACCTGAAATAAAAAAAATCTCGTAACTGGGGAACACATAATTAAATAATCTGCAAAATCCTCTAATATCATCAGGTCTCTTCTGTATATTTTAGTCAAGATCAGTCCAAAAGTATTGGAGTAGCTGAATAATCACGACGTGTATTGCACGCGTCGACCTGGTCTATCCAATACTCGGGTAACACAGAGGCAGCAATAGTTACAGGGAACATCAGGTGGCACAATAAGCAGAGTAAAAATCCTAAAGCAGCACAAACTAATCAGCAACAGCATCAGCCACTTCAAAGAAACACCGTATTTACAGGAGGCTCATGCTCAAGGAACAGCTTTATACTCGTTTGATACTCTGGTAAGAGCAGCAGATGAAAGCTTGAAGCTAGATCAGAGCTCAGGGCATGGGAGGATTCTACCAACCCCTGCAGAAAAAGGCAATGGTGGGTAATACTGATGAAATAAACAAATACATAACACCCCATACCGTGTTTGCAGGAAAACCTATTCTTAATACTAACCCAAAAGTCCCTTAAGTTAGCTATTGTCTTATTCACCTACACACAGCTGAAAGCACGGCTGCATTTGGAGCCTGCTTTGGCAGGGGGGTTGGACCCAACTATCTCTCAAGGTCCCTTCCAACCCCTACGATTCTGTGATTTCCCTAACAATAGGTAATAGTGACTCATATACTCAAAGGCCAGGAAGGACTATTATATGCTGGGGTAATTTTCTTTGTAACACAGGATGCAGAACTTCAGCCAATAGCTCTGAAATCTCCAAAACCCAGTACAAATAAAACACTAGCCTTTCTCCTCCTACATTTACAGTGCAACATGAAAATCATGATTGATTATTTATGCAGCAGAATGCTCAAGGTTAGCATGAGTTGAGAAATACTGTGTTAGTCAACGGCTGTTCTTTGGCAGGCATTTCAGTATTTTCTTGTTGAGAACTAACATGTATTTGAAGTCTGTAGAGCTGAAATAATTTGATGTATTCTACTTTTCCAGAGTCCCTGTTGTTTTTTTGGTGAATGCAATCTCCCTCTTCTATGTTTTTCCTCAGAAAATGAGAATAATATGATTCGTGCAGTGAAGTCCTTGCATCTAAGTACTTAAATATAAATATAAGAAAAATTAAACAGTTGTGATTCTGTAAACCAATATTTGCAAAGAACTGATTTATTGACTGGAACCCGACAAGGGGAAAATCACAGAATCACAGAGTTGTAGGGGTTGGAAGGGACCTCCAGAGATCATCGGGTCCAACCCCCCTGCCAAAGCAGCTCCCCAGCTCATACTGCACAGGTCAGCATCCAGATGGGTCTTGAATATCTCCAGAGAAGGAGACTCCACCACTTCCCTGGGCAGCCTGTCCCAGGGCTCTGTCACCCTCACTGGGAAAAAGCTTTTCCGCATGTTGGTGCGGAACCTCCTGTGTTCTAACTTGCAGCCATTGCCCCTTGTCCTGTCTCTGCTAACCACTGAAAAGGGGCTGGCCAATTCCCCTTGCATCCCATGCTTAAGATAATTGTAAACACCAATCCAGTACAAAATGATCAGGCTGAGTTGCCAAACAAAAGAAGAAAGCAAAAAATTCTTCCTGTATTCCATGAACCCGGTCCTCTATTAACTATCACAACTACTACCACCAATGGAGTATCACTTGAGGTTGAATTACAGCTTAATTATAAGAATCCTCTTAATTCCTTATCAGTGAAATGATAGGGCTAGATGCTTTCTGCAAGTCTAGTGCATTTTACTAGATGTTACTTACATAACTGTTTTTGTCTCAAAAAGCATGAAATGAACACACACATGCAAGTAAGTTCATATACTACAACAGCATCTCCTGTGCATGTTCTGGAATTGTGGAGACTTTTACTAGAATAAAAATAAATGAAAATATGCCTTTTCTATCATCACAGAGCTGTTTACCTAATGATTTGAGATGTGATTCAGTGATCACCTCTCTTTCTCTATTGAAAAAGTTCAGTAACACAAGTTTGAAATGGCAGATGTGTAAAAATGGTACAGATATCAAGTCACCAATCAATGAGAAAGGTGCAAGCCATTTTACTATTAATTTTAATTTATACTCATCAGTTTTTGAGCAGCCACAAGAACCTCACATGATTTTCTTACATGAATGTCATAAATTCACTGAAGGATACGATCATTTCCTTTGAACAGAGGCCTCCCTGTTATCATCTCAGCCATTATACAGCCCACAGACCAGATGTCAACTGAAAGAGAGACCAACAGTCACATTAAATTGCTGAATACCTGTCCATTTAAATGTTCATAAACTTTAATTTAAAACATATTTTAAAGAAGTGTAACATTTACCTTTACAGCTTGATACCAAATAAACGAGTGCCTTGCCAAGTATGATTAACAGTACAGGTAAAACTACCTGCCTTTCTAATGAGCAAACTAAAGATAATCTGGTAATATGCCCAGTTTACCAGTAACAGGCAGATGCATGTGGGAAGCAAATTTTCAGTGCTTTCAAAAAGTTCCATCGTCCTCCCAGCACAACTTGAATTCCCTCCCTCTGCCCCTTTCTCCTGCCTGTTGGCATCAGCATCAGCACATCCGTGCAGCCAGATGACAGTAGCACAGACCAGACTGTCACATCTGTATATACTTATACCACTTTTTCTTTTTTTCCCCAACCACCTTGGTGCTTGCTGTTACTCTCAGAAAATATGCAAAAAAGCCCCTAAACTCACAACCACCAAATGATTGCCTGCAATTTACCCACATGGAAATTTAGTATAATTATGTTGTCATTTCCACCTCCAGTTCCTCATTTGCTTCAGAAACAAAGGCCTGCTGATACACTACCTGATTCAGTGAATGTTTTAGCTCTGTTAAGACTTTCCTGAAGGGATGCTGACCTGTTTGTGTATAATGCATCCAGTTAAGTATGACTTCTGGGGCTCTGTACCATCTCGTAACCACGTAACCGGTCATCTCGCTGTCTGTATGCCTTGCCAATCCAAAATCCAGAATCTGTAGGGGAAGCACAAAGAACACCCTGATGAGACACTTTTGTATTTCATACAGACTTTACAAATGTGGAAAATAAAAAGAATTGGAGCAATCTGCAGAGAATGGTTTATTTTTGCATCTTTTTCACACTGAAATGTCTCGTTCTCATTTCAAAAATCAAGACAGGAGTAGCAATGAGCTTTACAATTTATTTTTTTTTTCCAAGTGAGATACTCCTATAGAGACACTAAAAGCTGTAAAATTCAGTTATTAGTTAAAAAGCTACTGGTCTTATTCAATGCAAAAAATTTCCCTGGCCATGGAATCACTACCGTATCATGTTTGGGCTCAAAGAACAGCACCCATCTTAGATGGTATTCATTGCTCTCATATCCCAGGAGGCACCATTACTCAAGAGTGTGTTCCAATAATATTCTGAAGCAAGGGGAGGTATCATTACTTCTATTTTCTGAGTAACTCCGACAAAGGAAGCCTTCCTCTAGGTCACACTGAAAATCTGCAACAGGAGTAGGAAATTACCATTATTTTGCCCCCCTGAGTTTTCTCCAACCTACTACATCAACTACAGAACAACCCTCTGTAAGGAATGCAAGGTCAGTGCCATGTTCTTAAAGGATTATGCACAATTCAGCTTATTTCTAAGACTCTCAGATATTTATCTCTAGATTCAGCAATGTGTACAGCAGTGTGGGATAATTACTGAAGGTGTCTTATTGAAGAGAAGGTACAGCATTAAGGAAACTTCCAGGGTGGAGTGTGGTTAATATGCAAGGAGTCTCTCCCATGATAGTTCCCTAAGCAACATAACCTGCAACCTTAGATGTTGGCAACACCGGGGGAGCTTGGTCTGCAAACTCTGAGGGTGGAGACACAACGGCCAGGCGTTGTGATAACACTTAAGGGATGGGAAATGGGCGGTTCTGATTGTACTATGGAACTGATAAATCACATGGTTGTTACCCTGAGCCAGTGGTTTCCACCTTCCTGTGGAAATCATGGCTTTTGTTTGAGTCTTGCTCATTATAATACCAAAACACACTTCCATCCTGAAAGGCTACCTGCCCCCAAGGTACAACCGCCCCTCACTGAGCACTGTGTCCTGAATTTCTTTAAGCCTATACCTTTAAAAGCAAAGTCAGAAGGTCTTACACCAATCAAAGCAAAGGTATGCGTGACTAGGGTCACTCATGCTCCATCTGAAAGTAAGAAAATAGAGCAAAAAACAGCTTAAGAGAGGGGGAAGAGACATAGCTGACTTCTGGGGTCAGTAGACAGGCTGAACCCCTCTACCCCCATTGGGACACCAATCGGGTAAGATTTGAATCCTTGGCTATACCAAGTGCCTTCTTGGGAAAAATCTCCTCAGAGCTGTTTAATAATTTAATACACTTGCAGTCAGCTATATTATTCATATGCTTGGTACTTGCATGTGCTTTGCAGACAGTGTATTAATGACTGGCAAGACCAGAAGAGCCTGTACTTCTGTTGCTTCAAGAAACTGCACCATTTGTGAATCTGGTCATGAGAGTTCTCATTGGATGTGGCCAAATGCCTTAATTATGGGCACACCAGTCCACTGACCATCACTAGACTGAAGGTGCCTTGTGCTATTAATGCATCCGCAGTCGTGACAGTCCAAGGTATTGAACATGACTGGATTTACAGTGCTGAACTGGGTACCACCCAGAATCTAAGCTGCCCCCAGCCCATCTGATATCTGAGGACAAACTGGAACCCAAGGGCATTTTGTTTCTGTCAAACTTCCTTACCCTTTAATGTGACAAGCAGCAAGATTAAAAATGAACATAATGGCCTTTTGTCAACTGCCACAAAATTGTCCTAGTAACACCCACTTCCATGGAGCATCAAAAGGTGGTGCCAAAAGATGTGGCCAACAGCAAGAAAATTCCAGCATGACAGTCAGTTCATATTTACCTGTAAGTTCATGCTTCTAACAAGAAGCAGGGGGCTTGAGTAAATAAAGTCTATTCAAGAGAAATCATCATCATCCAGAGATACCTGAATATGTGGCTTTGCATGAACAGCCACTAGTTTCCATGTATATCAGGCCTCATATGGATATACTGACAGGGCAGAAGTTTTTACTAGGAGTACCTATGCATTGCTATCCCAAGAGCCGAGAGGGCTTTGTTATACTTTCAATAATTAAACATTTTAAAATATTCAAGATAGTTTTGTCATTCCCTGACAATAATTAAAAAAAAATTTCAGGGTAGTTTCATCATTCCCTGGCACTAACAGAAAGGAAAATTATATTTTCATTCATAGATCAAGAGTAGAAAATGCTATAGCTTATCTTTATTGCCATACTTGAAACATCATTTCCATGTTTTCCTCCTAACTGCTCATTACCTACCAATTTAAAAACAAGAACAGCATGCAAAGGGAGACATTTTTATTCCTACCAATAAAATGCACTTGATTACTGCCAATTCTTTGGGTATTGTTGATTTACTGGATTCAAAATATTTGCAGTAGCAAAATACACTTTTATATGCAGCTTTCAAATTTATTCTACACATAGAGCATACGTTATGTTTTCCCAGCAGCATGGGAGCTGGGGTAGAAGAAAAAAGGAAGTTTAATGTAACAGGTCAAAAGCCACACGTGGTACCATCTATTCCAACACAGCTTTTTAAGGTCTTTTCCATGCTAAAGGCTTGTGACACTTGGAGCTGGAAGCGGTTAGAATACAATCTGGGATTGTATTTTTTGTAAAAGCAGAGACTGACAGCAAGAATTTTTGTGCCTTATGTGTTAACTTCAGGATTTCTTTTCATTTACATATTTATTAAGCTCAGGAACAAGTGTATTCTGTTAGTACTTAATATTACATGGTACCACTTCAACAACAATCTTCACATGAAACTATTACTCTCATATTCTAACCTTCAACTTTTCAGGTGGAACATCCAAAGCAATTTTCTGGGCAAGTTTGAAAATCCTTTTTATAATGAAAGAATTATAAGAGAGAAATCAAATTCCCCTCAGCTCCTCAAGGATAAGCTCCCATTCTACTCAGCAAACTTAATTTTCCTAACTTGCTTCGCTAACCGTAACAAAAATAACTTATGACTTCAAGGCTGCAGAAAGGGCAGTGATTTCCCCTCAGGCATCCTTCTCTGCCACTTTTCTGATTCTGATGTAACAGTTGAGAGCATCAGATGAGGGAGCCAGTAAGCTCACCATGAAAAAGAAAACCGATTGTTTATTAACTAATTACCAGCTCAAGGAACTGCTCCAACTTGCCTGCAGCCTCCTCGCTGCCAGAGCTGATGTGAGGGAAGCTGCTGAGTGCACAGGCATGGGGGAGAAGGGGTTTGGACTATCCCTGGCATTATGGTCCTGTGCCTGCATGAACCAACTTTGAAAGTGCAGAAGCAGATTCAGTTCTTACCCTGCTCTTCACCCATCTGGAGGGACCCACGTCAGCAACCACCTCGTGGGTGTAATAACCTGCCGCACTGACTTGCTCACCAGAAATCCTCTTCTATGTCTTGACTTCAAGCCCCATCTCTCCCCTGTTAGCACTAGGTACCAGCTTCCCAGAGTGTCCTGTCTGGATGGGATGTTTTCAGCTGGGACATCCCAGGGAAGCTTTCCAGCTTGAGGCACAGCCGTTTCCTTTGCTTGGCTGCTGAATGATCTCAGAAATTGATCATAACCTCTGCCACTGGTATGAAATGCACACTTATGTCACCCAAGGATATACAAATAGGGGCTAAATAGAGTCTCCCTCTTCAGAGCTTTATTTCTTAAATATTTAATTATTCTTGTGGTAAATAAAGTCAGACAAATGGGATAATATTTATAAGGAGCAGTGTCTTTTTTTCGAGACAGCTACCACTGCCCATCTGATCCTCATCCATTTAATTTTCCAGTGGTCCCTTATTTCCCCATGACTCCCAAAACAAAGCCCATGGGCAGAAAGCCTGGCCCATGACTGAAAACCAGCTAGCACATCTAGAGCTGTTGCACCCAGTATCTTCTGTGGTGTGTTTCTAACACATCTGAGTGTTTTTTCAAATAAACACAACCTACCTTCAGTTCACAGTCTTCATTTACTGCCAAGTTTCCAGGCTTTAGATCCTGTAACCAGATTTGAAATGGATGTTATTTACCTATTTTGCAGCAAGCAAAATAAAGCTTTTGTTTCTTTCTTAACTTTCTCCATTCTTTCTCTCTTCCCCATCTTTCTATCTCCATTTCTCTCTCTCTTTCTGATTCTCACACAACTGCTCAGAGCACCAACGGTTAAAACAATGTCATAAACCTAAACTGGAAAATTAAAAATAGCAAATAACAGAGACACACACTTGAATATGTTTGGCTTTTTTCCAGTATTTTTTCCTCCCAGGCAAATAAATTTTTTTTTCTGCTAAAAGTCAGGAAAATGCTTGTCAGTGCAGGAACTCACTCATCTTACTCTGAGTGGGGTTTGGACATAATTTGTTGCATTTAATACTAACACCACAAAGTGAAGGATTCACATACATATTTCTGGACTGTACATACTGCAAATCAAAAGGTACTTTTAAAAGGTTCCACACCCTGGTAGACTTTGAAGGAGCACTGAAGGAATCAAACACAGTTTTACATAAAAGCCTACACTGTCTTCTGTTGGAAAATCAATTTCTTAGCAAAGTCAATTGACTGCAGACTGAAACATGAAAAAGAAATCCCTTAAGCCTCTTTAGCTACTGTAGAGACTTCTAATGATCTTTAAAAGTCGTACTAAGTTTCGTGGCAAAGGGAAGAGTACTGGCAGCAACTAAGAAGATTTAGTAACGTCAGTGACTCTTGGATTTTCAAAGTTACAAAGGAAAAAAACAAAAATACATTTTCCTTCAGCTTTTTCAAACCTTTGTTTGGCACAAGATGTTCAGAAGAATTTTCTCTCTGAACTTTTGAACAGACATCCACCTGAGTTTAGACGAAGATGTCTGAAGAGCAGAGTGGCCTTGGAGAGAAACAATTTGGTGCAAAAACCAGTAACAAAACCAAGTAGCTCAAGAGCCATCGTAAGGTAGCTTAGAAAAAGTCTAAGCAACTGTAAACTTAAACCACAGCAGCTGCAGAAATAGAAGTATCCACTTCTTATATTATTTTGGCAGCTTGCATAGTTTCCATGTCTAGCTTAAAGCTGTGTTCTTCATGGTGCTCCTGATATGTTATTACAACCCCCCAGTTTCTGCTGTTCTGATGCAGCTTTGGTGCCACGAGGGCATCATTCAGAACCCCCTTTTCACAGTGCCTAAGTGATTTGAAGTGGAATTTAGACAAAGTGGGGATTAAAAAAAGAATAGGATACTTAATTTATCTCAGGAAAAAAAGGAGGTTTCTGAGGATTTAAAATTTTGGACTGGTTTTTTCAGTTTCTATGCTTTCATCCCCCAGCTCTGAACATCAACATGATGTTTAAACAACTTTTAAATATCATTTTAAAAAGTTTATTTTTAAAAAGGATCAGGAAAAAAAACCCAACCCTCTTCTACATCTCAGTTTAGATGCCATTTGCTCCAGTGGTAAATTACAACTCAACTTCACAATGTAATTTAAGAAACCCAAATCCAAGCTGCATTCAGTGCAATCTGCATGTCTGACCTCAGCTGATGTAGTTGCACCACCCTTTCTTTCTACTGAAGAAGAAACCAAAGGCATCAGCAAAGTGAGGCACTACAAACAAGAGTTCAAGCATATTGATGAGCATGCTTATACGCAAATGCCACTCACACTATCAGGATATAATCATCTCCCACGTTGTTTCCACTTACCCTGTGAATTATGCCAGATGAGTGGATATACTGTAAAAAGAGAAAGTATTTTTTTAGTTAATGAGGACCTGACTTTAAGAAGATGCCTGGGGCAGAGGAGAAAGTACTTTTTCATGGTGCTAAAGTAATCTGAAATTGGAAAATTTTAATTTATTGCTCAGAAGATCTTTTAAGCTGACATTCAGATAATTAAGCCAGCATTTTGCCCTTCCCCTCCCCCAACAATGAGTAACCAGGAAATCAGTTTGAGTACTGTAACAGATCATATAGGTTTTCTCTAATTTTTCTCATATGTAAAATCCCGTTTCCAGTTAATTTTTGGCATTGCTAAATATATATATTTTGACATAAATCCTGCTATTTTATATATCAGAAATGCTCTTTTGTAAGGGATGCCTCTGGCATGCCATCACAGCTTAGACTCATATGCTCCAGCAGCACTGAGTTTTAAGAGATGACTTAAGATCAGGATGAAGGCCAGTCAAGGTCTTAGCTGAGAAGTCTCACTACATGCTTCAATACTTCCTCATGGAAACATGGAGATATCATGTGCCAAGACACTCTCCTTTACCTGAACACTGGCATCAGCCTTTCAGTGACTTATTTAAGGGCTCACAAAAGCCAAAACAAGAAACTGCACCTAGGACTAGCTGTTTTGTGAAGGCACCTGGCCAAACACAAAAGCCTGCACCCATGACTGTTGGCCAGTGCTCCACAGGGAGGTAGGCAGTTCCTCTCACCACCTGAATGGTGCCCTAGAAGACACTACTTTCATCAGAGACAGTAAAAGGAGCCTCTTGTAACTAGTTCAGACACAGGCATCTCTTTTGCAAGGACAGAAATGCAGAAAGTTGTTCTGAACTGAGGAGATGCTTTCCAAGAGTGGCCTGGTACATGCTGGTAACTTCAGGTGTGGGGAACTGACCTGAACACCCCACAAACCACACTACTTATGGCAGCTCATACTACTGATGCTAAGCAACACAAGATCAATAAAGGCTTTTTAAGGAGTCCCCAGGAAAGATGGATGAGATGGGAACCTTTCCAGGTTCACCTGAAGAGTTTTCATCTTATTCCACCCTGAAGAATGGGACAAATAGCTGGGAAAAAGAGTTATTGGTAAACAGCTGTCAGAGCCAGGGAAGACCAGTGAAACACAATCAGGTTGGTCTCACAGAGGTGCATTGAAGCACTGAACTTTGCAGGATAGATGCCAACCAGCCATAGCCCCAGCAACCACTGTATTCTTCCCCAGCAGCCATGAAGATAAGCTTGTAAACGCAACATTCCCTCTGCAAAGAGATCCTCATAGTCCACCTGGTGAGGGGACCAGGGGAAAGAAAGCAAAGCTACAGATCAGAGCCGACTTCAGACATGTCTGACAGGCACTTCAGACTTAGGCTTCTGAACTTAAAAAAAGGCCCACACAACCTAAGCAGCACAAGGTCTGGATTTAAGGCACTGAGTTTTTAAAGCACCGACTAGCCAAAAATCAAATCTCTGACATTGACTTTTTCCTCTCTTAACATCTGACACACCACTCCAGATGTGGTCTCATAAGTTCTGAAAAGAGGGGAGGGAAAAAAAACCCAAACAACACAAAACTTCCCTTAACCCTGCACCTACAACCTTATCACACCAGCTACAACCTTATCAAACCAGCTCAGACCATGGTAGGGCTCTGGGGCCACACAGACACACTGTTGACTGTTGTGCCCAAGTCCATGCAGGACTTGGCATTTGTGGTACACCAATTCAAGCCTATGGTTTAACATCACCCACAGGAATGCTGAAGCACTTCACAGGATTTCCTGGGGCAGACACAAGGGGTTGAGGGTGCAGGGCTGTTCCCCAGAACGTAGGCTGCAAAATGCACATGGATGTGCATGAAGTGGATCAGGATGGGAGGAGCCAGATGCAAACAAAGGAGGTTCATCATTGGTATGCAGAGACCAGATGGGAGATATACTTTTTAAAAAAACAGAAAATGTATCTATAAGCAGTTACAGAGACTCCCAACAAGTGATGAAAAAGCTGACAGCTTCTTCCAATAGCCACCTTAATCAAGGAAATGACAACAACCACTTGCATTCTAAATCATTTCAAAGTCTTCCTATTGAAGCCTCTTGATTTTTCAGAGCAGATACTTAAAATACTCTATAAGCTATTTTTGCTTGTATGACTACATGGTAAGGAAATACCTGGCAGATCCAGGAATTCCTGCACCTAAGAATGTGGCATGTAGAAATAGGAATGATAAGGACTGCACCCTCCAGAGCTGTAGTTGAAGTCAGTCTCACGTGTCTATGGAGAAGAGCATGGTTTCGCTGGCATTCTCCACGCCACTGAAGGTTTTATGAGAGTTCACAGCACCAAAATCATATTAACACATCTGGGAGAAGTTTCTTTTCTAAAGATTTCCCTTATTACAACACTACTGAGATTACATGATATAGCACTTATTCCTGGTGCTAACGTGCACATCAGCCTTTCTGTAAGCTGAAATACTGGTGCTGTGCTGCAGTTTAACAACAGCAGTGGGTTTTTAACTCCTTTTTATTATCACCTGGCAGGTAGCAGCACTGGAACTATGCCATTCTTTGTTCAGAAAAGATTCCATTTCAGGTCAGTAACCTTCTGAAACAGGATCCTATTCTTACTGATTCTCCTCATTAAATTATCCGTTTATTGGCAGATTTTTCACACTTAATGTGGCAAAAACATCCGGAGTAGAGCAGACATCCTTTACAATGTTATTACCACTTCAGCTGAACAATATTTGATTCAAGAACCCAGTTAATATGAGAAAAGTGCCTTGGAGCACAGAGGCTCTGTGCCTTATCCTAAAGACAATTTTTGGTAACATATATAAATCCTTGAAGGCAAGCTTCAAATTATACTAGGAAGGTATCCAACAGTTGTCTGAATTCTAAGCATGCTTGTCTGTATATGCAATCTCTGCACAAAATAAAAAGCTAATCAAAAGGGAATTAGAAAAGACTCAGGAGAAAGTATTCTAGGCAGCATGTAAAATGAAAATGAGGAGTGGCTTGGCAGGGAAGGAAGAACTGAAGATGAAATGAGTGAAAGGAGGAAGGGAAAACAGAAGCAGAATGAACAACACAAACAGAGGTGACAAAAAGGGGGGACTATACCAGGTAAACATTACACTGAGTATGGCAAAAGAATCTCAAACAGATGTTTGCATGGCTCACCAGCTGTTCCTTCCCAAATGCCAAAGGAATAAAGAAACAGGGCTGCCACCCACCTCCCCAGAGCCCTGGGAAGGCAAACCCACCCGGCACTGCGGCACAAGCGGGACCCAAGACTGAAAGCGTTGGAAGCTCCAGGCCCCTTTCCACCTACATCAAGATATTTATGTTCAGTTTGCCTTCATGTGCTCCTTGACAATACACAGCTTTTCTGTCAAACAGAAAAAACGATGAAAGCCCTTCCAAGCTGCACATTTGTACTTAAATAAAATTTAATGCCAGGCTGAGGCCCGAGCAGGGAGCAGACAAAGGGAAGGCACATCACTTCTTTTAAGCAGTCATAAATCACATTGTTTTTTCCAGCCACAGATGAAGTTGAATTCTGACAAATTACCAGGCTCACCAAAGGAAGAATTAATATTTCATTCTCTATGGGAAGAAGACAGTGAAATGGCAAGACTAGAAACTAACAGACAAACAAGACTTTGCTTCCAGAGCAAAGTTCTGAGGGATTGATACAAATCTCCCTGGACTCAGTATGAACATCAATTTATATATATATATATTGTTTAAATCAAACCTGTTCAGCATTTTGGTACACAAGCAGCCCAGAACCAGTCTACAGGTCAAATGTAGAAATGAAGCCTGCAAAGAACTGACATGAAGGCTTAGCAAAAACCTCTCTTACCCCTCCACAACACTCAGGCAGAGATTTTTCTACATGCATTTAACTGTCACAGGAAAACATGTTACAACACAAATATGCAATGTGACAACAATGACAAACAGCCTCCTTGCCTTTGACCAGACATAAATACAGATACCATAAAGGGTTTATGTACTTGACAGAAAGGACAAATGCATATTGCAGGCAGCACCTTTAGCACCAACCCCTCCCCTCCCCCCCAATAGAGCCCATCAAAATTAAAAGGTGCAAAAAAAAAAAAAGCATTATAAAAATAAGCTTGGGGAGTTGAAAGAGTTTTACTGGAAGGATCGACAGAGTGGCATACTCCTCCTTCACAGAATCACAGAATTGTAGGGGTTGGAAGGGACGTCCAGAGATCATCGGGTCCAACCCCCCTGCCAAAGCAGCTCCCCAGCTCATACTACACAGACAGGCGTCCAGATGGGTCTTGAATATCTCCAGGGAAGGAGACTCCACCACCTCCCTGGGCAGCCTGTCCCAGGGCTCTGGCACCCTCACTGGGAAAAAGTTCTTCCGCATGTTGGTACGGAACTCCTATGTTTTAACTTGCAGCCATTGTCCCTTGTCCTGTCTCCACAGACCACAGAAAAGGGGCTGGCCAATTCCCCCTGCACCCCATACTTAAGATATTTATAAACATTGATTAGGTCCCCCCTTAGTCTTCTCTTCTCCAGGCTGAACAGCCCCAGCTCTCTCAACCTTTCCTCATAGATGTTCCAGGCCCTTCATCACCTTCGTAGCCCTTCTCTGGACTCTCTCCAGAAGATCCCTGTCCTTTTTACACCAGGGAGCCCAGAACTGGACACAACACTCCAGGTGGGGCCTGACCAGGGCAGAGCAGAGGGGGAGGATCACCTCCTTGGACCTGCTGGCCACACTCCTCCTGATGCACCCCAGGATCCCATTGGCTCTCTTGGCCACCAGGGCACACAGCTGGCTCATAGCCAACCTGTCATCCACCAGGACCCCCAGATCCTTCTCCACAGAGCTCTACTCCAACAGGTCATCCCCCAGCCTGTACTGATACAGTCGGTTGTTCCTCCCCAGGTGCAAGACTTTACACTTGCACTTGTTGAATTTCATTAGGTTTCTCCCTGCCCAGCTCTCCAGCCTGTCCAGGTCTCGCTGGATGGCAGCACAGTGTTCCTGCGTGTCAGCCACCCCTCCCAGCTTTGTATCATCGGCGTACTTGCTTCCCAGGTGTTGCAAGTACTTCTCCTTTATAATGCCTGAATGCTAGCTAAGTGCATGCTTGGTTTCCCCTGCCTTGCCAAAAAAAAAATGACCTAAATAAACACAGATGGGCTGTTTTTAATCCAGATACAGCATACCTTAAAAAGTACAAGATTTTAATGCAAAACTTGGCAGACCTTTTCTGAAACAGCTAACTTAGTGATATCTGAAAAAGATGACATTTCTGACCAGTTTTCTTTCTCCACTGCATGCTAGCAACCCTGCTTTCAGCATTCTGCAGAACAGACAGTGCTGCAAAATGTCCCTCAAGCACTGGACCACTCCTGTTTCTTGAAGATGTTTCCAAGTAGGTGTATGTGTTACTGTGGCTGGATGAATCGGTTCAAGGAGAATCCAAACCGTGGTGGGACAGACACAATAAAGACAGTTGTTGAATGTCTGCTGTGCAATTGGAAATGACAAAACATCAGTCTTATAGCTGAATGATGTCTTATTTCCTGCTGGTAACTGTGAGGTAAGTACAGTTGTGCTCTTAAAAATGTGGGGAAGAGAGAAAAATATTCAGGTGAACCACTTCTTATGGAAGATACAACAGTTACAGAGACTGGAGATACCAGTTTACCAGGACTACCTCAGGATCCTTTCTGGTTGCCTTCTAACTGGAATGAGAGCTGCCCTCCTTTTTTTATAAAATCCTGGGAATAGCAGCTCACATCAAGAATTTCCTGCTCTTTTTTCTCTGTGCTGGGCTGACTTTGGCTGACCAGGAGGTGCTCACTGAGCTGCTCTCACTCCCTCTCCTCAGCAGGGTTGACAGGGGAGCAGAGAAAATACAATGGAAAGGCTCATGGGTTGAGACAAGGACAGGGAAATCACTCACCATCACAGGAAAAAACAACTCAATTTAATTTCTTGCCAATTAAAAAACCCAAAATTAAAACCACCTTCCCCACCACCCCTCCCTTGCTCCCAAGCTCAACTTCAATCCTGATTCTTCTACCTCCTCCTTCCAGGCAGCACAGAGGGATGGGGAATGGGGACTCTGGTCAGTTCTCTGTTCTCTGATGTTCTTTCCTACTTATGCTCCTCTCCTGCTCCAGCATGGGGTCTGTCCCATGGGCTGGAGTTCTTCATGAGCTGCTCCTTCCACAGGGTGCAGTCCTTCAGGAGCTGACTGCTGTGGGTCCCTGGTGGGTCACAGGTCTTGCACAAGGCATGGGCTCTCCATGGGCTGCAGCCTCCTTCAAGGCACATCCATGTGGTCTAGCACTGGGTCCTCCATGGGCTGCAGTGTGGATGGATATCTGCTCTAATGTGGTCTGCCATGGGTTGCAGTGGGACAACTTGTGCCACCATGGTCTTCTCCATGGGCTGCAGGATAATCTGCTCTGGCACCTGGAGCACCTCCTCCCCCCACTTCTTCACTGACCTTGGTGTCTGAGGGGCTGTTTCTCTCACATTTTCTCACTACCCCCTCAGAGCTGACAGTGTTTTTTACCCCCCCTTAAGCCTGTTATCACAGAGGTGCCACTAATATCACTGATAGGCTCAGCTTTAGCCAGCTGTGGGTCTGTCTTGGAGCCAGCTGGAACTGACTGTCCCAGATGTGTTGGCAGCTCCTGGTGTCTTCTCACAGAAGCCACCCTTGCAGCCCTCCACTACCAAACCTTGCCACACAAACCAAATATATTCCCTTTGATTCTTGCTCTGTTTTCTTCAGATGGATGCCAACCATGCACAATTGCTATGCTTGCATTTCACCTTTATGGATCCAACAGACTTCAGTGTCAATTTTAAAGGCCCACACACTCTGCTCTTATTAGCCTCTGTGAGATAATCTAGGTCACCAGGACCAAACTATGTTTCTAGGCCATTTCACTAGAATTAAATTCATTATTCATCCTTTCCACACCACTCAGCTCAAGCTAGTTTTTTACAGTTCATGTATTTCTTGCCTATAAAATGAACCCAAATGATGTTTTTCATCTCTGGTGACTAGCATGCCTCTACTGGAAACCCTTTTCCCAGTTACCTGCAACTAAACAGACTGCTCCATTCCTATGGTCCTTGAGAAAACACTTACTAGAACATGGTTGTGAAATGAGAGAACTAATGACAAAATTGAAATCACAGCTCCACATTCAAAGCCCAGGCTGGAGGTGAATTCCCTGAAATTTAAATAAAGTGAATTTCCCCCAACCTGGCTCTAGTTTCTGCATTTGTAAAATGGGAATCACAGCATTCAACTGCAGAAATGGAGAATAAAAAGGATAATTACCTATCACATGTAAAAGGCAGTGTGATTGGAAATCTACTGAATGCACAACATAAAATCTGAGGTAGGGTCAAAAAGAAATGAATAATGCAGGACTCATCAACAAAGTATGTTTAATTATACATTTTGTGATGGCAGTAAAACAATTTACTTGCCCTTTTGTATCTGTTAAGCACTGAGAGACAAAGCAAGCTTGGGTACACTGTTCCTAGTGTTCTTGTCCAGGCTGTCCTGTGATATTTATTTTAAACAGTGTTTGGCAATGCAAATACAGATCTGGAAGAATCAGCATCCTGATAGTGCCAGACTTTTGTGTATCAAAACTAGTTTTGTACTTCCAAGCACATCCCTATGCCACACACCTGCCAGCACCCTGACTCCACTTACCTCCCTACCAGGGTAGAGGAAAGTCTGCCCATATCTTGTATGTTGCAGGCACAAGACCATAAAGCCAAACTTGTCCAGTGAAAACAGCAGCCAAGGAATAACATTCAACTCCAGTCAGTGCTGTTCCACAGCCTCATTACAACGTGCATCTCCAAAGCAGCAAAGGTAATTAAATGGCCATCACTGCAGGAGGGCCTGGGTAAAGCCTGCAGAGCTGGGCCAATGTTTTCCTTCTCTCAGAATTGTGTCACCAAAAGAAAAAAGCAATAAAGAAGTAGCAGCCTTTTTATGATCAGCAGTTTTGTGCACCCAAAAAGCAAACACTGTAATTTAAGAACTGCAGTACCAATCTAGATTGAGAAGTATTTTCATATGACATAAATATAGGTTATAGATGGACAGGGAGCTTCAACAGCATCTTCTTTTTGTGTCATAAGATACAAAATTTAATAATTACAGTACATTTTAAAAAGCCAGAGGAGAAAAGCAGTAGCAATAATAAACAGTATTTAGCAGGCAGATGAGAAAGAAAAATATTCAACATATATGCCAGCTAACACATTTAGAATCATCTTTGTGAGAGCCAGTAAAATTTGAAGGTATGCTGCTTTGCTATAGCTGTTGGTTCTGCTGCCCACAGAAGTGTAAGATCCAAGAGATAAGAGAGAGATGAATATAAACATTATTTCTGAGAAAGAGTGGTGGATTAACAGTCAGACTTAACTGGGCTTACAGTCAGGGCTGGTCTCTGCAAAACAAAAAAACCCCAACAACAAAAAAGAATCATGAAGAATCCCAACAAACAACTTAAGGATGGAGTCTGGCTATACTTGTTCAAGTATAAGAAAATTTTATATTGAAATGATTATTCTTCCCCAGATGCCATGCTCCAGCTAGGCCCCAACTTACTGGAAGAACTACAAGATGAAACTTTCTTACACAGTCAAATATGAGACAAATCTGAATGGTCCCTTCTGGCCTTTCATGAATCCTTTCATAATTTCAGTGTAAAATGTCAGGACATTACAAGAACAGGCACTAGAAGACAATATCAAGCAAAGGTGTCAGGAGGCCTGCATGATGAACAAACTGCTCATAAGGAAACCACAACATAAAAAGGGAATGTATGTGAGATGGAAGCAGAGTCACCCAGGAGGAAGGTGGGGATAGGGATGCTGTCCAAGTATGTAGAGACTGAATTAGGAAAAGCAAAGCCCACCTGCTGCTGACCCTGGTGAGGAACATGAAGTACAACAAGAAAGGCTTCTACATGCATATCAGGAACAAGAGAAAACTAGGGAAAATGCAGACCCACTGCTGAATGGGGCATAGCATCAGGTGACATGGGGCATGGAAAAGGCCAAGATACACAATGCTTTCTTTCCTTCCATCTTTACTGGTAATATTTGTGAAATCTTAGGTCCAGGAGACCACTAGGACAGTCTGGAGCAAGGAAGAATTAACTTCAGTGGAGGAGGATCAGATTAGGGAACAGTTAAACACACTCTGCATAGACACAAGTCCCTGGATCCTGATGGGATGTGCTCATGAATGTGAAGGGAAGTTGGCCAATGTCTTTTGTGAGGCCACTCAATGAGGTATAAAAGGTCATGGTGATCAGGAGATGTCCTTAATAATGGATAAAGAGCAACAAAAAGCAAATATTGTTCATGTCTTCAAAAAGGTAAAGGAGGAAGAGGTTCAAGGAACTATAGACAAGTAAGCCACACCCCACTCCCTAGGAAGGTAATGAGCAAAGAATTCTGGAAACCACTTCCAAACATGACAAGGAGGTGACTGGCTGTAGTCAACAAATGGGAAAATCATGACTGATTAACCTGTTAGTCCTCTGTGATAAGATGACAGGCTTGCTGAGTGGCAGGAGGGCTGTCAGTGTTGTTTATCTTGATTCTAGCAAGGCTTCTGAAACTGCCTCCCATGTCTCCTGTGTCTTTCTCAGACAGAGGAAGTCTGACTTAGATTACTGGGCAGTGACACAGACTCAACTGCCTGTATCACAGATGGCTGAGTCCGTTGGCTGAACTGCCTGGATCAAGGGGTTGTCATCAGTGTCAGGAAGCCCAGATCAGTGGGCAGGAAGCCCAGCAGTACCCCCCACCCACCCCAAGGTCAGTACTGAGGCCTGTCCTGTTTAACATCTCTGTTACTGACCTGGTTGATGAGACAGAATGCCCCATTGGCAAGTCAGCATATGGCACAAAACTGAGAGGAATGTTCATAAACCAGATGGTTTTAGTGCCAGTCAGCAAGACCTCCACAGACTGGAGAAATGGGCAGATAGGAACCCACCAAAGTCCCACCAAAATCCTGCACCTGGGAAGGAATAATTCCATGCACCAGTACAGGATGGGGGTTGACCAGCTAGGCAGAAAAGGACCTGGAGGTCCTGATGAACAAGTTGAATGTGAGCAATGTGCCCTTGAAGCAAAGATGAGCAAAAGCCTCCTGCATTAGGCAGAGGATTGCCAGCAACTTCTTAGCTGTGCTGAGACACACCTAGAGTAATGTGTCCAGCACTGGCCTTCCCACTGAAGCAAATCCAGTGAAGCTCCATGAAGGTGACAATGGGACTGAAGAATTTGATAAAAGAAGACAGACTGAGACAGACAGGACTGTTTAACTGGGAGAATGCTCACAGCACATCTTTTCAATGGGAAAACACACTTGATGGAGGCATTAAGGACAGAACCAGATACTTGTAAATAATGCCCACTGAAAGGGCAAGTGGCAACAGGCAAAAAATTAAACACAGGAATTTCCATTTAAACATAAGAAAAACTTAATTTTACTGCAAGGGAGGTTGGATCCTGGAACAGGTTGCCCAGAGAGACTGTGGAGTCTCCACCCTTGGACATACTCAAAACCCAATGGCACAAGCTCCTGAGCAGCCTGCTCAGTTTGATCCTACTTTGTGCAGAGGGGTTGAACTACACAGTCTCCAGAGGTCTGTTCCAATCTCAGCAAGTCTGTTAAAGGGCACTGAAAAGTTATTTTCTTTCAGTGAACTCCCTTCTGATATCTTCCACCACTGTTTAACTCAGGAGCCTATTAGCTTGGGCTCATGAGGGATTTCCCTGTGCTCCTCTCAGACACCTCCCACTCAGACTTGCCACTAAAAATCCACAGTCCTTCCTCTTTAACAAAGCTGTCCCAGACTCAGACACTTCAGAGACTCTTTAACTTTACACACATATTGTGCAAAAGACAGATACTTCTTAATTGCACAGAAAAAAATACCAGACACCTGGAACAGAAAGCTATTTCAATATAGCAATAATCCCAATAGTTTACCTATTTCAATATAGAAATGAGCTTTAGGACTTTGCAGAACTGGACTTTTAATACACAGAGACCAAACTAGAACTTTCTGTGGTCCTTGAACAGTTCCCAAAACCAGTGTGAGCACTAGGAGTTAACAGGGTAGAGAGTCCCTCTCAGGGACCCCAAAATACCATAGCTATAGGTTGATATATATATGTGGTACATATATACCATATCTATATGTACACAGCATACCTATGTATGTACCATACACCTAAGGATGGTATTAATTTGCACACAGATATATATGCATATAACACATATGTAGAGATACATACTCCTCAGAAGAGCAGAGAATGATACTACACTTTGAGATGGTTGGGTCCAGAGTGCCTCAGCAATGGTGTATCAGACCAGTATTGTTAAGCCATGGAAAAACTTTCAAATTAGAGGAATTTGAATCTGAAGACATAGCTGAGGGCCCAAGTCAGGGGGAGCCCTGCCTCTGAACTCAACAGTGGTTTTGTTCTCAGTCTGTATGTTCTCCATCTAGCTAGAGAATCACAGCAGGGACTTTCTGGTGTACTCAAATAAGGAAACCAAGGATATCCTGGATCAATGTACTATATAGATCTTGAGTGACTATCTTGTCTTTTTGCTTGGAAAAAAACCCCACAGACAAAACCATCCTACAAAAAAAACCCAACCCAGATAACATTTCTCATCACAAGACAACTGCTACACAGAATGCCATTACTTTTACTATACAAAGCAAGATAAATTTTATCCTGTTATCAAGTGACAAGTATTTATAGCTCTCTATAATGGTTTACTAGGAAAAAAATACTGTGAATTCAAATAACAGTAGGAGTGGCAAACCTTTAAACCTTTCAACATCTGATATACCAGGAACTGGATTCGGTCTTCAGTTAGTTTCTCATGCTTCATTATCTTACTCAAGTCTGTTCCCATAAATGGCATGACAAAGTAGCTTAAAAAAACAAACACAACAGAGACAGAAAAAAGAACAGAATAACTCTCATCTTTCAAATAAATGGAAACATGACTGTATAGTTCAGTGAAAATATTAAATTATAGATCATTCAATTTATTAAAATTTCCACCATCATCATCCTGCTCTCCAGGTTTTTCTGGTTTTACCTATTTTTATCATCATAAAGAGGTATTGCCCAAACATGTCACTGATTATGGGATGTTGCATGTTATCAGAAGAGTGCAGACTCTGAACTAGTTAGAAAGAACCTAACCAAGAGCCATGTGATGCACTTCAAAGACACCTGCACAGAAAACTAAGACATTCATACGATGCTATGTATCTCACAGTCATGATCACAGCGCTGAACTAGCATCAACCAAACTGCCTAGATGGCTCATTCAAATAGGCAAGGTGAGCTGTAACAGAGAGTTACTGGTATGGGACACCAGCAACACCAAGCCTGAGGATGTCAAGCTGGCAGTGCAGGGCTAATCTTCATTTAAGATCCAAAACCTGTATAGTAAACTCCTCCTTCAAAGTTCCTTATGAAGCCAAGGAGATGTGTTGTTATGAAGAGAAGAATTAGATTTGATGATTATTGCATAGCTACAAGTTTTATTCTTTAGACTTAAGTGGGTTTTCTCTGGTTAAAATATGCAAATTATAATTCTGCTGATTTCTACTGTTAAGCTTGTAGAAAAACTTAATTTATTCTATTAGAATTTTAATTACAAGCAAAATAGAAATTGAATATGAGACTCTGATTTAGTTACTAGTAGTTATACATAATAATTTCAACAGTAGTTATACATAATAGCTTCAACATGTCCTAAGTACCAAGCATTTTCCCTCACAGCTTTGAGGATCAGGACTCAGGCACCCAGACACAGAGAAATTCACCATCCTTTGGATACAAACGATGAACAATTCTATAATTTTGTGATTTATGTGAATAGACAAAGTTCAAAACAATATATAACCATTACACACTGTAAGCACCAAACAGGATGAAAGGACAAATAAGACTTGTATTTTTCTATACACACAATTTGCTAAGTGTACACATTGATGACATAAAATCTCTTACTGTCAAATAAAGACAAACAAAATGTGAGAGAAGAAAAACCCACTCCTATCTGAGTTTGAAAATCCCAACTTTAGTAATGACCTATGAGCAATACACTGGAACAGGGCAACAATGGGATCAGACATTGTGGAATCACTTTTAACACTTCCTCTATGCCTTAGAACTTTGCAAACTTATTCCTATTACCAAAAATACATTTCCAGTTCACAGCTGGAATCATCAAATAAGCTGAGGAGGTTAGACACCTGATTAATAAGTCAATTAATCAGGAACTTGATGCCTAATGCATTTAAGTTCTTTGCAAGTTCCAGTTAAAACCCAAAATTCTTACAGAACAAGGAGCAGGAACCCATTGTGGCACATTGTGTGTGAGACAAGCACAGACAGTGCAGGGAATAGAGATGAAGGGGGTGAAAAGCAGCTGGTTGAGTGGGGACTTCAGTTGGTAAGGACCTATGCATTTCTCATTTTGTACACCAATCAGCTGGACTTCTGAAACTGAAGGGAGTTCAGTGCAAGCATGAGCAGGGGAAGGATGTTAAATATTCCTTCATAAAGGCAATGGGACATTGTCTTCAGTCACTGTTACGCTGCCTGATAGTAGAGAAGCAGGAGAGCAGAATAACAGGTAGAACAGGAACATGCTTGGGATAGAAGCTGCCTGAGAACTTGGGTTTCACAGAATGATAGGGGTTGGAAGGGACCTCTGGAGGTCATCTAGTCCAACTAATACCTACTTTAGGGGGTGAGTCTGGTGAAACTGCCCACCTTTCTCCTGCTGCTTCTACCCACAACTCTGCTTGAACGTGATCTTCATACAATAGGCCACAGAAAATGTCCATGACAAGGCAGCAAAAAAGAAAGTCTTCCTCAAATTACCCATCTGACTTTTAACTGACAGAATTAGTTTTGCCACTTCTGTTTTAAATGTGTGCACACCTACCTCTGCTCATTTCTAACAGCTTGTCCAAAGTCTTCAACGTAAAATTTTGCCATGGGCTCACCTGCTGCAGTTTCAATTATAAAAATAACTGAAACTACTTCTACTTCATTTGCACCTTTGAAACTTGAAGGATCAGTTTAGGGTCCCATGTAAAACACTGTGCTTGAATGCTAAGCATATATATGTACATTTTGTTACATATGCTATATAAAATGCTAACACAATAAGCAGTATAGACAACATCCATTTCAGCTCAGTGATTTTTTTGGCCCAAATGATCAATGTGAACATACAGTCCATGTTTGCTGGGTTTCATTTTCTATGTTTTCCTGTCAGATTTGTGTTAACACATAACTACAAGTTTGTTTTTGAAACCTAACTACATTAGATGAAATCCAGAACAGTCCTACAAATATAACATGAAAACTATATAAAACCCAGCAGGACTTCTGACCACTGTTTCTCTAGTGACTCCAAGTCACAAGAATTGCAGCAGGATCCACAAGCAAAACAACAGATATCCTAAATATCTTGTGTCTGAGATACCACCAAAAGGTCAGAGGCCTGGTGCTAGAAACTAATATTATGTGCTGTTTGGACTACTGGACTGGGAAACCAGTCAGGGATTACAACAAACCACAGTGTAAATAACCACTAAAAAGTTCAGCAGTTCTGAATTACTCCCTGAATTAGAGTGCATCACACCAGAGATGTGTCATGTAGAAGGCATCCTTGTCAACCTACTTGTTTGGGTTAAGAGTTGTCCTATCATTTGGGCAACCTACGCCTCAGGGTAAGGAATCAATACTTGAAAGGTGGAGTAAGGAATCCACCAAACTGCCATTTACTAAAGGCTGAAAGAAGTACATACCTCATAAGATAGGTAAGTGGTCCTAAAGACAATGTGAAAACCTCAGCCTACCAATTTTGAAGTTGCATATAAAAGTTATATTAAGATGAAATTTAGAAGAAAATCCATGCAGCAACAATTTTGGAATTCTCCACTTAAAAAAAAAAAGCATCAACCTTTCTTCCTGCACAAGTAACGATGCTCTGCACCCAAACACAAACAACTAAAAACTTACAAGTCATTAAACTTCTCCAGTGTTACATCTGGGGTGAACACATCCAGTATTCCAATGACCTAAAAATAAGGGAGGAGGAGAGAGAGAAGATAACATGGATTAATACAAATGGATTAATGCAATACAAAAACCCAAACATCAACTTTGTAATAAGTGAAAAAACATAATTGAAAACGTTTCCACAGTGAGACATTAGCTACAGGCATAGAAGTGGCAGAAAGAGTACCTAAAGTGGTGCCTAGCAACACCAGGGTTTGTTACGTGTTAGATTTTATAACTCTGAGGGCTGTTTGACCCTGTGATAAAAGAATTAAAAATGTCTTTACTTGAGAACAAAAAGTTCAGAGGCTAACAGTTTTATGTAAGAGAGCATCTTTTAACTTCAACCACTGAAGTGCTGAAAATAAACCAGACAAATGCAGGACAAGGGGGGATGGATTAAAGCTAAAGGAGGGAAGGTTTAGATTGGATATTAGGGGGAAGTTTTTTACAGAGAGAGTGGTGAGGTGCTGGAACAGGCTGCCCAGAGAAGTAGTGGATGCCCCATCCCTGGGGGTGTTCAAGGCCAGGTTGGATGGGGCCCTGGGCAAACTTGTGTAGATCCAGGCCTGAGGTTGGTGGCCCTGCCTGTGGCAGGGGGGTTGGAGCTTTATGATCATAGAATCATAGAATGGCAAGGGTTGGAAGGGACCCCAAGGATCCCTTCCAACCCTTGCCATTCTATGATTCTAAATCGGTTTATAACCTGAAGCAGTCATAAATGCGACTCACTGCGCTGGGCCTGCCGCTTGTCAATGCCGAACACTTGAAATGCCTTCTGGTTTCAGTAACGGGGTAACTTAGGTACACAGGCTACAGGATGTAATTGGGAGTACAGAGAAGAAACTAGAACTAAACTGTTTTAATACAGAGCAATTATCAAGAGCTTAACATGATTTACTCTGGCGTATACCTTTGGTTCCCCTTTAAGAGCACATTTTGCCAAACAAAAGCATTTTATCACTCAATAGAGAAATAATAACCGAGCAAAACAGATTTCCCACCACAGTTTTTCCTACTTGTATGGTTTCCAGCACAACTACACCAACTGAGATGCATTAGGGTAAATGCCAAGCCTTCTCTCGAGCCCATTAAACACCAGAAAAATAAACATACAGAACTCGATGCTCCGAAAGATGTAGCTGGAATTGCCTGAAGCCAGGTCTCAGCTTGGATGCTGCTCCATCCAGGTGGTGCTTAAATAGCACAGGCTTTTAGAATTGTTTCTTTTCTACTTCTACTACTAATCCACGACCATTTCTGGCTGCTCAGAGGAAGCCCCCAGAGCCCTGGACTGCTTGTGGCATTTCCAGGTGCAGGCTGCCATTTCGACAGGGATGTGTGGAGAAAGCAAGCTAAGAGACTAATAACCCCTACAGCCTTGATCAGACCTATCTCCACAGCCATCCAATTTCAGGACACCTGGTTGCACATCAAACTAAAACCATGTGAAATTAGAAACTGCAAGAAAGAAACCAGGGGTAAAGTCACATTGCTTTTCTGATGTTACCACAAAAAACTCAAAGGAGGACTGAAAAATCCTTCTTGGTTCCAATCAAGATGGACCCTAGACATCACTGCTCTGTTGTAACTGCTCAGTAAAACAGAATTCTTTTTGAAAAGCATGTGAAAGCAAAGAGAGGCGAAGCAAAAATGCAGGAAAAACTCAGGGAAGACAACTTCCTCTATTAAAAGCTTGAAATAAAAATCTTCAACTGTGATGAAATCCTTACTGCAGGCATTTTCTTCTTTTCTGTATTCAGGGGGGATTGTTACAGATAGCCTGGATGTTATCAGAATGTCATAACGATGAACAAGACAGAAAAGCTAATAAAGACAAAGCCAGAAAACTACAACTCTTTTTCTTTGTAGCCACACATATTTTTGAAAAAGAAAATCACTATTTCCCCAAGGACTGTTATATGAAACTAATTAAATAAGAATAATAAAACTACCAGCAAATAATAATCAAGCCCACAGAGGATGTGGTTAACGTTTGAAGTAATATCTTCAGTGCTAAGATTGCAGCAAGAACTTTTTCTTTTTTTTTTTTTCTTTTCCTTTTTTTTTAATGACAGTTTTACATAAGGGTTTCCTTTCCTAGGAGAGGAGAATTGGGAAGATGTATGTGACAACAGAGCATAACACAGCTCTACAGACATTTCCTAAGGCAGTGTGCATACACACAGAGCGTACACAGCCATAACAGTCCTGTGCTCTAGAAGGATCTCAAAGTTAAAAGGAACTAAGCTAACACTGAACTGTAATGTCATCCACCATGTGCTTCCTTTCCTTCTTTCTCAGAAGTCCTGCTTGTTCTCCTCAAGGAGGTATTTGCACGCCCTCCTTTACCTAAGCAAGAAGTGCAGGAAAACAAGCCCCACCAGGCCTGAAGGTGGCAGGGAAAGACACAGGGTCACCACCCTGACAAGAAGAGACCTAGCTGAGGATGAAACAATGTGGCTGCTGGACCACATCCACCTGCACCCCAAGGCACGATCAGGCCCCCGCTCTGATACACGGGAGCAAGAAGAACACCTTTCCATAAAGAACATGCCAGCCCCAAAACATACTTAATGAAGTTGATTAACATTTTACTTCTTCTCCATTCAAGTAAACAGAGTTCCCAGTAGTTGCTTAATGCTGCCTGAGGTACAACATAACATCACTCCTGAGGAAGTGCTGGAAACTAATGGAGACAAGCTTACCACTGCTGCAAACCCTCTGCAGGGAAGAATACCACTGAGACCAACGCTCAGCTCCCACTGAAGGGAATTTTAAATAGCAAACCAGAAAACGTCTTTAACGTGCCAAACACTTCACAATACTTCTTTTCTTCTCCTCACTTCAGCTTTCTAAAAAATCCTGAAATCCATTTTAGTGTCCAAAGCAGTAAGACAAACTAATAGTTAATCAATCTAAAAATAAAAGTGAGGGACCCATTTCCTTTTCCTCACTGATCTGTTTTTAATTGCTGTGCTTGGGATTATTTTCCTGTACTGGAACAGAGCCATTTGTATTTCCATTGGGGTTAGAGCTTTCTGCAGATATGTTAAGCACAAGGAGGTATGTTAAGCACAAGGAGGTACGGGATAAAATCAGTCTTCTGAGGAAGATACAACTCCAGCTACTTCTTCAGGAAAAAGAACTGGACCAAGTGTAGGAAACTCCCTCCTCCACGATACCATGGAAAATCCTGTGCCTGTCTAAACGCTCTCAATTAAATACAGTATTTGCAAAAGAAACCCCAACTTTCTAATACTTAAAAATAACACCCCGACACAAAAGAAAGCCATTGTTAACCAATTAAAAGAATTAATTCGTTTTTCACAGTGTGGCCTACACAGAATGTAACGGAAGTAACTGTGAAACCTTCTATAGATATGTATTTGGTGTTAACCCAGCACACTTACTGATACTATCAGAGCCAAGGAACAAACCCAATGCGCTCCACAACGGCCATGAAAAGCACCTGTGAAAACCAGCAGCAGCAGCACTGCCCTTTGCAGGGCCTCATTTTTTTTTTTTCTCTACATTAACTCTGCCAAAAGGCAATTTCTCAAATCAATTAGCCCACCAAGGATGCACCTTCTTTCCTACCACCCCACCTGACTGAAAACCAACCAGGATTTCTGCAGCCTCCACTTAAGTACCTTCCCTGCTTGTATCTCGAGGAGAGAGCGCGATACCGTGTCTCTCCCATCTTCCTGCAAAGCAAAAACACAGTAACAGCAAAATTACTGGTCTACTGGTCTAACTTGTTTTCCACAGATATGGCTTTACTCAATCTATTTACTTTGCTGATTGTCTCTTCCCTATGAAGCCAGTGGGGGTGGGTGGCAGTGTCTCCAGCCCTTCCTATCCTTATCGCCCACCCCCGTAAGACATTTATACCCACCATCCTGACCAACTGCCAACAAATAAATAACAGCTTTGTGTTGGTAAAGGGTGGTTTCTGCCCTTCCCTTATCTGCTGCCTCCTTTTCCAAAGGTGATTCCAGCAGTGGAGCACAACAGTGTGGAGCGCTGCATCCCTTTCCTCCCCTGCACTTTCATCTATTGGCTCACTCTGATTCAAGGGCCATTCCACTGCGTTCCTGCAAAGGAAAGTTTCTGATGTAAGCAGCTGCACATCAACTTGGCTCTTGTATAAATTAATAAGTAGTGTAGGTTATGTCTCCTATACATGACGTGCTGGTTTCTCCTGCAGATGTTATGCATGAAAACACAGGGAAGTTGAGTGGCTTTGGCACTCAGGCAAGTACTTTTTAAAGGAGAGATCCCTGCCGGGACCCAGTGAACTACATCTCGTGCTGCATTAAGTTTTCTGCAGGGTTAGCTTCAACTTCATGTTTACATTACAGGGCACCTGCATCCTTTGAACACACTATATCTCAATCTTATTAAAATTTTTACTACCCATGCACAAGGCTTGCACCACAGTCAGCTTTCTTCCTCGCTGATTACTGCTCCACGACATGAGGGATGCCTGCTGATGGACAGAGAGCCCCTTTCCTCCTGCCAGGCAGCACACGGGCAGGCAAGACCCATACCCAGGAGTATCACCACACTCTTCTTTCCAAGGACCCATATGTAACACTGGACAGATCCAAAGCCTGCAGACAGACATATCTTTATCTCCAGACTGGATGGCAATCCAAAGAGAAGGTTTGGGGTTTCAGTGCTGCCTGCCTTATTTTCATTTACTGGACTAGGTTAATCAGTCTGCTTTATTAGTAGCCATGTGAATAAATGGCTGTCAGCTGAAGCCCAGCCCAGCTAAAACACCTACAATGCAGGTTTGTGAAAATAAGTGACAATCAACACCATTATGTTGATTTTTTGGCTTTTCAGAATAAGTGACCCTGGTGTCCTGTTAGTCCCCTGACCTTTCAGGCCACAGAAGAGCGTCCAGGAGCATTTCTCCCCTACAACCTTTTGACAGCAATAAACCACCCAGTTAGCACTGTATTTCTGGAGATTTGCCATCGCCAGCCAAGATTCCTGAATTGCATTTTACTGGCAACTGTGTACCCCAAGGATGTGAATTTTCAGCTGGTGCAGTCCTGCAGGACTTGCTGCAGGAAACCACTTCTAACACAGTGAGTGTGCTTTCATCTGTAAAGGCATCACTCCTCAGAATTCCCTTCTTGTTCTGATTTTGTACATTGCAGAGGCTGTTGGTCTTCCAGTGCTCACATCAGGCTCAATGAACTGCAGAAGGCAATTTTCTCGGGCAGAATGAGAGTGCCCCTGGTTTTTCTGGAGGGTTGTGGTTCTTTTTTTAAACAAACTCCTCCCTTAGTTGATACTGTGTAGGTGTAAATAAAAAGCCCAAAGTTTTTTTTCAAAATAAGTCAGTCAACAGAATTAATTATTAGCCAACCTAAAAGTGAAGACCTGTGTCATCCTCAGAAACGTAACTGCAGTGAGAAGACAATTCGGTGTCTGTTGGATACCTGAGTTCCTTCCAAAAAGGGGGTGGAAAAAAAAAGCTGCATGGTTCTCATAATGTAAACCACGCACACTCACTGGTCTTCAGACATGGGAACACACCAGAGAATAATTTCCACTCAGAGCAATGAATGAGAGCATAATGTAGAGTACCTTTAAACAAATACTGCAGTTGACTCCTACATACAGGGTTTCCAGGAAGAGAAAACATCTGTAGAGTATTAACCGACCCAAGAAACATTTAACAGGCATTTGTCAAAAATTTTATGCCAGAAACACATTTGGAATTTAAGTTGGTAGAGCTGGGTCAGAGTTACTGCATGTGCTCACATGTACACACAGGTATAGCTGTGCATATACCCCTATCCTGTGCTTTCCTAAAATCCACACCCCCTCCTGACATGAGCCACCAGCACAAGGTGATGCTTTTCTCTCCCTCTCTCCAGTGCCATCTTCCCTCACCAGCTCCCTGGCACTTCTGCTGGCAACTTCAAAACATCTCCTAGGAAGCTGGGAGGCAAGAAGGGCACCAGGACCGCACCAGTACGAGTCATAGAATCACAGAATTGTAGGGGTTGGAAGGGACCTCGAGAGATCATCGGGTCCAACCCCCCTGCCACAGCAGCTCCCTAACTCATATCGCACAGGGAGGTGTCCAGATGGGTCTTGAATATCTCCAGGGAAGGAGACTCCACCACCTCCCTGGGCAGCCTGTCCCTGTCACTGTGCAGTTGTTTCAAACACTGGCATTGCAGTCTCACTCTTCCAGTCCAAATGCAGAATCACATCTGGAGTTGGAAGGGACCTCAAAAGACCACCTTGTCCAACCCCCCTGCCAGAGCAGGATCACCTAGACTACAATACAAGTTACCTGCCAAACTAAACTAACGATTCTGTGCCTCTGCTTAATTGCCTCATTTAGCTTTGCACACGCAGACATCTCCATTAACTTCAGAAGAGCAGAGAAATGCAGAGCTATGCAAGCGTTTGAGAACCAAAGCCAAGACCAAAGTTAGAACACTGACCACGTTCTCACTGGTTAAAGTTTTAAGTCAGAGCAAAATAGTTTTAAGGATCCTCACTTTAACTGAACAAGAAAAGGGAAAGAAACAGGGAACAAAACCAGCACTACTGAAAAAAACCTTCCTAAAGATAAACAGTCTGTTCTTCTATACAAGATGCAGCAGATGCCAAAGAACTAATCAAGAGCTGCTGAGGCTGTAGTGGGATGAATACTTCAAGTTAGCATGAGTAAGTGAAGGAAAAACCCAAGCCAAACCAGTGCTTTCTTCATTGTGCCTTAGCTGCTTTTATTTCTCATTTTCACACCATTCCTTCTCTTGTGTCAGAATCCCTGTTTGTGCAGCTACAACAGCGATTTGACAGCTTATCCTGCTGCAAACTAACTTTTCTTTCTGGCAACATCTGAGGACCTGATCTGGGTTAGACTGCTTCTGAGGCAGCAGGAGTAGCTTACAATGTTTCCATAACATCACAGATCCTCTCAAATTAAAATGCTCCTTGAAAAAAAAACACAAACCAAGCCAGATACCATTGAAGACAGTGATTTATTATCTCCCTAACAGCCAAGTTTCATCGTCTTCATGCACAGCCTCTGCCCCATGACCCTCAACACCTTTCTCCTCTGAATTTGTTTGCAAAGGGTTGATGAGAAGTCGTTTGCATGGTTTATACAGAAATATTCCTCACTACATTTAAGTAATGTCCTGCTTGTGAGCCATTAGGGAGCACAAAGGTCTAGCATATATAACAAAGATGGTCATCCCAGCAACCAAAGGCACCCCTTCCCAAAAGCACCTAAGTAGACAAGCAAACTGACCCATGAGTTACTTTCCTTACAAGGAAAAATACAATGCCAGTAAAATACAGTTGGATGACACCTAAATTGGTTTTTACAGGACTCCTGGTCATCCTACAACCCTTCCACACTAAGGAGATGAACGTATTCCTCAAAGGGTCTATAAATGGAGGTCGCCCAGGGTATTAAGCACAAGTTTTCCTCCCTTTTCTTCACCCAAGCGTGACATGCTGATGAATTATATCTCCGTGGCACAGGTTTAATGCTGTCTTCTGCTACCTTAATGGAAGATCAGAGATGCTATTTTTAACACAGTGTGACAGACCATTACAGTTTCTTCCATCACTCCGAATGCAGCGGAAGATTAAGTAAACTATGATAATGTATTTGCTACATGCTTAACACAGCACTTCCCTGAGAGCTGCAGAGGGGCAGAGCTGGTCCATGGAGAGGTGATCATGGGGAGACAAACAAACCATCATGCTTTTCATGTCAGCCAACATCAAGTGCACCACGATTACAGAAGTCATTTTGAAAGAAAAACAGGCAGAAGAGCGAATGTAATTTTAGCTATCAAATAAACCCAACCTTGAGATAGTTTATATCCCTAAGCAGGAAAAAGGCAAGGTGAAGATTTGCACTGGCAGATTAATGCAACATTGCAACAATATGCAAAGTCTAACCCATAGTGGCAGTACTGTTAGACTGCCAATTGCCTACCACCTCCTCTACATACTCAGGTTACCAACACCCAACACAGCAGTAACAGTGGCATCACTAGTTCATTGTGATCTTTGAAACAATTACTTTAGTTTTGTTAATTTTTAATAAGAGTAAAGAAAGATAGATATATACTGTATACTACAATGTATTAGTTAGAACAGAAAAATCAGGGAAGATACTTAAATCGCTGTTCTGTTCTACTAAGTCCTGTTATAAAAGGGGCTATGCACCTGTGTGAGTGGGGCCAGCTCAACACTCCACAGAAGCAACAATGGCAATGACAGCTGTCCTGCCACTACTGTACATATCTTTAAATCTATATTTTACACATGAGGATTTGAATGGATAAGGACCTTACTGTTTGCCTGTAAACTCATCCTGTGGCAGAAACATGCAAAAGGGGCTCTCTGACAGATCAGTGGTCGGTCAAAGGAGGGGGGTGAGGAACGATACTGCCACTCTGGTTTAATTTGGGATGGGTGGAGGGGCTAAAGGAGTATCCTGTGATCAGCACAGGGACTAGAAATCCTAAAAGGTGTTGTTGCTATTCCTAAATCACCCTGTGTGAAGCAACTGACAGAAGGGCAGGAGGCTGGGATGGTGGATGGAAATTCACTTGACGGGCTGTACTGCCATCCTAGCCTCATCGCAGACAGGTGGAGCAGTCAGCTCCTCTCTCCACAGTGCCCACAAATCCCTGAAGGATCATTTACTCAGTCTTTGTTCTCTAATGAGTAGATGGCATAATTAATGGTAAAAGACTCCTCTTTCTGTGGCCCAAACTGTTTCCTGAAAGGGCAAATTATTCCCTTCCTTCATATATATATTGATTTGTAACTTTTACAGATTGTGTTCATGTTCCTAAGTGTGCATTTTCTTCTAGCCTCTTTGATTATGAAAACAGCTCCAGAGAATTATCCTGAAGGGCAAGCACCACATAAAACCCACCAGGAGTGGAAAATGCTACCCAACAGATTATTTTGGGAAATAGAAGTAAAATAATCTCAAAATTCTGGACACAGTTAGGAGTTTGGCAACTGCACAAGCTGTTCTGCTCCCAAACGTTCAGTAAAGAAAATGCTGAGAGTCTGAAAGCCCATGCATGACACAGAAGTTCCCTGCACATGTTAACTCTTTGCAGCAGCGGCTATGAAGCTGTTACTTCAAAGGATCTGTCAAGTAAAACAGTCAAATGTATTAAAAGAGTCAGACTAAAATGTTAACAGGCATACATTCTTAAGCCTACAAAAAAGGTCCTTTTTTTTTCCCTGGACAGACAGGGTATCCCACAGTTTATTCTTCACAATGAACCTGGGTATTGTTATGACTCACAGTGTCCCATACCAACATTAAATGGCCATGACTGGCTATTGCTGCTACTGGTTTCTTGTGTCCTGGTCCCTTAGCTTTCCTCGAAGGCCATCTGAATGGCACAGTGCTCTAAGCTTTCACATTAATAAAATGATGAATAAGAATCTGGTTTGAAATGTTAACAACTTGCTCCAGACTCTCTCTCCTGCTACCCCCTGCATGCACAACAAACGGCATTCAAAGCCACTACTGTGATGCTCAAAGCTCACCCTGGAACCCTTGTCACCTGGAGTTCGTGCTTTGAGTCCATAATAACTGTTTTCACACCAATCTCTTTCCCCTTTATTTTTTTCGTAAGCCACTAAGCACTCTAGGGACCAAGTATCTCTATCTCAGTGACGCTCTCAAGACTTCTTTCCATGGCTGTCCTTCTTTCACATTATGTGGAAATCAGTGCTGAGCTCCATATCCCAGTCTCTGCTTCCCAGTAAAGCAATGTATTTAGTCATTCATGAGCTTTTCTTGCTTTGCATTAGTATGAACTCGTAACTTTCAAATGTTTCATCAAAGATTAAAAAAAAAAGCCCAACCCAAACCCCCTCCCCCCTCCCCAAAGACATGCATGTATACTGTAGCCATCTTCACTCAGGTTCAGAAGAGATGCTGGCAGCCAAGACAAGGTAGCACAGATACACACTCCGCATTCTCCTGCGCCTCACAGGAGTGTAGTGATGGAGAATGTAATTTCTGGTTCTTAATCTCTTTTCACCAGTAGCTCTGAGTGCAAATTCCACTCTGGACCTAACCTTTCCCCCACCCACATTTTCCTACATGGAAATGAAGTGGTGTTTCCCACAGGATATTCCAATTTGCACAAACTGATGCGAGCGGATAGAGGACAGAAAGGCAAAAGCCAGGTGGAAGGATTCTTGAATCCCATTCAGCTACACATCTGCCTCCTCCCAACCAGCGTATTCGCTTCGTTTTTAGGGTGCCTAAGCTTCAGCCTTGGTGGGGGGCGTCTCCTAACAACCCAACTCACATTTTCATGCTTCATGTGTTTCAGGAGGCGCAGCTCTCGGTAGGCTCGCTTGGCAAAGAGCTCAGACTGAAACGGGCGGTACAGTTTCTTGATGGCCACTTTGGTACCGCTTCTTCCATCGAAGGCTGAGCTGTAAGGGAGAGGGAAGAGTTCAGCGAGCGAGGACCCAAGCGAGTCTGTGGGTGCTGGCAAGAGGATGCGTCCTGCCCTGGGCTGCCCAGCCCTCAACCTGCGGCCTGCCACAGGGTGACGATGTGGTCTCCCCGCTCCAAGGCAAGGAGCCCACCTCCCTACACACCTTCTCTGACAGCGTCTAGTTTCATTCGTCTCAAAGGCCGCCAGGGCCCCGCGGTGTAAAGTAGCCAAAAGCTTTAAAGAGGAACGTCTGGGCAGGAAGAAAAAGCAGCAAAACCACCACCAACAGCAAAAGTAAATCCCACAAAACCCCCAAACCGCGTGTCACATCCCAAGGGCCAACACCCCGGGCTCTGGGGCCGCTGCCCCTGCGGGCGAGCCGCGGGCTGGGGCCGACCACCGCGGGCAGCGCTCCCGGGCAGGGCTGGGCGGGGGCGGCGCCCCGGGCTCCGCTCCATCCGGGGGCGAAAACAGGCGTGGGACGGAACGCGGTACGCCTGAGGGCTGCCCCGCCAAGGGCCGGGCTCCGATAGCGGCACCGCCCGCCTCCAGGCGCCCTGCTCGGGGGGCGGCCGGCCCCGCTGCCCACCTGGCCGCCCCCCTTCAGCGCCCGCGGGGCCCGGCAGCGCCGGGCGGGGCCAGGCACAACAACCGGAAAAAGTTGGCAAGCAACAACGCGAGAGAGCGCCGGCCCGGGCAGCGGCCCCCCGGCCCGGGCAGCGGCCCCCCGGCCCGGGGCAGAGGCCACCGCTGCGCCCCGCCGCTGCCCCCAGCCGCCTCCTCCCGGGGGTGCCCTGCCCCGCCCCGCCTCGCCTTCCCTCGCTCACCAGACGGCTCCGTAGGCGCCAGACCCCACCGGCTGCAGGTCCCGGTAGCGGTCCCGCACTTCCCAGAGGGTCTTGGTGATCTCCTGCCGGTAGAAGCCCTTCTTGGGGGAGGACATGGCGCTGCGGCCCCCCGCCGGCACCCGCCGACAAAGAGCCCGGGCGGGTGGGGGGGAGCGGGAGCGGCCAGCGCCGCCAAGCCGGGCTGCGGCGAGGGGCTGGGCTTGGGCGAGCGGCGCCTCCCGCCCCCGCCCCGCACACCCCCCACGGGAGGCCCGGCCGCCCGCCCCGCGCCTCCTCCGGCAGGGGTGGGAGCGGGGCCGGGAGCGGCTGTGTCCGCTCTCCACCCTCAGCCGTGCCCAGGACACCTGGCAGTGCGCTCCCAGGAGGCGGCAGCGAACCGCAGGGCAGCGAACCGCAGGGCGTCCCGGCGGTGGCGCGGGGTGCAGCGAGCCGTCCAGCCCGCCCGTGTGCCCAGCGGCAGCGCAGCGTGCGCGGGCAGGGGGGAAGCAGCAGGTGCCGGGGCTCTCGGTGCCCGCGCGAGCCCTTGCCGCGGAGCTGGCACCGAATCCAGGCCAGCCCCTCTCACGGTGCGTGTGCACGCCGCGGTGTGGCACCTCGCCCGGGGGCTCCCTTGGCGAGGCTCTGGCTTGGCGCCCCGTTGAGATGCAACCGAGTTTTACCGTGCCAGCGGCCCCAAGCCGTAAGGGCCTGGGCTCGATGGGAGCCCGCGGTACGAAGGTGAGCATTCAAACCACCTGGGCGCGAAGGTGCACGGCCGAGAGCTCCCCAGTTCGTCTCGGGGTCAGAGCCCTGTTGCGCGCAGGTGCGCAGCGACAGGCCGGCGCTTGAGGCGGTTGCTGGGAGCCAGGGGTCCCGCGTGTGGGCGGCGCGACGCGAAGCAATGGCCGTGCCGGAGCACGGGGAGCGGCCCCCTCCTCTGTCGCCCTGCAGCGAGCAGGCCCGGCCCGGCCCGCGTAACGCCAAGACCTGCTTTAATAAAGATGTTTTATGTGCGCTTGGTGTGAATGCAATTAAAATTCTTGCCCTTCGGGGTGCAGCAGAGGCTTTGTCTGGTCTGACTGCACCCCCCGGCAATGTTGCTGAGGTCAGGTCATTCAGACTTGCTGTCGCTGGAGTTCCGTTTGCGGCTGAGCCGGAAAGGGGCCATCCATCCGCCTGAGTGTCCTAGCTTTGGGGAGCTGCCACAGGCCCAGACCTTGTTCCTGCCCCGCTACTGAATGTGGAAGAGGAGCCCTGCCCTCCCTCCTCCCGATACTGGATACTCCTTGGGTATAGGAGGAAAACACCATCTCTTAAGTTGCCCCTAGAGCAGCGGTGCGAATTGGCCAAGCCTGGGCTAACGTCCTTCCAGCCAGTCCCTGCGCTTCCCAGCGCTGCTCTCCGCTGGCCTGTCTGAGTCCCGGGTTTGGTGAGGACAGAAACCACCTTTCTGACGTTTGGCTGGTAATATGAGGCTCATGTCAAGTGGGAGACTATCCGCTGTCCCGGCAGATTCATTCGTTGATTTTTCTCATTCCTGACCTCACTTTCACGCTGCTCGCTATTCACGTGATGGCTGGAGTGAGGAGTGGTATGGCAACGGGGAAGGCTAGAGCATCTTTACCTTCCACCCAGTTTGGAGCCAGTCCATTAGTTAAATGGCTTTTAATGAGATATATATATATATGCATCCATCACAGGAAAGATTAGTTCTGCTTTTCATTCCTCGACTATTTTTCTTTGTCCAGTTATGTCAGAGTGATGGGTTTTTTCACTACTTGCTTTTTGTCAATGCAGAAAGCAGATGATTTTGATACAGTAGAAGAAAGTACTAACCCAGCACCGAGATAACATCATTCTTATGCAGAAGCTGAGAAACTTACAGAGACACTTTTGTAAGGTATTTTAAATTCAGTTACAGGATTGGCCGATGCTGTTTTCCCTGTGTTTTTATCTTCTTTTTTTAAGCATTTAGGTATACTTTGCTGCAGATGGATGAGGTAGCAGCACAGGTCAAATACAAGACCAATTTTCATGTCATATCACACATATGGGGGATGAAATTATAAACTTACTGGAAAGACTGGGGATTCGGCACTGTTTTAGGAAGGGAAGCTTTGTCTAATAAAACCAATACAAGTGTCTGTCAAGGGAGTGAGAAGGGAAACTTGGATCCCTCCACAACTGGTAGATCTTATAGCAGCATCACAAGACTTGCATGAGCCACAGCATCCTGCTTGGCTCGGCTGGATATATGTGGTGATGTATTGTCCCAAAGACAATCTGTTGTAATGAGACTAATAGGATACTACGGCCATATTTTATCCCAGACAGTGTGTGCTTGGCAGGGTAAATTAAAGAAAAGGAATGCTATCAGCTGGTTTTGCTTTTGGCATATATTTCTTGTGCCATTTACAGAACAAAAAGGGACTTCACTCAGACATCATGAGTAAAAGGTAATACGTGCAGTAATGATGCAAAAATCCCACTTTCCTAATGCCTACCTCATAAATGGAAGGATGGCAAAGTTGTTAACCATGATGAAACATTCGTTGTGGTGCCTTTTTTTTTTTTCCTGAAAGAGCCAGCTTTCAATATATTGGGAGGGTTGCCACCAGCTGCAAAGCAAATGGGTTGGATGGGATATATACAGTAGCCTTTCTGATCCCTCTGGGGACTGAGAACTCAATTTACACTCCAGCCTGGACATGAGGCTTCAGTGCTGGAGCAGGAGCTCTGCAAGAAGAGCTGTGAAAAAGCTCACCATGCTTTCCCAAGAAAGTTTTGCAGGTGCTGAGTCTGGTGAGAGAGTTTGATGGCAATGCTGCTTGCAGCAAACTGTTTATTAGCAGTGATAAATTGTCACAGCTTCGTTTGTCAGGAGCGGAACTGTGGGCCTGCCGCTGGGCCCTGGGCAAAGGAGACATGCCTCTATCAGCACGGAGAAGGATTGGTGCCTCAATCCCCCAGTCCAGGCAGTGGCAATGTGGATTCAACCAGGGGAAAGCAGGAGATCATACCAAGTCCTTGGAAAAATCCAACATCTTCCCTTTCTGCCTGTCCATGCCTATGAGATGTCATTTGCATGGTCATTTTCTTGATACGCTAAATTACAGAAGAATAATTTAGTTCTGTAAGATGTACCTTAAAAGTCAATAAACATAAAATCCTGATGAACTGTCAAAGGCTGACCTCTAGAATACTGTTTTCTGTAGCCAGCTTTCTATCCCTACCTTCTGAAACTACGCTGTTCCTGCCTCCTAAGATAACATTGCCGTGGAGGAAGTATGTCCCTTTTATTATTTATTACAAGAACTAAAGCTTAAATAAATTTAAAAAAAAATCTGTTTCCATCTGAAAATATCCCCATGCTGTGGTGTCCCCACCCTTCCCCGTTGGAGCTGCTGCCAAGGATTTTGCAACTTTTACTGCTTTTGTCTCTCTGACCCCTGAGCAGGGTGCTTCAGCTCTAGTTTCCGTGCGAGGGAGCCGGCCCGGGTGCCTCCCCGTGCTGTGAGGGTGCTGGGCCACCCTCAGAAAGGAATAAATATGCACCTAGGTGCTTTATTTTTGTTTAAAAAATAATAATTTGAGGGGGTTATATTTAACTGACCATATAATTTGTTCAAGAGGCTGAGTGAGAACTTGCTAAGTAGCCGCTTACTACTCCGTTGTCCTTACTTGCTGGAGGGGGTTGGAGAAAGCATTGCTGGGTGTAGAGAATAGGGGACAGCTGTGTATAAACCAACTGCTTTTAACACTCTTCTTTCTCCTCAGAGCCCACTGAAAGGTCCTCTGCATACTCATTCCTACAATAAGCTGCAAGAGTTTAAAGGATCAACATCTGGGTCTGAGGTGCTATTGGAAAACAGACTCACCTGTGTCGAAGAGCTTCCCAACTTCAGTGCAAAAAATTGTATTAAAAGAGCATTAAACGGTATCGCTGATAGCTTTATGTATTTCTCTGTTAGATAGTTGTGCACATCACCTGCTTAAATCACAAAAAACTTAGTGGCACTCTTGCCCTGTCTTCCCCACCCTTCCTACCAGTGCATTTGTTGCATTTCCATCCCAGTCTGAGGAGAGAGCTGGGCAGGACAGGAGCATGCTGTAGGGGTTTTTTGCACAGGCTATAACTTAACTAGGGTTTATTCTCATTGGAGCTTTCATTCTCTATTATAAAATGAGTATGAAATAGGTATATATTATCTTAGAACTGGTCTACAGGACGTTGTTCTGTAAGGAGTGAAGTACGGCTCAGCAGAGGCTGCCAGTTATGGCCAATTTAATGTATATTTGTCTCAGGGCTGCCATTGTGATTCAGTGCTTCTATTGCATTCAGTAACACTTGTGATCAAATAATTGGAACCTAAAAGGAGTGGCTAAAACCCTTGCACTACAGCACACATCTTAATTTGTGACAATAATTGAAGCTGGGGGACTGTGTGAGTGGGAAATGAAGCATTTGTATGCATGCAGGGTGGAAGCCTAATTGGAGAGTTGAGCTCATTATGTAAAAAAATCCCATATAAAGGATGAAGTGTCGGATTGGTTGGGAGATGGGTGTTTGTATAGGAAACTCACAATATATTCCCTCCTTGGAGTGAAAACTTAAGACCTTTTTAGGCATATTGTTCAATATTTTATCTCGCAGAAGAAAGAAGGTCAGTGGCAGCTACGCTAATGCAGCTTTCTAAGTCTCTTGGTACTAGGTCCCATAAAACCCCCTACGCTTTTTGCCTCGGCTCATAAATTAATGACACTTGGTACTCTCACATATGCCAGTGGGCTGATTTTCTGAGGACCTGCTTTAGAGAGTTGCACTGCATCTGTACACCCTGGTGGCATGATTTGTGTCTGAGAGAAAGGAGAAGCTGCTTTTAAAGCAAACACAGGCATCACTGTTAGTTCCTTCCTGAGGAGCATCATCTTGCCAAGGCTGAACTCCTTTCTGCTGCTACCAAAGGGCATTATTTACTCAATTTACGGTGTGATTTTCCTTCAGTGAGAATGAAATCTTTACCACTGCTCATCTGCCAGGGATTCTTGGCCCAAGTCAGCAATTTGCAGATGTAGCAAAGAATACTTATGTATTTTGTGCCTGTAACTAAATATGGTGCTTTTTGTTCAGCACAATCACCACTGAGTGGGCCCCGAGAGTTGGGAAGGTGGATTTCTCTTGTTACGATCCAGGAGCACACGTGACAGGAAGAAAGGAAGGAAGTGGGGTTTGTATTAACCGCTCCCCACCTCTGTCAAAGGTGCTTTTCCGGCCAGCTTTTTGTGCTTGAAAGGGTTGTGTCCCCCCATCCCTAGGCTGAGCTCGCTGTGTTGGATCCTGCAGCGTACTGAGCCTCCTTCCTTCCTCCTCACATCTCCTGCATCATATCAAGCACCTGCCAGGAGCACTAAGGAGAATTCTGCAACAACACTGTCCAAGTGATGGCTCTTGACTTACTGGCACAAGATGCATATTTTTTTCATGTTATCTAATTTCCTACTCCCCCCTCCAAATTCCCAAAGTTATTAGCAACCCTGCTGTTTCATACTTGTGTAGCCACTTCGTACACTCTGGGAGGAGGGAATTCTCTGTGTTATGCTGAGCAATACTTCCTAACACTGTGCTAAACCAGCCTCAGTTTTTCTTCCCATTAGCACGCTTGTAAATTAAAGATGTTTGGTGTAAATTCCACTTTGGCCATGGTGTATCAATTCCCTGGGCTTCAGTGCTGATTAGGTGGAGTGCTTAAAAAATGCAGATGCAGATTTTACAATAAATACTGTGTAAACTTATACATACCAAAACATTGACATGTATGCAAAAGAGGTTTGGGGTTTTTTTTTCCCTTTTGCAAGATCTTTTGCTTCCAACGGTGAATAGAATTACCAGACTTGGGGTAGCATTGAAATGATTTCAGTTCAGCAGGTGGAGGGATAATAAGCTCTCCTGAGTGAAAGCTGAAATTACATAAATTCAGATTAGAAGTAAATTGTTCACAATGACAGTAATTAAACAGAGAAAGCCATTGGAGAGTCGTGTCCTGCCCCAGTGGGAGTCTGGGCTGCCCTCTCCACTAGCATCGCTCAACTGTGCTCGTCTGAGCATCCCTTCTGTACTTTGCAGGTGGTCAGGGACCATGAGCACCCTCGTGTTGTGTGGGCTAAGACCTATGCTGCTCCCCCCAAACATATACACAGTGAATTAAGGACCTGCAAAATCACTGCTGTAATGGTGAAAGAGCGGTGTCAGGAGATTAAATGGGCACAGTTGAAGCAAGCTCCACTCCAAGCTTTGCAAATAGAACCTGTAAACAATGACTCCATTAACGACAGACGTTTTTAGCAAGGAAATGTTTACAAAACAAAATCCTTACAGCTACATTAATTTACTCCTGAAAATTTCTCCTGAAGTGACCTGCCTCACGGCTTCAGGGAGCACAACAAAGCCCCCAGCCCTAGGTGTTTGCCTCCACTCGCCTCTTCTCTGCTGGCTGGCGAATGCTGTTTTCCACCTGCGCTGGAACGATAAGCACCGTCAGTGCCCAGCCTTCCACCCTTCTCTCCCTACTGGGTCCTGGCTTGCCAATTACCCTGCCTTCCTGCTGTAAACTGATAGACTTCCCACACCGCAGCCCCACCTTGGATTATCACAAGGGACTCGGTTACCTGTTCTGGAAAAATACTTTTAATTAATGGTTTTTTTGAGGTCTAAAAAAATCACCCTCATTTTGCAAATCTAGGAAAAGGATGTCTCTCTCCCTGCTTTTTTTTTTTTTTTCCTTCCTTGACATTAGAACGAGATGACTTATGAGTTTTGATGGTATTTCATTAAAAATAGCTGAGCTCCTGTTACCCACTACTGTCACCTTTGATTAGTTTAAATGCCACTATGATTGTATTCTCCCTACATAATTTATGTCCTAGGAAAAATTACATCTTTGAACGTAAGATTGTAACTGTGTGCTTAAAGAAGACTCAGAGTTGACAGAAGAGCAAATTTTGGAATTGGTATAAAAATTTCTGTCCTTCTACCTTGAGTAGCAGAGATATGGCAAGAGCAGGCTATCTGGTCTTTGCCTACCACATAGTCTTACTCGTCCTTTCAAACATTTGGTGATGGCCACCCTCATAGTCAGTAAACCAGATGAAAGAAATGATGGGGCAAATCCCACGCTAAATTAATTATTGTTGGATGCAGGAGGTTCTCAAGAAATGTCTTTGCTTCATCCTTGCTGTTCCAGATGGAACAGAGCTGCAGAACAGGCTAGCAAGCTCATGTTATCAAATTTCAGGGAAAACAATGCACTGAGCTCCTTTTCTGTTCACTGGTAAACAAACAAATGGAAAAAAAAAATGTATTTAAGACATGACTAAGTGATTATATTTATTATGTAGTCAGAGAAACCATCTAAACATTTATCACTTTGCCACCTATTTTAGTCACCGTGAAACTCAAGTCGTTGCATAACCATTACAGGCCTGATCAAGCCATGGTAACCACAGCCAGGCAACAATTCAGAGGATTCCCAGGAATACCATGGAATTACTTACTTCCAGATTAATGTATGTTGCAGAAAGCTGAATACAAATGGCTGCATTCAACTCTGTGCAAGTATCAGATAACTGGCCAACATTATCAACAACTGTCCACCACGTTGTCCACAAATCAGGAGCACATTTTCTAGATGGAATGCATATTTCTAGCTCTTAAAGAGGATGAACATTACTGTGTCAAGTATCTTTGAAAAATCAAAATACTTGGCCTTGTTTTTTTTTTTAAAAATCTGTTTATTAAGAAAAAAAGCTTCTCTTTGTACATAGAAAAGATACAGAGGAAAGTAAATTACCTCAGGTAAACAGCTGTACAACTGAATCTTAATGACAAAAGTTGCAGAAAACCCAAATAATATAAAAAGCCACCTCCAAAATGAGACTCTGACAGAGTGAGACGCAAAAATGAACAACATCAAACAACAGTGAATTGCAAGTATGTAGAGAAAGACACAGCCAGTACACCACAGGAGGCCTCATGCCAAAGGATATTCCTGGTTTAGTATTATGTCTTCAATGGGGAAATGAGATCAATTTAATTCTTTAAGACATTTTGGTATCCAACATATCCTGCAATCTATTATTTAATTTTCCAGATTTTCAGAGCTGGAAAGCCTTTAACAGTTTGCTTAAAAAGAAACTCTGATGAGATGGATGTTTTGTTTTTCACAAACAGATTCTTAAATCTTCTTAGTTTGTCTTGTCTTCCAATGGCATTTATTAGATTATTTTCCTGGTGATTATGTGAAGGAAAACAAGACAATGAGGAATACTGAACTGAAAGCTGTGACCTGAACAGAGTGCTCTGGCATCGCCACCTATGACAGCCTTTGCTGAAGCTTGCAGGAGACTCAAGAGTTCTTCAGGGCACCTTCCTGAAACCCGGGCACATCTGCCAGCACTCCCCTGATGGCACAGTTAGGAGCACCACTGGGAATTAAAATGGTCTCAAAAACTGATGCCGTGCAGGTTAAAAAAAACAACCAATAATAATATATCTCTACATGGGGAAAAGAATGAGAGCAGACACTTGAATGGCAACAGAAGACAAAGATTTATTTTTACTAACTGTCAACTGGTGTTAAGATCGCTCGAGAGACATCCAGCAAATTTGTAAGACCACCACAGATATGACTACATATGCATATTCTGCCTATCTCACTACCACGGCTCTCTTCATAAAGGCACTAACTATAGATATATGAAAACAGACAGATAAAATGCCAGGGGAGGAAAAAAAAAAAAGGATTGCTTGTATGGACTTCTATGTTTATGTTTGTATACATTCATGCTTTTAAATGTACAATTTTAAAATGAATTTTAAAAGTCACTTTTATTTTGGCAAAATACAACTGATAAAATGAAACATGCAGAACACACAGCTCGACAGAACTCAGTGCATAATTTTGACAGAATGAAGCAGTTCTTCATCACCCTCTGTGAGCTGGGAATACATTCATATCACAAGGCAAAAAAAACCCCAACCAACCCCAAAACAACCCACCCAAAACGGACAACATCTGGCTTCTGTATAATGCATCTGCTTTTTTCACATCTTCTCCAACATCTTTGGATAGTAAAATCTATGTCTGACCACAGGTTAAATTGTATGGTTATATTTTAACAGTCTTCATAGTGCAGCAAGGCAAGATAGACCTGCCCGTGTTCACTGTTCTATCTCCAGGCTATCCATTTTTAAGTCGGGGGGTTTAAAGCTAATCACTTCTTCATAGGTAAGTTCTGTAGAAAAGAGGTGAGGGAGAGAGACAATTAGGGGATAATTTTTTTCAAAAGACAAAATATTCCAGAAAAAAAAAAACCCTGGTTCAATGGCTGCACATGACTTGTAGTTTGTATTTCCAGTCCTTTTAGAGTCCAGATGCAAAAATAGACCAAATTCACCAGGAATCTTTCTGTTAACCTCAGATTCTGAACTAAGACTCACAAATACTCTTATTGTACAACATAGCTATCCCCTTCAGCTAGTTACTAAAACACACAGGCCCTGAAATGGAACCATCAATTATGACCTGCCAAAATGATGTAATAAAAGAGAAAATGGAATGGAAAATGGAATCTTTAAAAGCACCCAAACTGGTTCTAAAGTGTACGCTTTTAACTGTGGGGAATATCCTATACCATCTTACAGTCAGTTGCCTCCAAGGTAAATCACTTGCAATGCTGATGCCTTGGCATCTAGGTTTTGGGTTTTTTTACATTTTATTTTAAAGGACTTAATTCGAGGGTCTCCTGCAAAAGAAGTTCTTTTGTCTTAGAAGAATGTAACAGTTCTAGTCTAATCAGGAAAGGTTTAATTAGAAGTATGGAATGCTTGCTATTTTACCCTGCTTTGGGAATAGTCCTTTTCATGCCCTGTTTTGTGTCTTCCACAGTAACAGAAAATTATGTCTGTGGCTACCTCCTATGTATATTCTCAAGTTAGATATTGTATTTTAAGGACCAAATCCCATTCACACACGAATAGGTAACTAACAGTGCATTACTTCAGGATGTCTTTTCCAAAAAGAAATACTTGAGATGGTTCAAACTTGTGCCTACTAGTTTGTGTATGGAATAGATCTCTCTGAGACAACTGCTACTCATGCAAGTAGACCTTTCACTCCTCTAAAAAGCATGTAAAAATCTGTCCTGGTTTCAGCTTAGCAATGGGCCATGCTGAGTTTTGCATATGCTCTGGCTGTGACATGCTGTAGCACGATGCTCAGTGACCAGCGTGCCAGCTTCAGCCAAGGATTTCTCTGAAAGAAATCCTGCATGCAGAACCCCTGAGGCAGAAGGATGCGTTAGGGGACTCCTCCAGTGACTGATTCGCTGCTATTAAGTAGCATGTGGCCACAGGCAGCCAGGGGGGAGCAGGCTGAAGTCAGAGGAAGCCAGTGTCCTCAGAAATTGGATGCCTGGCACTCTGTTAGAAGTTATTCCTGCTGGCTGTGCATTTTATGTTTACGAAGCTCCTCACTTGCTTCTCGTGCCACCTACTCAGCCGGGAGTAGAGATACTACGCTGAGATACACGCAGCTAAGGAGCCACGGTGCAGAGCGTTCAGCTCTGAACAGCATACTCTTGGCCTCTGAAATTCTGAAATATTTTTTACTGATTAAATGTGTCAGAAGGAAATTTGTGACCTTGGGCTGCAAACCTCAGCAGGGCACAATGGAGGCCAAGGAAACTCTTAATTGCATAACGTGTGAGAAAAAGAGCCTGAAATCTCATTTTACTTTGGTGCTCGGCCTCTCTTGGGACCAAGTGCTGCTGATTTTTAATTTGAACAGAAAAAGAGGGGAAATAATCCATTGACATTTTGAGGAACTGGGTCAATATTTCATGAACAATACAAACATTTTATGCAAATGTTGACCTTTCATGTCATCTTACTTAAATGTGGCACGCACTATACTTGGGGAAAAAAAAGAAAGAAAAAAAAAGTTTATTCCCTAAGATAAAAATATGGCCAGGAGGAAGAGGTGTATGTCCTGTGCCAGCTTTGAGATTTGTGTTCCAGGGGGGATGTTTCCCCTCCCTGTACAAAGAAGGAATTTTAACTGTAGTTCCAGTAAGGACAGTGATGTAGAAAGATATGATTCTGTTGTTCTTGGAGAATTCACCTCCACGTCCTCATTTCAGCTCAGAAAGTGTTAAGCCAAGACTGCTCCTGAAATAATTTCAGTGGAGTTTCATCACAAACAGAAACCAGCTTTGTGACTCGGAAACTGTTACATTTTCCTGTTAAAGATGCAGCCAGCAGAAAACGTAGCAGAAAACCAATCACCCCACTGTTAAGTACAGCAGCAAATTGAACATGCCTCTCCAGAAACAAGACATATGTGTGGTGATCTGAGCGCTGCCAGCTTTTGCAGAGGACAGTATTGTGTAAGGAGTAAGTGATACCAGTTGATCCTACTTGTTTGTATAGATGCCACAGGCTTCTAGAGAACCCCTTCCAGGGTTTCAGGAGGTTGCTTTACTGTATAGAGACCCAGGACCCTGCTCCTATCTTTCTTTAAGATGTATTTTCTGTAGTCAGTCTGCTTGTCTCCCCTGTGATGCCCCTGATAAATTATCAGCATTGCACAAATTGAAAGGCATGAGTAAGAGTAAGACATGGGAGCTTGGTATTTTTCCATCACAAGCCTACTCACCCTGTGAATAAATTTTCATCAAACCTTTCTGGAGTAAAACTTACAGAATATACAACAGAAACAGAAGAAGATTTATTTTATAGAATATATCATTAATCTTAAACTACGAGAAGGACTTTATTGACAAACAGGAACAATTAGTTTTCTAGAACATTATTCTCAATTTAAAATGTCTAGTAAGGGGTTTTAGCATGATTCCTCATAAGACAATGAGAAACTGGACTGTACTTTTCAGTACACTTGCAACCTAAATGTTTATCAGTGTTACTTCCGTGGCACTGTAGTGCAATGTGATCATGATGCAAGCATGGAATTAACTAATAAAAAGGGGTTGTTGCACTATTTCTCAAGAATGGGTTTTGGGGTGTCACTTAATAGTAAAATCATCACCTCTCATCTCAAACAGGATCAACAGCAGGTTTTATCCATTAATCCCAAGTGCTGGGGTATATAAAAATGATTAGTCAAATACACTTTTATGTGGAAAAGTTCCATTTTTGGAACAGAGATGATCAGAATGTCAAATAGCATCGCTTTCCTCAGGACAGTTACTCCAGCTGAGGATCTGACCTGTGTGCTTACCTGATAACTCACATCATCTTTTAGTTAAGATAGAGAATGTAGTGAGAGCTGATAGAATGGGGTAAGGGAACAAAATCCAGAGAGGAAACATAACGTTTTCCACATCTCCACTCCCACAAGCACATATGTGTACTTATCTTGTTTCCCTGAGAAGGCTTAAGAGTTCAAATTGCTGTGGTTAGAAACAGAGGAAAACTGTTACTACATCAGGGTTTTGTTCTGCTGTGTGTGTTTACTACTGCTTGCAATCCTGTTACCTTTCCACTCGTCTATGGTTCGCTCCTTATTCTCTATTGACTCGTCATACAGCTCAGCCTCAGGTTCATCGTCCGGATCGTGGTACTGTACAAAGTAGGGATGTGCAAGTGCTTCTGAGGCTGTGATTCTTTTATCACTGTCTAGTATAAGCATCTTCTCAAGAAGATCTACAGCTAAGAGAAAATGAGAAGCATGGTTCAAAGCCAGAAGAGACTGTAAAAGAAAAGGCAACTGTTTCCATACCAATCTATTCTCACTCACCTTAAACAAGGTTAACGTTACTGGCGAACCCATAACATTTAGACCTTCAGATGTTTAACAAGTTTTGAAGATTTTATACTGTAAGCACAAATTTCAGAGCAGAAGGAAGCTTCTGGTTTGCTTGTGGTGTGCACAAAGGTTTATTACGGTCTATTTGATATCTGATTCACCTCTTCAGACATCCAAGGCCTTCATTCTGGAAAGATCTCTGTGTGCTTAAAAGTTAAACATCCTGTGTTGTGCATCACGTGCTTAACTTCGTCTCATCAGTGTGAGCTTATGTAATTTAAAAGTGCAAATGTGAGATGACACTTTTAATTAGCTGCATCAATGAAATCATCAGATGAGCCAGCACAGAGAAAATATGTTGACAGTTGCAGAGTATTAGAAATGAGAAAGATGTGTAAGGCTGAAATTTGGTTTATATATAGTTTATCACAACTCTTTCAAATATGATGTAAAAATGATTTTCATGGCTTTAATTTGTTTGTATTGTCAGTAATATGTCTTTATGATATTAATACATAGCATGCTCTCATGTACCACGTGCAAATAAATCAAATTTTTTAATTAAAAAAAGTGTTCACAGGTACTTGTATTTGTAAAAATAAAATTCTCTTCTAATATGCAGAAAGAATTGGAAACATTTGAACTCATACTATTTCCCTATACACAATGTTTGAATTTGCACTTGATGGAACTGTCCAGGCACTGTAGTAAAATAACTCCAGTGACTCAAATGTTTGTCACCCTTGCCATGTCACAAGAAATGGATCACAGAAACATCTCTTTTGGGCAGTCAGAACCAATTGGTTAGACATAAAAACGATTGTGCAGGGTCAGACCACAGGTCTGTCTAGCACAGTATCCTGCATCCAACAATGGCCAATACATTCCTAGGAAATAGCACTCAAAAGGGTCATTCAAACGGCTACACTTCCTGGTATATTCTTCTGCTCACCAGCAATTTACAGCTCATGGCCTTCCTGAGCCAGAAGTGATGTCTCTAGTGTAGGCCCTGTGCATTTTTATTTATTCCTGCTATAAATAGCTGGCTTTTGCTTTGCTTTTCACCCCCAGGCCATTTCCCTTCAGGAGGTTCCAGTAATCTCCACCAGAAACAAAAGAGACAGGCTTCATGAAGGGAACAGTCTCGGACCAAAGGTTAAGCAAGGCTCTTCTCACTGGCCCGATCATTATTGTATGGGATCATGCAGCAAAGGAAGGCCTGAGTTCCTGTTAGTGAAAGGTTTAAACTGTATCAGTCTGACTTTCTTACCTAATGGATTTGCACCCCGAAATACTGCTTTCAAATCCTGTTGAGGCATATGTGGAAGAGATTCGATGTATTTTCTTGCCTAGGAATAAATTGATATATATAATGCATGCACAGAGGTTAAATTTTGCCCAGCAATAACCATACCAACGCTACAGATACAGGCGTAATTGTCATGTTTCCTATAGGCAGGAAACCCTCTTTACGTGAAACCGTAACGTATGGCTTTGTTTTAAACAGTCACTCCTGTATATTGCACAATAAGCATCAGCGTTTTAAGAGGGTATATTTTCCCCTAAGGGTTATGTGTTAGTCATTCGTGTTTTGATCTATGCTTACTGGTTCGCTGTGGTATATCCCCAGGGAACACGTGCATATAATGTTCAACTAGAAATTGCAACTTAAATTATCTTTCAGTTACCCTCAGTGAAGTGGTACAACCCAATCTGCAAGCTTCCCTCCTCTCTCTCTCCTCTGTCGAACTGTAGCTTCACTAACCAAAGAACAAAATCCTGATACTTCCAGAGTGCAGACCTTCAGATGTTTAACAGGATTTATCATAGAATCTTAAAATCACTGACTGGTTTAGGTTGGGAGGGACCTCAGAGACCATCTGCTTCCAATCCCCTGCCATGGGCAGGGACGGCCTCCACTAGACCAGGCTGCCCAAAGCCCCATCCAACCTGGCCATGAACACTGCCAGGGAGGGGGCAGCCAGGGCATCTCTGGGCAGCCTGTGCCAGGGCCTCACCACCCTTAGTAAACATTCTTTTTCTTAATGCCTAATCTAAATCTACCCTCTTTCAGTCTAAAACCATTACCACTTGTCCTCTCACTACACTCCCTGAGAAACAGTCCCTCTCCAGCTTTCCGGTAGGCCCCTTCAGGTACTGGAAGGCTGCAATAAGGTCTTCTTCAATGAGCCTTCTCTTCTCTAGGCTGAACAACCACAACTTTCTCAGCCTTTCTGCTCCGGCCCTCTGATCATCTTTGTGGCCCTCCTCTGGACTCACTCCAACAGTTCCATGTCTTTCTTGGACTGGGACCCCAGAGCTGGATGCAGTACTCCCTGTAGGGTCTCATGAGAGCAGAGGGGGAAAATTCCCTCCCTTGACCTGCTGGTTACATTGTTATTGATGCAGCCTAGGACACTGTTGGCTTTCTGGACTGCAAGTGCCCACTGTGGCCTGATACGGAGCTTTTTATCCACCTACATCCCTAAGCCCCTCTCATGGCCTGATACACGTGCAGGATCTTGCACCTGACTTCTTGAACTTCAAGTGGTTTGCACAGGCCCACTTCTCAAATCTGTCAAGGTCCCCCTGCATGGCATCTCTTCCCTCCAGCATGCTGACCACAGCACACAGCTTAGTGCTGCTGGCAGACTTGCTGAGGATGCACTTGATCCCACACTGAGCAGCTCCATGGCTTCATGGGAGATAAGGGACTGAGAACTGTGGAGCTATCTTCAGGACTGACCTTGTCAGCGCATCATGAAGTGACTACAAAACAGCCACGCTCAGGAAATACATCCTCAGTGCTCCCCACCGTCCTCTAAGTTTCTGCAGCTACAATGAACTGATAGGGAGGTATTTTAAACCATTACACAGCAATCTCATTTCAAACTGTGCTCTAATTTAATGGGGCAGACCTATTTGTTTCTGCTGTTTAGAAGATGTAAGCATGTTCTAGCATAACCCTAGACTACCCTAGACTGCTGTACCACTAGCAACACACTGCAGTCTTACTAAACGAAGCAAACCCTCATGCACTATGTCCCCAACCTGTTAAACCTGTATTAGCATTTTCTATCTTTATTATGGGGGCTGACAGCAAGGATGATATTTTTTTTCTTAGCAGCTCTAGCCAGTTATGCAGAGAACAATGTTTAAAGACTAATGAAACACAGGCTTTGCTCCACCTATTTTATGCCTCCAAAGTTCATAAAGGCAGCAAACATCTGCTAGAGGATGAGGGTGTGCAGCTCCTGTCAGAGTTAAGCCTTCCAGGGCAATAATTTATACATATGTATGAACAGCAGAGCAAAAGAGAGTTGTCACACGTTCTTACATGGAAGCCATGGACTAGGGTAGAAACGAGAGGTAAATTTATCTTATGACAAACATCTGTGGAATTGTGGATCATTTATTTCTGTGTGGACATCAATTAACATCACTAATCCAAACATGAATGGTCAAAATTATCTCCAACCTTGTCCAGAAGTCCCTTGAAAACAACACAGACCTATCAAAATATACTTATCAACCCATCTGCTCTGCTTATATCCTCACCACAGAAACGTGAATCTAGACATTTAAATTATCCTGAAAATAATGAAATGCAATCACCATTTAAACCTGTATTAGCATGAAAGACTGACAAATCAGCTCAGTAACTTGTGCTGAAACATCCCATGAGGTTTCCAATTCTTTAATCCTCTACTTATAACTGAAAATAGGCTTGGTACTTCAGAAAACCTCTGATCTTGATGTTAAGAGGAATGGAAAAAACTGTCAGGATTGCAAGCTGCATTGCAAAAAAACAGTATCTAAAGAATAAAGCCAGACTAAAAGGTATAGAAGAACTAGAATGAAGGAACGGGACAAATACTCCCTTGCAAGAGGAAAGTACCTCCAAACAAGGTATATATCTCCTTTGCCATCGCTCCTCTAACCAGGCAGCAGCAGCCCAGAGATGACCTAGCAGCACTCCCATTCTTTAATTTGTGTTTTTGTGTTGTCTCTGCTCTAAAGGCATAATTAGCCCCAGTAAAACAGTTCTGGGATTCCTGTAGCTCACTGAAGTATGCTCTGAAACACCAGAAATTAAAGACAAAAGCAGATACTCTCTCCAATAAATGTTTAGGGTGCTTAATCCCATAAACAAAAAGCTCGCAACTGAGTACCTGTGGGCAAACCACACACTTGTATATGCTACTCCAAACATGTTACTGCAAACACCACAGGATCTCAGTAACACATAAGGGCTACACAAGGACCTATGCTTAGGGCAGCACAGTCTGAGGTTTGCTGGTTGATCCAGTTCCTGGCATAAGGACGGCTCCTTCTCCTGTTCTGGCCACCCCCAGGTGCTGGGCACCCCCAAGCTCTGGGGCTGTGGTTTGGCCTGCGTTTCTTTATGCTGGAACTTTCCAGAAATAGTGTTGCCCTGGCTCTCCTACTGTTCCTGCTTACTTAAACCACTGGTATATTAAGTTCAAAGAAAACCCATCAATGAGCTGAAAAAATAGCTGCCAGTATTAGATTTAAGGAAACAGCTGTAGCTCAGGAGGTATCTGCGTGCTGTTGTTTATCTGAATTTTTACACTGTGCCCATCGCTCGCCTTTATCAATCAATACCACATCTTATTCCTCAGCTGGATAGCCACAGTTGTTGCTTAAAATTAATGGTTTAAGTGTAGTTTTAGCAGAGGATCCATAGTTATTGCTTAAAATGAATGCTTTAAATGCAGCTTTAGCAGAAAAGCAAAGTGGAAGTTTTTAATGTACTAGATTACTATTTTAAAGTGGAGAGTTAAAAACCACACCATTAAACTATGGATACTGTTGTGAAAGCAGACCTCAGACAAGCATTTGGAAAGATGAATAAATATGAATTTTAAGTTAGGGTTCCAAATAAGAGCAGTCATGCACAGCACACATTATTTGATTCTGATCTCTCTATTTAGGTCCCTTAAGACAACTGAAAGCCTAAAAATTAAAAAAGCATCAGATTTAATAAGAACAATATAATGCTCTGCTCTGAGCATGTTTGATTTTTTTTTTAATTGGAAGTCTAGCAGTAAAATAAAAGACCAACTGCAAAACTCCTTTCAAAAACAGTACGTGAGAACAAGTATCAAAATGAACCCAGCTGACAGTTGAGGCATTTGGGTACCTCTGAAAAGAATATTCTTTTTAGTCCCAGCATTCTGTGGCGGCCAGCAGGGAGCAACACGCAATTCAATATATGAACTCTAGGTGAAGCCATGAAGCCATGAAGCCAGCCAGCCAGCCATTTATTAGGTGAAATCAAACAGATTATATATCTTTCTTACTGCAAACGTGGCAAGCTAAAAAACTGTTAATTGGTTACACACACTGTTCACACCATATTGATTGGTTAGTCATTATAACGAGTTCTAATAAACCTATCTTATAGCGAAATATTCTTAGTTTACCTTTAATACCTAAAAGCATCCATACACCTGCTGTTTTGACCCTCTTGTTATGGTTGGTTCCTAACATGTTCCGTTACTCCCAAATACCTTCCCATAACGGCTTCTTGGTTTAGGGCAGCCTGTACCCCTATCAACAAGGCTGCTGTGTTTTGAGAATGTGATTATTAGGATCCTCTCAGCATGAGGAACTTTTCCTTTCTCATGGAAACAGAAGAATATTGTCAGGGCTTATGTCTTGGGAGAAGAGAGCTAGGCCGCCGGCAGGCCTGCTGTCTTCCCCGACAGCATTCTAGCAACAGAACAGAGAGATCACTCTGACGGGCTTGCCCATCTCCAAATCAGAACATCTGCTCAACACAACAAACAACACATGATGCCAATTAGGGACAAGAGTGCTAGAAAAGTCAGTTAACCTACTGAAGCTGTGAACTCACATGCTCTGATGAGATCTTCTTCAGAAGTTCAGAACTGGGAGTGCCCACAACTTCCATTATTCTCTTTAGTTGATCGATATCTGCGTGATTTCAGGGAAATAAACAGCAGGTGGTCCTTCTGGGCTTAAACAGTTATTGAGCTTTCATGCAGATAGTTAAGATGCTTAAAAGTATCCAGCAAGACAATTCCGTCACAGTGCATGAAAGGACACCGACTCGTACCTGCTTAGGCCTAGTCCTGGAGTATCAAATTATCTGTCTGTATGATGTGAATCTCTGTTGGGTATGTGTGTATGTGAGAAAAGTGCACACAAAATATTGCTTCCTTGTCCTGGTTCCCAATTTAGCTTAGCTTTAATAGCACATTTATGTTTCAGTGGTCTGAAGGATTTCTGAAAAACAGCCTGTTACAGCATGTAGGGCTACATTAACAAACTGAGGGCTGCTCTGTGGAAAATTCTCATTTGGTAGCTTTAAAAAAATCTGTTTTATATCACTCTTTAGATTAAAAGCTTTAAAATCTTCATTTTTTCATTGTCATATGTGACTTGTAAAGTATATTACATTTTCTCTAGAGAATGTGGGGTTATTTTTTAGCTTTTATTTACATTGATGTAATCACATAATTGCAGAAAATATTTTGTATCAGAAAAAAAAAAATCATATTTCTCAAAAACTAGATGCACTGACATTTCCAAACACCATATTTCATGTCATTAGTCTGAAGCACGGTCATCATCCAGATGATGAACATCTGGACAATGCCTGTGGTTACAATAGAGCCTAGTGATGCTGAGCACAATAGAAAGGTCAACGGGGAGATGTGGTCTCTCAGCTCTCTTAACAGTTTTTGCAGGCGATTCTCATGTCATGTTGTTTTTCACCTGGCAAAACCCTTCTTTTTAGCAGAAGTGTTTTCATTTTGGAAGGGTTTCAACCTAGGGAGAAATGTCAATATTCAGCACAAACGCATGTGCCTTTGTTTCTCACACTAAAAGCGTTCCTCCTCTGATGCAGTTATTTCCTCATTATCTGTTTTTCTTCAGTTTTCTTTTATTATTTCACTACTTTCCTCAGCAATGTTTTGTGTTTTGGTTTGGTTGGGTTCCCCCACCCCCCCCACCCGGCTTCTGCTAGCACAGGAAATGCCAATGGAAATCCCTGACACTCCATCAGGGACCACAGCACTGAAGAAAAAAGAGGGTTTTGTTGCTTCCATGGCACTTCTGAAATGGCTGGCTTTTTTATAACAGGACACAACATGCCTGTTAATTCACTTATTATTTAAAAGTTAATTTGTTTGTAATTTAGGAACTTCCAGCCTAAAAGCAGTTATCTTTTAAAAATTATATTAGCCAATCAAAAACTACCTCCTTAACTTCAGTTTTAATGTACTTCAGTGAGATACGCACATGGAAGAAACCTGCTCTGTTGTAACCAGGTTATTATTTAAACACAGATACACAACAAAGAGTAAATGTAACCTATGCTTGTTTAGGAACATCTGTTACAGGGGTTTTTCCCTACCTATGGGTCTCATACTCAGCTGTCATATATACGAAACCAAAAGATCAGCAAAAATGGTTTACTGTTTTAGAGGTCTGTTACCTCAAAACCACTCAGGTCACTAGGAAAAAAAAAGGAAGATTAAGGGAATATTTTATGTTTTATGTCAAGGATACAATCATTTCCTGGAAATAGAGCCTTCCCTTTCAATAGCTCTGCCATGATGCATCCAACTGACCAGATGTCAACTGCCAAAGAATGGGGAGAGAAACATGCATGATGAATCGAACAGATCCTTAAACAGAGCTGATGCTTGCTTTAAAACTCTCACTATATCCAGCTGTAGCAAAACGCAAGTCTTCTCTCAGTTTACCTGTTTGGTTGTAGTGCATCCAGTTTAACATAATTTCTGGAGCCCTGTACCATCTTGTTGCAACATACCCAGTCATTTCATCGTCCGTTTGTCGAGCTAAACCAAAATCTAAAATCTGCAGAATAAAAAAGAATTAATAAATACCCCTTCCCACTTTTGTTACAGGTACTGATTTTCCCCATGAATAAACTATCTGAGTTTATCCAGCTGTCCAAGCACCTCACCACCAGCGAGGTAAACCAGCAGTGCTCTGCAGATGAGCTCAGCTGCCTTCCCTGCTGTGTCTCTGCAGCCTACAGGTCTGCATAAAGACACTTCCACAGCGATGAGCCTGGCCCTCTGTCCGCTCAGGCAGACTTTACATTTTGCCTGGAGTTAAATTTTCCTCTGGCACTCGTTTGCTAAAAATAAGCACTGTTGCAATAAAATGAATCATTACCGAGTGGGAACGCTTGTGCAAAATGCCAACAGCAAGTGCCGCTGGCCACTTAAAACATCTGAAGGCCACACGAGCTGATGACAAATCCACTGGCTCTCTGTTGTTTCTCTCTCATGTCAACCTTATCACTGTTGAACACAGGTCACATCTAGCCCACTCACACACTGTTCCAGTGCCACTAGGTGAGAATCATATATACTGCGTAACAAGGTAGATTTAAATTGCCTACCATCTGTTTTCAGTAGAACTCCCCCACTGAAACAACACAGCCGCTCTGTTTAGGTACACATATTACTCACAGGCTCGATGGCAAAATGTTCCCCTCCATATGCTCTCCACTGCTAAGTTTACATTGCAGGGATATTATTTCAATTACATTTTTCCTCCTCGTTTCTTTGCTTTCCATATTTTGATTGGTCTACGTCCCGCTAATTATGGAGCTAAAAGGTATTCCTAACTCTAAAAGAGGCCGTTGTGAAAGGGTGCCATCTGAACCTCAATACTGTTCCTTAAGTAAACAGAAATGTGAATTAAGATCAGCAGCAACCTCCCATGATGAGAGCCAGGATTATTTATTAAGATGATGGCTAATCCTTTTCATTGGGAGTGAGAAAATTTTAAGAGCATCATTCAAAATCCTTCAGTTATAATCCAATTTAAATATATAAAAAGCCTGAAGAAGAATATTAAGATATAAATAGCACATTAACATCTTTACTTTTAATGCAATTTAACATCATTATTTCTTAAATAAGCAAAAATAAAAGCGTGAAGGAAACAAGGCATGAATAACGGAGTGAAACTCAAACACTAAGGCTCTTATTTTTATAAGGGTTTTGGAAATACTTTTCTTTCATAGCTGATCCTTTCTATCCAATGTGTGTACACAGATTTTTCTTCTTTTTGCTTCTATTTCCTTTGTGTTTGCACTTTCAAATATCCACTAGTTTTTTTCTCTTACAAAACAATTTGGTATCAGAGGAAGTAAAGCTATAAATACATACAAAGCAAAGAGCAGTGCAACAAATGCTAGGGAGGGAGGTGCACCGATACCATAACAATAGAAAACAAAAAAGACTGAAAGTCTCCTTTACTTACAGCACAGGAACACAGCACACATTTTAGAGTGCATGATCAGACCCAGGAGACCCATAAAATTTCACAGATGCTGAACACACACGCATGAAGACATTAAAGGGATAACCATGAAACTCGCTGAGCATCTGCAAGTGCCACTAAACCAAACAGGAACTTGTTCCTCACCACACATCCGGATCAGTGCGAGAACCTGACTGTACTGCTTTTATTCGCTATTGTGATCTCTTTTTGCTGATCTTGTAAGTATTTGGAATCTTCTCTTAAATCCCTCGCAGCTGGAATAAAGTGATTACAGCAGAGTCACAGTCACAGGAAGAAAGATGTTTCTGGCTGTCATGGAGAAATACTAAACTTCTCACTCTCAGGCTTAAAGGCTTAGAAATGTAGAAGACATCTTTACCTTCTCCAGAGTCTGATGCTTATTATACATCACACAGATAAGTGAATTTATAGAGATGTATACATTAAAACAGCATTTCAGAAGTGTGAATTATAGGAGTTTTTTGCTGGGCTTTTGTTGTTTGGTTTTTTACTGCCTCTAACTGCTAATACAGGTATCTTTTCCATATCACTATCTAATTTAGCTTGTAGAGCCTGTCAATGTGAAAATGAAAGCTGCTACAAGGCTTCCTCTAAACGTGGCAGACGCAGATACATAGCACAGGTCAAACTTCCAAGATGCACTCAGTTAAGCACTCACGGGCCAAATGATTAACCTATGTACCATCTGCGAGGATCTAGGGGTGGGCATTTTGCAAAGATACTTGTGTTTACAGTTAAATTAACATTTGGGAGAAAACACATGTTCATGGAAATGGGTTTTCTGTGTGGGGAAGCAACAGTAGCAAACAGCTGAAACTAATGGGGTCTGAAATAAAAATGGTAGCTAATGGTTTCTTAGAAATCTTGAGAGCTTTTACAACATTCCCCATTATGGTGGCAAGGTACCTACCCTCAATTCACAGTCTTCATTTACAGCTAGGTTACTGGGCTTCAGGTCCTGGAGCAGAACAGTCAGGGTTAGTCAAGTACGATTTTAACCTTTTGAAGTATATACCAAGTATGGTGAGTAACACATTTGATGCACAGAGGGACACACTCCATTTTTATTATCGCAGCGAGCGAACTCACCCGGTGGATGATTCCAGCTGAGTGAATATACTGTGAAACAAAAAGAAAAAAAAAGGTAAGATTTGAAGCTAGAGGTGAAGGAATGTACAAGTCACTTATCTCTTTGCTTCTGAGACTGATGGTTTTATATACAGAAAAGACGTCATGCTATGTTTTCAGATCAAACAGAGATATGATGAACTTCAAAACATCTTTGTCTTGTCTCATGCAGAGCTGGATGTTTCAATAGAAGTAACCATGAAGACTAGATTCCACCATAAAAGATGGCACTTGCAGTGATTCTGCTGTTGAAAGTTTCTTACCAATTTGGAATTTGTGCCAGTCTTATTTGGGTGTCCGTATTGATCAGCTAGTGCCTCAGTGAAGGCAGGGACCTAGGGACCTCTATGGTTGAGTCCCAGATGATGTAAGTCACCTTCCCATACTGTGACTGCTGAATGTGGGCGAGAGATACTCGCACCGTGGGACAGGTTAGTGACCAAAATACCCACCTAAGCCACAGCACTGCTGCAGGTCCACTTTCAAAGCAGGGAACAATAGCAGTTCAACAGCTATTTAGTATCTTGGTGTCTTGGCTATTTTGTATAAAACTCTCAAACTCAAAGATTGAGAAAAGCTTACTCTGTATTTTCCTATTGTTCCCTTGTTAGAATTAACAGCCAATTTATCTATGATCTTACTGACCAGAATCAGCAAGACCTTGAAAACCTTCTTTTCTATTCTCTGGAGGTAAATTCACATTCTTTTTTTAGGAGCAGAGATTCCATGTAAAACCTGTATACCAACTGGAAAAGCCCAAAGAAAACACAAGGGCATTCCTCTTGTTCCAGACCTACGCACTGTTTATCAGAAGGGCAGGGCAACCCTTAAGTGCTCCTCACAACAGCTATGAGCTGCCAAATGAAGAGGAAACCAAGCCACCACTTGCAACAGTGGAGGACAGAAGCTCTCTGTTGAGACCAGGGCTCCTCTCAGTGCCACTGAGCAGCCCTCTACCAGCCGGCTCAGGAGCCTGCCAAAGAACACAGCTTCACACTCACAGAATCACAAAATCGTAGGGGTTGGAAAGGACCTCAAGAGATCATCGAGTCCAACCACCCTGTCAAAGCAGGTTCCCTAGGACAGATCACACAGGCAGGCACCCAGACGGGTCTTGAGTATCTCCAGAGAAGGAGACTCCACAACCCTCCTGGGCAGCCTGTCCCAGGGCTCTGTCACCCTCACTGTGAAAACGCTCTTCCGCATATTGGTGCAGAACTTCCTGTGATTCAACTTGTGGTCATTGCTCCTTGTCTGGTCTCCAGAGACCACTGAGAAGAAGCTGGCCATTTCCCCCTGTATCCCACACTTGAGATATTTAAAAACATTAGTAAGATCCCCTCTCAGTCTTCTTTTCTCAAGGCTGAACAACCCCAGTTCATTCAGTCTTTGTGTGCTCAGACAGCTTCTGCAGGGTGCGAAGCCTGTGCCCCGTACTGCTGAGCACACCTGCCAGTGAGCCCAAACCTTACTCAGGTATCTGAATACACCTTGTAACGACTCCAGCATAGATGTAAGGGAGGAGTTATATACAAGCAAACGTTCTTTGACTAATGAGATGTGAGAATTTCAATTCCAGAAGAGATGAGGTGCCAACAACCCAACCCCTCCCCTTCAAAACAGAGCCAGAAATGCACCTGAGCGCATCGGAAATTAATATTCACTTTAGAGCACAACTCCTACTATTATTTAGCTCTGACACAACACAGCCTTATATTCAAAACTGCAAGCTGGATAATTAACTCCGGAATCCATCTTCCTAATTAAGCTATTAACTTAAGTAAATGAGACAAAGCAATTAAGGGCTCAGTTCTGCAATTTTTATTCATTAAAATCTGCACTTAAATTGACAAGAGCCTGCCCGCCCGAATAAGAATTAGTGTCTCAGGCACAAGGTGACTTGCTGAAGATAATGTAATAAGTATATTTCAGACCCAATATTTACCACGGCTTGCTTTCAAACATGCAGGCATTTTCCACACCTGAAATATCAGTTCCTGTTAATTTAGCTACTAAAGCTGCTGCCCCTCTCTTTTCTTTTTGCTTATACCTGGGAAAATCAACAGTGGTCCAAGAAAATGCTTATCACTAGAGTAATGGGAAGTATTTTCTCTGTGCTCCCCCATTTATAGACACGTACATGTTTAATGTCAGAAACAAATTTAAATCTCTGAAAATTTTGCTGCAGTTTCATTGTCAATTGCCTATGTTATTTAATTGTATTCATTTTAACTGGCATGATTGAAGGAAACAATAACTCTACACAAACACTTAGTGATTGTGTGCAATGTTGTACCTCATTAGGATAAACTTCTCCTTCCAGACATTTCCTACAGAACCCAACTGACATGGTTACCTCTTCACCAATATGACACTCTCTATGAAAACTGGGGCTGTAGACCTCCAAACTGACTCAAAGCACAAATGTGAGGTACTTGCCATATCATCCTTTATCAATTTCACTGTACAATCACTGCAATGAAGTGGTTGTTACCACAACGTTTGGGTGGCTGACTCTAAAACCCCTGCATTCAGACAGTACCTTAAGACCTCGAAGTAACTGGTAGATAAGAAACTGTATATGGTCATCTGTTAACTTCTGGCACTTCACAATGTTATTCAGGTCAGCACCCATTAAATTTGTCACAAGATACCTGTGAAAGTAAAACAGAGAAAAGGAAACAAAGAAATATGCCTCCTTTTAACAACTGCAGGGTGCAAATCATTCTAATAGGAGCACATATACATGATTTCCATTTTCTACTAACACACAGTTTATACACTTTAAATCAGCTGTGAGCTTTAATAATGGAGTAACATGAGATTTATTACCATGAAAAAGAAAAACCCTTATGGTACATTAAAAGCTATTATCTCTGTTTTCTCCATGACACCCTACAGCAGTTCAGGGAGGGGAGAAGGAATCCTATTTTGAGATGAATAGGAAGCCTCACCCAACATCAAAGTGGGAGCCTGAGGCACCGAAACTACAGTACCTGCAAGCCCCAAAAATATCTGATGATGGAGATTAACATTGGATTTGTTGAAGAGTGGAGGTTGTTGGTTTTTTTTTACACTTCCCTCCCTGCCATCATTTGAAGTCTTATTTTTTTACAAATTTTGCAGAAACATTGATTCTTTTCCAAAAACAGTGCTGGTACAAAAATAATGCATCTCTCATACCCAGTTCTCATTTGTGTAATTTTGCCCCAGAGTCAAAGGGGTTTCACCACTAATTTCCATGGAGAAAAAAAATATTAATTATTACATGTTCTGCTAAATTGTTTAACTAAGTGCATGTGCACAATGTAAACCAAGAGGAACTCAGCATCAATCATATGTCTGAGTAACACCAAAAAAACCCCCTAGTCCTAGCATAGTCAGGAATCTAGCCTAAATTTACCTTGTCTCAATTAACTAACAAAATACTTTCCTACATTCCTGAACTATCTCATCTAGCTGAAAATAAATAAATAAAAAAAACTACAGCTAACAAATAATTGAAGTTCACTGGCATAACAATTTACCATACACCTATAATCTTTTTAGTTATCATTCAAGTAAGTACAAACCCAAGGCCCATCCTCCTGCTTCTGCTTTTATGGATAAGTTGGAAAAAGATTTATTTGGATTCCTCACACAAAGCCAACTATGGCTGCAAGTGTATTAGAAAAGTACATGCTTCCTTTTTAAAAACAGAGTTGTGCATGCTTACTTACTAATTAGTCAGAATGATTGTAAAATTTTACTTACACTTCATTAAAATTTTCTATTGATGTTGCAGGTGTAAAAACATCTAGCAATCCTATAACCTGAAAGGTGAGGGAATCGACATTTTATTTTTAGAAATCTGTAAAGAAACATGTAGTTAGTATTGACAGTGCTTAGTATTTTTGGGATGAAACTTAGAAAAATATGGCATATGGTCTGTCCTGGAAATAGGTGGTCTATACAGGTATAGCCTCAGCTGTCTCCATGACCAACAGAAAATTATGTCAATTACAAAAAGTAATCAGAACAAGACAATCAGAAAGAAAAGCAGGAAAAGTAATGTCTCATTACAGAAAGGCTGACATAAGGTTTATACAGTTGTTATACTTAAGATCATGTACATTTTCCTGGGTTAGGCTGTTCTGTTTTTTTAACATTTTTAGCATCATTTCTCCAGGGTACCTTTGGACCCACCATATTTTATTCAGGCTTCAATTCATCATGCCATTTTTAAGCAGGTGGATACTCCCACCGAAATCGTTTGCCATATAAACTTAGAATAGTATTCAATTATTTGAGGCCTTGAGTTCTATTAGTTAAAGAATACCCATTTCATCTAGCTCTTACACTGCTGTTAATTTCAATGACGGTATCTGCCCTTAGCTTCCCAACAGAATACCAATCCAGCAAAAGCAGATTTGAGCTTGGTTTTTTTCTTCCCTGGGCTGATGTTTTAAGAGCATCCAACAGCAGTGAGCAGAACACTCATTGCCTTAGTTAGAAAAGAGTAGGACCATTTGTTTTGCATTTCATTATCTGCATCTTCAAGATGAAATGAGATACTTTTTCAGTAAAACACAGCCTTTAACTGAAAGTCTGGTGATGTCACTACTCGTAAGACAGCTGGGTCCAGGTATCTTGAGTAGCTCAGAAGTTGCATAACCTTTTCAAAAAAGATTTTACCTCACTGAAATTAAGCCCACATTGCAAACTTTCATTATAACAATCCAAAGGGAAAGAACTCAGAATTCACTTACGTTCTCATGCTTCATGTGCTTAAGCAACCTAAGCTCTCGGTAGGTCCTCCTTGCATGAATAAGAGACTGAAAAGGTCTTGAGAGCTTTTTTACTGCCACCTTCTGTCTTGTTTTGGTATCATAAGCTGAACTAGAAGAAAAGAAAAAGTCCACGTTGATGGCATGTTCTATACTTCAAAGCCCTTAGCTAGCTCACTGGAGAAACCTATACTCTCTTGGGGATGTTGCGTATCTTACTCTTCCCCTTGCCCTCTTTCACCTTCTATTGCAACCAGGGGAGCCAGTCAGTATTAACTCAGAGTATTCAAAGACAGTTCCCTTGTTTTCCTCTTGAGCTAATGTTCAAGACTCATTCCCAGGTAACCCTTCCCCATAGAGCAGGAAAAGTAACCAGAGGATTAGCTCCATTAGTGCAGCTCTAGCCGCCAGCTTCACAAGGCTCATAGGGAATATGGGGATTCAACCTCTGGGTCTTACTGAACAAACTGGGGTCTTTACTAATTAGAGGAGTGCTGACACTGTGTCTAGCAATATTAATTACCTGTGTGCTCATTACCTTGCTGGACAGCAATGCCACAAAACTGGCCTCAAACCAGGACGTTGATACAGCCAAGGCCATACCGTTTCCTTGGGAAACGTCAGTAACAACTGAACAACGGGTCCACATCTCACACTTCAGCCCAAAGATCCTGCTGACACACAGCCTGTGCTTAACTTCATATAGATGGAGATGCCCTGCTGAGGAGGACACTACACACATCACCATTTGCACAAAAGGGAGACCCACTGGGTTTTTTTGTGTTAGAAAGACGCAATAGGTACAGCAACCCACAGAAGAGCGCTGCCTCTTACGTGGCACAGGAATAAAAATGATCCCTGTCTATGTTACTGCACGGCACTACACAGCACAATTAGAGAAAGGTTCAGCTTGCTATCTTCTCTCGTGACTTTTAAAATTGTTACTTTTATCCATTCGGATAAAATTGTGTTCAATTAAAATACCATGAAATTCTCTGTTTAAAGTGTGGCTAACACTGTCTGTGCTTGCTAGAGAGCATTAGCAAGCTGAGAACCTTCACACATTTATCTTACAGAACTTTTTTGGAGTTGCAAACATTGAAAATGAGATTGTGAAAAATGCACGTAGCTCAACCACAACAGTCAATAGTCACACCAAATGCTATCAGCTCCTTATGAACAGTGTTTTAGACATTCCTGCAAACTGTGGTAGGAGACACCTCCTAGAGACAAAAAAAATCAGTTGTGCTTGGAGTAGCTCCCAACTACTCCACTGAGTCTATAATCAGCTCCAAGTAGAATCATAGAATCATGGAATCATAGAATGGCATGGGTTGGAAGGGACCCCAAGGACCACAGAGTTCCAACCCCCCTGCCACAGGCAGGGCCACCAACCTCCAGGTCTGGATCTACACAAGGTTGCCCAGGGCCCCATCCAACCTGGCCTTGAACATCTCCAGGGACGGGCATCCACCACCTCTCTGGGCAGCCTGTTCCAGCACCTCACCACTCTCTCTGTAAAGAACTTCCCCCAATATCCAATCTAAACCTTCCCTCCTTTAGCTTTAAACCATTCCCCCTTGTCCTGCCATTGTCCATCCTTTTAAAGTAGGTGGAATCCTACACGTACTTGGTGTTCTGCTAAAGTCATGAAGAGACACTGAGTGAAGAGCAAAGCCTCTTTCTTTGCAGGCAGCTGGAGGACAAGGTGGCGTTCCTAATGAGCAGCAACAAAGGACACAAGCAACAAAAGGGCAGGATGAACTGTCTGGCATCCGGAAGATGACTGCGAGCCAGTTATCCTAAAATTCACCCAAACCTCTGTGAAGGCCAATGCAGGGCACAATCTAGCAGTGTTTTTATTTGATAAAAACAAAGCAAAAGGAAACAGATTTAATCAACAGGTTTCTCACAGGCAGTGTGGAAGGACTGAGTCACTCATGAGATAAATTAAATAGATAAGCAGATTACTTAGCTACTTTCTTGCAAGCATCACAGAAGTGGATCATCAGGGAAGCTTTGAAGTGTACAGGGTTGTGGCTTTGCCAAGCACCTCAGGAAGGGCATTTCCTGAGCAGAAGAAAGCAAGCCTAGGAAGGAGGAGAAGACTGGTATCGCTCTGCAGAGGGATACGACAGAGTTACTTGTTCAGACAGTACGGACACAGTTATCCAGGATACGAGGATGCAGTGTTGCTCAAATAAATGGAAAAGCTGAAGGAATGAACAGTGTGAGAACTGACAATAGAGATATTTTAAACTCCATGTGACTGGCCACGGGAACAACATAAAGATTGCACAAGTAAATTTGAAGAAATAAAAAGGATGCCAATGCTTAACTGTTAACGTAATAAAGATTAGATATAATTGCTCTGCATGTAATCCTGGCCAGTGAAGCCAATGGAATCTTACAAATACATTACTCTCTATATCCTTGCCAACTTTTTTCCAGTGAAAAAGGAAATGTTTATCCAGATAAATAAATAACATTGCCCAAAACAGCAGTCTGTGCTTAACATCTCAGCTCTTCTGGTAATCCACAAGCCTTCCCACTCACGCCTGCACCCGTTTGGGAAATACTGTGTACATTATACAAGGCTAGGAGGAATTAGGCTTTAAATCCTGTTATCATGATAAACATCCCTTTCCTTGCAATTCTAAGGTCAATCGTGGGTTTCAGTGGTTTAAAACCCACTGATCTTTAAAGATGGATTGCCTTTTACCCTCCATATATATGACTCAAGGCTGTAAAGCTTTCAGATGGTATAAAGCAGTATTTTTTTAGCTTCAGTAATTCTTTTGACAGCAGCTTTTAGACCTGGGGTGGAAGCACATAAAGCGAGAGAGCGGGGAAAGAAGGGAAAAGGAAAAAAAGAAAGAGAGGAAACAGACAGCAGCTTGACTTCTGGGAGCTCCAATGGGAAATCATGAGCTGAAGCCACACAGGCTAGGAACTGACTTGGTTTAAATGAGTTCTTCCACAGTCAAGAAACTGTACCAAATGATAATGAGAGCTCAGGCTTGTTCCTTGCCTGGTTTACCATCACTAGAACTCAAGTCATTAACAGCAAAGCATTCAAAAACACAGATTTTGCACTGTTGAACTCTCTTGTTTGTCAGGTTGGAGGATGACTTCCATCTGTGGTCTCTGCTACTGCCTCACATTTTGCAAGCAGCAGGCCACTGCCTGCGTTCTTCCCCATGCATACTTATGCTGCTTATTCCAGACTCAGTCTCCCCCTCTTGCTGTTACATCATCACAGCAGCAATCTGGGCTGTCTCCTGAACATCCCTCTAGTAAACTGTCAGGTAGCAGGATGAGCTGCTTTCCTTTCTGTGTCATTTCCCCATGAACACAGAACTATTGGACTAGGCCCTGGATAGGATGCCTCTGGTCCCAGTCGCAGCAAAAACATGGGTGTTTGGTACCTACAAACCCTTCTTTTGGCAGCCTGTAACCAGCCTGACTAAAATGATTCAAAATGGGTTCTTAAAACAACTCCATGCTGTTCACTAGGTATTTAACAGGGAAGAAAAGGGGTAGAGAGGTCCTCACCTTCCTTTATCCCGAGTGACACCCAACTCACACCCTCCCCACCTTGGCATCTAGTCTGGAGAGGGCTTCTTGGCCAGTCTCTTCGTGTTGTCATCACCTCACAAAGAACTGCCAGCAATGTACAGCACCTTGCTCTTTCCCAAGGTTACTTCCTACAGGCTTCAGCTTTGGCCAACCACTTGTGTTTAGACCGGGTTTATATTCACTTACACCTAGAACTAAGTTCTCCTCTCGATGGTTCAGCTACTGTTTCTTGAACTTCTTTGAAACTACCTATTCCAAGGTATCTTGCCTCTAATTATGATGTCACCTCACGTACCTGCACAGAATAGTACAATGGAGATAAACTTTGATACTTGCAAAGGGATATCATCTCCCATTTCTAATTTATAGCTGGCATTTAACTTGATGTAGGCAGTGAAAATAAGTGACTTTTTAATTGCATACTGTCAGTGAGTATCTTTTACATTACGATAGAGCAATATGCTCACATGCCTTGAGAGTATACGGGAACACCTGTTTGTACAGACCTTCTACCATAACTTAAAAAGAAACATAGTTCTATTTTTTGCTTTATTTTACAAGAAGCAGCTTTGTAACAATCTTAGCAAGAGCTTTTTCAGATATGATCGCTCTTGACCCAGAACCCACCACAGTTATGACACATTTTTTGCTGCCTATCCTTTCAAAGATCAAAGATAAAAAGTCATTATTCTGCTTACAGGGATGGCATCCTTTTCACACAGATTAGAGGCTTTTGCTGAGTGTGACTTTCCACCATTGCTTAAATTAGACCTACCTTTTCAGTGTTGTCAACTATGTTTAATAATTCCATTGAAGTTGCACTAGATGAAATATGAGTTGCTATTTATATGCACCTTTTCCCAGTCCTTAACCTTTCAGAGAAAAGTCTGAACATTGGGAGCTAATACAGCCCAAGAGCTCAGGGGGCAAAAGGCACATGGATTTTAACAGCTTCACCTGCAGGACTTTTGATGGGGCATGGATCCTTCATAGCTGATGTTTATAAACACAGCCATACATACAGTCATTTCCCTCGTGCCCACCAACAGTTGATCTTCTGCGGTTGCAGAGCAGCAATACCGGACAGACAGGCCACTCATGTGCAACGCCAGTCCAGACCCTTCAGTGCCTTTGGGATTAGGAGTGTATTATTCAGCTATGGCTGCTTCACCTTCAGGATCAAATCTGCTTCAACAGCTGGGGGGCTGCTTGCAGGAGCCCAATCTAACAAACTGTCAGTGGGGCTGACTTGTATCCTGTTTATAAACTCCAGTGCAGAAAGGATACTAGGAGCTCCTCTATACTTTGCCCTTGAGCTTCTTAATGCTTTATGGTCAGAGAGGGATTATTAGCCAGGCACAGTACTATCCAAAATCCCTGACGAAAGTTCTGCTCCAATGCAGTGTTTTGTCTAGTGAGGTGTCTTCATTCCAGAGCCAGCTCAGGCCTAGCTGATGCAGAATGAAGGCATGTCCCAAGCTGGTTGTGCGTGGTACCAGTCTTGTGTCTGCAGCGAACTCTCCCTTTACTGTAGGTTACCTGTGTCAGCCAATATTTCATCCCCATCACCTCCAGACAATCACATGCGGTTTGGGTTGTCTACAGAGAGTGATTTTTTATCTATAGAATAAATATAGCTAATGATTTGTAAGTGATTCATTTAGGGTTAAGCACAACAAAATACAGAGATTGCCTTTTCCAATTTTCTAACCCTAGCCCTATACCACCACAAGTTTGACAACTGGTTGGACACACTAAACCAAAATTAAAGAGAATGCTGTAGACGTGCTCCATGTGACAATGATACTGAGTCTGGGTTTCCCCCACATTGCTCTAAGGCTCCTAATTTATTTCTTTCACTGCAGCACAACACAAGTTTCCTTCTTTCACATTCCTTCAGAACACATGAAGATTCTCCACTATATGGAAGTGTTGAAGAAAAAAGGAAAACCAAAGAAAAAATGCAACTCATGTTCAAAACAGATTCACATAGGCAGAACTGTACTGATTTTGGTAAGAAAGAAGGTAGCATCCGGAGACCAAAATGGAAAGTACACAGTATTTCTGCCACATATTTTGTACAGCCATGACTTTGAGCTCTTATCCACAGACCTCAGCACTCCTTCATGTACCTACTGACTCCTTCCTTCCATGACAGGAGACATGAATGTTCTCGTGGCCAAATGTCCCCCTAGTTTGCAAGACACTGACTTCCTGAGAAAAACAAGGAACAGCAGCAGCATTTGTGTGCAAACATTGAGGAGAAGGGATAGAAGACAGGTCAACATGCAGGTGACCTAATCATGGAGGCAGACAGCCCTTACTGCCCCGTGCACTGGCAGGTTAGATAGAAAAGGAGACACAGAGGAACAGCATCTTGGGACATTTTGTAGCCCCCAGTCATATTGCCTGGGTTCCTCACAAATGCAGCAAGTGACAACTCTTTTTGCATCTTTCATAAATGTTCTGTAAGTGAACAAAAGTCACCACACAAGTAACACAGGGTTTATTTTTTGTTTCCAAGGTTTAGTTTGTGAGCTTTGTTCTTCTGGCTATTCTCCAGGATATTCTTCTTTGTTTAAATAAATTTTTTTGGTTTTTTAATGGGGCAATTTTTTATTGGGGTTTGGAATAGTCTTGAAAACGGTAAACAGCATCTACCCAGTACCAGAAAATGGGCTGTAACAGCTATTAGGAGCTCAGCAAGAGAACAGGAAAAGGTCACCCATGGTAAGCTTTAGTTAAGCAGCAGGATAAACTCAGGAAATAGATAGTTTTTCTTTCTAAATGTTTTGTTTGTTTACTTTGGTTATTTCCACACTCTAAAAGCCAGATTTAAAGTACAGAGTGGGTATTTGTTTACTAAACCACAGAAATCACAACAGAAGGAAACAAAGAAAAAGTGAGATGGTAGCAAGACAAAAGGTAGGAGGATGAGTAATGGGCAGCTCTGAAAGGACATGTTAATCTCCTCATTAGAGAAAAACACCCTTGCTGGATGATGACAGGTTATTGTATTGTAAAATTACATCCCATCACTTGGATATTATTCCAACACACCATGCTGAGTACTAGTATCAATTGCTTTGGCACAATCACTGTCAATTATCTCAGATTCATTTACCACTACATCTAAACATAAAAGTATGAAAGATCTCTTGTATGTGAAACATAATTGAACCACAGTGAACATAAAAGTATGTACGTAGTTTTAGGAGACACTGAAAAAATACTAAACCATAATTGCCATCCATATGTTTATGCAAATACATCACCAGTCTTCTTCCAATGTAGCAACGTGATCATAAAAATGCTGCATCAGCCTCCGAATCCACAAAGCTGTTTTTGTTTTCTGATCTGTCTCTCATGGCTCCACAGCATCTTAAATATTCAAGTATTTATGGAGGAAGAGCCATGCTTTTCTAGGTGGAGTTACAGCCAGTATACCACATATGAGTGGGGGAGAAATGCAAGGAAATCATGCTTGTGAAAAAAAGCAAACAGAAGACTGGGGTCATAAGCTGTTAGCTTCCTCAGCACATGTAACCAACTCGTGGATACTAAAATAATAATGCATTTTAGATACCCAATAAGCCTCATGTCACTATTTGAACAAGAAAATCTGTCAGCTGCCACTAAGCCAGTACCCTGCTAATGACAAATGTATTCCACTCATCATTTCATTAAAAAAAAAAAAAAAAAAAGACTGATAGGTAGTTAGAAATTGTGGGCATAAAGCTAAAGCTAGGAGTGCTAGTGGCTAATCTGAATATAAAGTTTGATGTGAAAAATACCGGTGCTTTCATAGAATCATAGAATGGTAAGGGTTGGAAGGGACCCCAAGGATCATAAAGCTCCAACCCCCCTGCCACAGGCAGGGCCACCAACCTCAGGCCTGGAGCTACACAAGGTTGCCCAGGGTCCCATCCAACCTGGCCTTGAACACTTCCATGGATGAGGCATCCACCACCTCTCTGGGCAGTCTATTCCAGGACCTCACCACTCTTTCCGTAAAAAACTTCCCCCTAATATTCAATCTAAGCCTTCCCTCCTTCAGCTTTAAACTATTCCCCCTTGTCCTGCCATTATCTGCCCTTTTAAAAAGTTAATTCCCCTCCTGTTTGTATGCTCCCTTCAGGTACTGGAAGGCTGCAATGAGGTCCCCCTGCAGCCTTCTCTTCTCCAGGCTGAACAAATACATTTCCAGGCTTTCAAATACATTACATAAACCTAAACAAATGAAAACTCACTCACATTCTCGTCCTCCTTTTTCCTATTCCTCCCCCACTTCTCCTTCACGTTTCCTGTTTCGTCTCTCTACAGCAGCAAAAATATGAAATAGCAGCAAATTGGTCCCAGGTCATGTAGAGGTTTCGAAACACCCTGTCCCTTCCTGACTGTACAGACAGAACTAAGACACTGCATTTCTGGTATGACTAGTCAATAGGTTCTGAGACTGGAAACATCTCCTTGAAGTAACCATGCCCTAAGACATCAAGGGCTCAGTCCCCCAGCCAACTACAATCACAATCATGACTGATGGCAGGAGAAGAAAGCAGTTCGCTATGCCACTGCTGCATCATGTGGTCTGCAAGGTGTGCATCATAACAAACCACAATGAAGTAGGGATGGAGGACACCCTCCACTGATGATTTTTACTCTGCAAATGTATTCCTACAGGGGGTTGGAATTCCATGATCCTTGCTGCTGTTCTGCCAGAAGTGGCTCATCTTGTGCTGCTCATCTCTTCTTCCATCTTGTGCCCCTCTCCCTAAAAATAACCTCATTAATTCTTCCATAAGAAAACCTGCTAAATACAAAGTGCCCTTCCCTGCTTCTTAAGCTTGCCTCTTCCTCACCCTTCCTGCAACTCCTTCTAGCATCCTCCTCACACATAGATGTTTCCCATCCACTCTCAAACTACTCCACAGGCTTTGCGATAGCATCATACCTAAAGATCTGTCACAGCTGGTCTTATCTGTCTCCACAAACACCTCCTTCTTCATTCAATCTCCTTGATTAAAAGCATTCTTAGACACTTTCATTTTAAATAGGAACCTTGACTCCATCAATTACCATCCTACTTCCCCTTCCAAAAATCAGTAACCACACTGTTCCCACAACTGGAAGATACTGAGTGCACAAAGGAATGATGACCAACATGCATTCCGTCCTCATACCCCTACAAAACCACTCTCAAGCAACCTTCTAGTGATGTTTCCCTGACCAATGTCAAAACACTCTTTCATCTTCCCTCATGCATCTTCCTCAAGGTTTCTTGAATTCTTGATCTCCCTTGGCTCAGTTGCTGCAAACCCCACCGTGTCTTCACTCCTACTAGCTATTTCGTCATGTTCCTTCATGAGGATCTTTCTCATTCTGCTACATTTTTTGTTGCTTCACTTATTTCATCCACTGATTGTAACAAAGCTGTTGCAAAGATCCTCCTGCTAATCTGTCATGTTGATCATGCAACTCCTTTTATTTCATTCTCCTCCCTATTGCAACCTCACTTTCAAGACCTTACTTCTAAGTATCGTTATCACATATATTCGCCCTTGAGAGGTGTCCTGCATATGACTGGACTCACATATCAGCCTTCATCACTCAGTTTTCAAGTAATTACTTGGATAAGCTTAGAAGGGTTCATTGGAAATATCTGCAAAACTAATGAAAGGCTTCTAAACTCTCCTTCTGAATGATGCATACTAAAAATAGACAACTGCTAATGGATCTTGGACTGGAGTATTTTAACAATATTGTTTGAAATGTTTCCAATTAAAAAATACAACCACAAACATATGTAGGATGAAGTTCAGCCCCTGTACTTGCACTGGAAACAAAAGACTGAAGCCAAAAAGAGCAACAGCCCACTGAAATCAACTGGCTCTACATGTGCTTGGGATTCTGTCTTTAGCCTGTAGAGATCTATGTGGTCTCCAATTTCCAGCTGCATTTACATACAGCAGGTGTGTGTTACCACTCCTCTAAAAGCTTATCTCAGCATTTACTATTTAAACTAGCATGTAACATTACAGTGATACGTATCGTAACTCTAGTAGCCTGATCTTGTAGTTGAGATCATACACTACACAGATCACTACAGCTAAAATGAAAGGTCCCTTAAAAAACAAAACAAAAGCCATCTAAAGTCATCATGCACAATGACAGATGAAGACATTTTTCGCTTTGTCAATTTATATCAGCTTTTAAAAAAAGCCACACATTACTGAGTTGTCTCGGCATCTCTTCATGGTCCTTAGTGTGAAAAGGACAGTACAAGCAATGTTATATTCCCATCTTGCAAGCAAGCTACTGCCCTCAAAACACTTGCGAGGGACCATCTAACCAGAAGCAGAGGACAGGGTTGATGGTGGGAAGAAAGAGGTTAAACCTCATGATTCAGGCCTTCTGATTCTATCTTTCCACTTGTACTTCCCTAAAGCAAAGCAGAAGCCTAAACACCACACCATCTTGCCCCATTTTCCCCAAGAATTAGCCAGGGCAAAAACTTAATGGATATTAAGCGTGCACTTAAAGTTAGCAGAATAGAGGGACCTGCCGAGTGCTGCAGTGTGTAGATGACTTGCAGCAGGCTTGGCTTTCCCGCTTTTATTGATCTGAGGCCTGTGCTGTCACACTGTGACTTAGCAGGCCGCACTTCTTTAAAGCGTGCAATGTGTAAAATGGTGTTAGGCATTAAATACTCTTAAAATTAGAGGAGACTGACTGCATGACACAAGTACTATTGATGCCAACAGCCTCTGAGGAAGCAGAGCAGTAGTTTCTGGCTGGGAAGACGCTCTGGACTCACTTTGGTTCATCTTGCAAGGTCTGCTCTTTCCGAAGGTGGCAGAGCACAGCAGCCTACAATACGCTAAAGGGGAGCAACCTGTTGGAGAGATCAGAGACAAGAGCTCTGCAGAAGGCAGTCCGTACCTCCCAGGCAAAAATAGGGCTAAGTAGGTTGGAAGACAGTTTACAAAGAGCTAGATGAAGAGAAGCATACAGGCTTAAAAAAAGCAAACAAACAAACCCACCAAACAAAAAGGACAAAACAGATTCTTGGTTTACTGGCGGTTTATTTTCTATCTAGGTTACATAATTTGTGGTATTATGAAAAGTCTTTAAAAAAAGAGAAGAGATGGAGAAGTTCTTTCTCAAGCTCCGAGAGGAAAAGGCAGACAGATACCAAACCACAGAGGACCCAGCACAGTAATACAGCTTGGAGGCAAAGATCCTGCAAGCCAGAGGTATGGTTTATAAGCAGTATCACTGGGACAGTTGAAAGACTCAAACACAGCCAGAATTCTTATTTAAAAGGCAGAGGTACAAGGCACAAGAGTTAAAAAAGTCAGTTTGACCTGAGTCATGAATGGTTTTTTTCTCTAGAACTCAAATTAAATGGTTGTAGATGAAGATTACCTTGTGAAAGGAAGCTTGTTTGCTTCCCATCTAAATGGCTATCAGCTTAAATGCTGCACTTAATTTTTTTACAACTCACAATTACCAGGGATAATGCCTGGTCTATAAGAGTCAACCATCTCTTCAACTTCTGCAAGAGATAAATCAAACTTTGAGGATGGGCACTGTGAAAATGCACTTTTTAAACAAAAAAAAAAATTGATTTTTTTGCTTGAGGAAAAGATAAAACAATTGTCTAATATAAAAATCTCAACTTGATAAGCAAAGCTATAGCACAAAGCCAAAGCAACTCAAAACTAAGCAGTTGCACATGTAAATTTGGTATTTTCTAATACTCAACCCCTCAAAACCAAAAAAACCCCAAACATAACGGACCCTTAAAAACTCCATTGATCATTTTAAATGTAAGTAATACACCACACTTGCAGCGGGCTTTGGCTTCTGTCCCCCCAATTAAAAAAAACCCAAACTAAACCAGATATGACAGCAGCAAGTGACAGAATATCCATCAGCTTGAATGGCCACAGGAAAGAGCCCAGGTAAAAGGAAGTCCTCTAGAGAGTTAAAACATGAGAGCAACTCCATGTACTGCAAGCGTGAAGCACTTGAGGGAAAGACCTCAAAGGTCTCTCCGTGGTTCCTGTAGATGCTGAAGCGCAACTCCACCTGACAGCACAGCCAAGTTCTTCTGAGGATTTCCAAGGACTGTTCTTTATGATGTGTCAATAAAAAAACCTGAAATAAGCAGTAAGGCTCTTCATGTTAAGGAAGGTCTGCTTTTTATATTTCATATCTGAATAAAAAACCCAAAGAAAAATCATACTGGAAAGCACTGTGCATGACAGATACCTCTCTAAAAGTGAGGCTGTTTAAAAAAAACCCAACAAACCCATCTCCACAGCATGTTTGACACATCTGCAGGTAAAAACTAGCCCAAACACAGATTTTTATTAAGACTCACAAAATGTTAATCAATTGGGCCAAATCACAGCCTTCTGACACAAACTCTTCTATTGATTTTGAGCTGCAAGCAAAAAAAAAAAAAGGCAAGCAGAAGCTAGAGTAAATGCAAATATTTACAATATGTTTCATATTACCAGTTACCACTTCAGTTGCACATGTCTATAGGATGTGCCTGATGATTTACTGAAAAAAGGAAGGGGTAGGACTAGAGAAGAGTTTCACTGAGGTAAAAAGACTTGTTACAACAACTTTGTTCCTGTTTTAAAGCCACTGTTTGAAGTTCAGGACCTTGGCTTCTATTCAGCAAAGCGCTTAGGAATTTTTTTAATTCCAGTGCTTTCAGTAAGACTTCAGCATGGTTTTGGGTATTTTACTGAATAGGAGTACAATTATTCACAAAAGCAATATAGCATATTACTCAAGGGAATGCTTATGTCTCATGGGTCTCCTGGGTAAAGCACAGGCACATAGAGGGGGAAAAAAAAACCAAAATCAATTTCAACAGACACTAAAAATAGATGGCTTTTCTGCAAGGGATGTGAACCTTTTCCTCACAAGCAAGCTTCTGTTTGGGTTTATAGTTCATTGATGTTAACAAGGCTATTAATATAGAGCAATATGTGATCGCTGTATTCTGTTCTTAAGCATATATTTTAAAGCAAACCTTTCTCATAGCATCTTTCAGTCTCCGTTTTACATCCCAGCTCCTAGGCACCTCCGCTGACAAATGTGCTTAGGCTTTGCAGACAGAGAAGTAGCAAGTACAATGAATTAACAACACTAACAGTTTAAAAAAACAAAGCACCAGCTGTGCTGCAAGTGAGCCACCACATGTTTTCATTTCCTTTGCAATTTCTCAAAAGTCTTGACATCCCATTACAAAATTCAGCAGGTCTTCCCCTTAAAGCTATGTCAGCATAAACAGGGAAAGTAACCAGAAAGGCAGGTTCAATTGGAACGCAGCAGTAGTTAGTTACTCTCCTACTGTTATATCCAGCTCCTAGTTTGTAAAATAAAAGAGAAGAAACTAAACTAAAGATTTTATGGTCTTAATAACCTAGGTCCTCATGAAACTATTCATGTCGGATAGCCACAGGACTACACACTTCGCTACAGTGGCGGGTACCAACAGACACCCAGTATTTGCCTAGATTTCCCTGATGCAACCATAAGCCTGAAGTAATAATAATTAAATAATTCAGAGATATTTCACACTACCTCCTCCCCCCCCCCCCCAAGTGTTTCTACTGATTGCTGGAGGGGTTTTAATCACATATTCTTAGTTTACATATAATTGGGGCATTTCACAGGGCCAGAGAAGAAAGCAATATATACAAAAACTCTATAAAAATGTTCTCTGGCACCTGCCTGTGAAGAGAAAAAGAGCGAGTGGCTGCTGCACAAGCTTAGTCCACGGTGGAAAAGTTAAGTTCTAAGGAAATATTTTGGTTTTTTGGTGGCACATTTATTTAGAGGTCCATTATGGATTGTTATGACATAACTCCACTTACCAAACTTACAAAAGAAACACAGTTGTTTTTGAGAAACCCCTTAAACATCACTCTTATTTCCAAAAATTGATTCGGAGCTTTTATAAGCATAGTTAAGTGCGCATCAGATATGGAAATAATAGCCTGACCTGCACCGGGACTTCCCAGAAGTGCAAACCTGACAGGGTGATTATGAAAAAAACCCCAAAAGAACGAGAAGGGCAGCGTTTTATGATAAGATGCGATAAACCCTTAGACAAGCCCTAAGATACCGAAGCCCTTGGGCAGCGAGCAGTCCCAATTAGCGACTCCCCCTGAACAGGGCGGGTAAAATCCCCCTTCCCTCTGGCAGCCAGCCCTGCCTGACCCCCGTCCTGCCGACCCGGCTCCGCTCCAGAGGCTTCTTCCCTCGTTCCCGAGGCCAGAAGCGACCCTCCCCGTGTGCGCCCCGGCCCGCGGGGGCAGTCCCGCCAGGCCTCCCGCACGGAAGGGCTACGTCCATCGCTGCCCGGGGCTGGCCCGACCACGCCGGGCCGGCAGAGGGGAGAGCTCCATCAGCCGTGCCCCGTCGCTGCCTCCCCGTCCGGACACGCCATGACTGTGCAAGATTCCCAGCTTCGGGGCGATTTTTAAGCCGGCAAGAGCGGAGCCATCCGACGAGCAGCCCCCGCAGCGGCCGGTCGATTTCAGCGGCACGGAGCCGCGGCGCCGGCGGTGCCGCCAGCGGGCCCGACAAGACCCTCGCAACTCCCCCTTGTGAGCCGGCGGAGCGGCCGGCACGGTGGCCCGAGGGGGGCAGCGGCGTGAAGGCCGGCAGGGGCCGCCCTCCGGCGACGGCGGGCCCGGTTGCCCAGGTTACGGCGAGGCATGCCCCGGCCCCGCGGGGCTGCCGGCCGCGGGGTTGGTGTGGGGGGGAGGGCTCCGGCGCCGCGCCACACACCCCGGCTGCCCAGCGGACACGCCCCCACCCAGGCACCGCTCGGGGCCGGCCCCGCTGCCGCCGCTCGGGCATCCCCCCATCCCACCCCGCTCGGCGCTCACGACCCCCGGCCCTCGGCAGGGCCGCACGGAGCCTCCCGGGCATTGTCTGCCCCTGCGGGGCGGCGCCGGGGCCGCCTCCCCCCGCTGCCGGCCGGCAGCACCTGCCGGCTCCCGGCCCCTCTTCTGCCGCCCCGCACCTACCAGACAGAACCATAGGCGCCGGAGCCGACGGGGGTGAGGTTCTGGTAGCGCTGGGGCACCTCCCACACCGTCTTGTTGAGCTCCTGCCGGTAGAAGCCGCCGCGCTCGGACATTTTTCCGGAGCCGCCGCCGGCAGCAGCAGCAGCGGCAGCCGCCCCTCAGCCGGGGCGGGGAGCGAGGCGGGCACGGCCGGCGCCGATGGGGAGGAGGGACCGGCAGGGGAAGGGGAGGGGAAGGCGGGAGGCCGAGGGGGTGGGGGCAGCGTCCGGGGCCGGGGGGAGCCCAGGCGGGGGCGAGGGGTGCCCGGCGCACAGGCCCAGGAGCCCCGGGCGGCCCCGGGGTGTGGCGAAGCACCGAGCCCGCCCCGGAGCGGGCGGCATCACCGCCGGAGCACCTCGGTCGGACCTGCCGGAAGGTGCGGGAAGGGGCCCGCTGCTGCCCGCATGGGCAGGCGGGCCCAGTCACCTAGCCCTTCGCCCAGCATCATTCATGCTTTTTAAAGCCTTGCTGACGCCTTTCTTATTTGGCCGCGGCCATCTGAAGCTTCCCCTCGGCCCACCAGACCCCCCTCGCTCAGGCTGCAGCAACAGAGGGACCACACCTCGGTCCCGGCCCACTGACAGCACTTGGATGTAGCCCTGGTACCTAGAATTTCCCTGTAAAGCGTTAACACCCCTGTGTATTAAATCACCTGAACACCTCCACTTGCATCAAAGACTTGACCCCTTGGGATAACAGTGTGTTGGTTTTGGCCAAGGTAGAGTTAATCTCCTTCACAGTATCTATTACAGGGCTATGTTCTGGATCTGTGCTGCAATGTTGATAACACAGGGATGCTTTTTGTTACTGCTGGGCAGTGCTTGCACAGAGCCAAGGCCTTTGCTGCGTCTCACACCATCCCACCAGTGAGGAGACTGAGGTTGCACAAAGAGTTGGGAGGAGACACAGCCGGAACAGCTGGCCCCAACTGACTACAGGGATATCCCATACCCTATGGCATCAAGCTCGGCGTAGAAAGCTGAGGGAAGAAGAGTAGGATGTTCAGAGCGATGTCAAGTCACTGTTACATGTGATGGAGCCCTGCTTTCCTGGAGATGGCTGAACACCTGCCCATGGGAAGTGGGGAATGAATTCCTGGTTTTGCTTTGCTTGTGTGCTGGGCTTTTGCTTTACTTATTTAAAACGGTCTTTATCTCAACCCATGAGTCTCCTCACTTTACTCTTCTGACAGTCTCCCCCATCCCACTTGGGGTGTGTGGGTGTGTGTGTTTCTTCCATAACTTTTTATGCTTCCTTGAGCACCTGTGTGGCCTGCTTGCATAGATTTGGTGAATGGGGATTGTTAGGCATCTGCCTTTGAGTCAGCGTGGAATGTAAACCCTCTCTTCTCAGAACTCTCATAAACCACAGAAGCCCACTGTGTTGCTGTGCCATGAATTGCAGTTCACTTTGACAGCTCATGATAACACATCACTGCGAGTGTACAGAACGCACGCACTTGAACAGTTGTGAGCACAATGAGCCAGAAGGGAGGTTTTATGGATGCTCTCAACACTGGATTATTCTAGTTCCAGCTCCAAAAGCCCATCTTGCATCACAGGACTTCCATACTAAGCCTACCTGAGTGAGCAGTGCCAACAACTTTGGCATTTGCTCAGTGCACTTCAAATTAAAAAATAAAAAAAAAGAAAAAGAATGGTGCTACTGCAGCCATTTATTGTCAGCCATCCACTCAGGGGTGCTAAGTGCTCCTAAAGCTGTGGCCTAGTTCTCACTTCTACCCTGCTCTAGTGCAACAGACATCTCTAGTCCTCTCTAGACTGCTCCTTGGTCCCACTTGAATTTCTCCGCGGAGGGCTTAGTACTTGAGGGAAGTGGTAAGTGTGAAAAATCCAATGGTACATTCGTATATCTTTTCTCAGTACCATAGTTTTTGAGTTTTAAAATCAAAATAACAGAGCAGTCACTCTGCACCAAGCCAAGAAGGAATTTTTCCTCCCCCCTCACCCCCCAGTAAGCAGGCCCAAATGTTTTCCAGTGCCAAAATGAAGCAAGTAATCTTACTTGCTGACTTTTATTCTAGTTGGTCTCTAGAAGTGTTTTGGCCTCTGGCTCTCACCCACTCACCCAGCATCAAATTATTTCTCACTAACTGCAGCCCTGGTTTATGGAAGTTGAGCCTATCCACATCTGCCCAAGCTCCTAATCGTGCAATTTGCACAGGAGTTAATTTTCTGTCTTGTTGCTATTTACAATCGATCTCAATTTCCTGTCTCCTGTGAGCTTCTGTCAGGTATTTGTATTGCAATCGTGACTCTGAGATTGGGCTTGATTACCTTCTTATATTGGATGCTGCATAGATGACGTTCTACTCCTTGTAATGAGTGAGAGAGTAGAAAACATAGAGGTTGGAGGATAGCGCATTTGAGTTGTCTCCAAGCTAGGGAGGTTACAGGTGTCCAGAAGCCTCCCATAGAGCAAGCCCTGACAGCTGCTCCTCCCACGGCAAAGAAGGAGGATCGGCTCATCCATCTTTGCTGGCTCTGAGGAGGCGCATGAGGAAGAGGCAACTCCCTCCTCAGCCACATTCTTGCCTTTTAGTTCCTGTTTTACAGGCCAGCCAGGTCTGTGTGTACAGAGGAGAGGAGAGTGAGCACACACTGAAGAGCTGTGAAGACACAAGGAAGAGATAAGGTCTTGACTTCCTCTGTAAACACATTGCCTTTTTAGGACCTTTTGTTTCTTATATGTTAAAGACTGGTACATTAAACTGTGCCTGAGGCTGTGCTGGGGCTGCCCATGGGCAGGGGGAGCCTACAAAACTGGTGTGGACAGTACTCATCCCTTACCCTCCTGCCCCAACTGCTGCACAGCTCATTGTGATGATTCCTCACCATACTGAGCACTGATGTCCAGAGGGCGAGAGGTCACCAGGACTCACTGCATCTCACACAGGGTGTCACAGTGCAGGAGAGAGGCCCTGTGCTGCAGTGGAGTAGGTTGAGATGCCAGGCAGCATATGAGGTAGGATCCAGATGTGTGAGGTAGGATCCAGATGTGTGAGCCTCATAGCAGGTATGCAGGGTGTCTGGTGGGTGTGAGCCCCAGCTGCAGGCATGAGGAGGTGGAGCATCCTTGGGAGGGAGGGGATGGGTGATCCCTCTGATGCACAGCAGCTCTTTCAAGGAAGAAAACTTGCTGGTGTAGCAGGACACTATTTCTGTTGCAGCTGGTCTTGCGCTGCAGTCGAACCCTACATTATCCTCACTAGAACAAACCCCAATGAAAATCAAAAGAATTTATTATTTTAGCCAGTTGTGATTGCTATTTTCCAGTTATTCCTCATTTGTCTTCCTTTTTTTTGGTTTGACACATAGTGCAAAGCTTGCATGTCTTTGTTAGCCTCCTCCTGTCTCCTGATTCTCACTTGCTCTCTCCCTTCTCTAGCTCTGTTTTGATTTTCAGTTTAGGAATGACAAATTTAATATGTAACACAGTTTAAAGATTGCAAATTTCATAGTAGTAATAATTGTGGAAATGCAAAGAAAGAAAATGCCGCTTTAGTACTGGAACAGTACAGTGGAACAGAGGGATCTTGACAGGCTGGAAAGATGGGCCCGGGTGAACCTAATGAGGTTCAACACTGCCAAGTGTAAGGTGTTGCACTTGGGCCGGAAGAATCCCAGACACAGATACAGACTGGGAGAAGAGCTCCTTGAGAGTAGCCCTGCTGAGAAGGACCTGGGTGTCACCGTGGATGAGAAACTTAACATGAGCCAGCAGTGTGCTCTTGCAGCTTGCAAGGCCAATGGTATCCTGGGCTCCATCAGAGGAGGGGTGGCCAGCAGGGACAGGGAGGGGATTGTCCCTCTCTACTCTGCCCTCGTGAGGCCCCACCTGGAGTACTGTGTCCTGATCTGGGGCCCCCAATACAAGAAAGATGTAGAACTGTTGCAGAGGGTTCAGAGGAGGGCCACAAGGATGATTAGAGGGCTGGAGCACCTGCCCTACAAGGAGAGGCTGAGGGAGCTGGGCTTGTTCAGCCTGGAGAAGAGAAGGCTGTGGGGGAGACCTCAGTGCAGCCTGCCAGGACCTGAAGGAACCATACAAACAGGAGGGGAATCAACTTTTTAAAAGGGCAGATAATGGCAGGACAAGGGGGAATGGATTAAAGCTGAAGGAGGGAAGGTTTAGATTGGATATTAGGGGGAAGTTTTTTACGGAAAGAGTGGTGAGGTCCTGGAACAGGCTGCCCAGAGAGGTGGTGGATGCCCCATCCTGGTCCCTTCCAACCCTTGCCATTCTATGATTCTATGAACAGTGGAATTTCTTGTCTGGAAACATAATCATATTATTGTAAACCCAGCACTGATTTAAAATGGGCTTTGGAAAACATCAGATAAACTGTCAGCAGATCAGAGTTCAAACTGTTCTCAGTATAATTACTGTAAATGTAGGGAAGCCCTAACTAAAGATTTACCGAGTATCAGTGAGGTTTTAGGATGAACCACCTTGATTTTGTTACTAGATCTGTCGCAGACTTAATTTTGAACTTGAAGATACCCATTCATAGATTTCACCACTTCCACCTGAAATTAATAACGGGAAAATAAACCCAAGAATGCCATGGAGATGCTTCCCCTGCCTCTTTCTTTTGAAAATGTTGTAAGGAACAATTAACATCTTCAGGAAAGAATAAAATATATTGGGAAAGTTATTTGCATTACTGCTAATAATAAGAGGGTGGTAATTAGTTAGAGTGCCTGTTTTTATTTGCAGGCTCTTGCAAATTTCTGAAGCCACATTTCTGAATATGTAATTACAACACAGGCATAGCTGTTACCATTTGTAAGGAGGGAAAAGACAAAGTACAGGCAGTGGGAAAGGCTGAGGGAAGCCCTCTGTAAATAGCCAGTCAATCATTAGCCAGTCTTCATACAGAAGTTTTGTTACTGAACTACAAGGCACTTTGTTGCACGGGCTGCAAGGTGGTATCACTCTTATTTCTGCTATTAACACTCTTTGAGGCCAAAGACCTGTTTGGAAACCTTACGTAGTACCCAACTTGATTCTGATTGCCTGCTCCAGCCTGAGGTCATTGTGCCTTGGTGCAGCTCTGATGTTTAAACTGGAGAAACGTTTGTTGACATTGTGAGAACATGCAGGGTCTTGCTTTGGAGGAAATGGTTAAAATTTAGCTACTTATTTTGAACCTCAAGCTTGATAGTGAAAAATGCAAAGTATTTCACACCTATGATTAGGTATTAAATCTACCAAGGAACCCTGCTATTGACTGAGGACTTTAAAAATCTGGCTTATATCATAGAAATTACATGTCAGGAATAGTTTTATTCTTTCTGAGAAGACAGATTGTAATGTGGTTTGAGTTCAGAACTGGGGCTTTGTTTCCTCCTCTGCCCCACTCTTTCTGTGTGGAGTTGAGATGGTCACTAGATACCTCTGTGCCACCTTTCCACATTTATGAACTGAAACTAGGATTTTCACTCTGTTTTAAGAAGAAATATGTAAGGTTGATACTACCTCAGATAACAACAGTCCTTTTATGAGTTGTGATTATTGTTTGCAGGCATTGATAACTTTTTTCAAATATTCCTTTCATACTTCTGTGGATGCAGGGTGGGTAATATTTTCTAATATCCTGTTAAACTAATGTAATTCTGAACAAATGTCAGTCTCCTTTTCCTGAAGTTATAGTGAAGTGCATCTTGGCCTCCTGTAGTTTAGCAGTGCAAGGTGGCAGTACTTCACCAGGAACAACATATGGGTATTATTCTAAGCTCATGTTGAAATTAGATTTTCAATGTGATTGGGACTGCAAACATTCTGTCAAAAGTCTCCAAAGTGAATTTAATAAAATATAATATCCTGCTCAGTCATGTCAACAAGGGCTTCTCAGCCTGTGTACATTCAGAACAAGGCCATCATCAGAAAAATGAATAGAGATTTAACGTTAAAATAATTCCTCATTAAGTAAACAAAGGTTCAGCTATAATTTGGGAAGACTGAGATGGACTATTAATATGTAGCAGTATATTTTCCTTTGCATTTCTCCTGCAACCCATGTAATTATGTTGCCTGGTGTCTCACAACAACTCCATGATATTTTATTCTTATGCATAATACAGCATCGTTCAAACACAGCCTAATATTGACACGTATAATCAGTAGCTGCGGAGAGCCCAGCACTGCTCCCATTCAAGTCAAAGGCAAATTTCATTATGTGAATGGGAGCAGGAACACGTTGTTCCAAATGCATTAATTTGGGTTTATGTCCTGAATAAACATCAGCTGTAGATTTCTCCTGGTTGATCGAGGACAGGCCAAAGATAGTAGCAGATGTGCTGGAAGAGCCAACGTACACCAAGCTCTGCTTTTCTGACACATGTAAGAAATCACACTCAAGGAAGGCTGTTTAATTGACTACACTGTTGTCTCTTTTGGCTCCAAAGAAGACACAGTGGAATCTTTAAAATGACTGTGCATTTCTCATTCTGAATTCCTCTAACCACAAGCCAGAAATATTTATGTATTGGAGCAATTACTCTAACGAGTCATCTATTTAGCTAAAATTGTGTTTATTCGACATACTAAAGTAATGTGATGGAGAGAACATGTCACTTACCAGGTTTCCAAATAGCCACAGTTGTAGCTGTGTACAAACGTCCCTCTCTACTCTGCCCTCGTGAGGCCCCACCTGGAGTATTGTGTCCAGATCTGGGGCTCCCAGTACAAGAAAGATGTAGAACTGTTGGAGAGGGTTCAGAGGAGGGCCACAAGGATGATTAGAGGGCTGGAGCACCTGCCCTACAGAGAGAGGCTGAGGGAGCTGGGCTTGTTCAGCCTGGAGAAGAGAAGGCTGTGGGGGGGACCTCATTGCAGCCTGCCAGTACCTGAAGGGAGCATACAAACAGGAGGGGAATCAACTTTTTAAAAGGGCAGATAATGGCAGGACAAGGGGGAATCGATTAAAGCTAAAGGAGGGAAGGTTTAGATTGGATATTAGGGGGAAGTTCTTTACAGAAAGAGTGGTGAGGTGCTGGAACAGGCTGCCCAGAGAGGTGGTGGATGCCCCATCCCTGGAAGTGCTCAAGGCCAGGTTGGATGGGGCCCTGGGCAACCTTGTGTAGCTCCAGGCCTGAGGTTGGTGGCCCTGCCTGTGGCAGGGGGGTTGGAGCTTTATGATCCCCGGGGTCCCTTCCAACCCTTGCCATTCTATGATTCTATGATTCCACCTACAGCTGTAGGGCTGCCCTGCCTGATTCCCCTGAGCTTGAACACATGGTAAGTCCTAACAGAGTCCTTCAGAAATATGCAGATATTTTCAGGAAAGCAAGAACAATATGGGAGTTCTGGTTCAGCTTTAACTCTTCATGAACACCTAGAGGAAACACTAATGCTGAAACTTGCAAAAACAGAACACAAATCTCCAGCAAATTATCAGCCTGGCTTAGTATGGGGTGCATGTATTCACATGCCTTCATTTGCCATCTGCTACTCATCTACAGAATTTGGTACTTCAATCTGGTGCTGTTCATTTCCCATGAAGCAGTTACACTCAATCTTGTCACACTGAAAATACTGCATCCTTCTCCATCCTTGTTTTCCAGTCATTTGATATATTGTGAGGATGTAACTCAGGCTGTTTGGGAAAAATGCTACAAATTCTTTTGTTGTGTTGTATGTGGATCTGTCTGATCTGTCTGCAGGCTTTTTGCCACCAGCATGACTCCAGTGTACAGTGGGCTATTCCACAAAGGCAGAAACTGGATTTTCTACGTAAATAAAAATTCCTTCCTCAGTGATGTTATAATGTCACATTCTCTTCTTGGTTTTGAATTAATATCATGTCTTGGGACTCTGCTGAACAGACTTTTTATTCTTAGAATTAGTGTGCGAGCAAGGCCCCAAATAATGGTTGTAATGGACTGTAACATGGGTCATGGTTTGACCCCATTTGGCAACGAAGCCCCACACAGCTTCTTGCTCCCCCTGCCCCCTGAGTGGGATGGGAGAGAGAATCAGAAGAGTGAAGTGAGGAGGCTCGTGAGTTGACATAAAGACAGTTTGCTGTCTTACAGCTCCTTGTGCACTCCCAGACTCCTTGCTGGTGGGGTGGGGTGAGAAGAGGCAAAGACCTTGGCTCTGTGTAAGCACTGCCCAGCAGTAATGAAAACATCCCTGTGTTACCAGCACTGCAGCACAAACCCAGAACTTAGCCCTGTAGTAGCTACTATGAAGGAAATTAACTCTACCCCAGCCAAAACCAGTGCACGGGACAAATTATTCTGCAGATGTTGAGCAGTGTGGACAATAATGGACCTGGTGGAGGCACACCCTCTGCTGAGGCTTCACAGGGGCTTGATAAACCCTGTGAAGTGGTTGTCGCATGGCTTGGCACACTGTTCATTTTTTGGGCACATTTGAACCCAAAACATACTCTGCTTGGTAAATATATGGATTAAACTTTCTGCTATTATTATTATGGCAGGTTGGTAGGACAATAATGTGATATGTTTCAAAGCATTCCAAGCCATTTGGAAAAAAACCTGTGATCCACATGATCCACATTCTGTTCAAGAGCTGCCATCCAATACAGGGGACAATTTTTCACAGTTTCATTACAATTCAGGATGTGTTTGATACACACTGGATTTTCAGGCTACTTATTTCTATTATTTCTATTGTAATCTAATCATCTTTCTATTAATGAACCTACATAGTCTATGTGAAACTGCTGTAAAAGAGTAGTTTATTAGTCCTCAGGTTTTTTTGTACTTGCAGGAGTTCTAATGAACTGAGCTAAATAAGCTGTACTTATAGATTAAGCAACCGTATAATATATATATTGCCATTTAAAAACAAATCAAGCCTATGTATATAAAGGTGTGTAGACATAAGCCTACTAATATTTCAGAAATGAACATCAGGTGTACCTCAGTGTAACTGGTTGACATTATTGCACATGCCTGTACACACTTGAATTGATGAATAAAAGCAATGGCAGAGATAAGGCACTTGTGAGAAACAATTGAGGACCCTGAACCTGAGGATTTAAGCCCTTTAAATGGCCCTTTAATAAACTGGAAGCTAACAAAGGGAGAGCTGAATCACTGTACAATCAGAGGTCTGGAAGGAAACGGGGTTATCAGCAGTTGCAACAAGTGAGACAGATCCTGACTGCAGCAAGTGTGAGGCCACACAGAAATGTGAAGGGAACTGTGCTGGAAAAGAGCTTTCAAGGAAAGGCTGCCATGTCAATAAGGAATATAAGACTGGAGGTGACTTCCCAGATAGGTCATTGAGTTACAGGTGCTACATTCACCATCACAAACTTGCTACAAACTTACCACATGACAATTTAAAAGTAATTTATTTTGGCCTTATCAGAAAATCTATACTAATTTGTAAGCCACCAATATATGTTTGTGCTTGTGCCAGTGCTGCTGTGTGGCCTTTCCTTGGCAGTTCTGTTTCCCCCAGTGTATTTTGAGACACCAAGTGTTGTCTGTGCTGGCATTCAGATGAAATACATCGAGCTCATTACGTCTCCTGAGTTAAGACAGGCTCACCCTTCCCTATATGATTCTGAGGAGAAGGGCAGGCAAAAACTGTAACATCTCCTCCTGTGGAGCTGATTTTTTAATGAAAAATACCATGTGATGGCTCACTGTGACCACTGGGGAGTTATGAAGTAGTCCTTTTTTGTACTGTAGCCTGTTGTTTAAGCCAGAATTAATTATTCCCAATTTCCTTGAGGTTTTGCTCAGCCTGTAGCAAAACACACAGACTGTCCTTTTTTGCTGCTTGCTTTCTGTTATCTCCAGCTCCTAATGGCAAAATAACAAATAGGCTGCAGTTTTCTTCCTGACTGAGCCTCTCAGGCCTGAATGGCAAAGCAGCGGGCTTTCACAAGTAATGGCCATGCCCACTGCCTTCTTTCTGTGAGCACTTAACTGACAGGACAGTGACCTGTGGCAAAACCTTTTACATCCCCAGAGTGGTTGAGGGGCTTCTCTCTCAATGTGAGTGTAATTAAGCTTGGCAGAGGTAAGAGTCCTACAAGGAAAGGCAAGAGGCATTTCAATACAGGTTTTCAATGCGTGCAGAGTTACCATTCCTGCCACGCTAAGGGGGACCAGTGCAAGATGTCTTTACTGGCAAAGGAAGCACATTTCTTCTAAACACCAGCCTGTTCTACAGCAAAATACCTTGCTAAGCTAGCATTTCTTAACACCGCTCCTTATCATCTTCAATCACCACTTTATGTAGGATTAGACTGTATATACCTTAAGGAACTTCTTATCACCAGCTAATAAGGCAAATATGTCCTTAATTGCAGAGAACAGGTAGTGATTTTTATGCCATGCTACTGGCGTTCTTGAAATCATCACAGAGTGTGAGCCCATCTCTTATTACTGCCGCAGTTACACTCCACCTCACCCCAGTTAGCTGCCTTTGTACATCTGGTGTCCTGCCTCTCTTTTGCAGTAGTGTGAAACAGAGCTTTTAAGGAGCCTTTTCTTCAAGTATAATTTTTTATTTCATCTGTTCCAGTCTGTACCAGTCTTCTCCTGAAAGACATCAGCCCACTGCCTTGTCCAGCAGTCCCAACCATTTTTGCTTTGGGATAGAAACCAATATTTTCTTTAAAACTTTGCATTGATTGTAAGCATGGGCACTGAAACAAAGTCTCTGCCAGTCATATAATCATAGAATCATAGAATGGTCTGGGTTGGAAGGGACCCCAAGGATCATAGAGCTCCAACCCCCCTGCCACAGGCAGGGCCACCAACCTCCAGGTCTGGATCTACACAAGGTTGCCCAGGCCCCCATCCAACCTGGCCTTGAACACTTCCAGGGATGGGGCATCCACCACCTCTCTGGGCAGCCTGTTCCAGCACCTCACCACTCTTTCTGTAAAGAACTTCCCCCTAATATCTAATCGAATTAGTCTTTATCCCTCTATTTCTTAACATAGAGGTTTAGCAAATAGTGTATCAGTTTGAACTATTTCTCCTTCTAGAAAGGTCAATAAAAGGCTTTAGAAGCACCAGGTTTTCCTGAATTTTTCTTCTTCTACTCCTTTTCATAACTTTCTGTGTTTTGAAATATAGCAGCAGAAAACCTTGAATCAAACTCCATTTGAAAGTGTCTTTTGTTATGCATTGTAAAATCCACATTGTTTACTGTCTTCTGAACATAATGAATGCCCTTGAAGAATGTCCATTTACTCCTCCCTGATTCGCACCTTGTTTTTCTGTGTGATGCTGTTACACCTACCCAGCAACTTTACCAGGTCTTTTTTCCCTGACTCAGCAATTGTAAATGTATTTTCAAGGCCCAAATCAATGTCCAGAGTTGCCTCATTTTGTGCATCATGCACTAACACATCCTTCAAACAAGGGTTAGCAACATTTCAAGGGCCCCCCGTGCTAGATTGTTTTTTCATTCAAATTAGACAAGCATGCTAGAAGGAGCTCAGTGGAGTGGGGATGGTTTTGCCTTTATACAAGTAGAGATTGCTGGGTTTTGAACCCAGTGAGATCCAAGTACCTGTGAATGTTGTTGATAGCTCTCCCAACATACATACACCATGGTGCTCAGGGCCTGGTTCTGTTCCAGTTTTGCTGTGTGCCACTCAAAAGAGGCCATGTACCATCTTTGTTACTCTACCTGCAGCTTCCCACCTCTTGCTTTGGTGTGATGAATTGCTAAACTCATGTTTCCCTGAGCTCTTAATCCAGCCGCATACTGGGAAAATATGGTACTTTCTGTCTGACTCTGCTATGGCAGCAGAAGAGCTTTGCAGTCACCAGTGGCTTTGTGGACATGTGATCCTGCAAAGTCATTCAATCTCAGCACTATTTTGTGTGCTGACTTACAGAAAATGCTAGCTAGAAAGTAGCTCCTTTATTCTCAGAAAATCAATAAATCATGTCATTAGCTATTAGAAACTCCCACACTCCCTTGTGCAGGTGGGAGCAGTAGATTTTTTCCACAAGCATCCAGACTTTTGAAAATTTTTTACCTCCTAGATAAGTGTTTTTCTCACATTGCAACAGCTGCAAGGTGATGAGGTCCTTTTAGTTCCATTCAGCTGGCTTGTCCCTATTCCTCATTTGCAGTTTAGAATTCCAGCCCCATTCCAAATTGGCAGGAGTCTCACTCTGCAAATTACAACCATTTGTTAAGATTGGACCCCATCAAGGCATTCATACTGCACAGTTTTGCATCAGTTGTGATCACTGGAACAAGATTTGATGACAACGGGAGCCCCTGGACTTGACCTGTGAGATTCCTTCCCAGTTCTCTGTCCGTCCTCTTAGAAATCACACATGCAAAAGACCAAATGGCAAAGGGAAGGAAAAGATAAATCACAACCTATGGATAAGAAGCAACACAAGAAGAAGTTTTCTGGGAAGGGACAGTCCCTTACCTCAATCCCACTGGCCAGTGCCTCATTGTACATGGAACCTGCACTGCACTATAAAGCTTAGTTACAACAGAGCTCAGATCTTTGCAACTACATAACCCCCTCCACGTAGACCAGAAAACATCTTTTTCATCCAAAATGAAAGTAAGATGAGAAGGCTGGCTTTTCCTTCAAGAGTACCATGTTTTCAGTTCATTCCTTCTATAGCCATGCAGGCATAGTTATCAGCAGTTCTGCTTTAAGAGGGAGAAGAATTTTTCCTAGTTATTCTTAGATGCTCATCGATATTCACTCCAGTAGTGTGAACAATTTCATTGCTTCCTTTCTCTCATTCTTCCCTATGTGTCTTATGACAAAATAAGTTCTGAAGGTGTTTCCCACAGTCCCACATGGTAGAGAAATCAAGAAAGAAACTGTGGGCAGCTGGGTTGGCTACCAGTTTCCCCCACTGCTGTGTTGAGCATGCATTCTCTCTCAGTAGCTGGCTTAGAAAGAGAAGGTTTGACCTACACCATTCTGCATGCTCTCTTTCTTCCCTCATGTCTACTTTTCACTGTCCTGTATCCATTCTATATGGCTGGAGGGATCTGCCTAGCAGGGAATTTCCCTGCTGTAGAACAAGCTGTGGACAGTATGAGTGTGAGAATAGCCTGGAAGGATCATGGCTAAGAGGGCATGAGGAACAACAAAACTGAGCTTGATCTCAGTGACCTTCTCCTTTCCATTCATGAGCCCTGCATAACTCAACCTGAACTAGTAACAGCTATGTGGCATTTGTTCAACAAGTAAACAAAAAGAACAATGACCAAGCTTCCTGTTTGCTTTCTGAAGTACGTACTGATGAAAGTCTAGCTTAGACATAAAGATCGGTCTCATTAGATCTCTTGGTTAAGGGGATGGCCCTCAGTGCTAAGGAAAGTGGCAGGCAACACTTTGAGAGGAAACAGCAACAGCTGAGGATGCTTAGTCTGTAAATGTTGTAGCTTTTCCTCTTTATTTAATGGAATAACTGTTATTGTAGAGAGGAAAGCAGACAAATGTCCCACACATATGGCATGCTTCAGCAGTCAATCAAACAATTCCCCCAACACAATGAACACAATCTTTCCAGCTCTAGGCCTCTGCCACAAAGCTAATAGCTCCACTGTTCTGGAAAGCCATCCCATGCCCCACGTTTCTCTCTGCAGGTGCAGCTTTCCCAAGTCAGTGCAACCATAAACACTGGGTTTTTGCTCTTCCTGGTGCAGGAATAAGTTGCAATCCTGCAGTCAGGGAATGCCATGATCAGAAGTCATTATGATGAATTCTCTGAAGTAATGTGAAGCATGTGGGGAGTACCTTTCCATGATTTTAAAGACTTTGCATGGGGGCTGCTAGAGTCTTAGAAACTAGTGACTGAAGTCAAACGATAGGTTATTGCCCCCCTGCCTTTTTCCTGTCAAAGCAGGACATTAATGATAAATCTGTTTGTATGAAATAGAAGTAGGTTTTATTATAAATAAATCTTGGATGGAAACCGAGCAAGCAAGGACACTGCTGTTTCTCTTTTTGGCAGGTAACTTGGTAAAGAATGGGACAGGTGGCTTCAGGAAGTGAAATACTCTGTACTGCTGCAAGTGCTTGGCGATCTGTTAAAATAGCAGCTGTCCCACTCCCAACCATAAGGAGAAGGCAATTATTACAGCCTCAGCTGTGACTATAGGTAAGCAGAGAGACTTCAGCACAAATTGAATCCTGGGTCTTTTGCTCTTGTTTACCAGAAGCCACACACTGCCCCAGGCATTTCACACAGCAAGCAGACACATCCATTATCAGCCAGAAAGAGGAAAGGGTGTTCACTAATGTTGGCAGTTGCCCAGACCTTAAGAAATATGGATTCAGTTTTTGTGGTCTCACAGACATCCAATGGGATTTTATAAAAACAATTTAGTTTGTCTGGTCCATATACTTAAAAAGGCTTGTTTTGGGTTTTTTTTTAGCCTAAAACTTGTATGTGCTCATCCTCTGAAAAACACACTACGATGAAGAGCTCAATACCAAACTTGCACAGGGGTTGAGCATCTAGGAAGTGTCAGAGAAAAAGTGACTCCTTTCTTCTAACACTAGGAGAAACAGACACTTTTCTGTATAAGTCTTCAATGTTTGGAGAACTCATCTAGGAGTGAGAAAGATTTCAATTCTTCCTTCAAACTTACTCTCTCAAACCCTAGATTTCTGCCCACTGCCTAAGGCTGTACCAGTTCCCAGGTCCAAGGTGTGGGAGAGTACAAATGGATCCAGGTGGGATGGAAAGGAGAAACTATTCCTCCTACAGAATTTGTAATGTTTTGTACTGACAGAATTTAAAGACCAAACAAGCTGCTCCTTGGTTGTGTGACACATTTGGATTCTAGAGGTTGCTTTCATCAAGTCACCATGGACATGTTTTAAAAATTTAAAATATCTTTACCTCTTTTTCTTAGTGGACATTTGATTCCTCTCTGAAAAGTAGAACTGCTTCAAGCAAAGGAGGTAAGAGCATCTCTGCACCTGCATAAACCGAATCCTTCAGGTCCCTGTGGATGAGGGAAGGACAGGGCAAAGAGAGGAGAACTTTGATTTTGCATAAGCAGAGGGAAGCGCAGAATCCAGCCGCTCCTTTCCTGAGTACCATAACCACCTGGAGCCTGGCCTCCAGAGAAGGATCTCAGTGGATACACTTCAGGAAAGACTAATTTTTATGTCCTATTAGCTCAAGTATGAGAGTTATGAATTTCTAGGCTTGAAAAGATGGAGGCAGTTCCATTCCCCCCCCCCCCCCCCCCCAAATGTAGAACTGTAGGCAAGGGACCTTCTCTATTAAAACCCCAATAACTATGGACTTGGGCCAAAGCTTTGAAGTTCATGGTATTAGACTTCTGTATCTAACTGCTGTCCACAAACTGAGGTGGGCACAAAAGCTGACTTGCTGGATCTGACCCTCCTTATTTCTTTACCTGCTCTTCTCATACAACAGTAAGAGTTTTTACTTTTTCCCAAGGCTTTTCATGAGCCCTAAAAATGCTAAGTAGTCAGCTTGCATGGTAGTAAAGGTCTGTATGAGTATCTGAAATGTTGCATATCCAGTGGAGGGCACATATGACCAGATGATGGGCATGCACACCAATATTAGTATGGGGGACAGCAACAGTGGAGCATCAAAGGAGCATCTGTGGATGCAGTGGATTACTAAAGAACATAAGCATATTAAATTTGGGGTGGGAGCAACAACACAGGCCAAACCCCAGAAAACAGGCCTAAAGAGACCTTATTTTCTTCCAGTGCAAGAGCAGACATCCAACTAATATGAGCAGGTGAGGGTGAGAGATTAACCCCACTCCTCCACCAGCTCATGGTAGGGGCATTCTCCCCTACCTTACACTATGTAAAGGGGTACAGCCTTCACCCTGTGCCACATATGTCCTCCTGATGTTGAGTTACTCACTGGCAACTCCAGAGAGATGCATCCTGTCTCCTTGAAGCCAGGGAAGCTGCAAGTTCTTGCTCTCAAGGAATGAGAGAAGAAGGTAGGCTTATAGGGTGGAACCAAACAATTAAGACTGTAGAACTAAGCAAATTTTTATTGCCTTGACCTATCTGGTTGTGCCTGTGTGTTTGGTAGTGTGTGCTGAGGACTGTGATCTGAAGGCATTGCAGATGTTGTTACCAACCTGTGATACAATCACACCTTCAGTTTGCTGTGTGGACTTATCCTGAGGGGTGTATTGGTGTTGTGCACTGTGTATGGAGTAAAGGTGGATGAGCCAACATGACAGAAAAGGTGGGACTAGTTGTCAGATGTGGAACTCCATGCTGCTGTGGCTTATTTAGAAGGAGCCCAGGTATTCCCAGGTAACACACAGTTGTGCTGAGCAGACACATGACTACAGGAATGAGTAATAATTTTCAAGTAAATACACTTGGCAAAAGTTGCTAACAAAAATAATCCATTTTCTAGTCAGCCAGAACTGATGCCATTGACTCCCTGCACCTCAATGATGTTTAAAATACTGCAGACTGCTGCTGTATTGATACAAGTAATGCAAATCCACACACTTTCTGACAGTGAGAAACACAGGAAAACAGTGGCTCTGCAGCCAGAGAGTCTATTACAGCAGGAAATGTTTTCAGAACAAAAAGTGTCTGGGTCATGCATAAGCTTTGCGACAGCAGTTATTCTGGCAGCTGAAGAGTCCGTTAGGGGAGGCAGATCAGTTCATCTTGCTTGACCTAGAGTGCTTCTTTCCCCTATTAATGAGCTGCTTTGATTCTGTGACTGCTGGTTTTAGTCCCTAGGTTTTGGTTACTTCTGGTTACTTCTTTTTTTTTTTTCTTTATAAGAGAAGAAAGATATATGGCAGAAGAGGCCACAGTGAGACAGCTAGTCAGAAATGCCTGGGGTACCCATGGCATATGTCATATGAGTGGGCTAGGAGATAGACCCCAATCCAGGCATAGCTCGCTGTTATTGCAACAATCTGTTTAGCTCTACACTGACTCTCAATATATAGGACATTTTCAAGCAAGAAAAGATCTCATGGGAGGTGGGGGTGGCATGAAATCTAACTTCCATATCAGTTTCAGGGACTTTTCCTTCTGAAGCCTAAATCATCTAAATGAGAACATTCCTGAGTTAACAAGAACACGTCTCTCACTCTAGGCTGCCCACCAAAACTCTTTAAAGAAAACATAACAAGTGATTCATGGTGATATGAACTCCCCTGAGACATGCACAGCCAAGACTAATATTATGGTACAGTATGTTATGCTTGATTAAACAAAATGTTTTGGTACTCACATATGACAAGCTTTTGCATAAAGCAATTGTGTCAGACTGTGAATCTGAGTCAGAGAACTCTAATTCATTCCAAGGCTGAGTCTTCATGTTTTTTCTTCTACTTTTTGTTTCTCTGGCAAGAAGCAGCTCATGCCATCATGAGCTGAACACCTGAATGAACATGGTATGTCCAGACTGTCTTGCTGAACCTGCAAGGGGATCTCAACCACTGGAAAGGTGCAAGGACAGTGCAGCTCAGCAGAGAGCTTGAGGGTGACCTGACTGTTGTTGCAGTGTGCCTCTGGTACTTGGAGCATGGAATGGGAGCGCTGAAATAACCAAGAGGCTCTGAACTGGATCAGCCAGGTTTGGGTAACTTCACTCATCTGGCTTCAGTGCCTGTTCTGGGGGAAGCAGGTTCAGAGTGAACTGGAGGAAGCAGAATAAGGAAGGGCAAGGAATGCCTGGAGCCAGGAGGGACAGTCCCAGTACTGTTGGAACAGATGGCTGAGCATACGGAGGCAGTAACAAAGATCCAGGCCCTGACAGGACAGAATACCACTGGTCCTTTTAATACAAGCCTCACGTAGAGGAAGGCTGATAACGACTGAAGCAGGCCAGATGACCAACTCCCCTCACTCACCCAACACTATTATCCAGCAGACAAAATATAGTCAGCAGTGGGCAGCTGGAAAAATGGGGCAAATAGATACTGCAACTTTTAGATGCAGAACTGCCCAAAGAGATGGATTTTGTAGCAGGTATGTCTTGAAAGGACATCCCCCATGTGACTGGCTGAAGTGAGCACGATCCCATGAGCAGGGTCATCAGCTGAGAAACCAGCTGGTTCAGGAATTCTACCATGAATAACTGCCTTTGAGTTCAGCTTCCCAGGAAGGGTATGAAGCCTGATTAGCATTAGTAAGGATCAAGACTGCACCACCAATGTTTTCACATGCTTTAAATTTTCTTAATTTTTTAAAAATCTGCATCCTGAAGTACATACATCATCGATAAAATATTGCAGGAGTCCAACCTGCTTCTAAATCATCTTTCAACCATGTCACATGCTATTGCCTCTACATCTCAATCAAACTGTGAGAAAGGCAGAGAGTGCAAGATCAAAGCAGGCAGGAAACTTGTAGTGTGGCTGGACTGGTAAAAACATCTGCTTATCACCATGCTGGTATAATCACTCATATGGTGGCTGTGAGACAACACCCAATATTTGTGTTGTTCTGCACACTGCAGCTCACCAGTGGTACCTACAGTGCTGTAGTTTTCAAGAAGGAAAGAACATGCACAAGGACCAGTTAATGGCAAGTGAAGAGCCAAGCTTCTTCTACTGCTTTTTGTGTGTATTTTAAAAAGTGATTCTTGCCACATCTTAGCCAAAATAAAGTTTAATGAATGTCTTCTCTAAACCTAATTTATTACTTTGGGCTTTTATTACCAAGAAGATGTCCAGAGCTATTTTTCCTTTGCATCTGTAAAAAGCACCACATTATATTTTGTATTTTAATGCTTCTGCCAATGTAAACTCCTGGTGCACTGAGACCTGAGTAGCATTTAAAAGACACCCACTGTATCAAAAAAGTTTGCAGATGGGCTGAATTAGAGTAAGTGTCTTGAAAAGAAGAACCCCTGTCTCATTTGTGAGACAGCAAAGGCAAGGATAAAATACTTACGCTTCCCACGGAGTTGTTTTTGTTGCTGGAAATATACTTGCTGTCCTTGAATAACAATTTGGGACTTCAAGCAGCGCATAAAAATTAAGTATTTAAGAGCAATCTTGCTTTTTGAAACAGACAGTCACTCAGCATGAGCAACTTATGAAGCTTGCATAGGCAATATGAGCAGTTATACAGACACAAAGATCTCAGAAGAAAGAATTCCCTTGCAGCATTTTCATTGAGGCATTTTTCACTCCAACGTGGCAGGTCCTTGTATAGCCAAAATCCATGCTGAGGCCTCAGTTTCTCAGCTGAACTGTGTCATTATCAAAGTTCATCACAACTTACCTACACCTTTGCCACAGCCTTCTGAAAAGAATGCATGGGGCAGGCATTGTGAGAAGAGTAATCCATGCCCAAGAGGAAACTCTGAAGGACAGATGACGAGCATCCTTCCAACAGCTTGTCTTGTTTTCCCTTTTTCCCTCCACTTCCCAAGTAAAGTCTTACCAGCAGTTGTTAAAAGTCCCTATTGCTGGAGGCCAGTGAAAGGCTGGACCTAAGATTTGGCCTGTTGCCCAAGACTGCACTGGTATCTGCGCGAGACTGACTTTGTTATCAACTGCTGCTAGGGGTGAGCGGGACATGTAGCACATACAATGTCATCAGAAAAGGATAAAGGCTCCATGACTGTGCTTCTTTCTCTGCCTAGAAGTTGAGCTAGTTTAAATCAATGAAATGAAATCAGTGTTCCTACAGAAACTGCATGTATTTGAAGAGTAGGAGAAATAAGTTAACAATTAGAGCTAGATATCACCGCAGCCCCAGACGCAGACCATCAATATCAGACTGCATTTGGATATTATGTATACTTGTGTAACTCCTCTCCCCACCACTGCTGCTTCTGTCCATGTTTTGTTCTCCTTGGGGCTGAAGCAACAGTACTGCAGCAGCTGTGCTGCTTTAAGGGTGTAAGAGTTGAGGTCTGTGGGGAAAGGAATTAGCCTGTACTAGATTTATTGAGGAGCAGAGTTAGCCTGTATTAGGTCTGTTGATGCAGTTGGGAAAAAAAAGAAAGAGGCATGCTTTCCGTTTCTTGAGTTCTTCTTGACTTTCAGAGGTGGGCATTTGAAATCAAGAGTTAATGTTACATTCTGTCTTACTGATTATGGACCCAAAAGTTCCTCTTAAGCAGCACAAAGTCACTCACCTTCAATAATGTCAAAGGCCAGTAGTCAACAACTTGTGAGACAGGAGCGTATTTGGAATGGCCCATTGTGCAGTTTGGGACAGTGTTGGGAAATTCGGAAGTTTCAAAATTCATGTATGGAAGGTAAAGTTTCTAGTTTCTTCTGAATTCAGTGGAATCCTTTGAATTTAGAGGACATAGACAGTCCCTGCTCTTCAGAAGCAAGGTACTGCCAGTTGGTTGATTGGTATTGCCTTGCCTCTCAGTGAGGCAGCATACCTCAGCTCCCACTGAGCTTCTACCAGAGCTCTTGTTAACCTCTAATTGAGAAAGAAAATACAGCTTGGCTTGTGCTCTTAAAAAAGTTGCTTCTCCAGCTTTACAGCTCAATTATCTTTGAGGTTGATATATTTATTTGGGCTCAAACACAGTTTTTAATTGAAGCTGTTAAAGCTCCAGACGGAACAGTGCTTTTAAAATTTGGTCTATCTCCTATGAATCACATCATATCCTGAGATCTGTATTGTATCAAGTTGCCTTTTTACAGCTTTAGGCTAAAAATTTAAAAGCAAAGTACTTTTAAAAGGCTGAATGAAAGAAAGGAAACACAGAGGTAGGTTTGGCTCATGGCCAGGCCAAGGTTGCTATCTGGAGAATATTCTGAAACACAAACCACAAACTATGGAGACTCGCCATGTCATCAGTTATTTTTAGCCTAGTAAAGAAGAATGAGCTCTGTTTTAAGAAACATGAGAAAAGGAGACTGGGGGGAGACCTCATCACTTTCTACAACTAACTAAAAGGTGGTTGTAGTGAGGTGGGGGTTGGTCTCTTCTCCCTCGTAGCTAGTGACAGAAGAAGGGGAAACAGCCTGAAGTTTCATCAGGGGAAGTCTAGGTTGTATATTAGGAAAAATTTGTTTGCTGAAAGGGTTGTCAGATTTTGGAAAAGGCTGCCCAGGGAGGTGGTTGAGTCACCATCCCTAGAGGTGTTAAAAAGAAGCGTAGATGTTGTGCTTAGTGACATGGTCTAGCGTTGGACCTAGTAGGGCTGGATAGATGGTTGGACTTGATGATCTTGAAGGTCTTTTCCAACCAAAACCATTCTATGATTAAAGATGCAGCTTAAATTAACTTGGGTTTAGGTTTGTTCCTTGAACTGTTGGTGTGAACACCGTGATTTGCATTTTGCATATCCCTTGTCTGCTGTTCTGTATACAAGTTCAAGATACACCATGTTTTTATGCAGTAAAAATAGAAAGACAGAATGAACAGCTATGTAGTTAAAACATAGTATGATAAATAAGAGTTAAAATAATTTGGAAAAAAAGCCCCAGTTCTACACATTTTTAAAGTCCTTGTATTTCTATACCGTGTCAGCTTGCCTGATACTTCCATAAAGTTTCAGAGGGGTGATAACCAGAGTTCTCATTTAACATACAACTTGCTAACTTGCTATACAGAATGTATTCTAGCCTCTTTCTTTTGTTATCTTTATTCTTTTCAAGTGCTATAGTTCTTCATCTTGTATATGTTTTAGACTTTAGTAGATCTCAAGTTGTAATGGCATTCATACAGATATGGATATGCTTATGTGAAGAACCATAAGCGTGTGAACTAATGTTCTAGAAACCACTTTTGCTGTGAGACACAGAATCACATCTCCTGCTCTTTCACGTACGTGGGAGGCAAACAGTGAGGGCGGTGGCAGCCACTCAGTTGTGCCAAACCATGGTGAGAGGGGAATGACAGTCTGCTAATCACTTCTAGAGCTGTAACCCACAACTTCCTTTGCTTTCTTGCAGTGTAGCCATGTCCAATGTAAGTTATTCTTGACTTTCATTTAACTTAGTGTAGTCAGCTTGATGCAGAGGAAAATCCCTGCTGCTGTACTGTTTCAAGCTGACTGGAAACTGGTTTGCTTCTGAGTCATATTGCACTGCCCAGGATGTTGCCTTTCACCAAAATAGAATTTTCTCCTTTAAAACAAATAAAATGAAAACTGATAAAGGCTCAACATTCCCGTCAGGCAAAATAAATGCTCTCTAAAATCAAGAAAATATTTCTGAAACAAACAGTGATTCCTGATTGTGAAGCTTTTCTCATAGCTGAGTGTGCCCACTATGTTAATGGAAGGGTTGGGAAGCCTCTCCTGCCTACAAGTCACATCAGGACTTGATGCATTTGTTAGCAAGACATCTACCTGGACTTGAGCAAAGCATTTGACACTCTGCTGCATGATATCCTTGTCTCTAAATTGGAAAGATATGGATTTGATGAATGGACCAATTGGAGGATAAGGAATTGGCTGGACTGTTGCATTCAAAGAGCTGTCCGACTCAAGACCAGTGACAAGTGACAAGTACTGGGACCAGCACGGTTGAACACCAGTGGGATTGAGTGCACCTTCAGCGGTGCAGCTGACATGCTGGAGGGAAGAGATGTCGTCAAGAGGGACCTTGACAGGTTTGAGAGGTGGGCCTGCGTGAATCACTTGAAGTTCAACAAGGCCAAGTGTGAGGTCCTGCACATGTGTCAGGGCAATCCCAAGCACAGCTACAGGCTGGGCAGAGAATGGATTGAGAGCAGCCCTGAGGAGAAGGACATTGGCTGCTGGCTGATGCAGAGCTCAACATGAGCTGTCAGTGCATGCTTGCAGCCCAGAAAGTCAACCGTACCCTGGACTGCATTAAAACTAGTACCTAAAGGAGGCCTACAGGAGAGCTGGAGAGGGATTGTTTGTCAGGGAGTGTAATGAGAGGACAAGGGATTGTGGGTTTGAACTGAAAGAGGGTAGATTTAGATTAGATATAAAGAAAAAATTCTTCACTCTGAGGGTGTTGTGGCCCTGGCACAGAGACGCTGTGCCTGCTCTCACCCTGGCAGTTTTCAAGGCCAGGTTGGATGGGGCTTTGGGCAACCTGGTCTAGTGGAGGGTGTCCTTGACCATGGCAGGGTGTTGGAACTGGATGATCCTTGAGGTCCCCTTTCATCCCAAACCAGTCTGTGATTCTATGAAAATATTAGTATGAAAGAGGAGAGAGATGAACAATGATGTAGAGTCTGCTTAGTTCTTTGGAAATTCAAACTACTTCCCACTTCAGTACTCAAGAAATGAGTCCTGGTGTGTGTACAGGTGATCTACAAGTCCTACTGGCACACTGAGGACCATATCCTCTTTTTCTGAATGCAAACTGAGACTAATTCAACTGAAATTCCTGTTGCTGAAATAGTGAGGAGAAGGAGATCTGAGGGTTTATCTTTCTTAAATTAAGCTTTTCAAGCAAGTTATCACTTGCATGTGATGTAACATGTCCCCTTGTAGAAACCTTAAGTGCTGTTGGCAGAGATGTTCCAATTTAATTAAGGCGTTAAACGAGGAGGAGGGCTACTTTCAGTGATGGCTACAGCAGAAATAGCTTCCTCCAGCAGAAATGAAGTGGCTGGGTGAAAAGAAGCCAGTAGTTGGACACAGTGCAAATAGGTATTAAATAGCAACCCAAAGAAAGCATAGGGAGATAAAGACTGAGGAAATACTATGAATAATGGTTTGAAAGAAACTGACTTCTCGTGCAAGAGCCGTGAAAATGCAAGGCTATCTCTCTGATCTGTGTAAGGAAGTAGTAATCACTGCATTAAATTACGATTTGGAAACTGGAGGATGAAAAGTGCTAATGTAAAACACAGCCCACCTCATTAAAAAGTCTGAGAGCTTAAAAGAAGCTGGTTTTGAAGAGGAGATTGTAGATGCAACAGGGTGAAGGAACTACGAATGAAGAAAAGTTCAGAAGAAATGAGAAAAGTAAAAAAAATTAACACCCAAAGTATTCCTCATGTTTCTGGAAGCAGTTCTTCAGACTGAATGCAAGGAGAAACCTCAGGGAAAATGGTGACAGACTTTCAGTGCTAAACATTGGATTTCTGCAGTCTGCAGTGAATGGCTGTGCGTGTATAGTTAAAATCATCTTGAACAAGAGAAACAAAGTCAGACTGAAGAAGAAGGAAAAATATGAAAAGGACAAAGGGGAGGGGAAAAGCAGCTCTGCAAATTAATATGAGAAAGAGCATACATAAAAAAGCAGCTTGTCAGAGGGGAAAGGGACTGCAGAGCATGATGGAAAAAATGGACAGTCAGTTATATACCTGGTAATGAGTCTGTTCCTGGGTGTCTTTGCTCCAGGGATCTGGGGAGGTCAGATCTCCACTCAGATTAGTTGAGGATCAAAGACTTCCAAAAGCTGCATGAAGTCAATTTTTCTTTTTAACATGGTTTGGGATGCCTCTCAGCTCCATAGATATGGCTGGAGCTTAAAGAGGAATGGAATGAAAAGGCTGAGAAAGAGGAAGAACATAAACAGGGGAAATAAAGCTATTTTTAGCTTTATCCACTCCCTACCCCCCTGGTACAGCGTCAAAGTAATAAAATGTAATTAATATTGATCCTCTGTGATTCAGAAACTGCCCACAGCAGTTTCTTTGAATACATATACCACTTGCACAGCTGCTGTTGGTTTTCCAGGGGCAGAGAACTGCACCGAGCACCACAAACCCTGCAGAAGAGAAAAGGAACCACTGATGGGGGGGCTGAACAGAGGTTTTAGCAAGTGCATTTAAATAGCTGCCCATCACAGCAATGCTTGAAATTGTTAGGGATTGGGGAAGGCGTTCGTTAAGTGATGCAGCAGTCACTAACGCATATGGCCATGTCTGGGAGCACTCTCACACACTGAATATACTGTAACTGCTCCAAGTTGTGACAGTTCATCATGAAGTTCATCATCTGTGTCACCTGCTTGTGCCTTCTTACAAAACCTCCTGCAAAACCTGTGCCCTGGAAAGCTGGAGGCAAGAAGAGCAGATCCTGTGTGCTGTCAGAGTGCCCTTGCTGATATATTTCTGCCAATCCATTTTCATGACAAAGTTGCCACTCTTCTGCCCAGCCACGGTAAGGCACTGCATGTCACCCAGCCCATCTGTCCTAACAAATTGGCTTTTCTCCCTCTGGCTCTTTTGTGTTTCACTGGCATATGCAGGTTTTAATCCCTCCATCTGATTAGTTACGAGAAAAAAAGTCTTAATCTGATAAAAGCAGGATAATGTAGCACTGCAAAGATAGCCTGATTTAATTATCAAATAATTTTTATTTATTTACTTACTTACGTGCCCTTCAGCAGACAGCAATGGTTTTTGTTTCCAAGAAACTAAAAAGTTGTCCTAAAAGCACACAGGATTTAAGAGCACTTTATGAAATACTGATATTCTCCAGTAAGAAGAGATTTCTCTGAGTTCATTTTGGTGGCACGTTTTTATGGTGGTGTTCCTAATGGATTTAGCCTGCCCTTGGATTGTCTCTTCTTGGCTTAATTTGCCCAGCCCAGAAAATTCTGTGCATTTAGAAAAAGAAAACTCAGGCAAATGTTCCCTTATTAGAAAAAGGAGCTGCCCTCCCAAGAAATCTCCTTGTATTTATTTCAACAGTGACCTGGCTCCAATAATTTGCAGATTTTAAAGCTTAAATTGACAACATATCAAAAGTTAGTGTTAAAAGGAAGTGATTTATGCAGGTGTCAACATTTTAGCTGTTGGTCCCTGTTTCAGGCAGACTAGCTGGGAATTTGGAAACCTGTTTCTTTAAATTGTCTAAGTAAGATTATTAGACATCTTGTAAGACATGAAAATGAGTGTTTAATAGAAACCCTACTTGTTCACATCAGGAGGCACACATCTGGCACAGTCCAGACAAGGATAGGCACATCTGGGATACATGATGGCAGTGAGCCTCCAGCCTGCCTCCCAAGTGCACAAAACCCCCTCCAGAGGTTCGGCTGGGACCTCTCTCCTGATATCCCTTCTGGTCAGTGGCTCCAGGTGACCACCCACAGATGTCTGACAACTCTAATCACAGAGGCTGTGGGGTGCACAGGAACATGGAGGCAGCTTGTCCAGAGCATACGTGCCCGAGGCAGAACTCAAAGCATGCAGACAGCAGCTGGACTAACTCAGGCACAGATCAAGGCCACTGCCACTGCCCTCAGTCAGACTAGAATTTACAGAGCCTTTTAGAGTGTCTTTAGCTGCTTCTGTTGGCAATATTATGCATTTGATTTTAAGATGAACATATTAAAGATAATATAAAATAAATATATATTTCAGCTTATCTTGCTGAGTCCAGTTTGGGCGCTTATGCCAAGGAAAATTAAAATCACACCAGGAATTTTCACAACAAGGTAAAATTATCTTCTATGTAAAAACAAACACAAAACACAAAAATTGCAAAAGGACAGCGTATACAGAAACCAGGCAGAGTAAACTGACCCTTCCTCATAACAAGCCATGCTATCAGAGAATTATTTGGGTTGGAAGGGACCTTTAAAGATCATCTAGTCCAATCCCCCTGCCATGGGCAGGGACATCTTTCATTAGCTAAGCTGTCTCAAAGCCCCATGCAAACTGACCTTGAGCATGTTCAAATAGTTAAGCAGCATTACCTTGTAGGTGGATGTAGACGTCAGGCAGGGGCTGGGGGCTGCCTTCTGGTCAAAATAGCCCATGACACCTCCTCTAGGCTGGTGCTCTTTGTGCTAAGGTGCTTTGGTTTTGAGACACATTTGAACACCACCCAGACTATTCTTGACTGGCTCCCTTGTAATCATGCCAGGAAGTTCCCTCTGCATGGCAAGAGCCTCCTTCCTGATGATTTGATAGCATCAAACAAGCCTGACTCAGCTGAATACAATATAGGAAAGTCTTTGATGAAGTTGGGTAAATAGATAGAAAGACAGGCAGACAGACAGATAGATAGATAGATAGATAGACAGATAGATACTGATTTTAGAAAAGTCTGCCACTACCTGACATAATTATTTTGCAATTTTGGAACATTGGTATGTGTATCTTGTGAATGCTGGAAGGGGAATTAATCCAGTCTGTTTTCCAAGGAAGAAGAGTTTCCTAAAAAACAATGAACATAATTATAATGAGAAATGAGCTCAGAACACTTTTTTTTTCCTCAGAAAAATGAAATGGCCGATATGATTCAGGTCTTTTACTAATGGACACTTCTGGCAGTATAAAATATGGAGGAACATTTTTATCACAGGGATTTTAGCTACAGTGAATTATTATCAATATCTAAATGACAAGATCTTAAAAGTTGAAGTTTCAAAAATAAATGGTGTAAAAGACTACATCTATCATGGATCGAAAGGACAGGGCAGGAGAGTTGAACAGTCATTGAATTTACACAGGATGGCTGTAAAACACAGTGCTCTCTTTCGAAGCATCTGACTTAACACTTGATTCTGCTGTAACCTTTTGTTAACAAGAATTTAAGATGCTGCCTCCCCCCCAGCATAAATGAGATTGTTTTACGTAGAGTATACAAGCACAGTGCAGCCCATTATTGATATGGTCTTCTATACTTCACCATATTTATGGTCTCACCAAATGTTTCCTTGTTAAATATCTGTTTGGTGCTGAAATTTTAATTAGAATATTTCATCTAACACAACTGACTCTTTTCTTACAGCTGTGCCTCGCTGCCATGGAGCTGTGCCCATTTGCCAAGACTGTCCTGGGGCTGGGAGCTGGCCTGGCCAAGTCCTGTAGCTCTACTGCCACTGTTGTCCAGCTCTGGGCAAAGCTGTGTAATGCTGACAACTTTGCACAGCCTCATCAGTGTTTTAAGCATCTGCTGTGGCTTCTGAGCTCTGGAGAGATATTTAAACCGCCTTTCATATCTCTTACACCTGGCAAGAGGTTCCTTCAGAAGGTCTTCTGCACTCTTGGTCTTTTCTCTCCAGGTTCTTGCCTTTGTGCCCTGGTGCCGATGCTTCAGGTGACAACACATCTGTCCACTGCTGCTGCTACAAATGTTCTCCACGTGATTACAGAACCCTCGGCAGTGACACCTTCAATACACCACCATGCGTATTCAAAGCAACCCTCTTTACACACATGGCCACACATGGCCAACCAGATGTTCACAAGATCTCCTCTCCTTGTCTGAGGAACATGGAGAGGGTTTTACTTTAGGCTTACACTGAGAAGGCTGGTCAGAGAGTGACTCCTGGGCCAGGTAAGGCATGCAGGCAACTGAAGTGTGGTTCCTGAAGAAGGGTCATGTCATGTGGCTGTCATCAGGGCTGTGCTGGTCGAGATGCTGAATGCTGCAATGGGAGGGAGTCAAAATGAGCTGTTGAGGCTGGCTGTTAGACCACACAGGACCCTGCCTGGTTCTGTGGCAGAGCACTGGGACATCAAGATATAAGAGATTTGTTACTTTCTTCCTCCTCTCAGTTCCTTGACGGTGTGTCAGCCATGGAAAGATTTGTAATAGCTTCTACACAGCCTGTGTGAGAGTTGGTAGGCAGCAGCAGGCAGTTACCACTGAATCACGAGCTTTTCTTGCTGCATGTGGACAAGCTGGCACCTTTCTACGCTTAGACAAGTTGCAGTAATGCTTTTCAGCAGGTGTCAGTATGTCTCTTTCCAAACGTTAATGTGCAAAGCCCGTATCTGATCCAGGTAGACTTAGAATGATGGAGAAAACACCTGCTCCCTGAGTAGATCATTCCAGGAGCTACTATGCTTGCTGTGGAAAATGTGGTCCTTATTTCTGTTCTGGTTTTATTTGGCTTAGCTTTCAGCTAAAGAATCTTCCTTCTCCTTCAGCTTTGGCTATTAAAAATCTTCTCCTAAACAGATACTTTGATGAAATCAACCCTGAGCTTTCTCTTCAACAAAACTATGTAGTTTGAGGTTCTTCTGTTATTAGGTTCCCTGAGTTGCAAATCATGCTTCTAAGTGCTTCTGGAAGTCTTTTCACATTGTTCAGAGTTCTTCAAAGAATGCAGCAGTTAAAGCTGGGCAGTATTCCAGGTACAGCCGCAGTCTTCATCTCAGCTGGTGGTTGCAGGAGCGCTCTGGGGTGTGTTGTGCACTCTTTGTCTTCTAACCATGCAATAAATTAAAGCCATGCTGGCCATGAGTTTGTGGTTACATAAACCACCAAGTAACAGGACTTGCATCATCACCGCTTCTTCAGACCTCAGTGCTCTACAAGCCTCCCCATGTTTCTCCGAAAGGCCACATGCATCTTTTCCATTTTAATTAAAAAGCCTTAAAGGTTCAACTCATCTCCGAAAAAAGTGCATTATTAGAAATCTGCTTTTCATAATTTACTTCCAAGCCTAGACGCCTTTAGTATCTACAATGTTAATCCTGCTCTGTATTCACTAAAGCAATTTCAGCTTATTTGGGAACTGGTTTCATTGGTCTCTGTCCATATCACTGTATTTTAACACACAACATATTTTGCAAGGCTAATGCATTAATCTGGTTAAGAAACCAGAACAGGTATTTCCGGCCTGAGAGGTTTCACTCGTTGAAGCCCCAAGGGCATTTTACTCTGTTATTGTGGAATGAATTTATGACTGTTTTTATTTCAATTGAATCAGAATTGTTATGCTGGGGATAAATTTGTCCTGGCTTGTTTACTGGCTTATTTGAATGATTACACAATTGTCACACTCTAGGAAATAATTTTGCTATTCAAAGCATAAGGCTAATCAGAATTTTCTCCTTGGAAATAAAAGATTATGGGTAAACAGCATAGCGGAGAACAAGGCTATATTATCTCATGAAAGCAATCAACAAACACTAATCCCTTTAAGTGCTCAGTTTTGAAGTGCATGATACAGAACTGGAAATCAAATATAGAGAATACAAAAGGATCAGTCTGTAGTACTAGAGGTGGACAAAGTAATTAGACAAACCACTTCATTCTCCAGTTTGCATGTTTCTGTAAGAAACGTTCTTTCTTCCTGTTACTCATATGCTGGTTTGCTGTTTGCACACCTTTGTGATTTTCAGTTAATATTGCAAGAGACAGAGTAATTATATTTGTTTCAGAAGCACTGTTATGCCAACACTTGTACTTCTATTACTTAATGATCACTTTGAATCGCCCAGTGTGAATCTTGCCTTTTTTTTTTTTTTCCTTTCAGTTTGGGCAAATGGTTTAGCTGATTACCAGAGGCATTTGCTTCCCTTGAAAAATGCCCTAGAAAGGATATCAGGCTATACTTGGCCACATTAGATTGCATTCAAGCACATGAAGAAGACCTGGCTGGAGATCTTTAGTACATCATCATTCATATAAAGTTTGCTGACCTCTCTCACAGTTGCCCAGCAACAAAGCATCCAAGACAGTCTGTTTTAATGAATGACTTGGGAAGTAAGGGTGTAATAAATAGCACACAGATACGGGACTTCGAAAGTAAGGTCTTGACAGCTCTTGTCTTCAACATATTGACCTGAATTTTAACCTAGGAAAATCCTCCTTTCTCTTGTAATATTTAAACAAATGTCTCACAAGGCTATTCAAATTTAAACTGTGAATGAAATGCCTCTACACAGAATAACTTTAAGATCATAATCAATCTTTAGATGATGGGTGTTCTACCTGAATAAGTTGAAGAAGAAATTATTTTGCCAGACACATATTCTCACCTTAAAAATCCTACAGACAAAAATGCTCTTAACACGTGGGTTGCTGTATAAGGTGGGATTGCCAAGGCATTAACACTATCTTCATTTTTTCACTCCTTCTCCATGCTGGGTTTATACAACCTAATTGCTCCCCTGCCTTACAGTGCTATATGCGCCATTTCATTGAACGTTCACAGCTACACAGGCCTGTTACTCAGAGTATAGCTCTTAATAGAGTTGTAAAATAGCTTGTAGGGAAGCCTTGCCTTCTAAAAATAGGCCAGGGCAATAAAGTTGCAATTGCGTTTCAAAAATTTTGCCAGAAATGTTTATAAAAACCTAGTACAGCCCCAGGTGAGGACAAGGCTGGTGTGTTTATCAGCATCTGATGCACAGCAGCCCAGCAGCCATATCATTTAGGTGAAGGCAAAAGCTAATAGAAATATTTCAGTATGTTACTGAAAAACGAGCTTCCTTGTGTAATTTATTGCCCATGAAAATAATGGATTGTAGAATTAACCTGTCACACAGAGAAACAGAAAATGTGGCCTGGTGATCTCAGCTCAGTGGCGGTGGTCAGGCTGGAGGTTACTGGCAGCACAGGCAATGCTGGGTGTATGTTGCTTCATTAAATAATTGCAGCAGAAATCTCCCAGTTCTTTATTTCTTTCTCTTTTTTTCCAATTCTGTGCAAACCCGCACAAATTAGTGTCTTCAAGGTGTTTTTTTCTAACCCCAGGGGCTTGCACTACTGCCTCAGCAGCACTGGGGCCCTGAGGGCCACAGTGCCTCGCAGGGAGGAGGGTGGGCTGTTTCTGGAGACAGCCTGTGGAAAACCGGAGAAATGTTCCTAATGCTGTGGGCTCATTAAATGGCGCCTGGGTGTTTCCTAATGGCCTCTCCAGGGGGGTTTCTGAGCGCTGCAGCCCTTCCGGACTGGCTGACTGGCACGCTGATGGACACACAGATGTATTTTAGGCACTTCCTCTGGAAGCACTGGAGAAAATGGGGAACGCAAAAGGTCAAAGCAGCCTCCTCCGAGAGGCCCCAGCTAATGAGAGATGTTGTGGGAATTGGAAATCCTGGCCTTTAAAGTGCGTTAGAAAGAAATGTTTTATTGCTGCTACCCAAGTGTCTGCTTGGGGGTCAGATACTGCCAGTTAGGCCGCTCTGCCCGAGGGCGAGCACCACGAAATCTTTTCTGTTCTCCCCTTGAGCCTTCGGGCAGGCACAAGGAGCAAAGGCTCGACCACTACGGTCGCCCGGCCCCGCCGACCTCAGGCCCGCAGCCGCCACAGGGACCGCCTTGCGGGCGCGGCGGCGGCGGCGGCGGGGCGGAGGCGGGCGGAACGAGGCGCTCTCCCGCGGGCTGCCGGCGGTGCCTCACCGCCCGCCGCAAGATGGCGCCCGCCGCCAGCCGGAGCCTCCGCCCTGAGGCCGGCGGGCTGCCATCGGGAGGGGGAGCGGGGCCGGGCACCCCTCGGTTGCCCTTGAAACTTGCTCAAGGGGTCTTTTTACTCGTTCAGGTTTGCTTATTTGTATTTGACAGAGTACTTTTTGACAAATATTTGTGTTTGGCAAGTGCAGGTGAATGCCCGGAGGTTTTCAGTCGCGAGGTGTTGGCGCCCGTTGGCCCGCATCCCCTTCCTCTTCCTCAGCCTCTCGGTGAAGGCCTCGCCGCCGTGACCGGCGGGAAGGGTTTTCCACTGACCCGAGGCCCGCCTGCATCTGAGCCCGCGTCCCCTTTGCCTGTGCTGCCAGTTGCACCGAGTTAATTAACAAGCACAACATGGTTAGGCCATTACTCAGCTATGAGGAGCACACCCTGTGCGAGTGGAGTAAAGCAAATCTCAGTGTTTTTGTAAAGCAATGACAATACAACAGGTGGTAAATCACAATAGTACAAAAGCCGTTTTTAACCTACTGTAAACAAATTTGAGTTGCATAAGGGTGGCATATTTTACACTACAGCAATGTTGAAATCAGGATTTTTAAAATCTCCTTTTTTTTCTCCACCCAACCCACTACGGTCTCCGTAGTGTCTATTTTTCAGTTTGCCAGGAGAGAGAGAGAGAATTTCCTAGGAATGCAAGAAGCTATTCAGTCTACTGGTTTATGAGGATGTTCACTGGTACTATTTATCAACTTGCAGCATTTTTGCTGCCTTGTCCAAGGGGGAATTCTAGCCAGGGAGTTTGAGAAGTGTGCTCAGTTTATTTTAGCATTTGTAATATTTTTCCAGGCTGTGTGCTACTCATTAGAGAAGGTGGCAATACCAAACTGAACCCCAAAGCAGTTGGAATGAATGCAATAGGAGAGAAAACAGCACCAGATTGCTTTTGTGACCAAGGTCGAAAAGGAAAAAAAACTGAAGGAAAATAACAGTGTAGGAATGTTCCAGGATGTAGTAGTTTTAATTTTCTTAGCATTAAGCTAAGGCTTCAGGGAACTTACGCAGCCTTTCTGATAGAGGTGATTTAGTATCAGAAATCTGAGATAAAACCAAGTTTGTGTGGGAGGGAAGTAGATGGAGGTCTAACTGAAAAACATTTCTTGTAACTGAGTACAACAGAGCAGAATGACAGCAAGGACTGACTTTTGGTGGATTTGGTTTGCTGAAATACTGGGTTTTTTTGTTTTTTGTTTTGCTTTTTCTGTAAAGACAAAGAAAAAAACTTTCTAATTAATTAGTTATTTACAGCAACCAGGTTTGGGATCAAAGGAACTGCCTTGAGACTTAAGTGTAGCTGCAACAGACATTCCAGATGTAAAATGTAAGACTGTGTTGCAACCGACCTTAGTTTCTGATTTAAACCCAGAACTGGACAGAACTGATAAGTGAATAGATTCACACTGTCCTCTGAATTAATCCAATGCAGAGGCGCCATCGCATTCCCCAAATTATGTGATGCATTTTGGGGACAGGCAGGGAAATAGCTTCCTGCTGGATGAAAGGTCATCCATAGAAAGGTTGTCACTTGGGTCTGGGAGGTAGGAAACTGTTAATCCCTGGGACACATAGGTTCACAAGATCTTAATTTGTGTTGGGGTTTGAAGCTCAACTCAGCAACAAGTTACCACCTCACTCCTCCTGTGGATCATGTTGTGATCTTCAGGTGCAGGAATCTGCCAGGAATTTCCCTTGCTCCTGAGGAAAGCAGCCAGGTGGTCGCTGCCTCCTGCCGCACTTCCTCTGCTCTGTGAGCATCCCACTTGTCTTTTACTTATTCTCCTGTAATTCAGACTGGTTTTATGTTAGGCTCCTGAGAGACATCATGTGAACAGCTTCGTGAAAACAAAGAAATGATAAAATAAAAGGACCTGTATAAAAGCTAAGGTTTGTCACTTTCCTGAGGCACCTAAGGAGACCTAATGTCTGCAAGACTATCAAGCTTTCCCATAACTCTCTCAGGGTTTTGGGGTTTTTTTCAGCAGAGGGTGATGACAAGCAAGTATCTGTTTTTCGCAGTAATTTTAAAAGGAAATCAGATATGCTGTTCCATTCTTAATGGTTATTTCAAACTGAGACAGTCAATCTAATTAAACTGATACATGTAATATTTTTCATTCCTTTGTTACTATTTCCTCAAAATAGCTGGACAGAAGTATCACAAGAATGTGATGTACATTCCCAGTCTACTATGCTTTTTTTTAACCTATCAGAAATGGTTTTCTTTAAAACTCCAGCTGACTTAATTCTTCTGAAATGTCTCGTTGCATCCATTTTAGGTGCCTTATTGAGATATGCTGAACAAGCTAGATTTTTAGAGGCCCAACTGTCCTGCTCCCCAGTAAATAAAACAAGGCAGGCCTCTTTGAGAAGCTTTTGTTTGGGAAGCAAAATTCAGTGTGTTTTTCATAGGAGGCAGCCTGGGCTTAATGTAGACAGAGCATAGAACCTCCTACAGTTCATTAGGTTAGGGAGAGCCATAGAAAAAACTCCAAAGTTAACCAAAATCTACTGTTATTTCCTCCTAACTTGTACTATCAGATGTCAAACTTTCTTATAACAGGAAAGGATTTCTTTTGGCATAGGTCACTGTACTGGGTCTCCTTTCTGTAAAAATGTTAGTGCTGCCTCAGCGTCACTGAGGGCTCGGAGGAGCAGGGGTTACTTTATTCGGGCATGGACGTTCAGCAACGGGTTTAATAATAGGCAGCCTGAAAGGGTATAATGTCCAGGAGGATAAAATGAGCCTTTTTGAGCACTAATTAATGTTCTTTCTTGAAGAGGAGAAAGATTTCCTACAAGAACTAGCCAAGGCTAGAAAGTAGCTGGAAAGCTGCCTGGTGGAGAAAGACCTGGGGGTGTTGATTGACTGCAGACTGAAGATGAGTCATCAGTGTGCCCAGGTGGCCAAGGTGACCAATAGCATCTTGATTTGTGTCAGAAACAGTGTGACCAGAAGGTCCAGGGAAGTGATTGTGCCCCTGTACTTGGCATTAGTGAGGTCACACCTCGAGTGCTGTGTCTATTTCTGGGCTCCTCACTACAAGAAAGACATCGAGGTCCTGGAGTGTGTCCGGAGAAGGGCAAACAGATTGGTGAAGGGACTGGAGGGCAAATCATATGAGTAGCTGCTGAGGGAACTGGGATTGGAGGAGGCTGAGGGGAGACCTTACCACTGCCTGCAGCTACCTGAAAGGAGGTTGTAGAGAGGTGGGTGTTGGTCTTTTTGCCCAAGTGACAGGTATTAGGATGAGGAGGAATGGACTCAAGTTGTGCCAGGGCAGGTTCAGATTAGACATTAGGAAAGAAATAGTCACTGAAAGAATTGTCAGGACATGGAACAGGCTGCCCAGGAAGGTGGTTGAGTCACCAACCCTGGAAGTATTTAAAAGATGAGTAGATGAAGTGCTCAGAGATACGGTTTAGTAGAGGACAGTACAGTTGGACTCAATGATCTCAAAGGTCTTTTCCAACCTAGTGATTCAGTGATTCTGAGGTCCCTGCATGAAACAAGTTTGAAATGTTTCCTTAGGTGGTTTCAAACTTTGGCTTTCTGGCTGAGACCCAGGCTGAGTTGTAAGGTATTGTGTAGTGCTAGGCAATGGACCAAATTTCATGCCAAGATAGACAAGGATGTTATGGAAAGGAATGCCAGTGTTTATCCTTGTATAAATGAGCTTTTAAATTTGCTCCTTAATGTGTCAGAAACAACTGTTTTAACCTTTCTGCGAGTCTGAACACTCAAGCAAAGGACATATCAGGGACAATATAGGAAATGGCATAGAAAACGTACTGCAATGGTAGAAAGTTAAATATATTCTAGTGGGAGAAAGCGTGGTGTATTATTGTTCTGTTTGAGACATCATAATTGTCCTGGTGTGTTCATTTTTCAGCTATAAATACTTGTATCATTTTAGAGATAGAATTTAATTACTGGTCTTCACGTACTGCTTTTGCATCTATAGGTATAGTTTTGGGAAATGTGTGTTGAAAACATTGGAATTAGAGAGTTTATCCAGCAGGGACATCAGAGAGTTGGAATGGTTCCTTGTGTTTTCTGTGTTTCTGTCTACCCTACGTCTGTGCTGTGAGTTGTGTGAATACCTGGTTTTCCCAGCCAAGAAATAAAATTACCATCAGACTAATAACCTTCACATCGCTGTACAGAGAACAACCTACCCTGGTAGCCTGTCTGTCGCAGTGACAATGGTGCTTCAGCAGTGGTGCTCAGAGAAAGCACAGGAGAGAGTATGGAAACAGTGATCTGTCTTCCCCTGCTTTCCTGAGTCAGAGGTTGAATTAAGAATATTTTATTATTTTTTTTATTAATAATTTTACCAGTGCACCAGCCCTCCCTGAATTTCTCTTATGACTTCTTGACTTTATCTACACTTTTGGCCTGCACAGCAGCCTGTGACAATATAATTATGCACTGTGCAAAGAAATACCTGCTCTCTCCTCCTCATTTGACACCTGATAATTTCAGTGGGTGCCCTGTAGTTTTTGTGTGATGCGACACAGTGAATAATCATTACCTCATCACATCTTCAGCACCACTCATTGTAGGCTTCCTCATTTGTCATTTTCCAGCCTGAAGACTCCTCATCTGTCTGGTATTGTTTTACACAGAAACTGTTCACCGCCTTGGACCATCCTCACTGCTTTCATCTCTGCTTTTCAGCTGCTGTTCCTCTGAGGTGAAAGGACCAGAGTGCATCCAAAGGTTTACCCAGCAGGGACAGGTTTTTGTTAAAATAAAACGTTGATTCACAACCTGCCTGAATGTGAACCCCTGCAGCATGCTTTAGGGGATCCTGCTTTAGCAGGGGGGTTGGACTGATGGTCTCCAGAGGTCCCTGCCAACCCCCACTGTTCTGTGATCCTGTGAACAGATTATAACATTTTTGGGGGGATTTGTTTCTGAACAGGCCTGATAAAATCAGAGGCTTTCAGTCACAAAGGGGGACAAAGTTGTAGTCATGTCCCTTATATTTCAGCTGTCAAGATGGCATGACATGATGGCGTAGATCATGAAAGGAATGAAATCTGAGTTCAGATCCTTTCTGCCTATCTCTGAGAAAGGACCTGAACTAGTGCCTGAGCTACAGGCTGATCTGGACAAAGTCTCTCTTGTTTCAGCTGCTCTGGTTTTGCTCAGAGCTCTTTGAAAGCGGCTGGAGTAGGGACTGAACCCCAACCATTTCACTTCCCAGGTGTGTGCCTTCAGCACTCGGTTAGGGAAATAGTTCTTTGCTCTTCTCTGCACACTTTTAATATGAACAGCAAACTATCAAATGCCCTTAATAGCTATTAGGTTTTTTTCCTTTAATAACTTTGAGCTGATGTCCTCCAGGACACAGGAGTTCAGAATCCTAATGACTCAGGGCTGTTTTATCAAACAGCTGCAGTTGCTGAGGGTGTAGTTGCTAATTACTGAGCTGATACTGCGTTCTACTGAGCAGTGGTAGAAAGTGGCTGTTCAGGAACAGCGTATGTTTGTGCTAAAGCCCTTGTGCCATTGGCCTTGCGTTGGCTACTCAGAAAAATTTCTTTGGAAGTCAAGAAGGTGGCAACTCTGGAGCTCAACCCAGCTGCCCACACACTCCTACCAGCAAAGGTGCTTTAATTGATCAATGAAAGGATAATAGATGTTTCTTAGACAACACTTAGGCAGCAGAGAGTCTGTCAGCTTGGAACTTTCTCTTCAGCTTGAAAACTAAAGATATAATCTGTGGTGGGTGCAGAGTCTCCCAGGAACATACGGATTTGGTGATAAATCTGGGCACCATGCTGAGCCCTGCTTATCCTTCTCCCTGCTCTGGGTCCCCTCCCTATGGGCTTTTAAGAAGCACAAATGCAGGGGTCTTTTACAGCAAAGAAAATGCACCTATTGCCAAGGCAAAAAAAAAAAAAAAAGAAAAAAAGAGGTGGAAAAGGGGAGAAGGGAAGGGGGGAAAAAAGAGAGAAAAGGAAAAAAGAAAGGAAAAAAAGGGGAAAAGGAAAAAGAAAGGGGGAAGGAAAAAATTAAGAAAGAAGGAAGAAAAGGTATGTGGCTTGTTCTGACTGTGCAAGCCTTTTAGGTAGATGTAATTAGAGACAGTGTTGTTTGCCTCCACTAGGCTTAGTTAGGTGCAGATTGTAGGCAGCTCCTACTCCATCCAGTAACTCTTCCACAGGGCTCCTCCTGCCCTGGAAGTACTTAGCAGCAAGACTTAGTGCTGCTTTCTGGCCTCTTTCAGGCCTGGAGGTTTTCACAAAATTCATGTGCTTGATTGCAGTTGACCTCATTAACGTGGAGCTGTTTCTGTACCAGCATGGCTGGAGGATCTCTGGTCACTCCAGCCAGCAGTGGAAATGCTAGGTCTTCCAGCTCCAGTACCATCGTCCTCACAATGGTTTTTAAAAGCAAACACAAATCAATGTCTGAAGCATCAAAAATGCGAGGAAAAAACCACAAAACTTGTTGCAGTTGCCTTTCTGCTTCAGTGGAAGGTTTGTATTTACATTTAAAAGCACAACCATGTCTGCAAGCCCAACAACCCCTGCGATGTTACAGGTCGGTTGGGAACACACCATCTGACCCGTACGTGACTCAGGGTTCATCTGCAGTGCGAGAGGAGCTAGCTGAGGTTTCCACATCACCCTGACACGTACCCTCTGGACACAGTGATTCATATCTCTGCATCTGCTCTATCATTCCTGACTTGGCAGATGAATCTAAACAGTGTTGCAAGGTGCTTGTTACTATTTTCAACTCCTGAGAAAAAACCTTGGCAAAATACAAGGATCTAGATGGTGTATAGGCGAGCAGCATGAGCTGGTCTGAAATCAGTGCTCTGCAGAAACACCTGGAAGGCAGCATGCTGAACTTGTGATGATTGCTTCCTATATCCTCTTCTATTATTAATAAAATCCCAGGCTTTGCTGTGCTGGACATTTGAAATGTGTTCCTTCCCACCCAATCTGTTTCCAGAAGTTGTTGAGAAACTGAAACAACAGCACTTCAGGGATAAGATTGACAGCCCTGGCTGAGCTGTGGCAAAATCAGTTTGCCAGCTACCATGTTTCAGCCTCTAAAAGTATTTCCTCTCATTGCAGGTACATGCTTAGATTCATCCTGATGAACTCTGGAGCTTGATGTAGATGTCTCACAGAACTACAGCTGGTGTGGGCTCCTTCTGTGATAAAAAGGCAAGAGCCATATTTGCAGGACAAGTCAGATAGTAAATGGCTTTCTGTGATTATGCCTGGTTTCCCCCCCTGCTGATTATATTTTAGCAAAGGAAGCCGTGTTCCTGATTTAGTTGCCCTGGTGAAATGTTTGTGGTCCTGCTGTTGCAGTGAGCCCTGTGCTGAAGTAGCCACTGAGGGATGCACTGAAAGCACCCAGAGCAACATGACATTTAAACAGAAAGAGAAGGAAATAAAGCAGTAACCATTTTAAGAAGACAGATTGATTTGCCTACCTAACATGCCGGCATTGAGTGCCGTGTAATAGATAAAGTCAGTGATACAGTATTGCCCAATGTGGAATAGAATTGTTCTTGTGATGATAGCTTATCTCTCAGTGACATGGAAAGCAAGCCATGAAAACCTGGCACTCAAATGAACCCCAGAGCTAGGGCAAGGGAGGGAGGCAGAGAAAAGGGGGAAGGAAAAAAGCAGAAGGTAGGCAATGTGGCAAGTGGAGGGCAAAAAAGCTTTCCACCTTTCAACAGCGATAAGCCTTTGATTCCAGTTGCTCATATCAAAAAACCATCCCCACAAGGGCCCTACCTGAGATGTCTTTACTTTTTGTCTGTTTGAGCTCATGATAAACACTTACATGAGATTTTTTTTTCCCCTGGAGAAACAGAATAGAGAGCAGAATGACTTCTATTGATCCAGAAAGTCAAACTACAGAGAACATTAAAAAGTGTAGCAGAAGAAAGTTTAAAATCTCCACTGAGAGTATCTTACTCTGCATTTTGTTTTATCTGGGCAGATATGATAGCTCTTTTCCAATATTTGTTGTGAATTTTGTCATTCAGAAAATAAAATACAGGTTTGGAGAAACTTTGGAGAATGCCACACAGGAACAAAATCTTCCCAGATGGAGAAAAATCTTATATTCTATCTCTTTTCTCCCTAATATTTCCTGGTCTTCTTACTTTTGGTTTTGCTGAGGACATTTTCCCATAACTATAATCCTAAATATATATATATATATATATATACACATATATATATATGGTAAGTAGTAGAAGAAAGAATTGTCAGTTACTGTGAACACATTGCAGAAGAAAATAGGTGATATTTGTTTACCTGAAAGTAGTGCATCCCCAACTGGAAATACTTCAGATTGGGAAAGACCTAACCATATCAGTTTATCTGTCAGTTTTAAATAAAATTTAGCTGTGGGGATGGAAGAAGTGTTCTGGATCACAAGAAGAGGGACAGCTGTGTTCTGGAAAGCCTCTTTCTCTACCCCTTCCCCCGAGACTTGTATTTATACTTACAGGTGATGCATTTCTAAAGTGATTCAAAATCTTGATGTGAATAGGTCAGTGAAAACACGAACACAGGAAGACTACTTACATTGAAGGAGAATGCTGCCAGCCTGGGAAGCAGTAGCATCTGTATCACATACAGCCTAGTAACATTACCTTTGGAATAGTTACATGTATGAGTACTCCTTTACAGCAGTAATTCAGATACTGCCTTGTTGCAATGTAATTACTCTGCTTTTACTTTGAAGGCTGGCAGTGGTTTCATTTACATTCTAAAGAATTTTTTTTTTTTTAAATATAATTAAAAAAGCTTTCTCCAGCTCTTAGCAGGTCTGGAGAACTCTGCCAGGCCAGCGCTGGCCTGAGAATTATGGACAAATGTGATACTCCTCAGAAGACCCAAACAGTCTATTTAAATCCTCTGATCCACAGAATCAGAGCAACCTAGTGCAGATAGCTGTGCAGGCACCCACCCAGTCACACATTGGTTTGTGGGAGGACAAAACATTCCCAACCTTAGCCTTTATTCAGTCTTCTCTCAGGTGGTATAGTGCTGCTTTTGTCTGGAAACTTGGGACATTGGTGTGAGGAACTGCATCCTGCCATCAGCTGGCAACAACCTGGTGGCTGCTGTAGGTTGGAGACACAAGAGCTCTGCCTTCCATTGCTGAACACCCTACATGTGAGTTATTTGCTTCTCCCCTCAAAAATGCCCACTGTCCCAGTATTGAGAATGTGAATGACCCTACTCAGCATGGGTCTGGACGATGTGCAGGCCAAGAAGGCCTGGGCAAGAAGTGTCTTTTCTGAAGGGATTAGGAGATAGGTTGAGCAAAGGCTGTGCGTTCTGGGAGCAGGAGTGGCTGTGGAAAAAATGCAAATGTAAAATATGTGGAATGTGAATGTCAAGAGTGCAGAATGTCTGCATACAAAAGCTGCAAATCTTTTGACCTACATCAAGCTGTACAGATATCGGTGTCTAGTCTAATCTACTGCCTTATCATCCCACTGTGGATCTCTGACACCCCATCTGGACATGTTCATCCTCCCCCACCAGTTGTAGAGGAACTGTAGTAGAGTAGATAAAGCTGGAGAGAAACTTAGATAGCTCAAGTTAGGTGATATGAATTAGGAGTAATCCCAGGAGTCAAATTAATGCTATTATGGATAGCTTCAGTTCTGATATTTCCCAAGATAGCTGTAGCTCTTCCAAGAGATTTCTTGGATGCATATGGAAGGGGCCCATCAACTCCCAGATTGCATCAAAATAATTTACACTCAGGCTGCACAGAAATCAGAACTCTCTTGAGCTCAGAGAAGTGCTAAAATGCTCATTTTTAATAATATAACGTTTCCAGGTGAAAAAAGAAGGCACGTCCACTGCGAGTCGATAACCTCAGTGACCCAACAGTTTGAACTCACTGCAATCTCTCTGCTCTTTAATAAACATTTTTCACATTTGTGAAGGTGTCAGAAGCATGATATGGAGTGAGCTTGCAATATATGATTTTTGACTGGTGCCTTTCACTGCCCAGGGACCTTTAAACAGGCCTTCTGTGTCCACTCATATCAGTTGTACTGAATTGGAGACAATTAAGCAAATTAAGAAAGTAAAATCTAGGCAAGAATGCCGTTCCTGAGTCTGAATTATATTTAGCACTAACTCCATGTAGGCCCTATTTTCACTCTGTCAATAACAGATGTGCTGCTTGCAGTGTATGGCTGAACAAATCTATTTTCAAACGTCTCTTTGACTCCTTCACAATCTGTTGCGTTCCACTGATAGTACACTAAGCTGCTGGGCTGGGAGAAGAAATACAGGAGAAAGGAACAAACTTGACTTCATTAATTTTGAAAAAGAAAAAAAAAGGGAAAGAAATAATAAAAAAAAAAGACCCTTGTGTTCTTTTTATTTATTCATGAATAAGTAAAATTAGGAAATCTAGCTTTGTAACTTCTGACTCTGGGAATGGTGAATGGTGATAGGAACAATAATAAATATTAGTTCTTATTAGTAGAGAACTCTCTTTTGATTACTTACAGCTACTTATTTGCATACAGTGTTTGCTTAAATTGTATCCATGCCAGAAGTGCCTTTTTAAGCTGGCACATGTGGTCTCAAGGCACTGCAACATTTAAAATTATATACCACAAATACATGCATTAATTCTCACCCAGCATACCCATAAGAAATTAAAATTTTACTCTGAAAATAAAGGAACAGATTTTAAGTTGGTAATTAAATGACTCACTGGGATCGACATAAACAGTGCTTAGAAAAATGGAAAATGTTTTTTTCCCAAGAACATTAAAATTGAAGAGATAGAATTAGTTCCAAGGAATAGTTGTACCTTATCTGACTGGGGTTTTATGATTGTCCTTTCGGTGCTACCTTATGTCAGGGTGGAAATTTCAAAGATCTTCTAGAGAGTGACAGAAACTTATGAACCACAGCACTGGAAGCCAGGTTCTTAGGGGCTTCCAGGTGGGCACTTCAATAATTTGGTCCAGGGAAAAAAATAAATAATTAGGGAACAGTCTTAAGTTATGATACTTATCCAAAAATAAACCATGAGGATTTTCCTTTTATTAGACTTCTGAATTTTAAATCTAACAAGTAATGCTTCACCATTGACACCGATTGGTGGGGCCAGAGATCAGAAAATAGTACAGTGTTTCTACATGAGTTCAAACCAAACTGGTAAAAATCAATTTTACTCCATTGCCTTCAGCTAAATATGTTGGTTACTGCCAGGCGAGGGTGCAGCTAACTTTATTAACCCTATAGATGCAAATACATGTTTGTTCACCTGGACCAACTCCTGGTTGTGGGTGTGCTGTTAATAGCAAACTCAGCGTGCCCAGAGTTGGTCTCTGACACTGAGATCAACTGGCATGAAGCAAGCTATGGCCATGCCATTGAACTCCCTTATCTGCCAAAACTGGGTCAGCTCACACAGTTTGCCTCTGGGGAGTGATACGTGAATGCCTGAATTATAGCCAAGGATGATGTGGAGGAGCATTTCTTGGCCCTGGCCAGCAGAGTGCCAGTGCTGGGCTGAGCAGTTAGTTTGCTGACCCAGCCCATGTCCCCTCAGCTGCACGCTGAGAAATCAAGACCACATGCTGCATGTTCTTCTGCACCTCTCAGGAAAGGGCAAGGAGGAAAAAGATGTGACTTGATCTTGCCCTGATTCCCTCCAAACATGCAGAGTTGCTCCTCAGGCTCCTTTCTGACTCTTGATACCATAGTGGTGAAAATGTATGAGGTGGGATGGCCCTGGCTAGCTGCCAAACTCCCAGCCAGCTGCTAGGCTCCCTTCCTCAGCAGCACAGGCCATGGGGAAAATAGAAATAACAGGAGCAAGTAAGCTCATGGGTGAAGGTAAAGACATGTGGTGTCCTTTCACTTCTTTCATAGAATCATAGAATGGCAAGGGTTGGAAGGGACCCCAGGGATCATAAAGCTCCAACCCCCCTGCCACAGGCAGGGCCACCAACCTCAGGCCTGGATCTACACAAGGTTGCCCAGGGCCCCATCCAACCTGGCCTTGAACACTTCCAGGGATGGGGCATCCACCACCTCTCTTTCTCACACTCTTTCAACACACAACACCCTCCCCCTCCCCGCCTTTCTATCTGCCTGGAGTTTCCTCCCCTTTCTTAAATATGTTGCCACAGAAGGACCAGCAGGTTGGCCAAGGAGCTCAGCAGTGCCCTGTGGTGGGTGGGCTGGAGCTGGCTGGAGTTGGCTTTGTCTAGCACAGGGCAGCCCTGGCTTCTCCTCACAGAAGCTGGTCCTGCAGCATCTCCCTCTGCCAAAACGTTGCCATGGACACCTAACACAGTGTCCTGGAAGGACAATGGCAGAAAAGCCCAGTCTGGAGCATGCTGGCCAAGCTCTGAACATGCCTGGCGAGGTTGTGCTTAACAGTCCATGAGATGAAACTAAGAAAACAAAGTAGGATTAAATTTCTCTTTACTGTTGGAAATGAGCTTTCCTGTCTGCCATGTTAACAACATGCACGTGGTGGTTCTCAGAAGTGTACAGTTTGGTCACACATAGGTGTTCTGTGGCCAGAAGAGGAGACTTTTCCTGTGCCATACTTCAAAATCTTGCCCTAGACTGTAAAGGCAACAGGCTTAGTCAGCATGTCAGCTCACAGAAAACACCAGACTCTTTTTGCCATGCATGAAGTGACTGTAAAGAAAGAAACCATGAAACACATACTCAGTTGGTTATTTTTTTTTTCAACTTACGTATGGCAAAATTGTAACCAGGTGAAAATAGTGCCTAATACAAGGTATTGAGCAACTTTAACTTAACCATTGGTCTCAAAACTGCCAGCAACTATTTATAAATACCTTATGGCACAGGAGAGGTCCTTAGATCGTTTGATGTGGCTTCCCACATGTCACAGACAATTAAAGATGCCCTATATTGAAGTGATAATAGTTTCTTTATGAACATATATTTTGTTTTCCACTGAAAGCATTGTTTGCAAAAGCATGCAGGCTTAATTAAAAACCCTCAAATGGTGAAGAGTAAACATTTTCATTTAGCAGTTTGTTTCAAAGGCCGATCACCTGCTTTTTCAAACATAATTCTATGGTTGATCTACCTCCCATGCCTGCCTCCTTGTCTTTATCCATCGTCCCTTCTCCTCTCTCTCTCCCTGTCTTTCTTATCTTTATTTCAGCATGGGTTCTGGATAGGTTTTTCACTGCTGGAATTAAAAACTGTCTTACTACTCCCTAGATTACTGCTTTGAAGGTGCTTACCTAGCTGCTCTTCGGTCTTCATTTTGGTAAGCTAAAAGAGACTGGGTTTTATCACTCCAGCTCTCAAAAAATGTAGTTGCTTGATCTTATTCAGTTTGTCCACATTCTTTTTAAAAAACGGGCCCCAAACCACCAGTATTTCAGCCTTCACTCACCATTACCTCTAGCACTTGATCATTTTACTAATCCTCTTCAACCTCCCCCTAGCTAATGGATTAAGCTGGGTTTTTGGTTGGGTTTTTTTTTTTTTTTGGCTGTTGCTACAGTTTTTGGTCTCCTGTACCCTCAGTCTTGCATCCTTTTCCTTGTTCAGTCTAGCTTTCCCTTCATCTTTCTGAAGAGTATCCTTTGGCTGTCCCAGTTTCTTTGAATGGGCTCAGATTCCCATGCAATCAGAAGGGTTTGTCTGCTCTGTTCTCCATTACTCTTTGTCACCTTTTCAGTCCTTGTCCCTAGAATTACAATTTGCTCCTTGATCACTTGTGAAAACAGTCCAAGTCCTGATAAGTGGGACTTCCCCCCAGTCATGGTGGCACTCTGTTGGCAATGATGTTTTCCACAAATAGAGTTAACTTTGTAACTTATTGCATATATGTTATATAGCACCAATTTTTAGATCAGTGCAATGTTACATTAATTCAACAGATCTATAAAAGTCAAAGATAACTGTGGAGCTATGACACACTTAATCAAAGTTGTAATACCACTTTAGATGTAATTCAGGTTTATTTGACAAGAGCTATTTCCCTAAAACAATATTGATGAGACTTTATTACATTCCTTTCCTCTCAATCTTTTTAAAGTTGAACCAATGAAAAATGGTATTTACTGATTCCAGAAGGAAGGAGTTCACAGAAAGGGGTAAGTGGACGCCCTTGGTACAGGAAGGAGGGGAAGAGGGCACTGATGGTTTAGCACAAGGAAACATAACAATACTTCTTTAGCAACCTCTGTTCTGGTTCTTTTTGCAACCTGCAAGAAGGACTTAAGTCTCCAGATCACTTAAAGAAGGTGAGATCAGAGTGATGGGAGGTTTCTATTCCAAGTCTCCAAAATTAAAATAATAATAATAAAAAAAGCATAGGCAAGCCATTATCTAAAATGGTTCATAAGAGGAAAGAAAGGGTTAAAGAGAAAAAGATGAGATTAGCAAAACCCAAGACTCTTGTTGCTATCCCCCAAAGGCTGTGTTTGATAAATAAGACAATGTGAAATTGGGAATTAATGAACAAAATTTTATGTGCTGCATGCTGGGTCGAATAATGAAAGCACGGGCGGCTAGGCCTACCCACAGTTGTGGGACTGTAAATATCAGTGACAGGAGAGCAGATGGACTGGAAGGAGCAAGCTTTACTGTGGTGACTGCCACATTCCCACCTCTAGGGCTGTGGGACCTGTGGTGAAAACCTGTGCCTTCAGAAGTCCAGAGGTGTCCCCGCTCAGCCAGCCAGAACTTGGCTAGGTCTTCTGTGATGTCTTTCCTGAATATCACCTTTTTTCAACTTCCCCATCTTCTTTATTCTCTTTTCTTATCTGTTGTTTATACCATCTCCTTCATGGAAGTCTGGCTCAGCTGACTAAGCTTGAATCCTTTGCAATGTTATTCTAAGTTAAGGCCAAAAAGGCAGCTAAAAGAAAAGCTTTAAATAACCTGATGCTTGTATACATCTGTGACTGATAACTCTCGGCATGCATTTGTCATTCTTCAGCAGTGTTACACCAGAAACAGAGGCTGTATTTGTTATCTCTTGGGTTTATGTGGCTTCCTCTAATTTGTGTTCAGGAAAGCCAGATCAGACCCCAGTGGAAAAAAAAGCAAAGTCTCTGCACTTCAAACTTCAAACAGCATCTATTTGTTTATCTCTGTGTAGACAAAGGTTCATTCTGGACTGGTTGATAGTAAAGAAATGAACATGGCTTATTTATATTGAGACCCCTCTGACTTGTTACCCATGAGGCTGAAATGTTTTTTAATACATCACAGAAGTGTAGAAGCACAGACTGGTTTGGGTTGGAAGGGACATCAAGGATCATCTAGTCCCACATCCCCTGCAGGGAGGACAGGGAGACCCTCCACTAGACCAGGCTGCCCAAAGCCCCATCCAACCTGGCCTTGAACACTGCCAGGGAGGGGGCAGCCACAGCTTCTCTGGGCAGCCTGTGCCAGGGCCTCACCACACTCATCATAAAAAGTCAGTTTTGTTCAGAAGTTTATTAAGTTCATCTTCACAACAGATCTGTGCTCTGTTTTGGTCTTCAAATTACCACAGTTAGCTTTTCAGCTAATTATTGTAGAACACAGGACTCTCAGCACCAGATCATCTTTTCCCTCTCATGTTCACTAAGCTGGAGATTTTGGGAGAGAAAAAGACACCTGCACAAAACAAAATCAAAAAGCATGGAGAAGTGGGAGCGTTCTTTTCTGAGCAGGGCATGTCTGATGGGGTCCTGGTTCTGTGTAAAGTCAAAGTTAAGGAAAAGGTGCCAGTCAAAAAACTTCACACTCCTCCCATCAATCAGCAAGGCCTAAAATGATCCATTCAGATGGCCTCTCCTTCTCTGCTCCTTTCTGGTCACGTCCCTCTCTAACAGAGAACCATAGACACCAGTGCTGCAAGAACCACGTGTTGGGATCAACAGGGATCACTGCACAGCTCCTTCGTGGGCATCATTATGGTTCACTGGTGTTACATGAGCACACAAGCAGAAATCTGATTCTCAACCCAGCCCTCTTGTACTGACAGGCAGCCTGCTTTGTCTTTGACTCTGCTCTAATGTAGAACAGTCAAACCACAACTGCCTGCCAAGCTCCACCATACCACAGTCTGGAGGAAAACAATGAGAGTGCTTCTGGGCATATCCATGCTGTACAACAGCACACATGGCTTTGGCTAGACTGTATTCCAAAGTCTATTGCCATAGCAAGCCCATCCCTTAAAAGTGGCATAACTAGCTCAGAGTAGTAATGAGAGAGAGAGAGTAGTGCTGAGAAGTAGGACGGGGTGGGTTAGGCATGATACCACACGTGGCAGGTTTATGTATGCAGGATTAAATTAGTGCCACATCTGTAGGCACATCTGGCTGGACTCAACAATTAACCTGTCTCCAGACCCTAGACCATGCAGGTGCTCATCCTAGGGGTCCTTTGTAACACTTCAGAGCTGGAGATACTGGAAGAACTGGTTTACTGGGCCTCAGAGAAAGGAGAAGATGTATCAAATAGTTGCAGCATAACTTAAAAGGTCATGGGTTTGCTGGAGAAGTCCCAACACCTATTACGTGTCTTCAATTCAAATTTCTGCTAGAGAAATATAGAAATAAAGTGTCTCTTAGTGTAACTTATCACTGGCTATGCCTAAAAGCTCCTGAGCTTCAAAACCCCCAAAGGAACCTGAATTTCACAGCTGCACCATTTCCCACGTGTATCTCCCAAGGGGACTGTCCTTCACAGCGTTCCCTGTGAGGGTGTCATTCTAGATCCCTCGAACCTGTTTGTTCTGGCTTGCTTGCCCAGTGCTGGAGAGTAACTTTATGGGTTAGGAGGTTGTCAGAATGCTCTGCTCTTGCCCCATGCTGGCTAGGGAAGAAGGCTTTTTAGAATCTAATTTTCATTGACATTGGTATGCAGAGCATGTAACAAAAGCAAAGCATTTCACTTTATGTATTCTTTACTATTTCATTACAGTGGTCATTTTATTTCTGTGTCTGTTATATTTCTTTTTACCTCTCTTCCAGTTGCAGCTGTGTGTACATCACTGCCATTCAAAGTGGGCTTTTTCCTCTCTAAAGGACATCAGAAATCCATGAGGGCCAAATCTGATGCTATGTTTCTACGAAATAACCCTGCATCTGCTCTGCACAGGGCATGAAAATAGGGGTTACATCAGATCTAACTCCAACTTCAGGTTCTTGGTGGAGCTTGTTCTTTAGGATTAATTGGTGCCCCAGAGGAACATGAAGGCCACAGTCAAGTCTGAGGACTGAAGTAACCAGCCTTTGGAGTTAACCTCCCTAACCATGTGTGAAACCACTACTGTGCTTTCAAAGTCTCATTAAGTATTAAACACAGAGCATGCCAGAAGTGATTTTGTAGTTAATAAAAATGTTCATCCATTTAAATAATCAGACTGTAGTCTCTTTACAGCTGTATTGCATGAAACATTATTTGTAGAGAGGAGTTCTTAATCATCCACTTCAGTAAAATTTATAAGGAAACCAGCTTTAGTGAGTGAGTTAATTTCAAAGAATAACATGTTTGGTCTTGGATTATTCTTTCACAGCTGAAAAGAAAATTATTCTGAAAGAAGAGAAAATTATAAACAACATAGAGTGAATAGTGTGTCACTGCCCCTGTGGAAAAGAGAAGGGAATGGAGAACTCGCAAAACACATCCTGCCTCTGGTAAGTACAACTGATGTAGAGACACTGCCCACCCCCCACCCCGCAACATAGGTGTCAGACACTGAACCCTTTAGGGAACAGGAACTCAGAGAGACTTTCAGACCTTCCAGATGGAAGATTTTACCCTTTCACCCAAAGATCTTTTTACCTCAGAGACAGTGTTGACATTGCTTATGAGAGATGGCAAATAGCTTTTTAACTCTCTCTGTGGTCTTCTGTGCTGTTGTAAATAATACACCAAAGAATAGTGGAAATAAAGCCTTTGATGCTGTTACTGGCTTGGAGAGGGGATTTCAGATGACTGATGTAACATGTTAGTAACAGATATTTTTACATTAATATTTATAGATTTGTAGACTTAAAAAGAAATCTTTTGATGTTCTAAACAGTGCAGGGCAGGGAGAGCCATCCAGTCAAAATGACATGTCTTCTGGCCACAAGCTCATTCTGGGAGTTCATGAATTGTGTTTGCCCATGCCTGTTGCCTATTGTCCCCCTGACATGCCCCAGTATGAAGATCATGACCTCCTGTTAGGCAGTGGGTGGGTGCTGTTGGATCTGCCTGAAGCTGGGCTGGACGAGACCATCTCCCTCAGCCTTCTCTCCCCTGGGAATGGCTCCAGCACCCAACTGTCACCATGGGCCTACACTGAACATGTTCTGGTCGATAGATATCTTTCCTGCACTGGTTGGGACAGACAGAACAGGAACAGTTAAGGTCCAAAAATTTCTAAGTAGAGAAGGGTAATCCCTTCCTGAAGTCCTTTCCAAACTGAATTATCCCACGATCCTATGTTAAATGGGTGGTGGTTATTTGGTCCAAAAGGCCTAAGGTAATAAGGGTGCAGGAGGTAAATTAGTATTTGTGTGCAAGTAGGTGGGCTATGTAGGGTGATTGGGGATGAAAAGATCAGGGGTGTTATATGAAAGAAGCTGTTGAGGCAACAAGAGAAGGTTGCAATAAAGAATTCTAGAGAAACCTCCAGAAGTTCAGTAAAAGGGTCTGAGCTTTTGCTAGAAATCATGGGAACCTTCTGTCAATGGAGCTGGTGAAGGGAATAACCTCAGAAGAAAATTCCTGAAATGGAGTATTGTGATTTTAGGGAATAAGATAGTGCAGGAACTTGTGATTACTTGAGGTCTCTTCTATTATTATGCACTGAGACACAGGGATGGGGCACCTGAGATACCCTCCCCAGAGCCACTGACTTGGACATAATTACCCTCTTGTAGTAAGTCATCCCTGAGGGGAGAAGATGAGAAAGGTGACATGCCCCAGCTCTGAAGGGTGGTTAGTGCAGCAAGCTCCTGCTACTGATTCCAGGAACATATTTGACTTGAGTTGCACAAAATCTGCTTTAAAAATTCATGTTTCCTTTTTTCTCCTGCCCCCAGTATCTCTGTGTGGCTGTTCCAAAAATGACTTACCTCTCTCTGAGCCCACTTTATATTCAACCAGCTAAACTGCTGCTTTTAACCAACGTTCTGCTGAGAGATCCCCCTCGGTGCCAGCCCTTTTGGGCAAACACCTTTTCTGCCTTGCCTTGCAGATACATTTGTGAGGCACATCAAAGAGCAAAAAAAAAGGAAAGGTTTGGAGATAATTCTTGTCAAAACAGAGGTGGTAAGATTTTTAGTTCAACATGAAAGATGGGCCAGGAAGCGAAAGCCCAGGCGTGTGGAGTGACCCACCCCGGGTGAGCCCCAACGCGGTGCGGCTGCCTTGTCATGCCGGGTGTGCAGCACAACCAACCAGCCAAACACAAGGTGTGCTGGTGCTGTACTGCTGAGGGCACCAGAGAGGCTGGATATTTTGGATCTTTCGGGGTTTATTGTTGTTCCTCATTAATAGGGAATGTTTGTATTCTAAACAATGGCAGCAGGAGATGGAAAGGCTGTCACATGAGTGTGGGTGGGAGCTGGCCTAAAAGCCCTCTGATCATGCAAAGAAAAAGAAATATACTTTCTTACTCTCCAGAACAGTTAAGAGTGGACAGGGTTTATGTTGGTCACAAATATTCCCAGGTTTTACTGTCTTCCCTGCAATAACACTAAGTCTCCATTTGCTGCTGGAAAATATTCTCGATGCATGGCATGGAGGTTAAATTTTAACTAAGCCCTTTCATGATATAGCTGTTCTCTTTCTCATTTATGTCTTGAGTAAGTGTTGATAAATGTTCGCATTTGCAGTAAAATTCAGAGGCAAAGAGGGTTTCATCTTGGTTTTGCAGTGACCATATCTGATCAGGGACTATTAATATTGATCATCAAAATCTAATTCAAAGCAGAGAGAAAAACTCAGGGATGTTAAAGCCCTGGGCAAAATTGTCATAATTTACTGTTATGGGGAAAAAATTACGGTTAGCTGCTTGGATTAAAAATCCCTGGGAGTTTTCCACAAGAAAGTTTTATTAAAGGCATGCAGTGTTAAATATAGTTATACAACACTCCCTGCTCACAGATCTAGTTCCATATATATTTATGTATCTGTAAAATCTAATTTTGTTGCCTGTGTTAAACGACATTTTAGATTATTTAACTGGGGAAAAAAATCTTTAAGCTCTTCAAAATATGATATAATTCTTTGTACCTGTTGTATCACTTTTTTCTAACATCTTATATATAATTCAGCTCAATGAAATGTTTTCTGCTGCCAAAAAAATCCCCATAGCCCAAACCAGGGCTTCACCAGGACAACTTATTCCTGTCATGGTGTTTGCACAGAGATCTTTTATCTGATCACAGCCAGTTTTGCACCATGGAAATACTTAGCTGAGCTTGAGAAAGCCAGTTTGATGGGGCTGTGAGCCAGGGTAAGGCTGGCCTCCCTGCCTGGGCATCTCTGTCCTGGTGTGCTCTGGTGGTGACAGGTACCATGTGGGAGAGGGAGCAGAGGTTCTCCTGCCACCATGTCCTGGAGCACGGTAGTGCTCAGGCCTGAAATCAGGGGCTGCAATGAGTTTTGTCGAGGCAGTGCGAGCTGGTGCTGACACCAGCCCAGGGTGCCTGAGCCCTCCAAGTGGGTCTGGGAGAGGGGGACAGTGCAGCCCATTGCTCTCTTCCTTTGATGGCACCTGCTGGGGCACGGGCAGGACCCATACTTGTGCTTACTGAGGTAGGTTGAGCATGCCATACAGCAGGAATTAGAAGTGTCACCCCCGTGGTTCAGTCAGGGACACCCAGTCTGGTTACAGAGCAGCTTAGTGAGGAGAACAGGGTGGCCACAGCCCTGGGGACCGCAGTGGGGGCTGAAGGCATGGCCAGAAACAATCTGCCCTCATCCTCAGGTGGCGGCACCGAGCTCAGTGCCACACATGATACCTGTCTGACTGTCCACTGGAAGCACACACATCACTCATGCACACACATCTGCGACTGTGAGGGCATTTTAGGCAGTCGTAGCTGGTGCTGAAGTTACACTCCCAAACTCGTTATGGACTGGCAGGGTTACATTCTGCTCAGGGTTATAGGGTGGGCTGCACTGTGTGCTGAGAGCCACTTAAAAACCTGGCCTCGTGTATCCCCTTTTTAGATGCTGGAGGGACATGGTTTGCAGACTGCAGCTTGGGAAAACTTCTTTTCCATCAGTAGCTGCCCATATTCAAACCCAGGCAGGAGTTTTGCTTTGAACGATAGAATTGGAGCACAGCTCACCCTTGTCAGGTGGGTTCTCTGTGCCAACCTTGTGTCTTAATTTTTTTCTCTGCAAAACAATGAAAAAGCTGTCAGCTTGGAGAGAGCAATTTACTCAGAGCAGCTTTCATTTTTTCTGTATGTAGCATCCTGCCAGCAGGTTGGAGTTGGGGGCCAAGGATCCAAACTCTTCAGTTTTAGTCCCAGCTCTGCCAGAAGCTCATTCTCTAACCTCAGGCGAGAGTTTTGTGGTTTTATAACCTTTTTTAAAAACTTTATTGCATTGACAGAAACAGGATGTCACTTCTCAGGGATTCACTAGTGTTTGTAAGACATTTCAACATTTTGGGATGAAGACAGGAATGAGTCTATAGGGTAAAGTCTAATGGGCAGGCCTCCATTTGCAGACCAAGTGCTAGGACAACAGTATCAATCTGACATATGGACCACTTGGTTGCCTTCTCCTGCTGCTTTAGCCACCCCCAGTTTCCTCTTTTGTGCTTATCATATTAAAGAACTAATTGTATTGACTTTAGAGCAAATAGAATCGATTTTAGAGTCAGTCACCAGGAAAGGTCCAGAGTCCAGTTAAATCACTGGGGACCTCCCATACGCTGCGGTAGATCCAGGGTGAGCGGGGACAGCATTCGCAGCACCATAATCACTCGATCGATGCCCCAGCTACTCCAATCCATAAGCCCCTGTTGGAAAGATAAGAGAATGTGGATGGATCTGGTCTGGCCCATTCATCAGTTTCTTTATTGCTTAGCAATTGGGGCCCATTTGTTTCCTCCTTACAGGCGCCGGTGATGTGGCTGGCAGATACAAGCCATGTCATTCTCAACTATCATGTCTGTGTTCACACAACAACAGAGTTTGGCTTCTTCCCTGCTTTGAAAGATAAAGAGAGGGGGAAAAAGACCGTGTTGCTAGTTATGTGAAATGTTTTCAGTGAACTGGGAGCAAACCCAGCCTGGTTTATCACCAAATCAAATAGGTTTTTAGCCTAATGCATTGTGTCACATTCCTAGCTCTTGGATCCAAGCAAAACACCCACTAGTTCTAACGAGAACAGAACTCAACCCCTTTTGCAAAAATAAAATATGCAGGCTTGTAAAGCTAAAATTTCCTTAGTAAAGGGATTTCCTTTGGTAAAAATAAAATAAAATCCTCATTAAAGGAAACAAAAAACATACAAAAAGAACCAGGGAGAAGTGCCACTGAGAATTTAAAGTATCTGGGTTTGTTATCAAGAACTGCGGATGCAGGTTTTTTTGTGTGCATATAGATAGCCCATAAAAGAGCCTGGTGCTACACCATTGGAATACCAGATCCAGCTACACTGACCTCTTGTAAACAGAGAAGGAGAGTCACCCTGAAGTTTGGGGAAAAAAACAAGAAAGAAATTCAGCTCTCGTGTAGCATAGTGTGGCTGTGAACGTAACTCACCTCTGTGGTGCAGCCTTTCAGCAGTGAAACAAAAAGAAAAGGTCTCATAACTCTATGGAAAAAGAAAAAGTGGGCAGGAAAGTTTTATTTCCTTAAGATTTTAACATGTGCCTGTTCAACATTTCTGAAGGGGCACCAGAGTGGTCAGAGCTATAGAAGTGTGGGTACTTCACAAATGGTTCTTTTAGGCACCACAGACTTTCTAACACGGCTGTCAGCATAAGGACCAACTTGTCTCTGAGCTGCTGGTAACTGCAAAGAGATGCTGTGACCCAGGTTATGGTTCTCAGATGCTTTTTATCATGGAATCACAGAATATCCTGAGTTGGAAGGGACCCACCAGGATTATTGAGTCCAACTCCTGGCTCCACACAGGGCCAGCCAAGTCAGAGCATGGGGCTGAGTGCATTGTCCAGATGCTTCTTGAGCTCAGCCAAGCTGGGTGCTGTGACCACCTCCCTGGGGACCCTGTTCCAGTGCCCAACCACCCTCTCAGTGATGAACTTCTTCCTCATATCCAACCTAAACCTCCCCTGTCACAGCTTCATGCCATTCTCTCAAGTTCTATCACTGGTTGCCAAAGAGAGGGTACCAGTGCCTGTGCCTTTGCTCCCCTTGTCAGGAAGCCATAGACCTTTAGGTTAGGTTCTGAGTTTAGAGCTTAGTTTGGTCTTTGAGGTTTCTTCATTCCTCATAGAGTTGTTCTGCCTTTCTATACTCTGAACTAGGGTTTCAATAAGCTATGTTTAATTTAGGTGCACCTAACAATTAGCCCTGTGAGCCACTCCTGAGGAGTTGAGAGCCCATGTCATGCCCTGGGACAGTTCATGTCAGGCTCAGATCCTGGGCAATGGAAAGAAGATGGAGATCTTGCATGCGTTCACAGTGGTCCCGACTGGGGAGTGCAGTCCTGGAGGGGGGACTCTTGCAGCAGCCATCACTCAGAGCAGCTTCTTCTGGTCTTGAGGGTCATGTCTCCTCCCTCAAAGGTTGGTGAGGCTGTGAGACTGGATCCTCTCCTTGGCTCAGTGGTTCAGGTCTTGCAGTGATCTCATCTGTCCCTGGGTTTGTCACTTGCTGGAGAGAGGCTAAACCCAGCCTCCTTTCCCAACAGAAAGCTTTTGGCTGGGGACATGCCACTTGATCGCCAGCAGTGGAACAGGTCTTTTGATGAGACTCTGAAGTCATGTGTCAGAGATCAGTTTGAGCTAAGCAGGAGCTAAACAAGGCCCAGCCCAGAATTTTTTAGGCTCACCCAGTTCCCTGGGTAACAACATCAGCCATTAGCACAAAGCACCAGGCAAGCTCAGCTGGCAGAGCAGCGTGGGGACCAGCAGCCCAGCCAGAACTCCTCCAGCCTCCCCCAAGCAGCACTTGGGTGCAGGCCCACGAAGAGAAATTGCTTAAAAGTTTAAAAATGAATAATTCAGAGCTCCTTTGATTTGTGAGTTTTAACTACCACGGAATGTGTGTCCTGCCACATTACTTCAACCTTGAAATGAAGTACAAATGGATGTGGTTCAGACGCTAAATATTTAAAGCCAGAATCTAATCTTAGACACATTGTATATGCTGTCATCTCAAAAGCCCGATACAGACAGACAATGATGGACAGCACAGATTGAAATTAAATTCAAGCTCTGCATTAGGAAACTTTCCCTGCTAATTCACATGAATGATTAACCACAAAGAAACTGAAGTCAGTGCGCTGCAGCAGTGCTGAAGTGGTCTTTGTCGTCACTGTGGCGGTTAACTTCAGAAAAGAATGGCCCAACAACACCTCCCAGGGAAAGGACTTCGCCTCCCCCTTCCTCCCTCCCCTCTCACAGATACAGCTAAGCTATTAACATCTCCCAGTTAAATGGCAAACAAAACGTTTCTAATCTTCCTTTCAAGGGAAAGGAAGATAAAATGCCAGCCACAACCTAACTCAAAAGCGTGATAGCGCTCGGGCAGACACAGGCTCTGGCTACAGCTGGCCAGGGCAAAGCCATCAGCACGTGACTCTTCACATGCAGCGGCACGCTATGGGATGTCATTGTACAGGGGGGGGTAAGTGCACCAGGGTATGGCCCTATTAAACACCGAGCCTGTAGCTCCAAAATAGCACAAAACCCAGACGGATGATCTCGTCTCCAGCAGTAATGTGCCAGAACACAAACAGAGGATTGCAGATGCTTCAAATGGACAAGGAAAGCAAAGTCAGACTCTTAAAATGCAGGGTGGAATATATATACCGATGGCAGAGCTGAAGTAAGGATGCTGGACCCATTCCTGCTGAAAATGATGGTGCTTCTTCTGTTCCCTTACCTGGAATTTATGGATTCATGGCAGGACTTCTGGATTTCACAACCACACAGCAGCCTCGCAAGACAAACTGCAGCCCTCTGAAAGCAGCGCTGAGGCTGAATGTCCACACCAAGCAAAGAGAGTATGGGTGTTTCACCTCCCCTGCAGGCTAAATGGGATCAGCAAGAACTGTGTTGCTTTCTAGCTTGGGGTCAGCATAGGGCAGCCAGCAGTCTAGGGCAGAGGGTGCTACAGACTTCAGGCAGAGCTTAGATCAGCGTAGGACCAGCTGATCAGATACGAACAGTACTGCATGCAACCAGTGGGTTTTTATTAACAAAACAAACACGACTTTGGTTAGACAGATGGAAATGGTTTGTATTTCAGTGAGGCCGACTGCTCTAGCATAAAAATTCCACTTCTGTCATTTTCCAGTGAGCTGAGCCTGGGACGGCCTGAGTGCCCACAGGGCGCTCCGAGGATGAAACGTGCATGACTAATCCAGACAGCAATTGTTTCCTTCCGTGGGCTTTTGGAGGAATGTAGCGTTATGACCCAGCAAGTGCCACTGAAACGCAAGGTGAAAACCCACACGAAGAAGGATCACACGGAGTAGGACAAGGAAACCTGCCAGACCCACAACAACAAAATTCCAAATAACATCCTGGAGGCAGTTTTACAGTCGTGAGCATTGCCATGGACCCAGATGCAGCTGCAGGAAACATGGATTTTTTTTGGTTTGGTTTATATCCTGTGGATTGACGTCCAGGCTCTGCAACTAGCAAGTATGATCTCTTACTGAATAGGAGCGTAGCCACAGGAGGGGAAAGATTAAGGGTATCAAAGGAATACATTTTTCATTTCACTCCTTTCTTATTACAGTAGATTAAAATAAAAAAAAAAGAGAAAGTTTTGTTCAACATTCAGTTTTTGAGGAGAATTAAAGAAGCCAAAAACATTGTTCAGAGTTAGAGCACTGAATAAAGGATTTCAAAAACACAGTGTGTGGTTCATGGTGGGATTTTTATTTCCTTTTAAGATGAGCCATATACAGCTGTATGAGAGCTATTGTCCTCTGTCCCACTGAAGAAATAGTTTCTTTCTGAAGTGCTCAATCTTTTAAGACACATAGATGCTTTAAAAGCTGAAAAAAAAGAGAAGGAAAGCTCTCAAACGCTCTTCTGGTTCAAATGGCAATTATCTGAAAAGCAGCAAAGAGACAGGAATACCTGGGTATAGGAAGTAGCTTTTGATTGCCTGGCTATGGGGTACGGTTTGTCCTCCTGGGGAATGGCACACAGCAGCAAGCAGCATGCACCTGCAAGGGAGAAGCCAGCCCTGAAGGACTGGTATGACGGCGTGATCTCACCAAGCACAGATGGTTATTAGAAGCCTGCACAAGAGAAGTGATTTTTCTTCTCTAATGGATGGAGAAACGCTCCTTGCCACAGAGCTGGAAGGGGACATGATTGAGGGGAAAAAAAACCCCAAACCCTTAAAAACTTCCTGTGGGTCTGGAAAGTCTCTTCCTTCTCTCCTGTGGGGATTGTCAAACACCAAGACGTCCACTGTCTTTTTTAGAGCCCATCAAGACAAAGGCTAACAAATAAAGGAAGGCTGAATGATTAACTTGAGTTTACATTTCCACCTTTCAGATTCATCATTCACCAGCTGAAGGAGGGTTTCTCAAAGTGAAAAAAAGACATAAACACAGACTGGGTAAGCATGGAGCCTCAGCCAACAGAAATACCCATCACTTTAGCTTGTGTGCTGCTGTCATTCATTCTCCAGGGGATCCCGCGCTCCAGGCAGATCTGGCAGAGCAGACCTCTAGGAACAGAGGAACTTGCATAACTCAGAACCTGGAAAGCTTCAAGGCACTGAGTTTGAGTGCAGCGAGCTGGGAATGAGGGATGAAAGCGAGTCACAAGGGCCACAGCGCTATGTTTTGCAGTGCAACAACTCTAGACGCTCAAAGTGCCAAATTTCCTCCCCGCTCCTCCCTGACTGACAGCACAGGGCTCAAGCTGGTGGTTGGCAGAGAAAGGGCAGCCAGGCATCCTCCTTTAAATGTCTGACACAAACTGCCTTATTGCTCTGACGGGTTCTCTCTAGACAGAGGAAGAACAAAAATCCCAAACAACCTTCCCCATAGGCTTTTCCTGAGAGAAGACCACAGTCATGGGAAAAGCCTTAAGAGAAGGCAATCTTTGCTCAACATCAAATTCCTTTGAGAAAGAACCCTGAGGGAGCTATGACACCACGTGCTCAGGCACAAATGGGAAACCTGACCAGAACCTGAATTTATCAGGGTAAATCAAGGTGTTGCAGCCAAAGGAAGCGCGTGAAAGAGGTGTTTCTGGATCACAGAGGGGTGTTTTATGCCACATGGGTACTTGCTACCAGGGCGTGCTATGGTCGCAAACGGTTGTGTTACTAACAAGGCTTGAGAACCTGGAACAGTAAAGGAGAAGCCACAAAATCTCATCAGAGCTGGTAAGCCCAGGAGAGCTGAAACTCAAGCTCAGAGCCATTCCAAATCTTTATGCAGCTGGCTAAAAAGTCCTCCCACGTTGCGACAGTTTGGGAATTTGTGAATTTATGAATTCCAGTTTGAGTTTCTGAATTCCCGGTATGTTTCTGTTTATAGTGATGGCTCTGCTGGTCCTCAAAAGGTTGCCAGAAAGGCCAGCTTTAGAGTGTGCATGTAAACACAGCTCAGACCAAACAGGCTGGGAAGCACATGTCCAACACAGCAGCTGACAGAGAGGGAGGCTCAGGTATGGCTGTAATGGGCTGATCAGAGAAACCACCTTGAGGAAGGACTATGCCTCACACACACAAGCTAACCGAGGTCCCCTCCACCCATAACTACTTGCTTATAAATATTGAGTGTGGCAGAAAGATCTGGTGTCAGAGGGAACCCTGACAGTCAGGAACAGAGAGTAAATTCCTGTCAGGAGACAAAAAAAAAAAAAAGAACCCAAATTCCTGTTCAGTTGGGTGAGTTACTCCATATTAGGCAACCAGGGGCAGGAACCTTGGCTCATCATCTGGTCCCTCTACGTGTTTGTTGGCTGGTGTGGGAACAAAGAGCAAACCCCTTGAGAGGCAAAAATCAGCAACGTGAATCAGACCTGGCAGTGGACAGCCTAGACCCACCTCTGAACTGGGATATGTCCAAGCAAGTGCGTTTTGTTCACAGCTGCTGCTGTGCAGTAGAGGGGCTCCTACTGTGCAGAGAAGGCCCTTGTCCTCAAAGAAGTGTACCTTAGAGGGGTTGTAGAGGGGAAGAAAAGGAGGGAGACCCCCAGTGAGCTTTTTTCTTTTATCTTCCAGATGAACCAGATGGCAGGAGCAGCAGAAACCAAAGGAAAAGCATGAAGCTTTTAAGAATTGGATTGTGATAACGATAATGTGGGGAAGACTGAAGCCAAAAACTAAGTCTGGACAAAACAGAGCACAGGAGTGGAAAAACAAGCACTGGAGGAGCTTAGCCAAAAGGGGAAAGCATAAAACAAACCAGCTCAGTTCTTCAATTCGCATTTAAACTCTGCTTTCAGGAGAGGAGACTTGGAGAAACTGAAGAACTGGCATTAACTCTCCTTTGTAGCTGCAGTTTCTCACAGTTATCTGCCCCCACGTTCCCTGGCAGAGAGCAATGCCTGCCTGTTTCCCAGGGGTGCCAAGGAGTGACCAGTGGATCCTCCATGAACTCACACATGCTGCAGACCCCCGGTCTAACGGGTAAGGAAGATCTGGCTCCAGCATCGCCACAGTCCACGGCAGCTTGCGACTGCCTGCAGCTGCTCTGCATCACGTCACCGATGGTGGGGACACGTAACGTTCCCTCTGAAAGCCCAGCTTGCTCAAGCAGGGCTTTCTGATCTCTCCGGAGAGCTGCTGCTGAGCCTGTACTTTAATTGGCTTTCAGGTCCCAAGACGGATTTTCATCAGGCAAGAAGACCTGGCTGTGGGATGTTGCACTACATCCTCTCTTCTCAGGAGGACTCTCATTTTTCAGAGCAAATGCCCATAAGAAGGGCATGATGTCAGGGGTACCATCTGTGGGATGTGCTGTGCTCCTCCATTACCAACCGCAGACTGATGGACGCTGCTGCTCTGTCACCCTGGAGGAAGCATTAATAAACCTCTTCCAAACCCCTCCCTCTACCCCTCCTCCCCTCTCCTTCAATTTCAGTAAAGATCCCATGACACTTGGTGGAAAAAAAAACCAACATTGTATTTGATTTACAATTAACAGGATTTACAAATAATGACAAAGAAACAGATTAGCCACGAAATTAGGATGCCTTTGTTGCTAAAGGAGTAGCTGGCAAAGCACCTTTATGGAGAAGTCATGTACCTCAGTCCTACACAGTGTAAAATAACTTACAGCCCAGGCAGGTTCAGGAATGATCATACACAAATGCAAGAAGTCGAGTACAAGGCAAACAAAAACCTTCTCCCAGCCCACCAGGCAGGAAACCAGTGCTGGCTTCCAGGCTTCTGGTTTCAGAAACGGAAGGAAAATAGTAAGGTATTTTCCAAAAGAGGGAGGAAAAAAGAAAATAATTCACTCAACAAAGGCTGAAAAGTTGGTGTATGACAAAGTGCCGGGCAAGGAGAGCGGGCAGCGGACACCGCGTGAGCTTGCTGAGAACCAGCAGAGCCCGGGCGCTCGGCAGGACAACGGACGAAGGGAGTACAGATGGCAGCGCTTCATTAAAATGCTACTTCACTGCCAAAATAAAACCAACTTGCGAGACAAAGAGGAATAAAGTTGTCTGATGTGCAACACAGCAATTTAAGAAGGTTGTACCTAACTTTGGGATCTGTATGGAGCTTACCTGTATTGTAAACACACACACTTTCCGATGAGTTGTTATTTCAATTGTCTTTGCTATGGGTTACGGCGTGTATTCCATCAAATGCAGCATTCCAAGGCTCAAAACTGACCGAGTGGTTTTCAATAGGCAGGGATACGAATGTTTCCAATATCATACTAGTATTTTACACCACAAATACAATAAAAAAAACCCAACAGGTGATGGCATTTCTAGGACAGTTCCAAGAGTCAAAGTAAAAAAACCAAACCCAATCATCAGAACCGTTCTAAAAGAAGGTATTATACATAATCAAATCATGTTAAACAGCACACTCTCGGCAAGCAGCTAATTACAAGCATTCTGCTGGTCATGTTTTTCCACACAAAAGTCATTCGATAGCACATAAATATTTTCTTTTCCCGATCTGCTTCTTTTTTTTTACAAAAACCATCAGATTCACAGAATTAGTACAAGTAAGGCACATTAGCATATATCATAAAACTCACAATAGTAACAGAGACTTGTAAAGTTTTTCAGGACTAATTCCTTCTTTGCAGTGATTTCTGAACCCGATGAGACTTCGCCAATAGAACCCTCCTTCGCTGACATTACTCTCGCCCCCGTTGCAGCCAACCGCGGTGGGTGCGATACTGTGCGTCACCACGGGCATAAATAAGAACCACGTGCGGTAGCGAATCCCATCCCCAAGACCTTTGCAGAGGAATCAGACACGTTGCTCACGAGGTTCGTTAGGAGAACAAAGTTTTTTAGAGCTACACGGAAGTCAGTTTCCAGTTATCAAAATAAAAGGGGGTATTGCATGTGTCTCTGAGCATGTTACTGTTTTCCTAGTACAAATATTGCTTAATGAAGGAAGGATGCTAGAGTATGGAATTCACTTGCATAATGAATCCTAAATGCTGATGTCTCAGATTCTACTAAATCAAACAAACTGTAGGTTTTCCTTCTTCCACCCCCCCACCCTGGCCCCAACCAAAGGACTCTCTTTCCCACAGAAGATTCATTTACACACAACACAGCTTTTAATTAGAAGCATAATTTACAGTAAAAATTTTTTACATTACACCTCTGCTATCAAAAAAACATGAAATCTTTCATTTAAAGTTGTAATTATACATTAAAAAATAGAACACTATTTCCTTAACAGGAAGAATGAATTTGAACATCTTCAGATCAGATTTCTTTATTGCGGCTTTCGAGTCAAAGGTCAGTCACTTTATTCTCTAACGCAGCTGCTATTTGCTGTAAACGGAAGGCGAGCTGCATTTTTTGTGCAGCTGGATCCTCTTCAAGTGCATTTATAATCTGGAAGAAATAAACACAGAATTGTTTAGAATCATTTAGCTTAAAATATACGACATACTTCCCGGACCGAGCGCTCGATACTACTTTGGTTGTAAAGTCTTTTGCATCATCCTGTCCCGAAGATAAAGTCTGTCTTGTAAGGGCCCGTGCTTTTATTCCTATGATACATATGATCTCCTGCCTTGCTCTATCTGAGTTGCTGTAATCTTCCCCACTACACTGGGATCTGAGCAAATTAATAGGTGGCACTTCATCTTGTAGAACACTGCCTTCCGAGGTGGGAGCAGGCAGGGGGGAAAAACGTCTTTATGGCTATTTCAGAAGCGCTGCTTTTAATTACAGCGCAACCTACAAGGCATGAGGGTCATTTGGCAGTAGTAATTAAGCCCCGTCTCTGTGAGCTTTGATTACAAGAAGCTCCTGGGTGGTCCTTGCACGGGCATTAGGTAGGGCAACGCAAGGTCTCTCGTGGCTATAGGCAATACGATGAAGTAAACAGTCTGGCCGCAGCGTCAGGGAGCTGCCGGCAGCTTTGCTGCGGCTCTTGCCAAGAAATGCCCAGACTCTGGGCCAGCACCACGTAGCTGGGGAGGCAAAGAGCTCGTGGGAGGAGCCCCCCAGTGCCCCACGCACAGCCTCTGCTGTACGGACTGTATGCATGGGAAGGTACGCTCTAAGACACAAGGGATTTGAAAACACCAGCTAGAAAAGGTCATCTGTTATGAGAAGGCTTTTCTTCAAATAGAGTTTTTTAGGGCTTCTCAAGATCAAATTTCAAAGGTTTCGAAAGGTTTTCATTTCCAACGTCCTTTAGGGAAACTTCTCCACTGACTATTATATTTCTCCATTAGAAGAACGTGTTACATGGCAAAAGCATTCCTCGTCTTGAATCGCTTTATTAATAAAAGTCAGCCACTCTCTTTGAGCAGAAACCTCTCTCTTTCTGTTTAAATACTGCATAAACTCCCAGGTACAAGAGCTGGAGACACAGTTTGCCCATCACTGCCTGGGGTTCTCACTACTTCTCGCGCATCACTGACAGTGGAGACTAGCGTGGTCAGTATCAATCCAGCCAATAATTTCACTTTCAAGGGCTTGGTCTAGCATTTGAGTTTCAAACACTGGAGCAAATTCGTTTAGAAATAATTATTTTAATGGATTTGGTTTTTAAAGTGTGAAAACATTTTTACAAGATGGAATTAATAAACACTTATTACAGTGTTTAAATTGAGCCTAACTTAATTTGGTATTGTTCCCTTAATTCAAACAATTACCTCTCGCTGTAACTCCTCAAATCCAGACTAAATAATTCATGATTATCTCTGCTGGTGAATATATCCTTCATATAAATGTGGACAATTAGAAGCTACCCACTTAGTCACTGTCAAGCCCTGCAGAGATGCAGAAGGTACAGCACACACTGGGAACCACTGCGTCAGTAATAAAGACAAGGGCAGCTGCAAAATGTTCCAATTTATGCAAATTAAAACATTTTCATGGAAAATAAATAAGCTCGATTAATTTTACTGAATGGTTCTTGACAGATTATCTCCCCAACTCTGAATTCAGCCTTTTCATCAGGCACACCTTGTTGTTACACAGCGATGTACATGAGAGGAGGAGATGCAGCTCGTGCTGGGCTTTGCTGGCCGGGAACTGGTGGAGTCCCACTGACTGGTGACCCCAGGCTCCACCCGTGCCAGCCACCAAACCTGAGTGGAAACAGGGGACACAGGGGTGTGGAAGAGCCAGGGCTTTATGGTTCATCTGTCACCCAGGGTCCCTGGGAGTTTCTGTAAGAGGTCAGGCCACACTGGGGATGGAGCTGATGACCAGCTCGGTTAGAGGTGGGGATGGGGGGTGAGGAAACCAACACCATCTGGTTGGCCTGCAGCCCTCTGGCTGCTTCCCCTGCTGTGGCTCCTTGCAAGACTTCTCAGAGTGATCCAATTTGCCTTGTTTACATCTGGTTTAAAGCTGCAACATGCTGGCCCCTTTGGTATAAAGCAGCTGCAGCGAAGCTGAGGATGAGACTCACTATCTTTAGTGCTAAATGTGAGTGAAAACACGAACTGTGCTGAGGTGCAAGACAAACTGAAGAAAGCTCACATGTGCTCTACTCCTTTTCGATTCAGCATCTGTTCTTACTTGCTTTGGTTTCATTCCGAGAGTTTTCTGGAGGCATTCATTTCCATGGAAACCTCTGAATAAAAGTTTCCTTCTCCCTTTTTGTTTTCAGATTAAGTTTGGAGAGCCACAGCCCAGCTACACTGGGATATTCTTTGTCCCCCTTTCCACAGGGTGTGAAGAACCTAAGAGTCGTTTCGGGCTGAATCCGTGAGCCCCCTTGGCAATCAGACTGCATTCAACAGTTACTTAACTTCGGGTTACCTTGGGCAGGCACTTCATTTGGCACAGCAAAACAGGGACAGTAGCACGCATGCAAGTTTTAAGTGCATCTTAGCTAATAAAAAAGGCACACATTCCTACAAACAAAACAAGTTTAATGGATTGTTCCTAATAAAAATGCCCTGGCCTAAAACCTGAATCAGCTCTCACGACTACTTTTTGCTTGGTGACATTCCCATGTCCTAATTCTTAGCGGGTAGGATGGTAGAACTGCTGAGAGATGATTTTCAAACCAGTTTCTCTTTCACACCTCCTCAAACTATTGATTCAGTGATGTAGCTTAAGAGACAATTAATTAATATAGCTTTAATATAAGGAGAATTTGCATGTTTTGAGAATTATATGGGTTTTTTCCAAGGCTTCACTGTCGGTACTGATACCAGATTGCCCGTAATGAAACTTCCTTGATAAGAAGACCCCTTTGACAAGCTGTAACTGCCATGCAAGGTGCATGTATCATTGCTAAGTTTGAGCTTCCTGCTCAGCCTTGCTTTTACCCCATGATCCTGGGAATTCCAGCAGCTGTTCCTTCAGGCTGATGTTAGCCTTTTTACCCTTCAGATTGTTAGAAAATGGAAACCGAAGCCGCAGCTTACCTCATCGTAGTATTTGTTAGTGTACTGGTACAGCTGGTGGAGAGCCACAAGCGTGTTTAAGGAATCGGTGTGTGCCTGTTGAACAACATAAGCGGGCAGCAAACACGTCACAATCCGATCACAGACAGGTGACAGCTGTGCACATGCACATGCACAGCTGTGGGATACAACATACAAGATTCCCAAACACAATCTCTGCATCCTGCATTTTTTGTTAAGTGGCAGTTGGGGCAGAGTACAGGGCTCAGAAAACTTTTGTTTGGTGCTCTTTACATCAAGACTTTCTCACTGTTTTTTTTTCCCAGCCTGTCCACGACTCTTAACACTGGAGGTGGAAAATATTTTGAACTCAACGTCAAGCCACAGCGTGCAGCTCAAACATCTGCTAACCACATGGGTGTGTATGACTACAGCATTTACTCGGTGCAATCTATGCATTGCTGAGATATTAAGCATGGGTTCTGTCGCTCTCATGGCTGTTTGACATCCCTTCTCCAGCTCTTTTCAACTCTGAAATTACACACAACTCGCGACAGTGAAGGTGCAGCTCATCAAGGTCGTGAGCGCATTTGGAAAAAGGCACCTGAATGACAAAGATGGAAAGGAGGGAGAGAGGTTGAGAGAAAAGGGACTTGAAAAGAAGCAGGAAATAACCCTTCCATTGCTGCTTCTTCCTGCACCCATGACATGTAATTCATTTAGTGGATGTGCTCTACCTGTCTGAACAGATGTTTTTCATTCAAACGGCTAGGACTTGAGTCTCCAGCCATGCCTTTAGTCTCTTAAGTTAGTTATGAAAATGAAGAATTGCAAAATATTGCTCCTGGCATAAATGATTACCCAAGACGTAAAGCAGCAGAGAAAGATCTATCTTTCCTCACTCTATAAAAGTCACTTCTAGAGCTGGTCAGAATTTGCAGTGCTCACTCACTCCTGCATTCATTTTTAGTGTAATTTGTCACGTAAATAGAAAGGACCAACGTCTTCTGCTGACGTTAAAGCATTCTAATGAATTTACTTTTAATCACCAAGTGCTTGCATTTCATATACATCTCAAGTTGTGTAATAAATAAAAAGAGCTGGAAAGCGAAATGTCACTGCAGACGAGTTTTGTAGTGAATGACTGAAAATAGAAATGCTCTCATGAGGATGTTGATCTGCAAAATGTTAAGTCCTAAGGGCACTGAAACAAACAAACTACAAAAAAAGTCCCCAAGCATCCTCCTTACGCTAGAACTCTTCAACTAAATTAAGCAAATAAGCAGACCAGGCAGTAAGCACACTGTCTCTTTGCTCATGTTAAACATCTTCTTTTAGGACTCGTGAGAGCTTCTCCTGGTTCTCCAAGTTAAACGGAGTGCTTCGAAGGCACGAGACTGCTCTAGCTAAGCTGAGCTGCAGAGCAGACAGGCTCTTTCAAGACTGAAGGATGTTTTGTTGTGTCTTCGCTCCACCAGCCTCCAACCAGAGTCCCCAGCTAGGAACCCTCTCCTCCGCTCTCCTCCCAGTAACCCGCAATGCAAAATGAGAAAGTGCCACAGAGGGACAACACGATGAGCTTCTCACATGCAGCGTAAAGCAGAAGCATTGCTCTCATAGAGACAGCTCTAAAACAGGTTTTACTTAACATATGTGCCTCCCCTTTCATTTCTGGAACCAAATTTTTGCTGCAGCAGAGCTCTGAATTCAGTTCTTGCTATCTATCGGTATGATCGATGCTAAAAATCCTCTATGTGCTGCGGAGAGAACACACCATTCAAGAGCCATATAATTTTTCCACAGTGGATGTGAAAAAATCCCAACACTTTGCTCTGGCACCTACATCACTCAGATCAGTGATGATAACCATTCTTGGTTCTATTCAATAATCAACATTTCGAAGGGCTGGAAGGCACAACTGCACTGAACAGGAGTATCACAGAGATTTATGAAATAACTCATCTGGTGTTTGCACACACAGAAAGCCCCATTTGTTGAGTTAGAAAGACAGAAGTGTTATGATTTACTTCAATTCCAGAACAAGAAAATGGGATTTATTCTTACCCTAGAAATCTCTGCTAGATGTGTATTCATGTCTTGGTCACTAACCGGCACCATCTGACGAATACCTTTGTAGTAACTGCAAGAGATGAAACCAGACTTTCAAAGAGGTGAAATACACCATGGCTGCGTGGGGATTCTCTTTCAATGTTGCAGTTATTTTAAACACGTTTCTTAATAACACAGGAGATGTTCTACCTCAACAGACCAACGATTCTCTTACTATCCTGCTTTCCAGCAGTCATTAGTACCTTCACAACAGAGTGAAATGGTACCTAGTTGTACAGGGCCACACCATGGGAAAGACACTTATTTCTAATTGCAGCTGATGGTTATTTTATGTTGTCAAACTTTTGAAGTCATCAGCTGGCAAGTGTTTTGTCCTGTGGCAGATCTTCCATGGTCTTGACAGAATTGCCAGTTAGCAAATGAATAAACTCAGAGATGGAACAGAAAAAATGTCTGTGAAAATGTTCTCAGGATTGGATCCTCGCTGAGTTATGGAAGTGCAGCGTTGGTTGGACAGATTGGACAGGCAACAGCAACCACTGCAGAAAACAGCATCATGTTTACTCCTGCATAAATCTATCTGTCTGCCTGCACAGACACAGCCATGCACCGGGCCGTAACAGAGCTCGATTTCAACCCTGCCCACGCCGCTACCAAGGGAACGTTTAACGCTCAGGTGTAAAATGTTTAACATTTGACAGCTGACTTTGAGTGCCTCAGCACTGGCTTTTTGTTCAGCCCAGGCTTAAAGCCCTAACAGCTCCCAATAGGCGTGAAAAGAGTCTATACTTACTCTTCCACCATTTTCTTATAGTTGGAGATTTCCTTTGCGTAAAGTAATTTATTACTTGGAGAATCCTGAAAGAATTGAAAGAAGAAGGAGAAAGTAAGTCAAGAACTTTGGACCAAGCCTTTATATTCACACACACTTGAGCTTTACAGATATTAATGTTGGGATCCTTATCAACATCGGGGGGATTATTTGTCCTAGAAAGATGGAAATCTACAAACAGCATTACCATTGAGTTTTACACATATACCAGTGCAAGATGATACTAAACTATTGGTGGGTGTAAAATAATCAGTTCTTAAGCTTGCCTTTTTAAAAAGCAGTTGCTATTCTCTCCTTTTTATAGCTATCAATTGGCTGACTGCACAGCAACACTGATGTGCTCACCAACCTGTTAAGTGGTGAAACGCTAACTTCGTTATAAAACTAAAAAGAAACTATCAAGGCTCTACCTCCTCAGAGAATGGGTATTGTCTGTGAGGATGCCCTTTGTCTTGTCAGGCATGAGCGTAGTCAGGATGTAGAATGCAAATCACTTACTCTGCTTAATTTGTGCTCTGTTCTTGTGCAAGCATCCATGAAAGTCTGTGCAATGACTGACAAGGAAGCATCCACTACTTCGTGAACGTGAACATCAAAGATGAAATGGGGATTTTTCAGTATGTTTACCCAGAATCTAAGAGGCAAGCTGAAAGCAAGGAAGAACATAAATAAGTTTTCTTTTTTTAACATGGTAAATGTTCTATAACAAGTAAATCAGATGAAATTAAGCACAGGTTTTGAATTTTGATCTCCTCACAACACTGAAGGTTAATTTTATATTTCAACATTTATACAAGCTATCTGTTGTCTGGTTTCTGTGTCTGAAAACCAAGCCTGTATAGCTCTCATAGAAAAAGTCACAGGAGAAGATTCTTGAGTGCCACAAAATAGCAGAAGAAGATGTCTGCGTGGTTGGAGAAATTACCTGAGTAGTATATTATTAGATTTTGTGCTTTGACAGGTAAATCTAGTCCCATTTGCCTCTTGATTCCCTCTTCACTGAGGGAAGACAAGAAGTGGTAAATCTGCCAGTGACAGCCCTTTAGGTAGGCCAGTTTCTTTTTTGCGGTTTCTAAGCTTACAGGGAATCCCTTTTGATTATATAAATATATTATCTTAATTAAAATGATTCTGAGAATTATAAATTAAATTTACTTTGATTTGTTGTAAGAGTGCCAGTATATACCTGGGAATTAGTCTCTCATTTCTCTGCAGTACAAGAAATACTCTGTTCATACTGTACCTGTTTGTTTTCCAGATGTGAATGGTGTCTTCATCCTTGATGTCATGTTTTTCTGCTTGCTCATCAAGAAAGTCAAAGAAGTATTTCACAGCTGGGGGCACCACATGGTTTGAGTTGAGCACGCTGTGAAAGAAGTTGTCAACAAACTGCTGAAGTGTCCCCTAAAATCAAAATTTAAAAAAAAAAGATTACAATTGTATTACCAGCTGAACTCGCTGCCATCCAAGAGCTTTTTGTTTCTAGTGATGTTAACAGCCAGTTGCAGTCACTGATGGCCTTCATTCTGAGTGCCAAGGGTACCAGGTGACAAAAGTCAAGCAACTTCTTAGTGCTGTGACCTTGCAAACTGCCAAGGCAGTAAAGACCTTCTAGAGAACAAGCCTGCAAGGTTGAGACCTCACCCACTGTTCCACAGCTCAGGCAGGAAGGTATGCTTTATGCTTGACAGAAGAAACAGAAACTGGGTGCCAAGCATACAACACACGTATACATTACATCGTGCACATAACATACTCATTAGCCATTTTCTAATGGCTTTGCAGCTGCCCTCCTCCAGTTTCTCTGACTCTAGAGCACCATGTAATTTTTACAATAACAATGAGAGGGCAAGTACAAGTGACCGTTTGACTTTTTGTTTAAGGGCAAGCACTTGGGTCTCATCAGACACCCAACTTGGTCCATCTCCATGAGCTTCACTAAGCATGAAGAGTGAAGCGACCCCAGGAGTGTCGTGTGCTTGGCTGGATGCCTGCATCTGCCTGGACTTCAGAGACTGGCCCCCTTGTTTTAGAGGCCATGTGCTGCTTGTCCCCAGTCAGCTGGTTCGCCCTACAGACACCTCTGAAGGGCTACATCCTCTCTCTAGCTGTCATTCCAGCTGCCGGCCTCAGAACAGGGCAGAGACGGAGAAGGCAAGGAGCCCATAGCCGCTCAGCTGTCAGCAAGGACACAATGACAGTCCTTGGGTTGTATGTGTAGCTGTGGTCCCAGCCATCACACCTCACCAGCTCCGTATGAGCTAGTGAAGCTCCAGACTGGTAATAATCTATGAACTGGCTATGGGAATAGAAAAAGGTCTATTGCATGGCTCTTTGCTAGCTCTCTGTCCTGAGTCTGTGTCATCTATACACAGACTTACCTTCATATATGCTTTCACACATGGACTAATGGTCTTAGCTGAAGCCAGATCACCCTCACTTTCCCCAGGAACCCGGCTTTAGGATCATTAAATGCATTATTCTAAGTTCTTTAAGCAAGGAGGAATGCTTGTGATCTATTCTGCAGTACAGACACTAAAAATACTCTGAAAAGACTACTGTCCTTTTTATTACTTTTCCAGGTTATATTGCAGCATTGGTCACCAACAAGAACAGGGGAATAGAAGGCTCTGTAACAGCTTAGGAAGCATTTGGTTCAGAACAAAGCCCAAAAGAATATTATCTAAACAGGCAGCACCGAGAATATCCATCTTTGTCTTGAAAGGAAAATCCTTATTTAACGAACAAATAATTGTGGTCCTCAGCTTTGATCAGGAGTCATACTTCATCTCTTTCCCAGTAATGTTCCTCAAGGCCTAGTCACCACTTGAAGGCCTGAACACCAGCTTGTATGAACACGACACATTTACAAACTTCTAGTCAAAAGCATGACCAATAATTGCTTCACTTTCTTCAGTTTTACCACAAAATCTATAGAAGTAAGGTGTAACTCTGGCACAGCTGAGCCCTACCTTCACAGAGAGAAGTCTGGTCAGGTAGATTTCTGTAATAGCTTTGGTCCTCTCTTTTTCTTTCACGCTGCCCCGCTTCGATTTACCTTCATCTATTTCATCTACTGGCCGGACTAGGTGCCAGACCTTATTTTCATCTTCCAAGAGCGCGTGTCCTAGAAACAGGAATTGCAGTAATTACAAAAAGACACCCCACACCCCAATCAGCAACATGAAAATAACCATATACCTAAATACAGGGAAGATCTGTGCTCTCTAGCCTTCACTTACTTTTTCTCTTGTCAAGAGGATCGAGATGACTCTGTTCCTGTCCAACACACACAACTCAAGTACTAAATGTTCAATAATATGTAAGCTGATAAAAGCAGCACAGAACTAGGTTCAGGGCTTGCTTTTGTCAAGAGCAAAGGGAGAGAAGGAATCACACAATAAGGAAACATGCTCAGTCACACAAAAGAACGTATGTGTATTTTTTTGAGGCCCACACAATTAAATACTCTACTTCTTTGTAAATTCTCAGAGACACAATCAGGTTTGATAAATTCAGAGACCTGCCACAGAAAAGACAGCTGTAGCCTGCTCCAGGTACGTAGCCTGCTCCAAGAGAGTGTAGCAGCTCCAGTGAATTTGGTAGTGGTAATGGAAGAATTTCTGCTATTGACCTTTTTTCCTAGGTATCATCATTGCAATTTACATCTTCACCCTAACTGCTGAATTGAAAGTATGGTACCTCAGTTCACATCTGCCTTCATCAGTACTTGACCAGCATCACTTGACTTTGTAGCTGAAAGGAGGAAAAATATATTCTTTTGCTGAGAGGACGTGAACTCCAGCAGACAGAGGTAATGACTGCAGCAAACTCATAATCCATTATAATAAGGATTGTCAGGATTCATAGCTTAAACCAGAGGAAGAGACTCACACCAAGTCTCTTACCATACAGGAGGAACAGGAGTTAACTCCTGGATGCTTATAATAGCTCATCTGTTTACAGGGCCTGGCTATGCTATATCGGTATCTTGGTCATGGATCTGGTCCCTAAGCTTAGCTCAATGATCATGCAGTGGAATAAAGGTTGTCTTGCATTTCAGTATCCACACGAATGTTCAGATGAACTCTGTGCCTGAAGACCCTTTGTTACAAACGGTTCCAAGAGAGATGACACAGCTCTTTTAACTTGCAGCTAATAACCCCTGAAAGAAGATCCTGTGTCACAAAGTTTGCTTCAACCCACCCTGGTTTTGCATTTGTTCCCTTTAATTTCTGAATTTTCGTGTCTGCTTGGCAGAGTCCCCAAAATCAGTGGTGCTTTTCCAGGGGAAGTTACTTAATCGGTACATTTAAAATCACTGACGGCTTGAAAACGTGAGTTTTCTTTTTCCCATAAAAATCGTGATTCATCCCTCTTGCACAAACTGTTCTGTGTTACTGCTAAATTTTATGCTTTATAACATAACTTACACGTTATATACAGCAGAAACACCAGTTACAGCAGAAAATACCAGTTTCTAATCGCATAAATTTCCTCCTTTCAAACATCTGGCCATGGAAGCTTATCAACTGAGTTCCTCAACACCTATGTTAAATTTACCAGCTTGCATGTATGTTCAGTATTTTCCATCCTGGGGGGAAATAACATTTAGATGTAATCTGGTCAGACCAACACTTCTTCCTGAATCCACTTTATATATCCTCACGAAAAGCACTAGCTACGCTGTCTTCTGTGGCCTCTATTCTTTATAATCCGGTAGGGGAGAAACATACATTCCACATTAAATCATATTTTCCTCTGAGAGTCCTTAATTTCACGTAGAAATTTGTGTGAATGAAGCAAGAAAGAAATAATAGCTCTTGGTATATTTTGAAGCAGCTGTGATTTCACAATTGATACCACTCAGAGCCATCATCCGCCAGTACAGTAAGAACTGCTGGTGGGTCTGAAGTCTGGAATTTCTTTTGCAATGCCTGTTATTTACTTTTTTTTAATTAACAGACCAAATCACGCAGTTAGAGTAGCAAATACTTTCCAGCCTTATGTCAGCTGCTTGGTACACTTCTGCTTCCTCTTTTGATTCAAAGGAATTTGTCCTCTCTTTGCCCTTCTGATGGTATAGGGCCCAGTTTAATTTTGGGGCAGGGGAGAGAAACAACCAAAGGAGTTTCTGCTGAGATTACTGTCCCTCCTGTGCAGCTTAATTTGGCCCATGTTTGTTAAGCAGCAGCAGAATTGACTTCTGGTAAAGTAGTAGTTGTTTCATAGAAAAGTAGGGATTAGACTACAGCTCAACCAGATGAACTTTTGCAATACAAAGATCCCACTTCATTGCTAAAAATAGCAGGAAGGAAGAAGAAGAGAAATTCAGAACATGGGGCAACGAAACATGCAAGCAATGTGGTTGCTAAGGGAAAATAACATTTCTGTGAGATAGTGTTTTCCCTAATGGAAAAGTAGGAGATGAAGAAAACAGAAGATAGGGGAAACACCTCCTTTTTGATGGTGGTAGCCAAATTATGCATTAAGCCATCAGTGGGGAGAAGACTGTGCCTACTGGGTCAAATGCTTGTCCCTGAACTCTTTGCCTTGGCCCTTGGGCATTCCTTGGACAATGTGAAATAATGCTGAGGGAGGGGGTAATGATAAATGTTAACCGTGCTGACTAATTATAGTGGTATGAACCACGATATAACAATGATGGAGGCAAGTGAGATGGTGACAGGAACTGCAGCCCCTTTCCCCTTGTGTGGCCTGCAGAAAATTAGCTTCCTTCCAGCCTCCTCCCCACTGCGAATACATGGCTCTGTGGAGGTGAAGGAAGGGCTGCCCTATGAGGATCTGCTAATCAGTATTTCTCATCTGCAACCCTCTGGCTATTTTAATTCACAATTACAAAAGGGAAAAAAAACCCCCTCAACTACCCAGAGAAAAACCCCAGAATAACAGAGCGTGGTTTTTTGGCTCATAATACAGTGCAGGAATATTAGCATGAAATCACCGAAACCATTCTCCATCTTGATACAAATTAGCAATTGCATTTATTATCTCCAGAAGCAAAAGATGCTGCCCTGAATTTGTCACAACCTCCAGCTTCTACTGTCTTCCTGTTAGAAGCCATGAATCAAAAGAGCACGGAAGCAATGCCAGGTTTTAGAGCAACATCTCTGAACATGCTTTTACATTTTCGTTCAGCGCAAAGCCCAGTACTTTGGCAGACAGTCAATGGCTTCAGCTGACACTTCTCAATGCAAAAGGTGCAAGTTAATGAGAGACTCAATAAAAGCAGAACCACTTCGTCACAAGCCTCATTCACAGAGCCAGGATAGGATTTCTATTTATTCCAACCCTGTAAATCCCTGTACCATATAAATGTGTACGTGTGGGAGGGGAAGCCTCTGATCCTCTCCTCTCCTTTTCATGCACAAAGCTTCTCACGTCGCTGTCACTGCGGGCTCTCGGTGTGCACTAGTTTTGTAACACTTTAAAGCTTTCCAAAAGAACAAGTTTTGGCACTAGAGAGCTCCGAAGATCCTTTGGATCTAGTCTGGTATGAAATGCTGTCTTCCCAAATTGTATGCTACTGTGGTGCAAGATGGGGTATGGAGAAGAAACATGGTAGAAGTTGCCTTTGGTCCATATTTTGGTACCTGAATTTTTCTCTGCAGACTTTTCTCTCATGTACAAGAGCCCTTGTGTGACAGTGCTGTCCCCAGAAGCCTGCTTTTCCTTTACAATGTAGTGTGCCACAGGTCTCACTAAGGAGTTCACCTTGGAGCACAGAGCAACAGAGCATGCATGTTCAAAGAGCTTCGTCACACTAAATCACAGCTAAAGATAGAATTCTGGAGAAGGAAGAAAGAAAAAGGAAACCACCCCCAACAAAAAAAGAGAGCCACACTGGGCTGGTCCCCTACTGCCTGCCACAAGTGTAGCAAGGTGGGGAGGATAAAGCCTGGAAGCCTGAACTCTGCAGGAAACTGAACACTGCTCTGTGATAGGAAAGCAAAGCAGGCTGAGGGCAACACCCTGCTCCCTTCATGGTTCACCCCACTTCTTTATAGAGGAGGTGACTACTGCTTCAGGAGTTACCTCAGCAATTGGTGCAACCAAACTGAACAGGCACTAGGAATCATCTCCTTGCCTGGCCGCACTTCACTGTGCTCTGTATTAAACTGAATGGCTTTTTCAGTTAACATGCTGGGCTGGCACCTGCTGTGACACAGTAGTCACCGCTTGGCCAACTACAGGGGGGAACTTGCAGAAAAGGGATGAGAGGATAGCAGCAGCAGCGTGGCCACGACAGCAAGAAGACCCTTCAAGATGCTGGAAAAAGTCTCAACAGAAAGCATCCAGGAGGAGAGACTGAAAATTAATGGCAAGTAATTCTGGTTGTCCTAATTTCCTGGCCAGCAATCAACACAAATAAAATGGAAGTCTGCCCATTTTTGGTAAATAGCAATACGTATCAGAGCTATCAGGTGAGAGCCATCATCTTCTTGAAAAATGGACATTTCTGCCTTATTATTTGCAATCTGTTTGACTGCCCAGCTCTTGAAACCTATTAAATTTAAGATCACTAAATCTGTTTAAAGGAATGAAACTATCAGGTGAAGTGATGGCCTTTGCAATCAGTGCTAGACAGAAAAGCTTATCAAATGAGTTCGTAGAAGGAAGAATGGTCTCAACAATTATTGTTCCATAAATCTAAGTTCTACCTCATGTAAAACTGAATATAAGGGCTAAAAAAATGAGAGAAACTGAACATCTGAAATGTAAAGGAAAGACATGTGAGAAAAGAACATATATTTACAAGTAAATATTTCCATAGAAATCTGAGTGCATTTTAGGCTGTAATGGATATTGTGTCTCAAGAGGTTTTGAGATAAAGGAAATCAGTCCACACACAATACTAACATGTAGAAGTAAAAGCTTTAGAAGAGGGGTTGCAAGCTAACAGACTGCTTCTATGTTGAGAAGTCCAGGTTACTGTAGGAAACAGCAATACAAGAACTATACAACAGCTGCTTTTGTGATGTGAAAGAAATGTTACAAGGAAATTCCTGACACCAACTTACAGTGGATTTCAAACCTCAAAAAGAAGAGGCATTGTGGAAAAGACTGCATCTCTAAAGAGATAATGTGCATGGAATGAACGAAGCCAACAAACCCTGGAAAAAACCAAGCTACCATAGCTGATTGAAACATAATTCAAAGAGGGGAGACACAAAATATGAACGTGCAGAGCTAAGTTTGCAAAGCAATGTGGCTGTAAGGAATGCAATAAAAAAAATTTATGAGATCCATTATGTCACAGGGAGGAGAGCTGGTCTCTACTGGGGTTTATCTAGAACACTGCACTCAATTCTAGTCGAATAACAAGTGGAAGAAATTTGGTGAGGACAGTAAGGAAGGAAGAAGGAAGAAGAAAAAGAGATGAAACTTTGGAAAGGTAAAACATAGTTTGACTACAGATGTAGTGGGATTAAGAAACAAAATGCACAAGGAAATGCTTGCTAAGAGTGCTTTCTGTTAAGGCTTTTATGAGGACAAAGAAAGCCACTGCAATTGTGCAGTGAGTAACACACAATAAATAAGGCCTATACAATCTGGTGGGGCACATCTAGTTCCACAGAAATGCTTTATCAATAAGACCAAGACAGCAGTCACTCTCTCTCTCTGGGTTTTGACTTCTAGTGATTTTGGGAAGTAGGGAGGCTACAAGATACTTACTTTCCCCTGGGACATCTTGCTGATTATCCTCTGGCTGCTGGGAAATTCCCATTTTTGATAAGATGAGCGTGGCACCATCTCGGACCTGTGAAAATACAAACACAGGGGTGTTACTCAAATGAAGTGTTCACTACTGAATCTCCTTCTCAACACCTAAACAGTGGTTTCTGTCATCTTCGTCAGGCAATCTGGATCTATGATTAATGCTGCCCTTCAAAGGCTGCTAGGGCAACTGAGTTGCAATTCAGAACAGACTCCCTCCCTCTTCAATAAAAGATCCCATCAACACCTCCTCTGAGATTACTGAAAATGCTAGAAGCATCTCCAAGACTTCAGTGGTTTCTTAACCCAGTGTGGGCACCCTTTCTATGGAAACAGGGTTTACCGTGAAGAATTGGACCTGTCTGTTTACTGATGGAAAACTAACTTCTACCTTTCCTAATCAAGAAAGCAATAAATAGCATACGAAGGGAAGGTAAGAAGAATGCAAGTGCCTGGTAGAGTGAACAGTACAAAACCTAAACCAGACAGTACAAACACATCAACATTTGCTCTCCCAGCTGGGCTGCTGAACAAACCAGATCAACCCAAAATCTGTTTAGCAGCAGACCAAGGACAAAGATTACCTCCGACTAAGGAGTAGGAAGTAGTAGAAAAGAGATGGATACAAGCCCTAGCAAAAGGAGCTTTAGAACGTTCAAAGGAGAATTTGGATTTGGACATTGCAGTGATGAGGAAACAAAAGTACTGTCATTTAGGTGACATGTTTTGGGTAAGAGGTTTAGGCAACATATCTAGACCTAACCTTTCATGCTCCCAAGATTTTACTGCCTAGACCCAGAGCTAAGGTTTTTTTTGTTGGGTTGTTTTTTTGGTTTTTAAAAATTTTTTTTATGTAGCACAGAAGTTTCTCTAAAAACAAATAAAGGTTTTATTTATTACTAGAGAACAGTTAACAGATGTGAACAACTGCTCTGAAACACCTCCTTACATTGTAATGCATTAGTGTGTTGATACGTCTCCATCTGCCTTCTTTTTGAGATGTTAAATCCAAGTCTGAGAGGATCTGTGCAGTAGAACCTGGACGCCACTCTAAGGGGTAATTAAAATGAGAAAAAACAGATTTAGACCTTGTGCAAAAACAACTCCTCCAATAATGTTTCACTTTAGAGACCCACTGACACATTGTGGAACATTAAAAGAAGCAGTTTGACACATGCCACGATGTGTATTTCTTTTATTGCTTGATAGTTTGGCCTTTATTACAGAAGTCTGCATGAACCTTTCCTAACCTTGCACATGACTTCTGATCTTTTTTCCACAGAAAGGTAAATTCCTTTGTATAGAATACTGCAAATATATACTGTAATAACTGCTGTCAGTCCAAACTAGAGCAGGACTTTGTATAGAATAGAAAAGGTATTTTTAGGGAGTTTACTGTGATCTTCTGAAGAGCAAGAATTGCATCTTCTATTTTCAGATTAAGGCAGCAATGAAGGTATTGCAAAACTATTAATTGGAGCTTTTATTATGAGATTATTATGTCTTTTAAGTTATGGCATTTTTTTTTCCCAAAGCAGAGAACAGCAATTTTGAAAGCCTTCAACGAGCATGATTTTCAGAGGCTGGGTGGCTCATCATCTCCTACAAGTGCAGCTCCTGTAAGTTATAATTCTTTTGAATAACCATCATAAAGGCAAGTCAAACTTGGTACCAGTTTCTGAAATGGCATCATTACTTCTCCTTCAGTTAATTGTCCATGCTGTCATTATCACATTAATTAGTACCTGAGATACTGACTCTGTCAGACATGAATACATTTGTGCTAACAGCCATTAACAGGCTCTTTGCACGCTAATGACAGTACTCCAAAGAGTCAGGAAAAAAAAACTCTTTAAGAAAGCATTAATTTTTAATGCTGCAAAATGCTGCATTTTTGCATCTAGCTGCACACAACTTTAAAAAAAACCCCAACAAAACCCTAACAACAAATTGCTTTTAGACTTTATTTTTAAAAAAAAAAAAACTAAATCACACATGTTTCACAAGCTCAATATAGTATCAAAAGTAGCAACCTACCAAGAACTACACTCTCAGCTTTTGGCCACTGAGAACATGGCAGATTCCGATAGACTTGGTCTATTATCTTTTCCTTTACTTGGGATATAGTATCACAGTTCAGCACTTTCACGGGTATGGAATCGGTTCCTCCATCTTGTACATACACATTTACTGTCTGTAAAGAAAGAAATTTTAAAAAGTACATGGTTATTAAGACAGATCAGTGCTGAAATACCTCTGAACCTGATTATCTGAGTGAATTAAATGCAAACAATATCTAAAATTCACAGCAGCATTTTTGCAATGGAAGTATGGGTTATGTGAGGGATCCTTTGCTGCTATACAGCCAAACAGCTTTCACACACTCCCCCCTAACTCCTCCTACTTTGACAAAAGAGAAAAGATGCAGTACATCTTTAGTCATGTCTAATATGCTGCTAATACTGAGTCTTAGGAATTTGTTAGAGAGGGACACATAAGAACAAAGCAGCTGGATTGCTGACTAAGTTACATGCTTCTCCTATAGCCTGGTAACTTGAAACATAACTAAGCACAAGTCATGCAGGGCCTGAACTTAACAAATTCCCCATAATCATCTGAGCTGCATTTCACTGAACTCCCAGAAAATCCTGTGGGTTTGCCTTCCTCTACCCTGTCTTCCTGGTTGTAGCTTTACTTCCCAAGTCGAACAGACTAGGGCTGTACATATGGTCATTTAACATGGCTCGACTGATGAACAGTGACTTGTTCAGCACTTTACCTCCTGTGACCAGCTACTCATTATATATATATTTATATATATATACATACATACACATATATATCTAAAGTCACTTATATAATCTTTGGTGTTTGAAGACTTCATTTACTGCTTACTGTTGTCACAACAACTCTAATAGATCCAGGAAATACACCTAAGTAGTTTATGCTAGTTCTAAAGTATTACTGTTTTCTGATAGTATTGACATGGGGTTTTTTAATGGTAAAGAGAGTTTCTTGAAAGCCTGTAATTTGCTAAATCTAGCGTGATTTTTTTAAAGGTAGCTTCACTATGTAAGTGTCAGTTTTAATACAGACAAAACCAGATGAGAAAACGATGGCCAGGAAAGCTTCCCAGAAAGGGAAAAAAAAAACCCCAAATCATCAAAGCCAAATAGATGGTATGAAAAGCCTCTCTCTTTCACCACCTGAGTCAGTAGAACAGCTCAGAGCCCTCGTGGATCTTCTGCCAGTCAGGTGGCTTTGTCGGTCTGGCGCATGGGAAGCATCCCCGCTCGCAGGTACACACGGTCCTGCCGGCCCTAATGCCCGAAAGCATCATCTCAAGCCTCAGAAACAAACTTGCGTGGCTGGTATTTTTAAACAGTGAAGAAAAGCGACGCCATACGGCAGTCAAATTAAACATGATTGCACTGTCCCCTGACAGAACTCTCAAACTAATCACGAGATTTCACCTTCCTTTTCCTATTAGCTTTATGGTAATTAGACATGATTTTGCTGCTAGTTCAGTATGCAGCATGTCAGCGTAACCAGCGATGCAAAACAGATTCATCTTTTAAATAAGAACAATTAGAGAGCAGACAACTGCTCTCCACCATACTTTCCTACTGTGTCTCACTTTCAGGCAGAAGTGAACTCATTAACTTGTGCTTTAACCTACCTTGGTGCACAAATGCTCCCTAACTGTTCACAGTTACCACAACAATGTCATCATCATGTCAAAGATCCCAATAATTTACAGCTACAGTAACCCCCTTCATAATTTTCATTGCAAATATATATATACACAAACACGCATCTCATTATCTTCCATGCACAGACACACATACAGTCTTTCTTTGATGGAAAATCTGTATATCTGGACCAAATACTGCGACTGTCCAATGTTACAATGTTTAATATCTAGCTAGTATGCTTGTTGTGCCCACATCTGATTGCATACACAAATTTTCTGCTTTCACACTGCATTCATCTAGCTTAATTGCAAGCACTGGCTGTTTTGTGAAAAGAAACAGACTGAATAAAGAATTATTGTCATTAAGTCTTACCCGATGTACAGCGCAAGCAAATTTTCTTCTTGGTACACAAGAGAAAATATAACCATCATTGCCAGCCAACATGGTTTCTATGGGTGGCACTTTCAGCTCAGCTATGAAGATGACAACTCAACTAATCCCCAAAATATCAACCCAACATAAAATATTTCTTCTTGTTCAGCACACATTTTCCTCCAGGCAGTCTAGGTCACAGTCTAGTGATTCTGTGAGTGAAAGTCCTACAGCAATCTCCTCCCATCAGCCCTCCCATCAGCATCCCTTCAGCATACACAAAATAAGCGACTTTTCTTAAAAACCAGGACTTAATAAAGCTTTTTATGAAGTTTCTCTTTCCACATTGTGGATATGTCACTGCATCTCTCTCAGTTGGAGACAACCACAAATGGCTCTTAACGTGTCAATGAAAGAGAAATCAAAGGCGGGGGAAAAGAAATCCTGTGTCAGTCATTGAAGGACAGTCTGTACGTCTTTAATATTCACTGCACTGCATCCTGAAGAAAACCAGCAAGATTGTCAGATGGATTAAAACTAGAATTTAGACTCCCTAAACAGCAAAAGAGTGGGCTGCTTCCATTTTAATTAAAAAAGACAGTGAATCCAGTGTGCTGGAGACCAGTTGAAAAAGCGGTGGAAATTTGTGGCAGTGAGCAAAATTAAGTCAAAGCAGAATTCACAATACAAGAGAACTAGATGCTGGCACCAGTGATCACATTCAGTGGGTGGTGGAGCTCAGATGGGGAATTCCTGGGTCAAGATGCTCATTTCATCCTTCTTGAAGCGTCTAAGACTGGTCTCCAGAACTGCCTGTAGAGGCAGCTTCCCCTTATCATTGTAGGGAATGATTTCCTTAGGTGGGAATAAACCCCTTCGTATGACAGTTGGGCTGTCCATGTTCAGGAGAGTTTGACTCACAAAGGAACACATGAAGAAATAGGTTCACAAAGTGTTTTGGAGATTGCAGAGCCATCTCACAGGACTGTAGAGGAGCTCATCCTGGGATACGAATAAAAGGATCTCTAAAATAATGTCTGATATGCTGACAAGCAGCAATCACAAGGGAGAAAGACAAACCAATGCTCAAGCATAATGTTAGCACAAGAAATCTCCAAAAATCAATTGCCAATTAATTTAGGTGGGAAAAGGGAAGGAGCCAAACACCCTGTCCACTATCCAGATGGACTTTGAAAATTATGAAAGGGATTTACTGAAATAGATTCTACAGTGGCAGGATTTGGATTTACTGCTTAGACAAGACTTTATAACTCTATTTTTCTGCTTGGAGACTTGCTTTTGTCAAATTATTAACAGTCCTGCTCATGACCAGAATTTCTATGAGGATCACAGTAGCCTAGAAAAGTATGTACAGACTTAACACTACAGAACTTTATTTGAAAAGAAAAACTGATTTCATAGTATGTTAATAATGCTCCACTTACCAACTGCGTATACTCTACATCATCTCCTAGTAAGCCCGTGTCATTCAATGTATACTTGGCTTTTTTTAGTACAGCATCCACTGGGCCTTTTTCTACCTGGTGTTTGATAGCCTTGAACAGTTTATAAAGAGGCTCCCCAGCATTGTCCTGTTTGAAGGAAAGGAAAGGAAATGAATCAAACCCAAAAGATCTACTCAGTGCAGCACATGTTTAAGTATTATTGATAAAAAACCCCCACAGGCAACAGTCTTCGACTCTTACCTTGAGGTACTGATATAAACAAATAGACATCCAGTTAGACAACATTCTCTCAACAACCGTTTCAGATCTGGAAGAGAAAAAAAAACCCAACCAACCCTGAGTATGGTGAGGGGACTTAATGACAAACTTTGAAAGAAAAAACAGCGCTCACTTGAAATATAATATTTTTCCATGCTTAACTGCATGCACTCTCCTAATGCAATGATTTCCCTATAGAGCCTTGAGAGCATGTACTTGCTTTAGGTAAGTGCTTTGTATTGCTCATCATTCCCGGGTACCTTCAGCTCATTACTGAGAAGCACACACGCTTTATGCAAAAATGGTAAATTGGGTCTATGCTGTAAGAGCTAAAAAATTAACCCAGTTGTGCAGTTACTGGGAAATAACCTATGGGTTGCAAAGCTACAGCACACACAGAGCAAGGCCTTTTGTCATTTATTCGGGATAACAAGAGGGTTAAAAACACTAGAGCAAGCCCCTACTGAACGCACAATGCAAGTTGATTATGCGTGCTCATTACGGAGATAATGTGGGGTATAAATGCTAGATCATTTGGAATAAAATTAGATTAAAAAGTAAATTAAATGTTCAGTATTGTACTCTGAAGTAAGGTGGATGTTTCAATAATCTCAATACCGATTCTACACTACAGTATTTGAATCCATTGGAAGGAAATCTGTTGGCAGCGGTCCTGCCAGTGCCTTCCACAGCTATTCCTGGTGAGCTTGCCTTCCTAATGTGCTTGGGCCAGGCTATTTCTGACTCTTCCTGGAGAGCTGGCATTTTAATACCATGACACTGCAGGAGAAATACATTTAAAGAAAACCAGAGAACTGCAGAAAATACGACAATTATTCAAACCTTCTTAGCATCAGCTTTGGGTTTTTGGCCACAACATACTGCTCCATCAGTTCTAAGAACAGTGTCCTCATGATGTCAGTATAGTATTCTAGCTTTCCATGTAAAGCAACTGTCAGTAGAGATGCAAAATACACTTTAGCTCGAGCAGAGAACTCCCTTTGGTTTTCCAGCGTGTGAATAAACTGCAACAGAAAACAAATGGAAAATCAAATCAGAAGACAGGTTTCTGAAGAACCTCAACACTTGTCTGCACTAAGACAAGGGATACCATTTTAATAAGCTAAGCACAGAACAGAAAAGTTTCCAGAAGCTTGAAAAAAGCTACTTATAAGAAAAGGTTGTCTACAATTTGACACACACACAGAGTGTACTGGACTAACCCAAGGAACGCTTATACACTTCAGGTGGAGCCTTATCTAAAAAGGATGCTTTAATTAAATGAAAAAAAGGTGTTCTGTGACAATTTTTTAGAAAAGAAAATCCTCTTCTCCCTCTCCCTCAAATTCCCAGCTCTTTCACATCAAATTACAAAGACACTAATCTAAGTACACCTGGGAATGCACTCTCATCTGCCATAAACTGTAATGCTACCATTAACCAGCTCAGCACTGGAGCCTCATTTCAAAAAGGAGGAAAAGTTACAAGCCTAAATCTAAATTTAGGTGTCTGACAATCAGCCTCAGTTTTTGAGAGTGAGCAATTAGAAGTCTCTTCAGAGCTGCTGTGCGCACTCATCAATCCTGATGAATAGGCCACTTGAGGAGGCTCTGTCTCTCTGGGACAGAGACCCAGCAGATGGCTGCCCGCAGGTGACTCCCATGATGAACCAGGATGGAATCAGCATTCTCTGATTACATTTCTTAAAAAAGGCTAAATAAAACTTGTGACAGTGGGTTTTATGCCAGACTGGGTAATATCTGTTTTCCTACAGCCACTGCAATGTTGACTAACTCCACGCTACGTGACTTGGCATAGGAATGTGAGCTTGCTTCTCCATCCCACCAGGAAGCTCTGGCTGTGATGCCACATATCTGAGGCAGCAACTGTGGAACCAGAACCCTGGGAAAAATAATTTCTTTTTAATAGTTTTGGTTCAGTTGTGTTTGCAAACCTACTGTCTTGAACAGACAGGTATGCCTAGCTAAGAAACAAGGTGAAACTACTTCAGTACTCACATTAATGAGAAATGATTTGCTATTGAGGAGGTTGGAGAACTGGTTCAAAGCCTGCTCCACAGTCTGCCGCCTGGCCTCAGGTATATCCAGCCTCCCTGTAATCATCACGTCCTTCTCTCCGTCTTTGGAGGGCAAGAAGAAGACTCTGTCTGTGTAGGTTTTGTAGTCCAGCACTGGAATTCCAGCTTCATTGATATCATTTGTCTGATCCTCCATCTCTATCATTAGATCTGGAATATGCAATACAGTTTAGAGGTTCATTAAAAAAAACCCCAAACCCAAAACAACAACAACAAAAAAATGCCTACAGCTTTTTTTAGGCAACAGGATCCCTTTGGGTACCTTGTAATGGAGAAAAAGCAACTCAACACAAAACACTCCATTTCATCTCACATTTTCTCTTGCTATTTTTACTGATCGTCCTGTTAACTACAACCACAGCAAATCCTATGGTGACCTGAGGATAACTGCCTTCAGCACAGACTGTTTCCTTGTTGCTGCCTATCTAAAAAAAAGGGCCTTAATGGCTGTCTGGGTGAGTTCATATATATGGATGTAGGATTGTAGCACAGAGCAAAGTAAGACACCGCAATATTGTTTTCTTGGTGGTTTTTTTCCCACTGCATGCTCTATTCCCTCAGAGCTAGGTAGTAGTAAAAGTTCCTTTAAAAAAACCCATAGCAATCAAGGAAAGAAAAGTTTAACGTGTAAAGCATGCTAATTTAATTGGAAGGAAGGGGATGGCAGGAAGGAAGAAGGTTAAATGGTTCACTGAAATTGATGGAAATATTTCATTGGGACTCAAGAGCTCTGAAGTTCTTTAAAAGGACAACAATTAGGGAATTGTCCTTTGGAGGAGCCATTCTTGCTGAGGGTTTTTCAATTACCCAATATTGCTGATTGACTAGAATTGCATGTTAATTAATATAGTGACCTATTGTCTCAGCAATTTTATTGCTTTTATTCATCTTCTTTGTTTCACAGCATTCAGCAAAACTGAGGGAGAAAGCATTTTGTGTTTTCCAGCCTTGTGCTGTTTGTACCTCCCCCCTGATGTCCCTTTCCTTGGCTATCTTTGGTCCCACGTATTTTAGTCTGTCTGCACTTCATGCTGTTGACATTACAGTTTCACAGTATGGACCCAGAATGTGCTTTGACTTTGATATTTCATTTCACTGTCAGCCAAGGTGGATGCAGTTTAGGAACTGGATTAAATCTGGGATGTGCATTCTACTTCCCCAGTGTTTGTGCTTGGTGTAGCAGAGAGTAAACCTTCAACCCTACACGCAGGAGGAGTCTGTAGCCCCTGGAAGGCACCTTCTCCTTTCAGAAATGGGTATGAAGTTCCATGGGAGATGTGGTGAGAGGGAGGGCTGTTAACCTTCATCAATCGTCTCACAGTTCAAAAAGCAATTTGAAATGAAGCCTAATTTTGGAATAGTTCTTGATTCAAACATTTGCTTCTGGTTTGTGCTTAGAACTTCGAAAAAGTCAGTTTTCCAGAGAAAGCAAGCTGCTACAAGAAAAGAAAATCCTGTGCCAGAAATGCCAGAAAAACAAGACTGGGAGTGGCCTTCAGCATGGCCAAAATCTTTGACATAACCTGAGCTTCTTAAATTAATTTCAAACCCTAACCTGAAACTGGTGTTTAATCCAGTCCTGCTTTTTAGCCACTCTCAGTATGAAATAACCTATTTCTCTTTAGAAATAAAACGTGTGGGTTATTTTTTACTAGAGAGCATTTCAACATGACCCAACAGCAAGTCTAATTCAGATAATGAGGTGACATTTTGTGGTAATCATTTAGGCCAATATTTGCAATGTTTGCACTCAGATGTCTAATTTAAGCATTGCAATGAGTAGGTCAACATGGAGAAATGCTGAGCCTTCACGCCTCCCGCTGCCTTCCCTGGGATGATGCCTCTACATTTACACAAAACAATTAGCTAGCTCCTCAAATCAAGCTTAAGGATTTCCCATGACAAACAGGGAGCTTGCTAAATTATCCCTTTGCAAGCTGATTGCTGCAAATAGACTTTGCAGTTCTGAAAACAAGTTTTAACGTCCATACTTGGCACATACAGTTCTGAAAACAAGTTTTAATGTCCACACTTGGCACATACAGCCACCATGCCTAATACTAACTGTGTGGTTAGTCACCACAAAACATTTTTTCCTTGGTATCAATGACCACACACATTAATATCTATAAGTAACCCCGATCTCAACTAGTTTCTATTTCCCAGTTGCTAACTCTGTGCTTCCTTTAGACTAAACCCATCCATTTCTTTTAATAACCTCAGCTCCCTATTTGATTTTATTTATGGCTTTCATGCATAATTACAAAATATGTGCTGTATGTCAATGTCAGTAATCAAGTCTACTAAGATCAAGGAATTATTTGTCCCCAGAAGTCAGTTTTAGCAAGACAGCAACGCTGCTCCAGCCCACCCTCTGCTCAAGGGGACCCACAGGAGTGCAAGTACTTGTCATACCTGTGAATTCCTTTTTGCACCGGTCTCTGACACTCTCCTCCAGGCCTTCAAGCTGTGATTTAATCTTTTCATACTCCCGTTCTGCCTGTTGGCTCTTGCGTCTTTATAGAACAGAGGTAAGATTTAAAAAAAGTTACAAACTTCAGCAGTAAATAACCTGCAACAGCTTTGAGGGGGAAGCCAAAGGAATGTAAGACATTTTCCTGGTTGGGATTTTTTTTTTTTAAGCACTGACAGAAGAAAGAGAATGGAGCAAGAGAACAGCAACAGTGGACCAAGTCATGTAAATCAACCTGGCCCCATCATGGGCCTGCTGCTTCAAAGCTCACTGGGGCCAGGGATTTAAAATCCAATAAGCAGCAGCTACAAATGCTTTTCCATCATGTATTAAGTACAGAAACTCAATTTGTACGTACTGAACAAAGATTGCCTGCAACGTGCCCTGCACTGGCTCTGAGCCACCTAGGAGTGTGTCTAGGACTAAACTGAGAAGGTTATAGGAGGTCCACAAGAATGTCAGTGCTGTACAGCACATACTTCAGCATTTGACTATACTGATATGCACCATAACAGTGAAATCCACCCCCTCCTGAGGGACAATATGAGGCCCCCATTACTAACCTTAAAATTGGGCTAAGTAGGTCCTAAGTGAAATACAGACATTGTTCTGGCCCTTTGTGAAGCATGAATTTCGCCATTAATCATGAAATTCGTGTGTGGCTAACACTTAGCTCAGCTGGAAAGGCCCAAATGACCCCCTAGCCAAATCCATTCAGCTCAGACTTAGAGTGCTGACCGAGGCAGCATAAATGCCGACGGTTATGTATACAGAATAAGTTATCTCCTTCACAAGAGCCACTTTAGCTGCCATTTCAGGAATGTACGTGTGCAACTCAGTCTGCAATTGTGTGCTTGGCAAGCCTGAGACCAATTGTTGTGCTTATGTATAAAGGATGGACCGGGCTGACTGACACCAAGGAATTTGGTGTGCGTGAGAGGAATAAATTTGTGCTCATACATATTTCCAGCTGCAACTGCCTTTCCTAACTCTGCAGCTCATAAAAAACTTGGAAGATAATATCTGTAGATTGAACTGGAAACAATCAGGTAGTACCCTGAAAGCTTTAGGACAACAAAAACACCAAATTAAAGGAACTTACCTGTAACAGATGATAGAAATGACGATGATTGCCACCATAGGAATAAGTACCAGTGGCAAAATCAGATTCAGAGGGATATCACTCACACGTGTATCATATTCTACCCTTCCAAGGATCCATTCCCGGAGTCCAAATTTCACCTAATTAGGGAAGCACGGACATTTGTCTCAAGAAGTGCAAATGGACAGTAGTTTGCTACTCAGTTGCGCTCTAAATACTTAGTAATTCTCACTAACAGAATTTCTAGCTCAAGCTGCCAAACAAAGGAAACATTTCTGAATATTTTATACTGAATTTAAGTCACTAGCACTTTATTCCATGAGGTAATTTTATTTTGCTTAACAGAGAAAGAAAAATCCCCAGTCTGCCTGGCTACAATTTTACATTCCTGTGTAATGAAGGTAGAAAGTGTTTGGCAGCTTGGGACTGCTCTTTATGTGTGACATCTTCTAGACAGCAGGTAGAAGCTGAAGAAAGAACTGCAAGGAGTTTCTTCACAGTCCTACAGCAACTTTGGAGAACAAATTACTTCAATGAAGAAGCACTGTGCCGCTGCCACTTACATATGATATTAAATTCTACTGAAAAGGTAACCTACAATGAATTCAGGAAGGTTATTGATGGTATCTCTCTTCTGTCGTTTCTTTGGTTGAGGCTGTACTTCTGGTGGCTCACAGTACAAGTCCGTTTCAGTCAGTGTTTTTATGTTGCAAGGCTCGTCACCTACAAAAGCCTGGGCCTCATCTATGGTCATGGCTTTGTTCAGGTTGCTGCCCTAAGATAGAAAACACAAGGCTGAGTAATCATTGCAAAGTCTTGGGAGACAGGAAGTCCTGAGTGGCACATTTCCATCTGGATAACTTTTATCAGCAGATGTGGTTTGCACTGCAGTGGGCAGAAGAGCAGAGTGGTTGGGAATTATGCCATTCCACTCCTTCCTGGTTCGAGAAGAGACGTCCCCTCCAGTTCTTGGGAAGAGGGCATTTCTGAATGGCAGGCTCAGCAGGAGGGGACATCCTTGGATAACCCAAAGTATGACTAAGAAGATAACTATCTCTGAGAAGGGGACAGAGGAGGAAAGGGGAGCAAACAATGTTTATCATCTACCAGAAGTAAGGGACTCTGACAAGGATTTTGGGTGTGTTACTGAACAGCTGTTAAGGGTTTGAGAAAGGAAGGAAAAATTCCATACACTATCCAAGGACAAAAACGAACAACCACCATCTCTTGACAAGTTTACCTTTGCATTAATAAGTTTGTTGACTTGTTTTTTGATGCCATCTGTGAAATTTTCAAAGGTTGGGTCTGCAACGTAGGCAAAGGAGTGGCTCTCATTTTTTACAACCAACTGATAATGATCCATTAGAATAACAGTGGTAATGTTGTAGTTTTCTGGGTCTTCCAGTATTGGTGGGGAAGAAAAAACCACTGTGGTTTCATTGAGTCTTGTAACAAGTTGTCCATCAAACTGTGAGAAACAAGACAAGAAGAACATCCACATTTTAGAGTTTGACTTGTTCTGTACATAACTGCTGATAACTTTAGACTGTAGAAAGAAATCCACTGGATTTGTATCTTCTCCATACACCAGAAATAACATAGTATGAGGTATTTTCCAAAAAGAAAATTAAACAGATTTGTTGATGGGAATAAATTGTCGATTCATTATGTTCTAGCAGCTGCCTGCAGAAAAAGCTTAGTTACAGATCAATTTCCATTATTTCTAAATTCTGTGGCTCTGGATCACGCTGGGCTGACATCATCAAATTGCTTTAAGAGGTTAACATGGCAGCTTTAATCCAGACCATCTTCTGTACCATGAAGTATCTCAGGTAGATGCTTTTCTACTAACACTACAAAATACCTCACTGAAATTAAATACAATTACTAAGGGAAATTTTAAAATAAAATTTACCAGTTGTCAATCAACTACTCAGGGTAGCAACTCAGCTAATCTGTCCTTCACCCTCAATTATACAAATGCTTTTACCCTGGAAACTCCTTCACTCATTTAGTAACATCAACCACCAACACTAATAGGAACCCTCAACATTTCTTCACCAACTCAGTTTCTCACTCTGTGCATGCAATTCGACAGATTCTCCCCCACCTTTCTGATCCTGCCATACAAGTGGCAGAAAACCAAGAGATTAGAAAAGTTTCTGGTCTTAACCAAGAATGTGTGCTGTCTGCAATGCTGACTTAAACTAACGTGCTGAGAAGATGCTGAGCATATGTAAGGAGGTGGGTAATAAACACTGTCAAGAACGCTACATGGACTTTAAGACTGCTCTGGGAGTTAAGGTTATCAAGATGATTATGTCTTGCAGTTCATGGCCTTAGAAACATGTATGGTTTTCCTCTTAAAATTCTTTAAGGATGAGGTTCTGATGGACCCAAATCCAGCTGGCTCTGACATACTCTAAAAGTTGAATCATGTGTACAATACAAAACATGCACATTTCCAACTCCATATGGATCACAATCAGTCTTAAATTTAAGAGCCAGCCCTAGAAAATGTCTTATAAAGTTCATACTGGAAGATCACTTTTAGGTCCTCCATCACCACATTAAATTGTGATCTTCATTAGCAGACTGGGAGTTTGAGACTCTTGGTAACATCAGTTCTTTTTAACAAGAGATGCAACAAATGGTCATTTGGGTTTTTTTTAAATGTTACTTTTCACAAGTGTTTTGTGAACATGCTATAGGTGGATTATGCATGAAGCAAGAAAAGGCTTGGTCCTCCGAGGCATGAGACAATAAAAGGCACTGGCTGTGCAAAACTCAGCATTCTCAGGATTTGGGCCCCATTTCAGGCAAATCTCTACAGCTTGCAGGGTGAGAAGGAGGAGAAAGAGAAAGCAAAAATAAAGACTTTCAAATTCTGAAATGTGTGCACTTTACCACTTGAAGCTTAATTCTTCTATCCTTCATTCATATTGAATGAAAATTATTTTAAAGCAGAGGATTTCAAGGTACAATTGAATGTAAGTCAAGACAGCAGAAGTAGGCTCTCCTTCCATGGAAACAGAAATCTCATCAAACCATATTCCACTCCAAGCCCAGAGAAGTCCAGTGGGCACACTTAAATGCATTTTTTGAACAAATCACATGATATGCACCCAGTGTGATGCCTTTGGGGGGTGGGGAGAGGAAATTACCCTTTTGAGGTTTGTTTTCCCTGCCTCTGGACGTTCTGCATACACCACCAATGAGAAACTCTGGATGAGCTCAAAGCCGGTTCCGGTGACTGTAATGTTTCTCCCTCCACTGAAAGGAAGAATTAAAAAAAAAAGAAATCAAGTTATTGGCAAACTACCACAGCTATAGACTGCTTTATCCGGTGCTGCTACTACTTCCACTGAAAACAGCTACATACTGGCCATCTGACAATTAAGTGTCTTACACAAGGGACTTCTGTTGAAGCTGTCCATGACCACAGCATTTAAAAGCAGCAATGTAAACTTCAAACTCATTTTAAAAGAGTAGAATAAAAAAAAATACAAATTGCTTTGTCAGTATTTGTGGCTTTTCACTGGTGCCTATCTTTGTGTGCTTTACTTCTCCAATGTTTTTGTTAAAAATCACTCCACATACCACACACAGAGAGACAAAGGTGAGAGTGTATTTTCCACAGGTCTGCAGGGACTTGGTTTCTCTATTCCCTTTCATTTGCAACTCATTGCTTAAAAAAGAATGTATTCGCATAGGAGGAAGAATGCATGCAAGTTGCCAGTGGGAATTAGTCACCGAAGTAACATGGATTTAGAGGGATAGCAATCCTCAAGGCAATCCATTAAAGGCAGCTTCAGTTTATATAGAGGGGAAAAAAATAAGTCTTTTAAATCTCCTGGGGTAAATCACTATTGATCTACCAAAAAACCCCTCCAGGCTCCAAAACCACCCAAACAAAAAATCAAAAGCTAAAATTAAAAACAAACCCTATTTTACATAAGTGACTGCTCATTATTCAAGGAGTCAGGTACCAGTTTCTCCAAGAGGAGTCACAGCCAATTTTATTTATAATGTCTTATTTGTAAGGTCACAATGTTATGCTTCTTTATACTAAAGAAAGGGGAAACATCACGATGTCTCTGCCAACTGTACCCCACTAAGCAGAAAGACCAGAATATTTGGGAACAGCAGAGATTCATATGAATCAAGGTCACAAGTTTGCCTCTGTATCCACCACAGAATGACTCTCAAAGCCAGAAGTGTGCTACAAGGACTTTTACACAGGTGATTTGGCATTTTGCTACCAATGTAAGAGTGGGATACATTTCTTTGGTATCACTGTTAGTACTAGGTGAGGGTTTCTCCAGAAGGAACAGCTACTTGATGGGGTGTTAGTGAGTACCACCACAGAAGAGGGCATCTCTTTTAAAAGTCTTATTGAACCTCCATCTGAATTTTCTATAAAGAGACTTATTTGCTTCACAGGGCAAAGAGATGACAAGCCATAACCATCCTCTGTTTCCAGCTTGCTAAAAGCCAAACAGAGGAACTGCTAGAAACCTTTTCATTAGAAATCTTTTATATCAGTTATCCTTAATAGGATAAAGATTTGTAAGTATTGCAAAGACCATGTCTGACATCATGCTGGAATGCTTCAAATCCCTTTCTTTGAGACACCTTCATTTAAAAGAAGCTCATTACCTTTTCTTGTTTCCGGATTTAGCTTTGAAGTGGGGATTAAAGTTTGGAAGTAAACAGAACACTTTCAAACATCAGCTGCAGTTCAGGAAGTTCACAAATTCTATGTATCTAATATGCATGGATGGAGTATGGGAGTTTTTATTTCCAACAGCTCAGCATCTCATAGGTCTATTATAAATTACACATGTTAACACAACTGTAAATGAAGTTATGAGAGACATTTCATTACCTGCTGAAGCTATTTACTGGCAGGAACCTGGTGACAGTAGGATTCTCACTGTAAGAAAACGGCTGTGGTACAGTAACTATTGTGCCCCCGTAATTCATTGTGACTTTAACAGGTTCAACCTTGCTGTTAGCTCCTGTAATGCAAACGATCTCATCTCCAAATTCAGTGCTAGATTGGACAAGAAAGAGAAGAGGAAACATCTTCAGTTACTGACATTATGGCAATTTGTATTCTTTACTGTAGTACCCCAGAAGCAACAAGAAAGGGCTCTATTTTTGCCAGCACTGTGCAATTACAAGAATAGACAACACTTCCAGACAGTCACTTAAAGTCTTTAAAAAATGTATGGGACATGAAAAGGAATAGTGTACAAACACAAGAACAGTGCCATGTTGGCACACGTTGTGTCACTCTGGTCTTTTGGGAGAAGAGAAAGGAAGCCATTAATAAAAGGAAAAAGAAGTGAGAGGACCAAGCCAAGGGGCACTAGAAGTTTTACATGGAACCACTGAGGAGATGCTGAGTGAAAGCATGGATACATTTGGAGCAGCCAGTCAAGCAGAGAAAGCCCAAACTGGAAAATTCTTTGGATATCTGAGTTCTCCCATTTTGGTGTTTTTACAGCTGCTTCTTCCAGCTGGAGCTTCTGAGAGAGTTTTTGTGAGTGTTACGTGCAGAGCCCCATTGCATGGGATGAGTCATGAGGAGACAGACAATGGATTTATGCAATTTCTAAAGGCCAGCAAAGGTTAGGAGAACGCTCTGCATCGCCAGTTCCTCAGGGTACGTACACATTGCAAGGCTGGCTACCGACTGAAACTTGAACATCCTTCTTGGAACCAGTGGCCAGGTTTGTACCAGTGATGGTAAGTGTGGTTCCACCTGCCTGTGGACCGCTTTCAGGTTTTATTCCAGAAGGGTGAGGTTTCTGCAAAGAGGAGATGGTCAAACTAATTAAGACAATTAAGACTTACGTGAGTATTAATTGTTAGAATACCTAATAGAAGTTCAGTACTGCTATGTGAAAAAGAATAAAGTTAAAATAGTAACAGACAATTCTTTTAAAAGAAAAAAAAATACATTATTCATGCTGAAGGAAGAAGTAACAAACCATATGAATGTTTTGGGGTTTTTTTTCCCCAATACTGCATTTTATGAGGTTTTATATGAATTTAAATTCCCTATTTACAAAATGTAGAGTTAACTGCCATTAAGTTTTTGAGAGCTTCCTGTGGGATATCCTGTCTACATACTTACTTTAAGATTTCTCTGTTTTTTATGGCAGAGTCTGCCTTCACCTTTTCTTACCCTTCCCTACATTCTGTGTCAGCTACAGGAGAGACAGAGCAAGGATTTCAAAGCTGGTACTGAAGAGAAAAAATATTAAGATTCCTTTTATCTGTAAGGCTCTTAATTGCAGCAAAGTTGTTGTTCTTTTCTCGAGGACATGCTTGCAAAGAAACAAAATCCAAAAATGCTAAATTTCTTTCTGGACCTAGAACCACGGAGGAGATTTCTTAAAATTGATTGAAACAATCAGACATGCTTCAAATTGGTAGGAAATTTGTTGGAAATTCAGATTTTGCAAATTAGTTCCCTCCTTTTGTTCTCAATTTAGTCTTTGTTTCCATGACTGTAAGAGCTAAGAGAAATACTGTAAATTAACAGCGAGGGCTTTTCACGAACAGTGAGATTTAATTACTTCATCGCTAAGTAGTCCCTGCTCCCAGTTGAGAAAAGCATCGTTATTCGGGACCACACTGAAGCTGCTGAAAGAAGAGGATGGCTGAAGCCATGCAAGTCACATGGGGTGGGTTACGGGACAGCTCCAGGCGGGTGCTGCCTGCCCACTCCATGGCCTGGCCGTGCCAGCAGACGTGCCACAGCCCCAGTGCCAGGGTGGGAGCTGTTGTGCAGGCAGGCAGCACGGTGGTCCTGAGCAGCCATGCGTGCTGTGCACACAGGTAGGACTCCAGGTCCACCTATGTGGCAGGGGCAGTTACAAAGGATCCTGTCTTTGCTGCAGCATGCCACCAGATTGCAGTGTAGGGAGACAGCGCTGAGGTAATGCCTTGCTGATGTATAACTGTGCTTCTTCAGCCATACTCAAACACAAGCTTTCCTTAAGTTAAACTAGTAATAAGCTTATTTCCCAATCACATGTACACTTGTAATTGACATCTCCTCTCCTCCTCCTGCTGATAATGAAGTCCAAGCCTGGGGCTATTTCCTATGAAGCCTACACAGACAAAGCAAGAGCAAAGAAGTTTGAAAACTTCCATGCTGATCAGATTTTCCATCACTCCACACAGAACTCCAAGGGGGAAAAGCCCTGTTTGGAAACAGAGAGCAACAAGCCCATGCCTTATAAGCTATGCAGCCAAGCTTCCCTGTGCTGCTTTGCTCGGGCACAGATCGCCATCTCTGTGTCAGCTTACAGCTACAAAACCGAGGGCCCAGGAACGGCAAGGAGGAAGGGGGACTGATGTACCACAGTTCGGTTCAAAGCTCGGTGAACGATCCACAAGCAGCAGAAACCCATAAAGATGTATCCAATGGACCTCTGGCTACTTTACAAATTTGTTTTACTGAAGCAGTTGTTATAGAAATGAGGTGAACTCGTACTTACTGTGCTTGTTTTATACCTCCATGTCTGAGCAACTTCCCTCTGAAGGAATGCATCATGGTTCAGCACACTTCACAAATCCACAATGACAACTGTAATTTGCTCTCGAGTCATTGAGCTTTAGGAATATGCTTTAACACTAATTGGGTGTCAATTGCTTTTCTTCCCTGAGAGAAATCTGTTTGTAAACCTTTCACTCCTCAAGATGTACATTGCTGCAGTGTATGACTGCTCTCATGAGCTAACCTTTGATTTGATTCTAATTTAATACATCACTCGGATTACATGATTTTATGTAGGGAAGTGACTCAAAGTCACTTTTAGGCATTTTTAGAGCTAGAAGGAGCCTTGGTTCAATATAACAGATTTGACTAAAACTTGCTCGCTTACATCTATACAACCCTTGCTGTGCATGCCCTTCTCCCAATTTAATTGCTGATTTAAGTTAAACTGAAATAAGTCACGACAGGGTAAATAGAAAATTTGAGTGGGTCAGTTTTAAAAATCACACTTGAAGTTTAAATTGACTCAAGTCTAGACATGCACTTCACAGAAAAGCACACTCGTGCTTTTTTGTAACACAATTCTGTTGCTAAAGTATCTGTTTTCCCCAGAAATTGTTTTGGTTTCTTTTTTTTTTCCCTTGGCAAGGCTCCAACTCTACTGGAAGTTAAAGCCCAGCTATGCTGGATGGGAGAACACGCCACCCACACCTCACCCCATCCAGGGCACAGCCGCACCACAGCTCACGGACATCTCAGATTCACTTCATGCTGGATGGAAAGCTGAGGCTGAGAACCACTCTGGGAGCAAAGGCAGGTGGCAGCCAAGGAGGAGGTGGAAGAGTTCCGGCTTAACCCTTATTTTCTCTTTAATCGCTGGTTTTGCAGCAGTTCCTCAAAAGGCTATTTTAAACCAGCTTAATTCAAAGTATTCAGATTTAACATAATTTAAAGTAATTTTGCAAATACCAAGAACTCTCCAGAGACCAAATAATGTGAACACCTCATAAAGATGATCTAATAAGGAGAAGCTGAACTGTGCTCTGCATGCAGAGGAATGCTTCAGAGTGACTGCTAAGACAAAGCATCATACACTAAGTCTGTTACTTTAAACTTGTCAGGAAAACAATTTGATTAATTTAACTTGCTTTTTTCTGTTCCACACTTTCCCCCTTTCCCTTCCTCTTAAGGTCCTTTAGAAAAAAAAAAGTATTTAAATAATCAAGAATTTTAACAATTGAAATAACCATTTTATTGCAGAACCAGTGTGGTATGAGCAAGTTTTAGTGCTCTTCTAAAATATTCATGCATGGGTCAGAGAGCAAAGCTACATCAGCCCACCTGGTGGTCTCCTGAAGAGTATCAATAAAGAAAAAAAATTGGTTCGCCCAAATCCTCAACTGGAAAGCGTTTTTCAAAACTGCCACTAGGTAGATAGGAGCAGCAGGAGAATGGTATTTCACTGAATGCCAAGATAATTTGATAAAGCACTGTCAGTGGTGGCACAAGCCTTCAACAAGAATTGTGCTTTCTAAGGAGAAAGCAGCCCCTTCCCATGACTGCCATGGCACTCACCCATGGGACACAGAGGCTCAGCCCCTTGAAAGCTGCCAGGTCTCATCTTATCTTACACAGCCTACAAAGCTGCACCTAACCCACAGCTCTGTGTTGCTTACCACAGCCCTGCATGAGATTTCTTGCAGAGGAAAATGAGGGGCAAAGGGTAAATCCTTCACTGCAAACCTTGTTTGAGGGATAATAAAAATGCTACTTCTACTGAGAGGCAACCTCCTTTGATTTGGAATCAACCCCATGCAATACCAAATGTTCAACCGTTACAGACAGCACTGACAAACCCCCGTGAGCTCACGTGCTCTGAGATCAGCGACCCCACCTTTTCCAAACCCCTGCAAGGATTTCCTCTCCCCTTGTCTCTGCTCTTTTCTCATTTTGGTGCCTGAATCGGAAGCATGCCTGGTGTGAAAATAAACACCCTGCTTTCACTCTCAGCCCCCTGCACCTCAGGAGCTCTGTTCCCTCAGTCAGAAGGTGCCCAGGGGAAGTCACACTTTCTGTAACACCGCAGCCCGGTTCACCATTACAACATCGCACCGCAGTGCTCAGTGCAACTATGATGCTAAGCAGAAGCTTTGATTATGTGTCCTATATGGAATTTGTAGCAGCCTTGCAACAATTCTTCTGGAAAATGTCAGAGCTTGTGAGGACTTGGCAATATTTCATTTCTCATGGATACAGTAAAATTTAAACAACCCTGCAAACACTGATTTAACCCTTGTTTTATAGTTCCTTTAAGTGTAGGAAATAGTAATTCATAGATAATTCTTGTCTTTTTCTTGTTTTGCTTGAAATGGAGGAATGTTCTTTCAGATTTCAGTGATCCATACCTCTCTTTTTGTTGCCAGGCAAATATTGTTCATGTCTTCCAGGTAGTTTGATGTTTGAGTAGAAATCTTTTCTGTAGTAACAGCTCACCTCGTTATGTGGGCTTTTTGGTACTCTAATTTAAAGAAACCCTGTTCCAACATATGTCAGTCGTTCAGTGGCCTGTTTCCTGCCGAGTCTGGTAAACCATCTCTCAGCAGAAGGACCTCTCACTGCCAGGACTTCCCATCACCTTAGGCTTTCATATCACACAGGAGGATTTGCAGTTTTGGGGAAACATATGCACATCCAGAGCTGTGCTGGATAGAACAGAACAGTTGGCAGGGACCAAAACTAGTCCATCTTGTCAACAGGTGTAGCTTGCTTGCTACTGCATGGTTTATTCTGAAAAAATAATCTGAGCTTGACAGGATTTCTTGCTTGCAGGTCCAAGAAGATTGCAGCTTGTCAGTCATGGGAAAGATGAGCATTTCCTGTATCTTAAAGAAGGTTTCCTTAAATCCTACTTAGGTATCATAACTAGGGGTCTCAAAGTCCATCTGCAACCCAACCTTCCCATGTTGTCCCAGACTCTGATGGATTAATACTGAATTGATAAGCAGTTTTCCCAGTGCTTTGACAGGTTTGCTGGAAGGATACTAATGCCACAAATAGGTTACCTTCTTCTGGTTTATGACTGTGGTCGGTACCCATCATGTTGATACAGTTTGCCTGAAAGCAGTGGATACCTGCTCCAGCTTGAAGCAGTAAGACAGTAACAGTTTCTAAGTCCTTGTATATTGCTTATGGTATGTAATGTTCAAATAGCACTAGTTTAATGGGCAGGATGTTAATTTATTCTCTTTGCAATACCAATCAATCCCCTTACGTGGCATTCACATTCCTGTGTTCCACTGCCTTAACTTTGCATCAGGGACTAGCCTGAGCATATATTTTTCAGTTTTGCCTCACAGTAATGCTATAGCCTTGCAACAGTCGTCCTCTGAGGTGTTCTGTGCTTTGTCAGCACAGAGGTATGGGGAAAAAAAAAGAATACTGGCAAGACAGTTTACGCTGGCCCAAGTATGTATATGACTTCACACTCAGGCCATTTTCCAGTGTCCTGTTTTCTTCATCGCAGCCAGAAGTTTTTCCTTTGCTTGTATCATTTGTCTCCTACTTAGAAATCTGTTCACAGAAATGCTGATATATTTTTCATTGTAGTTTCATGTTTTCTGCATTGTAGAGGGTGAATTATCTCCATGTCTGTTCCACTTACAGTCACACTTAGATATGAACTTACTTATTAGCAGTGTACATGACTGCTGCTCACAGCTACTGCAGACCCTCTGAGCATTTGCATGTCACCTCTAATATTTTTCATCCTGTTTATTAACTGAGAACAAACTTTTTAATCTTTAGTATTTTATGACTGTTAGTCTTTTTGCACAGCTAGAAAAGGTGATCTCTCATTTCTTCAGGTTTCTGATTACATTTTTTGGATAAGATACCTTTTACAGGCTGAAAATGCTTTCAGAAAGCTCCTGGCATTTTAGATGTCTGTGGCCTGCTGATGTCAAATCAAAGCACAGCTTTTACCTGGCTAACAGCAGGGTTACTCCTGTTCCCCTTTTTTTATCCAGCTTCTTTGCAATTTTTCTCATTAAAGATATGCAGGTGCAAGTGAACCATTTCCTCGGCTTCTTTCTCACTCACTGACTTGCTTTTGGGATCTAACCCACCAGGCTGATTCACGTTCTTTTCCACTTGATTTACTTGCTTTGTAGCTATCCTGGTTTACACTGTCATGTCCAGCCAACTTAATTCTGGTCCTTTGCACGGTATTCAAGAGCGAGAGGAGCAGGCTCTTGTGGAGCATCACCTAGGTACCACATCTCTCCTTTTTCCATTTCTCTACTCTTCCATTCATCTGTCACCAAGCACATCCTCAACTTTTTATATCCCTGGGCATGGCTCTGTAAATAAGGATACTATCTACTACAATATGAATCTGTGGTAGGCAGTTTCTAGCCCAAGAACTACACCACTGAGATAAAACCGATTATCCTTTATCCTTCACTAATGCAGAAAATTGAAGAGAGAAACAACCAGCCACCAAGGAGGCCCTCACCAAGAGGGGCCAGAAATTCAGGAACAGTTGGAAGGTAACAGAGGAGGGGAGCCTAACGGAGCTGCAAAGAAACCTTGGCACGAAGTCTGTCTATCCTTCAGAGGGGGATGCTGAAGAAAACATAACTGTGCCAGACCGCAAGCAGAGAGACAACTGGGGAGGTAAAGAGGATGATGGCACAGTATATCCCCGTGATGCCGTGAGAGATGCCAGCTGCAGCACCAGGGGAGGCCAGCAACAGATGGATGTGTTCAAATGGACATAATGGGCAGCAAACGGCCAAGCCACCTAAGGTCCCTTCTGCCTGCTCCTGTAGGCAGTGACCTCTGGTTGGGGGGTTGCCTTTGATGGAAGATGTGTACTTTGATGGAAGTACACATCTTCCTAAGTAAAAATGGGCTCTTGTGCTCCCACACAAGTGGAGTGCAGTGATGCTGTGTCAAGGACCTGATGACAGTGCACGAAGATGTGAAAAAAATTTTTTCACAAATGTACAGAGCACATTATTGCCCTGTGTTTATCTAATCCATCCTTTCCTCCACAGAGTAACCTTTCCTCTTCCTCACCCTGGTCCCAGATAACAGTAAGTTCTGGCTCTTGAAGCAGGTCTGCAAAACAGCTGATTTGTTACCAAAATTATCTGTCCCAGACTGAAAGCCAAATTATTCTGCCAACCCTTGCATGTAACGCACATGAAAATTAAAGGCATTAGAGGCATTGTCCATGAAGTGCTGTAGACACCAGCCACCTTCTTGGAGGTCAAAATGTCATTTTGTGGACTAAAAAGGTAACCACAGGAGCTAAATAAAGCTTCTGACTGGGGCATACAAGTCATTAGGAGCTGCTCTTTCTCCCTCCACTTACTTTCTTTCTTAGACTCCAAGGAGCCTGCTTCTTGTTTCCTCAGACAAGCCACCCACTCACTGGATATTCGAACAGAGAATTTTCATTGCCCACTCTTGGCAGAGTGGTCTTCACTGCAGTTGCTGATCACCTTGTCACAGCATCCACAACACAAGCCAGGCTTCAGTTTCCAGGTTATTTCTGCAACAGCAGAGCAGTGAGCAGAATCCTGCCTTTCTGGGGCTGCTTTGTCCAAACCTCACACCATGTGAGCTGATCAAATGCTTCCAGCTACCCTAGGTGCCCAGGCACAGCATCTGCTTGGAGTGCATGTTGTGTGCTACCTGCTACAGATGGGATGCTTATGCAAAGGGTTGGTATTTTAAACAACTGATATTTTTTTAGACTGCAAGCAGCATCATTTTGTCATGAGGCAGACACTGCATGAGTTTCTGAAAAGACCACAGAGCCTTGCTGGCAGGTTTGATGGAGAAATGGAAGCATGCATGACTGGAAAGTCTGCATTATCATAGAGCCAGGGCTCACTGGCAGCTTTCAAACAGAGCCACAAGCACTGGAAGGTGGGACGTTTATTTAAGTGCATAGCTCAGATGACAGAGAATTAAGTCTAATAATATCCACATGAGGAAAGGCCAACTGCTAAAACTCTCAGCTACCCAGGAGTTCTCCTGGCCCCTATGCAGGCTGATACACAAACATGATGTGCACCAGGACTTAGGAATAAAATAAGATCTTCTGGAAGCAATTCCAGACTGCTGCAGATGTATGGTTTATCAGCATGAAGCTTGTAACACCCCCCTCCCCCACCTAAATCCACCCAAACCTCTCAATTACAGTGTAAAATGCATGTGTTGAGGTAAAGACTCAGGGAGGAAAATCAAGGAGTGAGCAAAAGCCTTGTAGCACTAATGGCACTGCACTGGTGAGAGCTCCCAGAGCAATTGGTTCAAAAATCAAGAAGGAAAGCAGAAGATGGATGGAGGTGAGAGGAAACTGCCACCCTGGGAGCAGATTAGGGTAGAAGTGTGCACCTTGTTAAATGTAACTGTGCTGTTCAGACTTGCATTCAAACTTCCAGTAAGGTGAATAGTCATTTTCAGATCACACTGTAATTAATCCCCCCTTCGTCCTCTTTATGTTATTCATCTTGTTTAGGCAGATGTCTGGATTTACCAAAAGCCATTATTTCCAAGACAGTCCCTAAACTACCTTCAGCACCTCAGAAATGTTTTATACTTTTGCAAAGTTCTACCTGTAATTTCCCCACCTAACATTTGTTGAGCCTTCTGAAACCACTCAGCCTTTTTAAGCTGCGCAGCCTACAACTCACAGAATCGCCCTTGCAAAAAGGTGCTGGAGATCCCAGCTGCAAGGTCTTCATCTGGTGGCTCGAGTCTGTGGGAGAGGTATTCTGAGAAAGCAATTTTGGGATCAGCAAATCTGGTTCATGTACCTAGGAAAAATGAAACTCCTTCCTTTGATGCTGCTTCTTACTGTCACAGTAACAAGCTAATCACATAAGGTGACAACAAACAAAAAACAGGACTGGCCTTTAGCTGTGTTACTGCTCCACCTGCTTAGAGACCAGCCAAGCTGTCAGTCAGTGCTCCAGATGTACCACATAGCTGGATATTAAAATTTAGCATCATTTCTATTTCTCTAAACAGGAGAATGGTTATTGCCTGATCCTGCTTATAATGAAACAACAGAAATGTCAGCAGTGGAGGACTGGGTCACCAGAATTTAATTCCACTGAAATGGCTGGACTTGAGCAGCACACAGGTTGGATAGAGAAACTGTGATGGGTTGGGAGAGATAGAGCTTTCTTCCTCTGTTATGCAGCAAATATAGATGAGGTGTTTACTGCACAGCACAGACTCTTGTGGACCAGAGCATTTCAGTTCAGAAATCATATTAAATTAAAACCATGGCTTCTGTTTTAACTGGATTTTTGACCCATTTAATGGAGGTCTCATGCAATACTTGGTTCAGAAACAGGCTGTGCTGGTAGAAGCATAAGTCTGAGCCTCAAGTTGTGCTGACTATTGATCCTCATAAATCCAGCTTTAAAAATTGCATCTTGTTGCAGAATGAGTATCAATCAGAGCCAAATGTAGCAGTACTTATAGAATCACAGCATGGTTTGGGTTGGAAGGGACCTCAAAGATCACCTAGTCCCAACACCCCTGCCATGTGCAGGGACACCCTCCACTAGCCCAGGGTGCCCAAAGCCCCACCCAACCTGGCCTTGAACACCTACAGTGATGGGGCAACCACAGCTTCCCTGGGAAACCTGTGCCAGGGCCTTGCCACCTTAAAAAAAATATAATTTTCTTCTTGATATTCAATCTACTTGATAACAGACTATGTGCTTTTGCTGGTGTTCACTAGTCACATGTCTGAGACCATGGGGAGTATGGTGACACTTCCAGTGCACTCAGACACACAGGGCTGAGCAGCTGCAGTCTCCTTGTGCACTGCTCGTGCACCTTCTGCCCTGTGCTGCCACATGCCGTGATTAGAGTGGTCACTGCTAAAGCTGAAGCCACTGAGCTTCGGGTGATCAGAACACACAGTAGAAACAGTCAAAATTACCAGCAGGAGGGTAGACAGAAAGTATGCCAAAGAAAGAGGGAAATACATAATTGAAAATTTATTTTAGGAATGCTCTTGGAAAGAACACTACTTTCTCTTCTTTGTATACACTCCATAGAAGAGGTTTTAAACAAAGCACAGATTGCGCATGTCTGCTCAAAGAAGTCACCAAAGAACTGCCTGAAAACAGCACTGAAACAAGATTGTTTCACTGGCATGATTGTCTGCTCTGCTTTTCTGTGTTCTCACACCCAAAGCACTTGTGCCACACTGGTAGCATGAGATGCCCTGTACTGACTTTAACTCCACTGCGGTCCACAGCTGGCTTCATGTTCCCGAGGAACTGAGGGAAATGAAACTAGAAACCAATTTCATCAGTTCTAAGGCATGGACTTCATTTACAGAACACAAAGCAATGGCAAGTAATAAAGTCCCTGTGGAAATATTTTTTGCAGTAAATACAAGTGGTCTTTATCAGCAGTTAGCTAAGATAGCTGGTATTTCAGTGACCTCAATGCAGGCAGAAACTGGCACAGAGGGAGTCTTGGACCTGCAGGAAAACATCCACCTGGACGACGCCTGTGCACTGCAGCTTCTCCTAGAGAAGGGTGATCAAGAATCTTTCCTTAAGTAGCCAAAAGCAGTGGCTGCTTATCTCACCTCCCAGATGGGCAGAGCAAGGAATTACACTAGAACAAGTTCACAGACAAGCCTTGGAAGTCTGCATGGGGACTTCAGATTACATTTCTGCACACTCCGTAACTTCTTCATGTGGTTTTCATACAAACCACAGAAGAATCTTTACATACAGGAGAAGCACAGGAACTGGTGCAAAATATACCCAACTATGTAAAAATCTCATATTGTGTAGGGTTTACTGTCACAGCCTCTGCTCTAGAGACCACAAACACATAAACATGGGACATTATGTTGTTGCTCTCCAGCTGAAATGACTGAGATTGATGAAGAAAGACGTAATTATAACCTACATTTCCACAAAGGGACAGAGGGAATTTTCAAGCAAAAAAGGTGTTTTTCTGCAGAGATATTACTGGGGAGAGGAGGTGTTTGCTTGGAAATTATGGAAAAAACAAGGATGTAATTTTTTACTTAGTACACTGCTTACTGCCAACCTCTTTCCTTTCCTTCTCATCAACATTGAGTTAATGAGACAGAAGTTTAACTAAGAGAGAAGATAAAAGCCTAACCCACCCTTTACGTTTTATAGACACACAGTTTATAGGTGTAATTTTAAGCATCAATATGAGATGATTTAAACCCAGCAGCTATTACAGGCTCTTAGAAATTTTGAAGACCTCATAGATACAGATAAAGCTACTTGCTGCTAAAACCACAGGCTAGACCAGCTATAACCTAGGGCCACATTTAGGGTACAGCAATTAAGACACAAATGAAATTCTCCTTCATAGTGACACTGAAAACAAAGCCCACGTGTTATATCAACACATGTCATGCTGTCTGTGGCTCTGCATGCCAGATTTTTGAATGAAATAAATTATTAAAAAGTAATGTACCTTCATTACTTATTCTTCAGCTGCTCTGCATCCATTCTTGTAATTAAGAACACTGGCTAGACTAAACACTGTGATTAAAATAGTGCACCAACTGTGTACCTAAAGAATACCTAATTTTTTGCAGTGCTGATTTTTTTTTTAATTCTATAGTGACACTTAAGAGATATTATGTCACTGCTGAATAAGTTGATTACAGTCTCTTTTCTATGGCACCTTTTAAACTTGAGTCTCAAACAACATCATCCTGTTCTGAGACTGTGTATCTATTGATCAGAATAGATTTTCAGTATGCCCTTTATATAAAGAAATAAGCCCTTGAGTTAAGTGTTTTCTAACAGATTGAATGACATTGCTGTTGATGAGAAAAAGTTTTAAGGAGAAACACAAGACACTCTGTCCTTGACAGGTAACCTTCTAACTGAAGTTGTGCACAAGGTGTCTCTGAAAAAAATGTACTTACCTGGTATGTAAACAGGACATCACTCGGTGATCTACCAAATTTTCCATTGATGTTAACTTGAATTTGACCTTGTTTTGGTTCATTCATTGGTCCAACCTGACATACAATCCTAGCAAGAAAGAATGTAAGTTTATCTTTTAGAAGTAACAGCTGCAATACCAAGGCAAAGTATGTGAGCTACCACACACACTGCCAGCAAAAGCACTGCATTTCTTTTATCCTACACAAGGTACTTGAACGCTGCCTCAGATTCCCAGCAAAACCCCACAAGAGTAGTTTTAATCTTCTGTGTAACAGGTAGGCAAAGCTGAAACCTGAGCACTGCACAGAGCAGCTACTTTAGCAGTCCATTAGTAGACATGTCTTCCACAGAAAACTCAAATTCATCCCAGAAGTCAAAGATTAACCTCTCCAACCCTCCAAAAGGCTTTCTCTAGACGTTGTGATGTTATAATAAAAAAAATGAACCCCATCCTCTTGATGTAAGAATCAGACTGTCAGCTATAATATAACATGTGGTTTAGCTGCTGATAACTTTTGTTGTGAATCCTGCTCCCTTTCAGCATGAGATCACTGTATTTTCACACCTATGATCAAAATCCCTTTGAAATTACTGTTCTCTGAAAAGAAATGCTCAGATAACCCACGCAAAATCAGAGGTCAAGGAACATTGGCCAAGAAAACACTGCCTTAACTACCATCGCTGCTGAGTGGTAGCTAGGATGTTTCAATTTTTATTTCAAACAGGTGATCCACAGGATATAAGCACCAAAAATGCAATAAGGATTCAACACACTTGAAAACTGGGACAAATGCTTAATGGAGAGCTGATAATACGGTTATATAAGGAGGTATATAAAGTTTGCAGCCTGTACAGGCAGACAATTTCATATACGACACACCCTGAGTATCACTGTTCATTTCCTTTGCTCTTTCCCTCTAGGAATACTGCTGTTCTTCCTTAAGCAGTACACAACTGCTTAAAAAAAAACCACCTCAAGAAGAAAAAAAACCCAAAACATCCCAACACCCCCAAATTACAGAGTATAACATGTTTAAATCGGGACTTATAATAAAAGGATTGTCAAGTCCCTCTGCAGATCACTCCAGACTTTTCTGCTTGGCTACTGGCAAATGGACAAAATTCTCTACATTCTTGCATGTCCTGGCATGTGTATGGCTGCCTGAGTCTGTTCCTCATCATCTCTCTACTGTATTCTTGGAAGTTGTATCTTTTTGTCAGGCAGAAACAGGAAACGGTGCCTTTGGAGGAATTTCTACCATATGTCAAGCTAGGGAGAGCAGTCAGGGGGCCAGGGCTGGGGTGTGTGTGTGTGTGTGTGTGCAGGGGGGAATGTCCTACGTGGCTAGCAGGGAGTTTAACTGAGACAGTTCGCTCCCCAACACCAGCACCAGCATTGCCTCCCTTCCCCCACATTACAAATGGAAAACTACAAAGAATGAGAACACGACTTCTCTAAGGCCAACAATTAAATCACCGCAGAGCCAGAAAGCAGCCTTAAGTGCCTTAAATCTCGCTGCTCTTCTGCCCATGGGAGCAACTGTCTCCTAAAAATGACTAGCTTTTTACTGCAGAAGTATAGGAGAGCAAGACAAGGCACTTTCTTTTTTTCCTTTTTAAAAAAAAAGGTAATCATAAAACAAAAGAATGGAGGAAGAGAAAGAAAGAAAATTATAGATACCTATTTGGAGATTTTGAATAACTTCTTTTTTAAGGCTTCACTAATGGAGAACATCCCTCAAAACCCCCTAATTTGTTGATAAATGACATTATGCAAGTTGCATTTGTTCTCACCCATTGCCACACTGGCAGAGCTTAGGAAACCAGTAATGTTGCTATGATACAAGGAACCAGTCATCTCAGTTCTGGCTCCTTTCCATGTATTTAAAAATATCAAAAAGCTTTAGAAAAAGCCAAGAGGCTGGGGAAATTCTTCTAAGGCTATGCTGCAATTCAGTGCAGCTTTTGCAAACACTGAAAATAGGGAATGGAAAAAGATGACTGTAAAAGAGCTGGGAATTTTGTGGACAGTGATGCACATGTAAGGACACAAGTGATGGCAATGGATTTGGGAAGTAGTTAAGAGTTAAACACACACATATATATATTCTTGAGTTCTTAGGGGCCTGGGAAGCTTCTAAATGCCTGATCCACAAACTGGCTAAAGCTAAAGATCTTTCAAAAGCTAAAATAACTGCTTAGGTATCTTCAGAATCCCTTTCAAAACACACCACATAAACAGCTAAAAGTTACTGAATTACACTTTACGTTAACTGAAGGGAAAGAAAGCCAAGGTTTCAACTGCAGCTTTAAATATCAAAAATGAATGAATGAAAAATCAGACTGCTTAAAATATGTTTTTTACTACTGAATCTTCACGTTATGCTTTTTATCAGCTAAAATCAAAAGGGTATTTCCCTCTTGAAATTAGATGCTTGATACAATCAGTAGTAAACACCTATCTACCTACAAGAATTTAGGCACTTTGTTTTAATCTTTGGCACTGCTTAAGAGTGTGACAAGTAATCTGCAAAACATCTACCAACCTGCTTAGGCAATTCAACATCCACAGACTTGTTGACTCTGTGATGAAACTTAGTCATCTAAAGCTAAACCAAAGCTCCAGGCTGCCTCCCTGCCCCCAGGAAAGAAGCTTTGTGGCTGGACTGAAACAAAAAGATTGAAGCTTCCTCTTGCTTTGCCTACTTTCCCATAAAATGTTGCATGCTTGGCTGCACTGTGGTTCAGATTTAGCAAAGATTTTTAATGACTAGCTGCACGACTATGATGCCTTTCAAATAAATAGTCTGGAGACATCTGTAGTAATAGCTTATGAAAGCTTTTCAAACCAATAAGGAAAACTTCAATCAGAAGCAGGATGGTAGCATGCTATTGTAACAATTGCTGTATTGTAACAATTTTAAAGACTCAGGCACCTCACTATGAAGCATTGCTGGTACACCACACTTGTTCTTTCCTCTACTGATAGTCTTTTATAACCAGAGGAAGATCATCTGCTACCAGAAGTACACAGAAGTTCCTTTTAAAATCTTGTGAAATATCCAGCAATTACCTGGTGGAAACAGAGTAGAATTCCTCTTTGAAAAGACATTCCTGGTCTGCCACTGTTATATTTTTTACATCTTCTGCTTTTATTCCCAAATTAGATCCCATTATGGTCAAAAGAATTCCACCACTCAGTGGTCCGGTTGTTGGCTCAATCTGTGTTTGTGTACGGGAAAGGAAAAAAGTCAAATTAAACTCTGCAGTGATGATGTTGCTCTTCCACATTATTTAAAGCTACTTTGACTTACCTGTACTTGAAATGCAAAAGATGTTTCTGGTAAGGCCCCCACAGAAACCCACCATGTCACTTTTTAATGGTAATTAATCATTTGCTAGCTCAGAACTGCTATTCGTCAGCTGCAGATTTTGTGTCTCCTGTGACAGACTGTGATGTACAAAACTGTTGCCCGGTGTTTACCCTGTTGGAAGTTTGCTTCCTCCACTAAAGCAGTGTGATTTTGAAAAGCAAATGGATTGGGCTCCTCTTACAATCATTCCATACGGAGCTTTTCCAGCAATTCTTTTTTTTTGCCATGGTTTTCTGCCTTCAGGTTCACATCAGAAAAGTGAAGCTTCCCAAGGGCGCAGGACTGCCCCCACATAGTGTCTTCAAAAGGTCCTCTGGTCCCCTGATATTCCTTACTGCATCAAAAGGCAAAAGATGCTGCAGTACATGGGCTGATGCTAATTAAATAATTTGCAATTAAAATGAGGGCTGAGAAAATCCTGCAGTTGCAGTGGACTTCTCAGGTGAAAATATGGCCCGAAGAGGCGCTTGAACTCTGAATACTTGCTGGGGTACTAACCTGCTTCCCTATGTAATATTTGCAGCACCTCCAGATTCAAAAGATCTCTTTTGAAGTCATCAGCTTTGGAGGGCTGAAAGTTTGCCATCAAAAAGAGGGAGGTTGCACAGTCCCAAATGCAGTAATTGGAAGCCAAACAAATACAGCTTCTGAAAGCCTGGACTTTATTGCCTGCTCCATCAAAATCAAAGTTTCTTAGATCTAGGCAAATCTGAGCACAGCGACATGGCTGCTGCTGCCCAGCCAAGCTCCAGAATCACTGGCTCTGTTTCCCCATTGCTTCAACTTCCTAAACCTTCTGCCTGCTGGCCATCCTTGTGTGCTCAACCCACAGATAAACTATCTGGTAAATGACTCAACAGTTTGTGTACATGTTTCTAAATATTTTGTTCAAATCTGAAGCTAACAAAAGTTTTACAAAACCTGGTTTTTTAGTATTTAATCCACAACTGTGTACCAACAGTATCCAAGTGAAAAATTTCCTCCCTGCTCAAATGATCTTTACCTGGGCACAGCTATCACACAAGTATTCTTCTCCACAATTTCTGTTGAGATTTCTGGGTATGTGCCTTCCTTGACAGACTTCTACTGTTTACCTGACACTTCTTCTTAGATACACCATCATGGTCAACCTCATCCAGCATGCTGCTGGTCTGCCTCTACCCACACTGCACCTCTAACTGCACAGACCCAGAAGATTCAGCACCTCTAATGCTTCCTGAAACACGGGTTTCAGGAATTAAACAGTTCCTGTTGAGTTAAACATCCCCGTTACAACTCTCAACCTCTGTCATACAGTTACTGCATTCTGTCACAGCCTGGGATGTGTTCTCATCAGATGGTGTGTCTGAGTTTCAGTGTACTGATATCACTCTCACTGCAATTTAGGTTTGTGCAGTGGAAGTACACATCACTCTTTTTTTCAACAACTATGCCCAGAAAAACAGCATTTGGATTGTTGCTGAAAAGGACAGGGATTTATCGCTTCTTGCTTTGGCTACTGGCCCACCAAGGTGGACAATACTCTTCCCTGGCTGTGGGTCTAACCCCTGGGTCCTTCCCTCTGCTTCAACAGCAGATTAGGTCAGAGGTGCACATTTGGCCTCTCTGACTTCTTACATTCATCTTCTACAGCCTTGTGCTTGATGCCAGTGAGGACTAGAAAATATCACTGATGTCTGGAAAACATTGTGATGCAGAAACCACCTGCTCCCTTGTTAAATACTATTTAAAAGTCTGTTAATGAGCCTGCTAAGTAAGTGCTTGTAGTTCCAGGAGCAGAGAACCTCTCTTATGGACTTATTTCAGGTAGAAAGGACTTTAGCAGAGAAAAAAAAAATCCATGCTAATTCCCAAGAATCAAATGCCACATTTAAGAGTACAGTGCTAGCCTGGCTTCTGGCACAGTGAGGACAAAGCTTGAAAAACAACAAGTCTCAAAGACTCCATTCAGGCTCTTATTTTGAGTCTTACAGATCTCTCACACACATCACTACTGGCATTATTTCCTCACAGCTATTTCAGAGGCTTATTTAACACCCTAAGAAAAAAAAACCAAACCCCTGCCTTTCAGTATGAGCTTGCTTGGATCCTTTCTCCTGAAAAATAAGACACTGGTAGAGAGAGAAAAAGCAATCTTACACGAGTGATTTCTGGATGAGGACACGTGTCAGTGGGAGGAGCACGACAGAGCTTTTCATAAACGCACTTGCTGGGCTTGCCATCTTCTTCACACCAGACACACTTATAGTCAGGATGGGCTGCAAGGCACAAGCTGCAGTCGCTTCGTCCGTACGAGCAGTTGTACAGAGTCACTGAAATAGGAATGGTAAATGCACTTAGACATCTTCCTCTGTTTTAAGGACACTCAGTGTGCTATAAGAGGGAAAACTAAACCTATATATGATGCCTGCCTGTTGCTCTGCCGTGTAAAAACACATTCACACTCTGTACTTGCCCTCTGAATGATGCTGAGAGAAAACTCTGGTTTGCCCTGTATGGAAAAAACTGAAATCCACGCATGTGCAGAGTATGAATAAACCATCAAGATGAACCCCAACACATTTTTGTCACTTGGGAATTACCAAAATGTTTAAATACAAACCTTTTTCTTTGACTGTCCTGAATAAACCTGCCTATACAAATGTTGAAAGACTAGTTCAAACAAACAGGTCCTCCTGGCGCACCGGGGCTCAGATGTGGAGGGGTATAAACTCTGCGTGGATGTTGGTAGGGACAGATATCAGCTGGCATGGGACCTCTGCCAGTCACTTATTAAAAGGAAGAGAGCTGTGAGCTGCCTTTGTTGGCCGTTTCCAAGACATTTGGGCCTTTCCAAAACCATTGCTAAAGCCTGAACGCAATAGAAAGTTAAAACTTAATGAATGTTCTACTTTGTTAAAGTTAATACCTCATCATTTTTCCTCTATTTTCCTGCTTTTGTTTTCCCTAGTGTCTTCAATTGCCATCCTGATGTACGCCTTATTCCTTCTGTAGTGGGGTTTAATTCTAGCTCTTCTGAGCCAAGACATCAGGTCTGACAGTCATGCCTCTCTTACTGATGAACCACGCACCAACTGTCCCAGACACTAAGCTTGTTTTGGCCCCCATCAATCTCTAGCATGATGCACAGTCACTGAACAAAATGAATTTTCCCAAATAGATGCAAAGTCTTGAGACATAGCCGGGTGGTTCAGCACCATACGGAAAGCCTGGCGTGCAAGAAAACATTTGGAGCTGCACTTGAGAACTAGCCCAGAAGAAAACAGACTGAAAAGATGCCACGTGTTTCTCTAGGGGAAGTGTGCAAGTTGCACAGATTACTCAGTGTGTGAGTGCTGCGTGTCCCTGGGCATATGAGCTGATCATCGTGAAGAGTGGAACTTTTTTGTTCTCTCCTTTTCTGCTCCTTCCCTTCATCCCTGTTTCTGCCTGGATTTTGGCTGCTCTTTTTTCTTGGGCACACAGCCTCACCCTTTGCCACCGAGGCTCTAGCACTTGTTGAGGCTTCTCGTAAATCAACTTAACTTACCAGAACAGCAGAAAACTATTCAGGTTTCCTCCTGTGCTCCTTCAAGAGTGTTAATGTGCTCACAGATGGGAGTGGGGAGTAGAAGACAGACATCTCCCCTTTCCAGTAGTGATAAGCTGTTTTATATGCTCATTAAGTCTCAAGAAACGGTACCCTTCATGACATCACCATTTTTGCAGAAGTGTTTCATCCGTAAAGATGCAGAAAGCAAAGTATACAGAGGTGATCAGAAGTAGGCAAGAAAGACTAGAATAAATCCCTTGGAAACTGCATATGGGTAAAGGCCATAAAAAATGTCTATTTAATGAAAATTTTTATTCTTAGAGTAGTGGGACTCTAGGAAGGACACTGGCAAAAGCACCCTCCAGTCACTAACACTTCAATGCACTTGATACCTTCCTAGATAACAGCAGCAGCAGTAGCTTTTAAAATCTAATACTAAGATGCTACCATGTCAGATTCCTACTGAAATGAAAATGTAAAATGAGAATGCTGGTTTTCTATTATTTTTCAGCAGTGCCCTTATTCTCCTGCCATGTGTGAACAGTATTACAGATGACCCAAACTTGGCTAAAGACTCTCTGTCACTTGTATGAGAGGCTATGACCTCATAAGGGCAGTTTTTCTCTAAAAGATGCATATTTAAAAACCTCAACATTCAGCTTCACAGCCAGTCTTTAGCAGAATAGCACATTGTTATTACTTCCCTTACATCAAGAGTTAATGCAATGATGATGAAGGCTGGTCTTAACCCTTCTTACATCTAATCAGCATGTCCACTTGATTTAGAGTAGCTTTACCAGCACAAACTCAGTCAAGATACCATTGGAGGTCTATGCAAAACCAAGGGACTCTGGCATTTGTGAGAATGAGTCGATGAGAAAGAGCATCCATTTGATTCAACCCCCATCTTGAATTCTCAAGGAATCGATGAGCACAAAGCAGGAGTGGCATCATTTGCTTCATATGCTGTGCACATCAATACAGAAATCACTGAGCAACAAATATAACCCGAGCAGGATTTTCAACAGCTTCTCTGTTAACTGTTCACTCTGAGTGTTGGATGTGAATGTAACACTGGGGAAAAGCACCAGACTGACAGCCCTGGTACGCTGCTGTTTGCTTTCATAAGCAAAAGAGAATGTGTGGGCAGCAGCAAGAAAAAGTTTCCTTGTGTCTACGCTGCAAATTGCTTTTGCAGGAACCAGATTGCTTTCTTAATCCCGCACTCTGAAAGGCTGCTACTGCACAGGGACTTCAGCAGGTAATATTGTTACACAAATCTCCCCGCCTTGCCTTCCTAAACCCAGCACTTCCCACCCAGACTGCCACACAGCCACCTGATACAGCACAAGAAGATGCTTACTGAATTACTGTGTTATCCTGCATGGGCTGGACAGGGATTTTCATCCCATCCCTCAGTAAACAATGTCAGTGCTACGACATCTTGATATCTAGTTGCATAAATGCAACGGAGAAAGCTATGGCCTTAGAGCATTAAACACTCCCCCTGTTCACTGATCAGCTCATTAAATGTACCAGCAGCAAGCCACTCATTAGATTCAGACTCTTATCCATCACCTTGAGATACCAGCTGTGAAATCATTGATAAAAAGGACAAAGGATAAAAGGGATATATTGGATTTCATACTGTTCTGAACCCCTGATGGCTTGAGATGTAAAAACGCTATCGTAACTTAGTATTCACTAAGTGTTACACAAAGAAAGGGTTCTTTCACTGGCAGGTTCAAAGGTGCTTCTCAGCAGCAACCATATACCCAAAGCCAAATCTTTTCAAGATGCATAAAAAACATTTCACTCCGGATTTCATATGGCAAGGAAATTTAAAAGCAGCAGAGAATTTGGATTAAAAAAGAAGAAATCCCTTTTATAATAAAAAGAGACATTTGTTGATAATTTTTCAATTCCCCTCTTGCAAGTGTTCTGTATTTCAATTTGAATGATAACATTTCTTTAATAATTTAACTACTTCTTTTTTTCTTTTTTTTTTCCCAGGCTGGGAAAAAAGATATTGGAAATAACTGGTCAAAATTCTGCAGTTTTAAACACCACAGCCTTTGGAATGGAAATTAAGACAGTGTGAGATTGCAATATGACCTCCCTGTAACATTTATGCCAGGTCCTCTTTTAAGTGCTTTCAACTCTGCACACAGAGCTACAGGGAAAATCTTCTAAAAACATACCTCTATGCTGCCAGTAACAAAAGGAATAAATTTAAATATTGTCCAGATGGAAAAAATATGGTCTGAAGATTTAATATGCATGGGGAGTTACTTGGGGGCAGCATCAGTTTTCCTGCCATTGACTTGTCTCTCAAGTAACAAGTGTGCTGCCTCATGGTTTTTGCAAGATCGTGCCTTATACTTCATCCCAAAGCAGTGTAAGGTATGTTCCAGCACCCAGATACTGCTCCACTGATTTGGCAGAGCTTCCTCAGCTCAGCACTAGACTCACAGAAATAATTGCCTCATTGTTATGTGTTGAAAGAAATACAGACATTGATATTTATAAAGGATTTTATATCAGAGACCAAGTTTTTGTGCTATAAAACACTTAATAGACTTTTTGTTGCCCCTTCACCTGGTCTAGTGGAGGGTGTCCCTGCCTATGGCAGGTGAGGTTGGATCTAGATGATCTTGGAGTCTGTTCCAACCCAAACCAGTCTGCGATTCTATGTTTCTATAATAGAAACTGATAAAATAAGAAGCTGAAAGCACACTGAGTGTTTCTGTGTATTGCTGATTGCCAGTAGATGTAAAGACTGCAGAAACTGAGATAAAAGTTGAAGTCCATAGAAGTGGCAGTGAGAAGGTTCCCTTTTCTCCTTTTGGAGGGAAAATAGCCTTTGGGAAACAGAAACAAACAACCAAACAACCTAAAAAACCCCACAAACTACTTAAGTACATTTGAACTGTGAAGCTTCACTATTAGGATGCCCTTCAGAGCAAAAGCAAACATGAAAATAATGGTAGCATATTTAAACCAGCCTTTAATATATCCAGCACTGATGTTTAATTCATGAGTTTAATATTAATAAGTTTTGATCTGTCAGATTTAATTGTTTCACCCAAACCAGGAAAACCTACAAAGGTAACATTCACACGACACCAAATTAAGAAGGCATAGATTTCTGTTTACTGCAATTAACCTCCCTTTAACCCCGTGTTTCATACTTACCCATCAGTTTGCTGTCAATGTCGATCTTATCTATTCTTACGGATAAGTTAAGTTGAAGAGTCTCATTTGCACTATAGGAGAACTGGAAAAGAGGCCACAACAGAGATATTTACACTTTCATTTGGCAAGGTTAACTTCATGTGTTTTCTATGAATCCCAATAATCCAAGCTGTGATGGTTTTAGAAACTATTCCAAAATTTACAGGTTGGGTTTGTTTTTTTTTTCATCTTGGAAAAATATTTATAGAAAAAAAAAATGTTTTAATGAACCTAATCCTTCACAATCAGAATTTTCCAAGTACCAAGGGAGAGCAATGTCTGAATACCCGCTTTTCATTAATTTAATTTACAGTTGGTTATAAGTACCCAAGTAGCAAAGGTGCCGTTCAGATTCAGTAAGTGTAGCTGCTGACCCTGCTGAGTTCTCCCTTCCCACACCATCTGGCCCCATTACTTCTGTGGGCACAGCAGACTCGCACCACATGGAGGGGAAATCTCTTGCATCTTTTGTAGTGCAACCCCCTCGTTAGAGCCAAAGCACAGGGTTCACATGCTCCAAGACATGAGCTTCTGCTGCAAGTAACAACCAGTGGGAAAGAAAAAGTGCAAAGAAAAATACAGTGGCTTTATAAAGGATGCTCTAATAATGCTTTGCGCTATGTTCAAATGCTGGATAAATGCTAATTAGTTCTCAAAACTACTCTGTTAGTAAGTTTATAAGACAGAAAGGTTAAACACAGCATACCATTTGTGAGTCAAACTTCAGGCTTGGTAAACAGACTATTTTTAAAAAATATGATTCCCCTTCTCTTTAAAACAAATCAGAGTGAAAGAAGCACAGCCAGTAAGTAGCCAAACAAAAACATACTGTAAAATGGGAAAGATAATGAATTGGAGAGGGAGAGCTCTGGAATTCTCATCTTGTACCTTCAATGATTTTACAGATTGCATAAAAAATGAAGAATAAAAGAGGAATGGTCCTGAATTCCTCCAGGGACAGTTCAATGAATCTATGGATTGCATAGATACAGAAATCAAGAGGAAATGTAGATAGCTTTGAGGGGAGACCCCAAGAGCTCTGAGCCCAAGTGACTGCTACTACCAAAAAAAAATCTCCATCAGAGGTGACTTTCTTCTCCAAAGGAAACCACTAGTACCCCTATATTTCTGGACACATGTGGATACTGGAACTATAAGAACTGCATATATTTGGTAGGTGAATCATATCTTTGCATTTACCTCTTCAGTCACGAATGAAAACTTTCCTTCCTCTGATTCATCAACGGGAGCTTTGAATTGAAACTGGCTGTTTCCAACCACAAATTTTTTATCCTATGGAAGAGAAAAGTTCAGCTTAAAATTTGTACAGCATCACCAAGTCTAATAAAATATCACCAGGCAATATCCTGTCCAGGACCAGAGGTAAAAAGACCAAAAGGAGAAAGATAACCAGTCATCTCCTGAAAACAAAGCTGAGCTGGCACCATCTCCTGCCTTGCAGAACCCTTCCAATGTTCATTAAAGGTGGAAGCACTACAGCAGTACAAGTAAAGCAAGAATTTATCTAGCACTCTGTTTCAGGGGACAGTTAGAAAAAGCCAGGAGATGTGAATTCTGGATGGCTTCACGCATCAAACGTGTTATTAACAGAGCTGTGTGAATTCTGTCTTTTAAGGTTACCTCTGTTGGGACCCTGGGCAGAGCAGATGGCAAGAAGTACAGGGGAAACTGGAATGAGCATCTCTCAGACCTTGCTGGCTTTGTTTCTCCTGCTGCACCACAACTCCAGCTGTGTTTTCACAGGACAGACTTTGATGGCAGCACTAGCTTAAGGGTATTCCAGCCTCCTAGACACCTTCTTCTCCTTCAGCCCTAAATCCATTAATTCCTGACTTTAGGCTGCAGCACGTACTGATCAGCACTGTGCTGACAAAACTCTCAGCTCAGTAGTCCTAGGATTCAATTGAGGAACTGACCTGGGAAAATCCAAACATACCACCCCATGACAATTTCTGTGCTGGGTCATTCTTTTGCTCTGGCCCACAGCAGAGCTGCACAAACAGCTTTGCCAGAAGAACCAGAGAAAGAAATAAGTGGCAAGGATAATTTCAGCAGTATTGTTGGTAAAGACTTAGGAAATCAGAGCCCAATCAGGGACAAGGCCACCTTCACCTTTTTAGAAACAGAGTATCTTGGGATGGAAGTGACCATTTAGTTCCAACCCCTTGCCATGGGCAGGGATACCCTCCACTAGATCATACTGCCCAAAGCCCCATCCAACCTGACCCAGGACACTTCAATAACAGGACACCCACAACTTCTCTGAGCAACCTGTTCCAGTACCTCACCACTCTCATATAACATTTCTTCTTTAGAGCCAATTGAAACCTACTGTCTTTCAGCTTAAAACCATTGTCCCTTGTCCTATGACTACAGGCTTTGATAAAAGGTTTATGTCCAAATTCCTTAGAAGGGCCCTGCTCCCTGGAACCTTCTCCCCTCCATGCTGTACAAGCTCAGCTGTCTCATCCTGCCTTCACAGGAGAGGGGTTCCAGCCCTCTGGTCATCTTTGTGGCCCTTCTTTGGACTTGGTCCAACAGGTCCATGTCTTTCTTGTACTGGGAGCCTCAGAGCTTGACACAGTACTCCAGGTGGAGTAAAGGGCCAGAATCACCTCCCTCAACCTGCTTATCACACTGGTTTTGATGCAGCCTAGGACACAGTTGGCCTTCTGGGCCGCAAGTGGGCATTGCCAGCTCATACCTAACTTTTCATCCACCAGTATCTCAAATTTCTTCTTCACAGGGCTACTCTCAATCTATTCATCCCCCAATCTGCACTGACATTGAAGACTGACCGAACCTAGCTGCAAGGACCTTGAACTTGGCCTTGTTGAACTTCATAAGAACTTCACATATATAAAGAACTGCTCTCTGCTTTTGCCCAGAACCATTTGAGTCTTGAAGTACACAACAAAAAACCTAATGGTTATTTCATTCCTCTTTCCTGCACCAAGGATTAGTAAGTTGACTCCTGCTGTGATCTAAGCCTTGTGTATGAGGATCTTATCCTATTTATTTGTAGCTACTTCAATGCTGGAATCACTGGTACCCCGTGGGCCACTAGGTTTATCTAATTAGGGCAGTGCAATTCCTAACGCACCTTCACTGTGAGAGGTTGGTTAGCAGACACAAGAGCCCAGATTTGGGGCTGAGGAGCACTTGCTTTAACCAGGTAAAGGGCATGACTCCAGTCTCTGGGAGCTTTATGTTATAGAGGGGAACAGACCTTTCACTTCTTCCTCCTCAGAAGCTGCATATAGATGATAAACTACAGACTGAGCACTGAAAAGACAGTTCTGAAAGTTTTACTGCCCATTCTGCTTTACAGAAAATGCCTACATACTCCCAAGTTTTAAGGAACCTTACAAATCTGGTTTTTGAGGAATGCTGCCTCGCTTTCCCTACTCTACATTTCAATACACCATGTATTTTTCAAAAGTGTTTGGATTCTGCTGCTGCTGTGTAAGGCTTTCCCTCAGGCTTAGCAGAAGGTGCTGGGAGAGAAGGGGAGCTTCGTTGTGTATGACAGCTGTCACCTGGAATGAACTGAAATCTGGAGGTTCTGCACCAGGCAGAAGGCCACAGAGCTCACATTCTGCAGTCCGGGTGCAAGAAGAGACATGCAGCAAACACTGGGAAATGGGTTACACATCAGACACACATGACAAAGACAAATCCAAATGGGAAATCACTTTTAATGAAAATCTTTGGAGGGCTAATAAGCTTATCATGATGCTGGTACATCTGTCTCTTCTACTGTGCCAATCTTTCAAGGACTCAGCTGGAGAATGCCTCTCAGAAGTTGCATGCAGTATGACTGATCAGTTCTAAACTTTCATCTCAACAGCTTGTCCTGGATGAGGCTACTCCCAAGAGAATGACGACAGCTTGAATTTACTTCTTCCTACTGAAAGAAATTCTTTCAGTAGGAAGGAGGGGCAGAAAAACAGCCAATTCCTTCTCCTCTTTTAGCCTATTTCCCTACAGCAGAGGCCCCAGGAGGAGGTTTATTCATTGCACTGCAAATGTTCACAAGAGGTGTGTAGAGAAATGTGAGCTTATTCTTCCACCCTCAGTTTCTGCAACAGCAGTTCTAGAAGGCATCCACATCTGGTACTTTGGTAATCCCAGGCCTTCACTGCTGATCTCCACCTACAGAGATGCTTATATGCATCATACTGGCTAGTGCACTTAGGTAGGTTCTGCATCACTCCTTAAAGCAAAGCACAGACTAAACCAAGAAAATACAGCTAGTAGCTCAAAGTGACAACAGAACATTCATTCTTGCGGATCAACTTTTTCTAAGCAAGAAATTAAATGAGAATAGGAGGAGAATGGCCATAAACCAATGTTCTAATCAATAAAGACCTTAAATGTGCTCATAGCTGTATGACTGCTACCTCCAAACACACTGTAATGCCCAGCATATCCTGTGGCAAAACCGTTCCACATGAGAAACCACATGTTATTTTGCCTTTGGGCTGTGGGCCAACCCCTATAAAATATCCATCCACGGCTTCTCCTGAGCCACCCTACCCTCCATGAGATGTTTACCAAAGGCTGAGTGTAAGTTATGCCCTTACTGAAATGAACTTTTAGTATCCAGAGTAATTGCTTCAGCGAGCGTGACCCCACAGGCATGAGAGTGCCTGTATGATTACAGCCTATTTCATGCCTTATTTGTCTGTTTTCACATACACTTTGAGGTCTGTGCATACAGCTGTAGTCACTGTGTGTGCCTGTTCAAGTCCTGGCACTAAAAGCTTTATTAATTTGGCTTTAAAATGCACCTCTCTACCAGGATACATAAGGCTGCTCCCATGACAGAGATGACATTCCCACATGGCTCTTACCTAAGAAAAATTTTTCTGACATCATTTGACATGCATTTCTTTCCAGCACCTTCCCAGCCCAGGGCCTACACATTCATCTTCTTCCAGAAACCTGAATTCTATGTAAGCCTTCCCAGTTGCAAGCTAAGTACATGTATAGCTAGGTCTGGTCTTCAGGCAAACTGTTGAACACTGCTCCCAGAGACATAGCATTCAACCCACTGGATGTGTCTGCCTTTGTTACATGTAACTGATACAGAAAAAAAAAAGGAGACACATTTTTTGTTCCTTTTTCTCTAGTAGTACTTCAGAAAGATTAAGAAGCTTATTCATTGAATGATAAACTAGATGAAGGAGTTTTTGGGTTCCTGCTCTTGTTTCTCCTCCTTGGAGGAAAAGGATCCTCTAGAAATCAAATTCAGCACATCTAGATTATGCATCCATCCTGAATTTGTTCTTGAAAGAGAATGAGCTCTTCCACTTGTACCAACCAAGGGAGCAGGGAAAGACTTTCCTCTTGTGCAGAGAAAAAAATCAGCTTTTCACAATGCCAAACAAAAGAAATGTGAGCAAATTCTCTGGAATACTTCTCCATTTTTAGCAAAGACCTTTATGTCAAGTATTGTATACCACATCTTGCATACAGCCAGACATCCTACCAGGGACCAATCCTGGCATCTTGGAGAACAGATCAAACTCACCAAATTGCTTTTCTTTGTGTATATATATTTTAAAGGTTTTCAAGCAAAAATATTTCTTTTTGAACATATGTTTGCATAGCATGGTTGATCTATGTATAGTGTAGTGATACACAGCATGGTATTCACATGTTTTCAGGGCTTATGGGTTGTTTTTAACTTTTCTCTGAATACCCTTCTGATGTTGTTACTTTCCAGCCCTGTGAACCCTTTCTATCCTCTGACAGGTATAGCAGAGGTGATAGAAGGACTTTGTAAGCTACCGAGCACTTCAATTTTGCAAAGGAAATAAAAGCCAAACCAAAACAAACCAAGATTCTTCTTTCCCTTGATAAATGGCTGGTAGTTAAAGCAATTGATGCAATCTCCAGCATATCTATCATCAATTTGCACTTATGCAAAGACAACACAGAAACAAACAATAGAAACTAAGCACAAAACTAAGAACTAAGAAGTGGTTTTTAAGCTTCATTTTATCAAACAAACAGTAATATTTTATGCATCATCTAGATTATAAAATAATTAAAAGCTTGGAGTCAAACTCTAGCTCTGTAATTTATTTTCTGGAAGCAAGTGCTGAGAAAGAGAAGCCTTTGCTACAGCTGAGAAAATAACTGGTTTGAGCACCACACAAACTCACACACACACATAAAGCAAAAGATTCTTTTATCCAAACTAAGAAACATTTAATTTCTGAGTGCATTGTTTTGTTTGAAAAATGAATTAAGCAGTCTGAGTGATGTCATTATAGAACCCCCCCCGAAAGGTATTTTGAAAGGATATGAAAAAATCATAGTTCCAAAATCTCCTCTCATTTCATAGATAAAAAATTACTGTCAAGTGTTTCAGTAGGTCCAGCTTACAGTCTTTAAAATAACCCCACCATATCTAGTAGTTAAAGTATTTTCTCCAGCTCTGATTTCATCTTAGTTATGACTCTACCACAGCAACCAATATTATAGCAAACTTGAAGGTGTAGCTCTTTTCCTTCTCTAAAAAACAGCTACGAGCAGGTTCTCTGAAGGAACATAAACTGATGCTTTAGTTTAGGGGTGTGGCTGCAGTTTAAGTGGAATTCAAATGACAGCTAGCTTTGAATTAATCTCCTTACCTGATAATAATCTAGATGTCTTCCCTCAAAATACACCTTTGTTTTGTACTCCATGGGTATGATTGGAGGGTTAGGGTTTAGAAACTGAGGGCATTCTTCTTCCTGGGGAGAGAAATATTTTATATGTTATTCCAAATAAAAAGTCTTATCACAACAAGCTCCAATGGCCTTCGGACAATGGAATGATTGTTCTGAAGAACTTCATGCTTAAAATACATTGACAGATTTGATTACACCCTTTCAAATTAGACATGCTAAAAATGACTGCAGCATATGTCAAAGCTGTGGGTGATTATCTTTCCCTGCCTTGAAAATCCTGTTCCTCCCATTGAAGCTAAATAGTAAAAGGAACAAAAATATCCTTTCAGGAGTTCGTCAGTCTCACTGCCCCTCCTCAATCACACCCTGAAATTCCCACCCACGCACTGTCACTAAAAAAAAATAAAATAGCCTGCACTTCTGGAGTTAACTTTAGTATAATATTTAAATCCCTAATTCAAGCAACTGATACGAGAGAAAAAAAGCCAGGAAAATATTTAAGCCTTCTAATAAAAACCTAATAATCTTATTTTTAAACATTACCATATTTTGTTTAATCACATCCTGCGCTGAAGAGGACTCTTCACAGATATGTCTCTTCCAGTTCCACTGGCAATTCCATCTATTGCTTGCACAGGAATAGCATCTACAAATATAACATGATAGTCATGACAAACTGTCAGGTTTTTTTTCCCCCCACTGACAAAAAAAGTAAATGAAATTCTATCTTTATTCATGGAGAGTAGATCAATCTGTTACAGCGTCCTTACTATATTAAGCTGAAAACTTCACAGTAAGAACAGTTCAAGAACCCCACAAAGCTCTTTCCTCCTTAAATATGTGAACAAGGATCAGAAATCCACAGCATCTCACACAAACTTAGAGATCAAGTCTGAGAGGACTGAAAATGATCTTGATCAACCTTCCCACATAAGACAGAATTTGGTTGCCTGCACCTGCCCTGGGTCTGCAACATCTTGAGCAAGGCAGGTGTTGGGGGCAGAGTGAGCTTTCGTTGTTCTATCTGAACACACTGCAAGCCAAAGCACCAATCTAATATTTGAGGGGAAATAGGAGGGAAGCAGATGTCCACAGAGCTCACCTGTGAGCAATCCAGTGAACTGCCCTTTAATTATATGTGTCATCAATATTTCTATTCCACGTGGTTTATGTTCCAGCTCACCTGGTGCCCTTCAACCATTTTTCAACTTCATTAAAATGGAAGGAAAAGGATTGACACTGGCAAATTTTGAGAGTGCCAAAGCTTAATTATGAAATGGTTGAGTAACTCAGCTGCCAGTTAGCTGAAACACCACGCTATGGAATCTAAACATCTAAGTTAAGAAGCTGAAATACTTACGGCTGATTTTCAAACAGATTCATTGCTTTTTCACAGTCATAAAAAGGGTAAGTATGTGATGCAAAAAAGATCTTGTTATTTCCAAAGGTTAACTGAAGTGGAACTGAAACATGATCTATCAGAAAAGAAAAAAAAAAAGGTATCTAAGTGGTTGTTGAATTCTTTAGCTCTTGAGCTGAATGATACTAATGAAAATACTTTTATTATTTTACAGGACATAAGCAAATATTTAACTATACTGTTGACACTCTGGATCTCATGACCTGTTGTGCTTCAGATCTATAAGCTCTGTTTTTGTCTTTTTAAGCTTTGCAAATTTTTCAGCACATGGTTGTCAGAAGAAAAGCAGAGATGGGATAAAGGGAAGAAGCAAAATGAAAGAATAGCTTTGTTTTATGGAAGTGTGTCTCAGCGTGCTATCATCATGCTAGAATTTTAAAGAGTCTAGAAGGAGAAGGAAAACTGAATAAGGAGATAATTGAACAGATGAACACTAGCACGAGAACAACCATTTTAAATAAAACATTTTCTTAAACATGAATATGTCTGCAAGTAAAATCACTTGTTTCATTTGTGGATGAGAACTGTCATCGTCATGTGAATTAAAGCAAGTGATTTTTGTGGTTAATGCCCAACAGTGCCTGCAACACTAAGTTACCAGAGGCATTTGTGATCTTCAGTTTGTCATATGTGATTTCTCCTCAAATGTACTTCTTGTCTGGATCATTACTGAACTAAAAGTGGAAAATTTAGCTTCCAAAATGGGTGCTTTCCTCAGCAAAGCCATCTTAAATACCCTCTGCAGAAAACATTAAGCCCTTGTGACAAGCTATTTCACAAGCTATTGGGCAATTTTGTACTCCACTGTCTTTGAACAGGTTCCTTGAAGAAGATGCTTGGCTGGAAGTCACCTTTGCCTCCACTGGGTCCCCTTGAATATTTCAGACTGGTAGGAATGCCAGAGGATTTCCTAACAACGGGACTGCAAAAAAGCATCCACCCTCTCTAGAAATGTCCTATTCCTATTGGGACCAACCACAACTAAAGTAACACAGACTCTTCCAAACTAAGTAGGGTTTCTTAAGACCTTAGTAGATAGCTCAGGAATTTTTGTCACATGCTGCCAGGAAACACTACCTGTGTTCATAACCATTTGCCTTCTGCTGAAATGTCTGTCAAGCTTCTGAGCATCTCTATTACTTTGGAACATCCTTTCAGATGGATCCCTGTACAACCAGCTCAGAGAGTGGTGACATGGTTACTCTAATGCCACCCCTGGCAGGCTTCTAGTGTCACATTTTATGCTGGAAGACATCAAGATGTTTATCAAGTGGGTCACTTTATGTCCTGCTTTACAAAATATTTAGGGAACATGAATTGGCCCTAAGTAATTGAGTGCTGCTTTAACACTTCACATAATCTGATACTGTGAATGAGCTGAAACACCCCAGCCCCTTTAAAACTTGAGTGAGATTTTAACATCATTACTCCTCCTGCAACTAGAACTGAAGCACTGAGACTTGTCTTACAACATGCTTCCACTTACTGTTCTGACTGTTCAAGGCTGCTATGATACATATAACATGGTTACCTTCAGGAGTACCTCTGCATGCTGCAACAGTACCCGTTCTATTTGGTTTTATTCTTTCTGGTTTTTAAAATTGATACATAGAAACAGTGCCATGTAATTAGCTTTATTCCATGTGTTTATGCATCAAGATGTATGAACTTAAAGCATGAGTAAAGCACTATCTAGGAAATAGCACAAGAATTATGGTTGGTAACAGACCTCAAGCATATAATCAGTGGTTCAGAACAATGATACAGTCTGCAATTATACGATCACATATTCTTCCACTGGACTTACTGTTGCAGAAGCTGGAGGGCACGTAGTAGAAGAGGCAGAAAGCTTTATGAGAGAAAGGACAGCCTTGTGACATGGACCAGAAAACAAGCCACTAAACTACAGCTGACTAGATCAAAAAACATTGGCTCTTCTGGCCCCACAACTCTAAGCAATTAAGGAAAAGTTAGAGAAGCTGGGTTGTGCCAAGCTTCTGCTTCAGGTTCCTGGTAGAAACTCTTGGAATGCTATGGGTTGTAAATACGGCAATGGAAAAAGTAAACTCCACATCCCCCTCCAAATGTTTGAGCAGACAAAGTTCAGGAATTGACGATTTGGAGAAAGGGACTGGAAGAGGAAAAAGGAACTGCATGTAGCTCATGTAACAGCATTGCATTAGAAGTGGCAGTCTATGTTTTTAACTCTTCTTATGCATGGAGGATAACAATATCTCTTTACCTTGACCTTTTGGTGTTGGAGGGATTGTAGCAGGTGGATCGCAGCTAAAAACCCCTTCTTCCAATTTAGCTTCATGGGTTGTTCCGCCAAATGTACATGAAACCTTATCACCTTCCTTCAAAGTTGGCAATGGACTTACAGTCAGTTTCACCTGGAAACAAAATTTAAAGAGTAAAATACTTAAAAGAAGCAAATGAAGACCCAGTAAGATTTATGGCCATAAAATTTCAACTCTTCTTTTTTTCTTTTTATTTTTTGGCAAGCAGCAATTGGTTAGTGTTACAGAAGATGTTTCTCCTTTTCAGGTTTTATTTCTTCCCACCTGCTAATCATTTCTTGTACCTCTACCATGTTTTCCAGGCTGGGTCTATGTTGAATTAGAGTGGTAGAAAAACCTCTTGTCCATGCATTAGGTCAGAATAAAGACGTCTGTAGTACAGACACACCCGGAGCCTTTTATTCTTGTCCTCAGCATCCAGTTTAGCAACAGTAAACAGTGTTTAACATTTAAATTCTGACAAACTTAATTAAAGTTACATTAACCTTAGGTGTTACTAGTGAATGATGAAACCAGGGCTAGACGGGCTGGAAAAGCTGGAGTTTGACAGGGCTCAACAGAAAAGTTGCTTTCTCAAGACTGAAAGTATATGCAAGAAACCCACTGAGATCTAGCATTACTGCTGAAAAAAGGTTTATTTAAGACTGATGGTGAGATCTTAACTACCCTGAGGAAATTATCAATACAGAGATCCATGTAAGAAACTAAAAGTAAAATGAAATGGGAAAATTTAAATAGGCAAGAGGAAAAAATTGAAAATAAATTTTGGATGCCACCCCTCATTTAATGCTTTTGGGTGTGTTAATTATACAGTCTGATTTTTTCCATTTTGTATTGCTTGTAGAAAAGGCAACCATCCCTTTCACACCGAAACTAGTCCACCATGTTATGTAGTGCAATGTTTTTTGGTGAGTAAAGGAATTATGAGGAGATGGTGGCATTAGTACAATACAGGCGGTTGTTCATCTTAAGTTTGGTTTGGTTTTGATTTTTAGGTATTTTGCCCTCAGATGCTGATGTGAGTGAAACACCAGATACTTGTCAACACAAGTTGCTAAGATCAGAAGAAAAGAAGATGAGGATTTTAAGTGTGCTAATTAGACTCTGCTAACATATTTGTTCTCCGAAGAAACGCCTGTAACACAATGCTGTTTACACTATTTAGGAATAGAATTAAACTGACTTGAATTAAAGTCTCTTTCTTTCTAAGAGGGATTAAAAGCCATTTTGCTGATTTTACTTGCTGAGCACCACTGGCATTATCCATTTGGAGTTATAGAAAACTATGACAGCCTGGTCACACTGTGAACACTCAGTTTTGTTGCCACGGAGTAATTTTGCAAGCTGAACTTACCTTCTCCATGTACCCACGCTTCGCTGTGTAGGCAAATCCACCACTGACTTTAAAGCAACAGCTTATGGCTTTGCTGCTTATTTAAGTTTATGCTCAAGTAAGCTGAAAGGGCAGCATGAAATCTCCACTATCAATTACTTTTTATGGGTTATACAACATTGCGCAACACTTTCATAATATTCAGATAAGTGCTTTATCATCCATGCCAGTGCATAATTTTGGTTTACAGGGAAGGTCAAAAAGAGCATTTCTTAGAAGAAAACATGAACTGTAATCTACAAAAACAAGCAGGTAAGAAAGAGCACTATGAGAAATGCCAGAGACCAACATGCTCAAAACACTATTGGTCACTATTCCTAGTCACCACTGTGCATAAAGAGACGCAGATGCTCATCTTCCTGGTAGTCACATCAGAATTTCATTAAAAACATGTAGGGAAAGCACGTCCTTGTCATACCGTTGCAGGGGCATTGCGACTCATATTCAGAGGGTCTGCACTAATGATCGTCATGCACGTGCCACTTGGACTCCACAGCCAGTTGTTCTCCTGATCAGCCTCTTCACATTCTGCCTTCTTTGTGCAACTGACAAAACAGGAACAGAAAACAAAGCAAAGCCATATTATATCTGGACTCTGCTTCCTCTGAACTGTGCAACAATCTCAGGATTCCAGACTAAAATTACAATACAAGATGACTGGAAATTTGCTTTGATAATGACTATTCAGGTTGCTAACAGAGAACTTTTCATAGAGTAAGTTAAGGAATAAGTATTGATGGTTTGAGATGTCAAAAGCAAGCAGGGCAACATATACCTATATATTTTGGACACCTCCATGGATTAGACAAGCCAAACCCACACAGAGGCAATAATATATAGCACAGGAGCCATCACCTGAAATCAGTCTGACTAATCTTCATTGAAATATATAACAAGCTCCTGAATGAGTGGGCACAGCCTAATTTTTCTGCAGGTTGAGTAGCAGACAGCTATGTGTTGCCAGAAAAATGAGACCCAAGGCAGGAGAGTAGAAAGGCAATAGGGGAGTATTGCTGTGGTCCACATCCTTGTGAGGAGGAGGTGAGGAGCTGCCATGAAACTGCAGCACTAGAAACATCACTTTGGTAGTGAATGTTTTTAACTCCCGCTGCTATTTAATACCTCTCTCTGCCAGGGCACTGTTCCCATCACCAAGAGACAACATCAGCTGTGCAGCCTCATCAAAAAAACGAGATCTTCCCAGCTTGCGTACAAGAAGGACAGAAAGAAGAGATGCTGCAGTGCAGAAGCTGCATACAGGGCTACAAAAGCTTGATGAAGTGTGTGTGTGGACAGTCTCATGTGTGTTCTTCCCCTTGTGTGTAAAGCTTAGGAGAAAATGCTGTAGGATTTCTGGTTGCTGCAACAGAAGACTGTTAACTCTCAGGGGCCTTAACACAGTGCAGTTGCTGCACAGTTCCATCAACCCTACCCTTAAAGGTATAATTTACATACAGAGTCTATGTTCATATAACATATCCCCGGTGAGAGTATTGAGTGCTGTGTCTGACCCTGAGACAGCTTTTGCCACAGATGAGAAAAACATTAGAAATTAAGCACCTTTATTTTCCTCATCAGAAATAAATACTAGGAAATGCAAAAATTCACATTCGCCTGTTCTCAGAGACCATTAATACTTGGAGATATTGAGGTCAGTGGTCATATCAGAAACCTGAAGGGAAATCTAGGGGAAAATTGCCTTTTGTATGATATATGACATGGCCTTCAACTCACAGCAGCCCAGGAGGAGTTTAAGGTGTAGATTCCAAATTCCCAGGTTTCATCCACAGCGACTGAAACCCAGGCTGGAAGAGTTACAGCGTATTACATAAACCTGCACGTACCACACAAGTTTCTCTGCAGCGCTCTGTATTATGTTACACATCAGGGTGACAGGTAACTTAACGTGATAGTTCATATTTTCAGACTGGAAGCTAGAAGCCTGAAATTCATCTGCATACTATAATTAAATAGCCCCTTTGTTCCAACAGCAAGTGCTCAGAATCGCGAATTCCCAACCGCTCATGCCAAGGGGTTAATTAACTTAGTAGTCAAAAAGAGAGCTGCAGGACCGCTTGTTCCTCTTGCTACTCCAATCAATGAGGAGTGCAAAGAAGAGACATTCCAGAGCTGTTCCATGCTGTCCTAGTTTACAGGTGTTTGAATATTAATTCCGTTGACCTCTGCAGAAAGCCAGCCAAATGCCACTTTCTGCTCTCCGACAGTTAGGCGAGCGTTCAGTGGAGCTACACGACTTGATAGGTGATGTTTATATAAGAACAGCGTTTGAGTTATGCATTTTATTTCAGACATGAACTTTTTTTTTATTATTTTATGCTCCCTTTTACACTTTCCTCCTCTACTTAAAATATATGCTGTGTTTTCTGAATTTTAAATAGAGAGCGCTCTTTTAATTTCTAGGAGAATGTCTGACTGCACCGTTCAGAAAGTGATAAAGCATGCAGTTAGAAGATGTGTACTGATTTTCAGTACCAGCAGAAAAGTATATATTTTCCCAAACTAATCAAATCTGCAGAAGTCAACGGAGACTTATTTGTGCCCACTGAAGATTGATATCAATGTCTGTGTGATAAAATAAAATCACTATCAGGAGCATAAGGCTGAGTACAAAAAGCAGCTGGGCTTGCTACACTGAGCAATAACCCAGAGCACGTGTCAAAATCGGAGCTATTCCAACTGCCTGCACCTGAGGAAACACTGGCAGCACTCACCTGCCCACCCTCACGCACCAGCCGCAGTACGGATCCCTCGCCTGGGCGCATTTCTCACAGTCGGTGTATTTCTTGCAGTCCTGCACAGGTATACGGTGCACCTGGAGGAACGAAAGCAAGGCACACCGTAAGGGGTCTGAGGAAGGCACAAGGAGTGTGTGTGGACAGGACTGCACAGGGCTGTTGCCTGTGGCAGGAGAAGACTTGACCCTGTGTTACCATGATCAGAACTCGGTGTGATTTTAAGAAAATCAACACAAATAGGAGTGTGGTTATCCCAACATAACAAAGTCCAAATGTACACAATTTTCCTGATCTTTTTCTCTCCTATACTCTCTAATCACTCTCCAAAGTAACACAGGACTTTGTTATAATCAGGAATCATTAGTAAGTCTTCAAAAATCAAGCTTCAGGACTTTGTTATAATCAGGAATCATTATTAAGTCTTCAAAAGTCAAGCTTTTCAGTCCCTCCAGTTCGAGGGTGACAGAGCACTGGAATAGGCTGCCCAGGGAGGTGGTGGAGTCTCCTTCTCTGGAGATATTCAAGACCCGTCTGGACGCCTGAGTGATACTTCCTAAGGAGCCTGCTTTGGCAGGAGGGTTGGACCCGATGATCTCTCGAGGTCCCTTCCATCCCCTACAATTCTATGATTCTATGATTACTTCAGGAAATCTGCATCATAGCAGCCACTGCAGAGCAGCAACAGCATGAACCGCTCTCCAAATTCAAGAAACATCTAATGCAGGACAGATACTTTCAAAAAGCTAGCCTGGTACTCACTAGTCCTCCTCTCAACATTGCTAGCATGGAGATGGAATCGTTTTGAAAAGCGACCGTCAGTGGCACTTCTAGCCAGAAGGCATCTCAGAAAGTCTGCAAGCGTGAGAGAGCCAAGGTGCTTTGGGTTACTGCACTTCTCCATGCATATCCCCCCACCATGCAATACATTCACAACAGAAAATGGAAATAATTATGACAGGAAGCAGCACAGAAAAGAGCATCATCAGTTCTCATGTCTCAGGACCTCTGTAAGTATATGGCTTCTGGTTTTGATTTCCTTTGGTGCTGTAAATAAAGAATTTTGTCTTTCTTTGGTGCCCAGAAAAAAGACCCAGAACACAACCATCCCTTTAGGTTATGCTACAGAAATGATGCAAGAGGAGAATGGGACGTATGTCTGCCTGTCGTTGACTATGTTTTGCTTTTCAGAGAGTGAAAAAAAGTCCAGCAACAGTAGCTCTGAGATGTCAGCTTTCTTTTTTTTCTACCTTATCCTCTTATTTAAAACAACTGGAAATTACAAACAACCTACTTTGAAAGTCTGAGTCTGGCCTTTTCTTTCACATTCGAAGAGTTCAGTCTGACTTAGTCAAGCAACATGTCAATATTGGGTAGTTTTCTTATATTTATTAATACAGAGGTTTACCTTTTGTGCATTCGCTCTTCCACAGATCCTTACCTAACTGGAGTGGAGTTACTGGCACTCTGTTTCACTAACTGGTACCCATGAGTAATGTACTATCCAGTGAATGGCTTTTTTATGACAAAGCATTTATTTCATAATTCTGGCAGGCAGAAACAAGCCCTGGAGAGTGCCGTCTCTGCAAGTTTTATGTAAATTTAATGGATTTAAAAAAAAAAAAAAAAAAAAAGCAGCTCCATTTACAGCCAGTTTCAAAATACAGAGAAACTAATTTTAGAAATTTTCTAATTGGCACTCTTAATCAAAGAGAGTGGTAAAAGCTAAAACAAGCTAGTGACCGTGGTAAGTGACTGCCACAGGCTTCTGCTTTCCTCCTAATATAGCTTTCCTCCTAATATATGTACCATAAGGAATCCAGGATCCCACCAGCGATGCTCATTTCTGCGAACCAACGTGAGCATAGCAGGGGTGGCACTCTCCTCGCCGAGCCCCCCAAGAAGCTGCAAAGAGGTTCTCTCGCTCTCTGCCCAAGCTCTGGGAGCAGGGCAGGGAGGAGGGGGCTGACTTTTGAAAGCATTTGCTCCCAGCCACCCACTGCTATTGACAGCGAAAGCTGTGAGGAAAAGTGAAAGAGGAAAGCAAGAGCTTATTTCTCACTATGGCTCTTAACCTCTGTTCTTCCATGCATTTCTGTCAATCTGATTTCTTTTCAAAGGCTGCTTCACGTTATCACCCACCATATCATCACTTTCACTTTGCTCAAGTGCTTATATAGCCCAAGCAATTAATTTTCAAATGCTGAGGCAGGCTGCATCTGCCAGGTAGCTTAGCATTAAGCAAGCCTATCTGCACAGCTAGCCTGCCTTTTATTGTTTACTTTATTTTAAATAACTCTAAACCATTTTAACTCCCAGGGCAGGGTTCTGATATCTCTATTCCCACATCTCCCAGCCGTGCTTTAACCCAGAAGTGCCTGTTTCAGCATTTATTCTTCTCCCATCACTGATGCTGCTTCATTTTTCCCAGCTCTGAAGGCCTCCATTCCCCTTCTGTCTATTTGCTTCTAAAAGTGGGTGGGACTGCTCATTGTAATTAACTCCTGGAGATGACAGTAATGTAATTCCATTACAGAGCTCACAACTTTATTCATATTTAAGCTGAGCAGGTTTTGTAAAAGAAAACTATTATTCACATTATTCAGAACCTGCAGTGTCTCTGAGAGCTACTTGGAAAATATTAAACCGAAATCCTTTCTTTGGCAGAAATGTGCCACTTTCTAAATTTAAACAGTTTCTAGAGGTGAAATAATTTTTCTTGCAAATTTTCTCTGACAAATTGTTCTGTTGCCTTCCTAAGTTCTATCAGTTTGAGCAGACTGGCACCAGAAAACTTGTCTTCCTTCAAGGCTGCTGCCACCCGTTATGCTGCTCAGCAGCTCACCCCATAGCCAGGTGGGGACCTCAGGGCTTTTAAGGCACGTGCCAGCTTGTCGAACAGGCTGCCAAGCTGCCCAAGCATTTGTGGACAACATTTGAGTCTGGAGTTCTGTTCCAAATCAGAACAGAAGCCAAACAAGAAGTATCAACTACTCCAAAGAAAACCAAACCCCATGAAGTAACCTCTCTCACACACTGTCATATTACTAAATGCTTTATCAGTTGTTTATCTGGCACTTTTTCTAATGTGGCTTTCAGCCTGAAAACCTTCAGCTAGAATATAACATTCTCGCAGCAGGAAGTTATATTAATCCTTTTACAAACCAGACAAAGGACATTCTTCTCACATTGTTTTCCACAGATACTCTCCTTTCACAGACACCCTCATTCTCCCTGTGTTTCCCATGTCCCATTCTGTGTCACTGTCAGCACTGCAGATTGTCGCAGCTTGCCAACCACCCTGCCCTTAACAGCCACAGAACCATGAGTCTGAGGCTGGCAGCTCCAGCCACCACAAAAAGATGAGTCACAAGAGGGTTACAGCTGGAGGTGAAGGAGAAATCTGGGATCCCTCTTGGCTCCACTTGCTTTTTTTCTTCCTTTCTTTACAAACCACCGTTGTGCATCACCTGCCAGCACAGAGAAGGGGAACTTAGAAGAGCCTGCCTGTGCCTTTCATAGTGAAGTCTGACCTCTCCTGCTGCACTCAGTCAATTCTAGCAGAAGCCTGAACGAAAGTGTTCCCCAAAGCTGTAATTCTTTCCACCGCTTTGTTTTGACAGTAAGCTCCTGGTGGGTTTACGATGTGTAAATGTTATTATTTCAGCTGCCAATATCCTAAATCCTGAAGTACTCTTGAAAAGGACTGATGACATCTAGTGCATCCACTAGTACCCCATGGACATCACACCAAGCACCAGGACTGTCTGACTCTGTGTCATGCTCGTGCCAAAAATCTCATCTTCGTCCTTCTCATAGACCCCATAAGAGAGCGCAACAGTTCTCCAAGTCACAACAATCAAATCCATTAGCTTGGACTTGAAAAAGGTCTTCATACTCACAGAGCAGGGGGAGCCCCACCAAATGGGGCAACTTGTAGGAACAAGTAAGAAATGCACAGATCTCAGGTGAACTTGTAGTGAGAGAGAAAGCAGACCTGGTCCTTAAAGCAAGTGAGACACGTTACCTTGTTTGTGGTCATCACGTACAGATTTCTTTGGCTTCTGTCAAGGACCATGTCATTCTTTATGGGTTTGTTTAGTTCAATAGTAAGAGAGCTGTACTCAGTTGCAGTGGATGACAGGAACACCTATTTCATGAAAAAAGAAAGTTAAAGTTGCTTTTTTCCCCTGCCCAAATGTCATTATATCCAGCTATTGTTTTAAAAGACAAATTAAAATGTTTATATAATTACATTAACAACAAAGGCAGGGCTAAGAAGAATCTCCATCCTTTATTGGATGTGGGGGGAAACAGAGTGATAAAAGACAAGGTTCTTAATGCCTTCTTTGCCTCAGTCTTTAATAATGGGATCAGTTGTTCTTAGGGTATCCAGTCCCCTGAGCACAAGACAGGGACAGGGAGCAGAACGAAGCACTCCTAACCCAAGGGGAAATGGTTAGTGACCTGCTACAACACTTAGACACACACAAGTCTATAGGGCAACATGGGATCCACCAAAGGGTACTGAGGAAGATGGCAGAAGTGCTCACTGAGCCACCTTCCATCATCTGGTCTTGGCTCACCAGGGAGGTCCAAGTTAACTGGAAGTCAGCAAATGTGACACCCATCCACAAGAAAGGCTGGAAGGAGGATTGGGGCAAATGCCCTTAGTGCCAGGGAAGGTTATGGAGCAGATTGTCTTGAGTGTTATCACACAGCACATACAGGACAACCAGGTGATCAGGCCCAGTCAGCATGGGTTTATGAAAGGCAGGTCCTGCTTGATTAACCTGATCTTCTTCTATGACAAAGTGACCCACTTAGTGGATGAGGGAAAGGCTGTGCCTGTTGTCTACCTGGACTTCAGTAAAGGCTTTGTCATTGTTTCCCACAGCATTCTCCTGGAGAAACTGGCTGCTCTTGTCTTGGATGGATGTAATCTTTGCTGGATATAAAGCTGTCTGGATGGCCAGGCCCAAAGAGTTTTGGTGAATGGAGTTAAATCCAGCTGGTGTCCTAGTGGTGTTCCCCAGAGCTCAGCACTGGGGCCAGTTCTGTTCAATGTCTTTATCAATGATCTGGATAAGAGGATCAAGTGCACCCTCCCTCAGTGAGTTTGCAGATGACACCAAGTTGTGCAGGAGAGTTAATCTGCTTGAGGGGAGGAAGACACTACAGAGAGATCTGGAATGGCTGGATCAATGGGCTGAAGTCAATCGTACAAGGTTCAACAAAGCTCCATATCAAGTCCTGCAATTGGGTCACAACAACCCCGTGTAACGCTCCAGGCTTGGGGAAGAGTGGCTGAAAAGCTGCCCAGTGGAGAGGGACCTGGAGGTGTTAGTCAACAGCTGAATATAAGCCAGCAGTGTGCCCAGGTGGCCAAGAAGGCCAACAACATCCTGGCTTCTATCAGAAACAGCATGGCCAGCAGGACCAGGGAAGTAATTACCTCCTTGTCCTCAGCACTGGTGAGGGTGCACTGTGAGTATTGTGTTCATTTTTGGGCACCTCACTAGAGGACAAATATTGAGGTGCTAGATTGTGTCCAGAAATGAGCAATGAAGCTGGTGAAGGGTCTAGAGCATGAGTCTTATGAGGAGCGGCTGAGCGAACTGGGGATGTTTAGCCTGGAGAAAAGGAGGCTGAGGGGAGATCTTATTGCTCTCTCCAACTACCTCAAATGAGACCGTAGTGAGGTAGGTGTCTCTTCTCCCTAGTAGTAAGGAACAGAACAAGAGGATATGACCTCAAGTTGTGACAGGGGAGGTTTTGATGGGATGTTAGGGAAAATTTCTTCACCAAAACAGGTTGTCAATCATTGGAACAGACTTTCCAGGGAAGCAGTTGAGTCACTGGAGGTATTTAAAACATGCAGACATGTGGTGTTTAGGGACACGATTTAGTGGTGGACTTAGCAGTGTTTACGGTTGGATTTGATGATCTTAAGGGTCTTTGCCAACCTAAATGATTCTATGATTAATGAAAATCCTGTGTTTACTCAAGTTCACAAATTCACATTAAGGAAACCATTTCAATTTGAGTATATGGCATCAAAAGCAGAAAGCAAAGCACGAAAGTCACAAGAAGAAATTGCTCACTGCTCTCAATAGGTAATATTTGCATCAGGCTTTTTGTAAATACTGATTTATTTTAGCACTGTAAAAATTAAAATTCTCAACTCGGGAGTCTTAGCACTTGAAGGTGTTCAAATCTGTTGTCTTCCCTTATGGTAACCAACAGTTTCAGCTTCAAATTTCAAACCACGTAGTGGCACGCGACCATCGCGCCCCTTCCAGCAAAAGAAGATACTTGTCATTGCAGTCTTGACATTTTAGCATCACAAACACGTGCACCCTTAAGCCTCACACCACACAGCCAGAATTTAGCAGAGCTCTAGCCTGGGCTTTGTGTTGCCCTCTCTATGCACTGAATGGCCGTAATGATTACAAAATGAAAAGTTGCTCTTAAACTAGTATGGACTTGAATAGAGATAAGGCTAGAGCAGCTGTTAGATTACCTGAGGCTGTTGATATAGGGCTCTCAGTAGGTATCTAATCCTTTGGGAAAAGTCTCATTCAGGCAATGCTAATTTAATCTGTGTATCGGATAGCTGAGGTACATCAGAAATAACGTGTTTTTTCTTTGAAATTAAAACCACCAAGCTCCAAGAGAATTTGCTCCTGGTATGCAATCTTATAAATCCCATTTACTTTTTGAGCAGAATTGTGCTATTACTACAGTTCATGACCTTTTAAACACCTTCCAGTCTTTTAAGTCCAGTTTGTTACCTTAAGAATTTTGCCATCTGATGTTCCCAGAAAGGCCACGGTATGCCCGTTCTCCACAGCCACAGTGACAGCCGTGAGATTCATCCCTTCTTTTTGCAGCACTGGCTTCTCTATAACACCATTCCTACTTCCCAGAAGGTACGGCAAGTGTTCAGAGCCACAGGGGAAAATTTTGCTTGCATTCTAATAAGGAATAGCAATACAGAGCAATGTTAAACATTCAGATCACTAATTTCTAGCTAAGAATGAAGTGCAACCCTATTACCAGACAGTATAATACCCATCAGACATAGAAGAGTAAGAAAGAGAGGAGTGGATTGTCTGGCCATTTCACCACAGCCAACAGGCAGCAATCAGAAAACACCCTGCTAATTGCAAGCTGCTTCAATGCTTTCACTTTCCAGGAAATTTTTTTGTTTCTATTTAATTATAGCAGCACAGCATAAAAAAGAACAAGTTTTTTTTTAATTAAAATTAATACGTGATATAAATTGGGTTGAGTGATTTTGTGTTTAAGACTTTTTAAAATGCCTCTTTGTTTCTTAATTTGATGCTGTCCATAGAAGAACAACCCACTGACAACCGTCTCAGGAACTTCAACACATTCCTTCTTCACTACGCTTTAATCCTGAGCTGCAGGGAGTGCCACCAGAAGGAAGTTCATTCACACCTTGCCTTTTCTGCTATATTTGGTAAGGAGACTGTCTTTCTGATCTGAAATCCACACCTCTCTTTGCTGGAAGCCAGGGCTGCTCTACATGTCACATTCGGGGTTTCTGTGTTCGCTGCTCACCTCAGACACAGGGCACTGCAGTGAGGAACACTGGTGCCTGGAAGCAAATGGTGTTCTTTTGACTTCCTCTCAGTGCTAGTGACCTACTGTGCAGGAGAGGGCTGTCGTTTCATGACATGAAGGATGCTGGGTCAGTACCATCACGAGGTATTCCCATGCATCACCTTTTCAGCCGTTCACTCCTACACCCGGACTGCAGCATACCCCTTAAGATGTGCTCAAACAGCTGCTTAGGCAAGTGTGTAAATTGTTCAGGTTAGGGAATTAAGACATCGTCATTAAAGCTGGCTGAGTTATTTTTAAGATGATTCAATTCCACAACCCAGTTTAGGGTTGGCTGCAGTAACGAACAGCATGCAGAAGTAGAGCTCAGGAATAGGTTGAGTGGTGCAGGCAAAAGCATCATAAAGTCAACAGGGATGCTGAAAGCCGCCTCTCAGAGACACAGTCATAAATTGGAACAGTATCAGTAGTGGTGTAACAATGCTCTCCAAAAACCTTAGAGCCAAGGTGATAACAAGCCATAAAAAGAAAATGAAGATGGCTGTTATGCTATGGAAATATTTTATCTGAAAATTAAAATCCAAGAGGCAAACAACACTGAACCCCAGATATCACCTACAAGACCCTAAATACCACATAAAATCATTAGAAATATGCTGGCTGAGACTGGAATTGTCTATAGTGATCCTCTGGAAGCTGATTATAGGCGTAACTAATCACTGCATTTAAGCCAGTAATTTCCATAAAAGAAGAAACCTCTTAAAAGAAATGCATCTATGAAACCAATATTAATCTTTCAGAAGACATCAAATCTTTTTTAAAAGTCTCAAAATTACTACTGTCTTGCCACTTCTTGCTTGACCTGTTCCACAACACCCTCCAACCACATCCCATTTCTACAGTGAATCCAGCTATTGAGTTTTCAGTCATCTGATCTTACTACAGCTTAGCTCAAAGCCACCCCAAAACACGCCGTTGTATATTTTCCACTAATTCTAATACAGATTCTAAAACTGATACTGATATTACCAGTCCATGTGATGCACACGGGTTATCTGCTGCAAAGAGTTTGTAAAACGAGTCGGTATTCTCTTTAGTGTAGCAATCGTTCCTGTTTTTCTCTATCTTTTCGTTGATTTGCCGCAAGGAAAACAGACACATGGCAGATTTGAGAGAGCCGTTATCTTTGTTTACTTTGCTGAAGAGTGCAAGAAGAACTTTGTCGTCTGAGACAGCATTCGTAGTTTGTCTCTGCTGAGCCATGCTCTCAGCCAGCTCTTCTCCCGGGGTTGTGACATAAGCAGAATGACAGTGGTCGTAGGCACCATCATCATCTCTGCAACCCAGGTCCATTTCGAAGTAGGAATAGTAATGCTGGTCCTTTTTGCACAGGCGCGCGATCAGCGTGCGGTTATTGACGGGCTGTTTCTCTTGCTGGTTAAAAATAAAATAAATATAACCGTTATCCTCAAAGACTGCCACAAACTGTTGTGTGCTTGACGAGTGATAAGCTGACTTAACAGCTGATGAGTCTGTATACATTTCAAAAATGTCTTTCCCATCACTTTCGTAGAGCTGCCGTGTGCTGATTATGATCCCATTATCATTGGGTCCATTCCCTTTTCCAACAAACATCACTTGCTTGTCTTCCACGGTAGTGATCAACCCCACGGTTGATACATTCTCATCGTTACTTGCTACAAAGGACTTTTCTCCACTAGTGTCTACATAATACTTCTCATTGCTAATGTCATCCAAATCTTTGATGGCACAGATTCCCTTAAAAAGGCTTCCACACACCACAATTGTTTTATCCACCTTGTTCAGCAGCAGTAATTTGTTATAATTGTCAGTCATTACTGCCTCTTTACATTGATTTTCTTCAATGGGAGGTGTGCACTTTTTGTTGTCATTTTTTGGTCCTGTTTCTACAGACTTCAATACCTCCAGGTTTTCTGTAAGCTGATACAGAGCATTTACCACTCCCAAATAGATTGTCCCAGTGTCATTATTAATTGTTAGATGATTTAGCTCTGTAGCACTCTGAAAAAACTTCCGTTCCTCATTTCTGGATAAGGTGATGCAAAAACAGCTCCAAATGCTCAGTGTCCAGATCCATAAAGCCATTTCTATGTAATACCTAAAAGGGGAAAGCAAAGAAGAACATGAAACATACTGCAAAAGATAATTCCTACAAAATCTATCGACAAGGGTTTTTTTTCCTTTCGCCATGTCAAGCACAAATACTTTTATTCTTATGCATGAGTAGACATCATGAAAATTAGGGAAAGCATCAAATCCTGTTAATTGCCTAACAATTCAATATGTTGGGGAAGGATTAAACAAGGTGAAATGCCTAAATGATTATCATATTACCAATTAGATAATCAATCATGTGCTAAAGCACAGTGAGAACAACAGACAATTTGAAACCGTGCAGAGTGCCAAGAAGGGGTGGTGGTTCTTCAGACAGCCTCACAATGTGTGAATTATTTACTGTTGAGATTTTGAAAACAGGCTGGAGGATACCAAGGTTTCAGGTGGCTCCTCCTTAATAAAGGGTAGGGAATCTACATGAAAGCTTTCGAGGTACTTGGTGTTGCAGGACTTTCCCCAGAAAGGAAAAAAAAAAGCTTCCACTGACTACAAGTAAGTCTGGATCTGGCTGTTGATTCGCATTGAGAAGGTGTTACACTAATCCTTCATCAATATAAAGATGGTTGATGGTAGAGCACTTAATAGGCAACAGGGTCTTTGGCTGCTGGTACGCATTACAGTCCAACACTTAATTCCCTCCAATACTCTAACTTAATAATTTCAAGTCTGTCTTAAGAACATCACTTGGCATTTTATGGGATTATGATTCTGTTACTGTTTTCTACGTTTTCAGAATTTTTACCTCTCAAGCAGATCACCTGGCTCATAGGAATCACTCAACCTCCTGAAACTTGTAAAAAGGGGTTAATTTTAACCCAAAGAGACAAATAAGGCAAGACACATCTGACTTACTAAGCACCAAACATTTTATCCAAGATTTCTTCAAATGTTTAGTTCTGAGAGCAGAAGTCAGAAGGTGGCATGCTTGGACACACCCGTGTTAGAGGGAAATGATAAACATATTTGGAGGAAGTATTGAAAACCAAATATGATTCACAGTATTTTAATTTTTAAAGTTAGCCATGCTACTCCATATTCTTGAGGAAAGAACCTGTAAACTTATAGGGAATCTCAAGTTACATTTGAAAATACCTGGAACACTCAATAGACAGAGAAAAAACCCCAACCCCAGAAAGGAGAAACATTTAACTACGTGATCTAACAGGTGGAATCCTTGTAGTAGGAAAAAAAAAAGCATAGAATGCCAAAAGAAGGAACTGAAAAATAATAAATAAAATAAAATAACATAAAATAACATAAAACAACATAAAATAAAATAAAACAACATAAAATAAAATAAAATAAAATAAAACAAAATAAAATAAAATAAAATAAAATAAAATGCACCATGATCCTGTGTCAGCTATAATTACTGTTTTGGCAGGAGCAATAGATTCTGGTGGGATGTGAAAGAGAACAGACTGAATCATCCTTTTTACTGGATAACTAAGGTTATACATCAACAACTGAGCTGCAAGAGTCTGAGCAGGGAGTGAAGAACTCTGGTGAGCACAAGCCATCTGCCAGCTCCCTAACCCACCCCAGTATCACGAGCAATGCAGAAAGACAACTCCTGCCCTCCAGCACTGGCTGCATTTTGCTCCTCTATCAGAGGAAACCTGTGTGTAACGGTGAAAATGGGTTTTCTAAAAGCACGGTGATTCTAACTTCTAAAAAACCCACTGAATGTAACTCAGGATAATAATGAAGACACAATAAAAGGCTAACTTCAATCTTGTTTTGCTAAAGCTCTTATCATACACCAGACTGAGTAGCAAACTGTAAAATGAGGTCAAAGAAGAGACAGTACATTACCAACATTGCAAGCCTGACTTCTAATGATAGGCTGACCTCGTATGACAGTGACCAAGAAAAGGCTAAGAATTATAACCCATTCTTCAGATGCATGGACTTCAGCACATGCCCTGCAATGTAATGAAGTGGTGGACATCTCTGTACCAACCTTAGTCCTGCTCTAAGGAACCCAAAAGAATTCTGATACTATTTGTTAAAAAAACCTCTTTTCTTCCTGCTCCCAAGGACCTCAATTTTCCAAACATGCTTTGATCCCAGCTTACAACTCCATGGCTAAATGGTGTGTCCTAATGCATATCATCCAGTTTCAAATATTTTCATTGCAGTTATCTGCAATGAAATAAAAAACCCCCAGCTTTACATACTACTGTAATGCTGTTTCATCAAAGTTTTATCATTCTACAATCTACTGCACATGGATCAAATGCCAAAGAATTCGGATTCATTTGTTCCTGTTTTTTCCACAAGGTAATTATTGTGAGATTATGATCATTTCTGCTCTCAGTCCAAGAAAGCCACAAAGAGCTCTGCTTATAAAATATGCCTCAAGTGAATGGAAAGTAATTTATTATACCTTAATTTCTGTACTCAGTTTGCCTCCATGTCCATTTATTTTAGGGGATTAAAAAAATATTTTGTCCATTTGTGGCATTCAGCTTAATGGCACAGAGGCAGCACTTGCAGTACACCTGCCATCAATCCATGGACAGAATGAAGAGCCTTGGTGGTTCCTGCCAGAGCCAGGATTTAAGGTAAAGTATGTTCTGCACCTCCAAACCAGACGTGTGTGAGAGTAATTAATATCTCTGTACAAAAATAGGTAACACTTCCTCCCTACTATTTGCTGCCTTGTTTACTCATAAAATTTTGGCCTTAAATTATGCAGAAATACATGCATTTTCCTGCCTTTTTTGTTGTTTTTTTTTTTCTTTGGCATTTACTCCCTGCCACCCTGGTCTCATGCCAAACACCATCAGATTACCTCAGACCTTCATGTAAGGTAACAGCTTTTCAGTCTCTGTACCCATTGGTCTCCTTCCCTCCTCATTCCCCCTTCAAAGCCAACAGTAAACAAAAATTAAATATGCTCTGGGAAAGATCCAGAACTAAATTCCCATGCAATTCTCAAATACTAGGCTTAAGAAAAGTAAAAAGCAAACAAAATGGAGTGAGGTGTACTACAACCACGGCTCGTTCTCCTCTGATCTTAAATCGGGAAGTAGCAGCTGGAGGGATCCTGCGATGGCCAGCTTATGTGGTAGGATGACAGGGCTGCTATTAACACTGATGCCCTACTGAGTTAGGTGCTATGGAAGTGTATCAAGGAACAGTATCTTGCTGTGAAAACCTTCTGGCTTAAATGAACAAGTCATGGAAACACAAGAGAAAATGAGTAAGCCCAGGCTGGACCATGGAATCTGAGATGGTCAGCAAGGCAAATGTATTTCCAATGGCTTAATCACATACTGTATTACAGATGGGTCTGTGTGTCTTACTCAGGGTCCTGAGAGCTGACATATAACCTCTGACCTCAGTTGGCACTTAGTTATAAGTCCTTGGCAGACTCAGGATAAAAGAAGCCCAACAGATTATTTGACCACAGCTTTTTTTTCCCTCTCTCGAACTCTTGTCTTCATCCTGCCACTTGCTCCCCACATCCCACAATATCATTAGTCTTCATCACTCTCCCATCAAAATTACCTGAATTGTACAGTCATTTCCTTTTTGGCTTCCTCTCTTTTTCATCATTGTCTTCCCTATACCTTCCCCCACCTCAAACCATAATCCTTTTCTGATTCATACACTTTGCAGGCAACTGACCATGATTTTGTTGAGCATCCTAGAAGGATGCCGTAATAATAAGCACACTCCCCAAACAAAAACCAAACCAAACCAACAACAAAAAAGCTTCCAAATTAAAAAGAAAGCATGGCTAACATACAGCCCCTCCCCAGTCCCTCAGAGACTTGACAGGTGACAAGGAAAGGCAAATGGCAGCAACCAAGCACTTTAAAAGAAACCCACCAAGTTAAAAAAAAAAGGTGTCTTGCTGCTTACAAGAACTATGAAACTCCAGAAGTCATGTGCAGGAAACGCAGAGCACCCAGGAGAGCACTTCATACATGGGAACTGACATAAAGTGACCATGTGGGAATGACACAGCTACCAGTGCTCTGCCCCACTGCTAGATCAGTTTTAATTTAAATACCCATAACTTTATGTCCTTCTACTCAGGCAAGACCAAAACCCCTCATTAACAGTCAATTCTTCAAAAGGCATGTGGAAAAAAAGCATCTAGAACCTACCAGCACAAAGAGAGTTTCAAATTGACTTCACATGATTACAAATACTCTTAAGAATTAGCACTAGCAACAGGTTGCCCATGGAAGTGGCAGGCGTTTTCCTCCTTCAGTGCACAATCCCTGCTGTATCTGTATAAGGGAATCTTCAATCTTTAGCCTTCAATATTACAACAGCTTTGCATTTCTTAATTTCTTACAGCTGAAGTGAAAGAATGCCAAATTTTGCCTGAAATCAGAATAACTGAGACCTAAAAAAAGTGTTGTTCCCCAAAATGATGGACAAGAAACTCTTCAGCGAAGGAATAATCTCAGTGGTTTAGCTTCTGTGGTGTTTTTGCAGAGTTGTTCTTTGCTTGCTATCTATCTATTCATCTATCTATCTATCTATCTATCTATCTATCTATGTGTCTATCTCTCGATTTTCTATCTGTCAATCTGCCTATCTGTCTATATCTATCTCTCTATCTCTATACATCTGTATCCTGAATTATTCTCTGTTATCTCATCCAAAGTTTTGTTACTTGAAGTTCTGGGTCTAGAGACAAACATATCTGATGAGAGAGACAGATATTGATAGGCTTTAACAGTACGTGGTGCAGAGAACTGTGGTTCTCCCTGCAGACATTGCCCTAATCAGGGAGACCCTAAAAGAGCCAAAAGACCCTAAAACTGGGAAGGAAAAAAAAAAAAAAGTAAAAAGATCCCAAAATTGCAACATGAACAAGGTAAAAATCCAAAGAATGTAGACAAATGGCACAGATATTTGGGAAAGAGGAATGAAATCTCTCCCTCATTTTTGAGTAACGTTGCTTTTAGCTTCCAAAATGTTTTTGACAAGTAAAAAAGAATTCCAGTTTCATTTTAAAGCTCAGAGGAATTCGGAACAGAAACTGGAGAATGTGTGTGAGGCAGGAGACGAGCTGATTATCTGTTTGGATTTCAAAGCTTCTACTTCTATGAGAACTGTAGGTAAATGTGAGTACTCTCCTCCCCGCTACAACTTTCATTACTATTTCCTAAAACAAATGAACAATGGAGCTTGCTGGTTCAAAGAAAGAATCACCTGGAAAAACAATCTGCAGGATTCAAACTTGTTTCTTAAGAGCATGGCAGCATGCTGGAAAGACTTTGGAGAGAGAGAACAGCTCTCTTGTTGAGACCCATATGGCACAGGTCCAAAATTGTTTTAGTAGAACCGCTGAGACTCGTGATCGCTGTGATGGGTATCCATCCCTTTAGTTGTGATGGTGTGCTGTCAGCAAGATGGGACCTGTGGGTCAGTGAGCTGTGGGAGGTTACTTTGCAGAGAATGAAAAAACCAGTATCTGTTTCATTAGATGATGTGATAGCCAGTACTGCTCAAACATAAAAGGAGACATTTTCCTGCTTTTTCACTACTCCTCAAAACACATTTTGCTAAGATACAGAGCATCCTTGTGTGGGACAAACCATCCCATCTGGCCAAACTTCTGGAAAAGTGGCAAAAAATGGACAAATATTTATGATATGGATTCTACTCCTGATCTGGAAGACATTTTTGCTTGTTTTTACAAGGCAAATTCTCAATTGTTTTTCTTAACTATTTTGAGTAGTTCTCAATAATACGAGGTTTCTCTTTTTAACAGGTGTAATAGTTATACTGAGATGGATCTTCTTTTACAAGGACTTACTGGAAAATCATGGATTTGCCAAGGAAATAATGAATATTATGCTCCAAGTCCTTGTGCATTCTGAATGTGTTTGTCAACAATCCCTGGCTAAAACAAATGGAAAACATGTGGAACCACAAACTCAGGTTACCAAAACCCAGAGTTTTCTATATGGGCCTGAAGTGGAATAAACCTGTTGCTTGTACCTGCAGCATCAGTAGAGGCCAGTGGTGGCTGGGAGAGAAGAGTGTGTACAGGGCAGCTCCCATGGGAAAGGGACACGAGGAAGAAGATCCTCACATCACTCTGGAGACCCTCATCTTTCAGAAGATCTGGGGCATCAGCAGTGGCTCTTGCAAAAAGAGCTCAGGTAACTCACTCCCTGTGAGAGCCCATTAACTCCAGCAGATAGTGAGGCATCCCACAGCTTGGCTACCTAGGAGCTCAGGGCAAAGGGACAGGTTTGAAAGGATTGACCATGTGGCGCATACAATGCCATGCAAAAAGTATTTAAGGACTTTTCTTGAGCTTTACCTAGGAGGACATCCCCATCAAGCTTCCCACAAAGGCAGAAGATGAGTTTTGAGAATCTGTACTACCAGTCACGTTACTAAAGATCATCCATCCCATCACCTTCTTTGTATCTCCCACTCTCCAACTGGGGTGGGAGATCAAACAGGGGATCTCACACAGCTCCAGTATCAATCACAGCTCAGTAAAACAGTATTGCCACACACAAAGGGCCAACAACCCCCACAGAAATGTTTTCCTTTCCCAGCATGGAAAGAGTTTCTCCAGGCATTGCAATTGAATTAGCAGCTGCAGAACACAACTGCTTTCCATGGTAGGTCCCTCCACCAGCATCCTAGTGATTCCCCACTCTCAGAGACTTGATGAAAAATTCTCAGGGTTGGATCAGAAGTTTAAGTGAGGCAAACAGCTAGCAAATTCAGAGTTCACGTTAATAATTAGGTCATTAGCTTTAAGCTAAATAAATACCACTATTAGTAGTCTGAATCAAACCTTTCATCTGCGCCCACCTGAACTGCAAAGTATTTAATATTCTGGTCTAGATCCAAGTTCAGAGCAAGAGGGACAAATACGAGTCTTAATTTCTCAACTAGAAGTCACTCAAAAGAGCATCAACAACAAGCAACAAGACTTGGAAACTGTAACATCAGCAGGTAAACAAAAAAGAAGAGTATTGCTTTGCAGATTTATACGAACTCTTAGCAGCAAAGTCCTGCTACACAAAGCTGAACTCTAATGAATTCACTAGGTTATTACAGTCAGACCTGGCAATGTTTTGATTTTGAAAATCTTTTATACTGTGGATTCTGTCATACTCCAAGAACTTCTTTTTTTTTTTTTGCTGCTCTTAGGCATCAAAACAGAAATTCTCTAAGTGAATGTAACTTCAGGAGTTCACAATGCCAAGTAGCTTTAAAAAAAGTCAATAAAAATAGCTGCTGTGGAGAGGCCTCATTCCACAGCATTAGCTACCAGCAATTACAGAGCATAAACCACTGAGACATGGGCAGTTTATGCCAGAAAAGTCTCTTCAAATCCTAATTTTTATGATTGTAATTTTTATTATCAAGACAAGCAGTCATATTATCACTTCAAATAAAAGGGCTGCATATAGCCAGTCCAGGAGCCTGCACACAGGGAAGAGAAACTCAGCATGAGCAAACCTGCATGCCTGCCTTCCTGGATCACACCTCTCTTTCAGTTTGGGCTTCTACATTCATGCCTGCATCTTTTTTGCATTCTCTCAGTAGAAATGAAACGTCCATTTTAATGAGGCCTCACTTTCTCAATCTGACAAAGATGCAGCTGATCTGCAAGAAAAGCAGCCAAGTGAAATGTTTAATAGCAAACAGCTGACTCAGCAAGAATCTGAACCCACAGAATCCCCATCTTTGTGGTTTTGTTAAAAACATGAGGTCTCCTGACTAAAAATTCATTTGTTGTTTTTTTTTTTCCTGACCTCATTGAGCACTAGGCCCAGTAATGCCCTATGGACCAACATCCAGCTGCATCAGTCTGCAGTCTGCACAGGACCACAGGCCCCTCCAGACACTCCCAAAGTCATTTACAGACACTTTTACGCTCCCTGATTCTGCAAATGGCCAAATCTGATTTGGCCCCAAGTGTAAATACCCACCGCAGTGTCTGAGCTGCCTGCAGGGACCACCCCATTCAGGCCCACCAGCTCCACACAAGCCCTGGGTTATTTTACCCCTTCTGCAACTCAGGAAAACTTTTTTCTTTCTTTTAGCTGTGGGACCAGCAGAAAATGACAGCAAGATTGGAGCATGGGGAGGAAACCCAGGGAGTTAGGATAGCTTTAAGTCTCTGGCTTTCCCTGCACTAATGAGGGTATTACAGCACAAGGAGAAAAATGCATTTATACTGATAGTAAAAGGACTCTGTGTCACCAGCTCCATGCTACAACAACGAATTGCTTGTTTTCAATGCTAAGGTCATCTTCAAGGACTGGTTTCGGACTTCCCCTGGAAGAAACGAGAAAGGAGGCGGATTTTTTTTCCAGTGTGTGGGAATCTGAGCATGACGATGTGGAAACAAACACAAACTATTCCGGCTCCTTCCTTGCCAGAACCAGTTCTCCCTCATAATTAGCCATTAATCACACACACAAAACATAATCAAATTGAAACGATGACATTTCCAGCATGTGTGAAGCTTTACTTTCCCTGCAAATTGCACAAACGAGGCTTGAGAGGTCACAGGCAGGCAATCCATCTCACACCCCCCCCCCCCCAACTTCTCCTCAAAACAGAAGCACCAAAGCACACTCTGCCACAGCCTTTTTATAGCAGCACCAGCACGCTTTGGCGGTGGCTTGAACCTTCATGTAGCCCTGGAAGAGGAGAGAGCTGGAAACAGACAGGAATCTCCTCCCTGCGATACGGCTGCACAGGATGGCAAAGAGACTTTTGGAACTAGGCAGCGTTTTGACATGTGGCAGAGATGTAATTTTTTCCCTTCCTGTTACATTACAATGTTAGGGGACTTTGTACAGAAGAATCATGTACAAGCAAACAGTGATAAGGCTGTAAGAAATTTATCCCATAAATCAATGGGATAGATCAATCTTAACCCATAAATCAATGAAACACAAAGATGGCAAGTAATTCATAAAGTCCTGTGCAACAAAATCCGTTCTCCCTAATTCTGCCCCTGGCTTGATGATGTTTGCTGTGTGATTCCCTGTCTCATCATACTTCTTGTATGTTTCTCCTGATTTTGTTTTCCCATTTAGGTTTAACAGATTCCTGCATTCTTCATTTTGATGTTATCTGGTTGTGCCAGTGATTTATCCAGAACTTCTGAGAGGTGGGACAGAAGTTCTGTGAAAATGGGAAGCTGTCAACCGCACTAAATGGAGTACTACGATATATATTGTACTTAGGCAGCTGATAATGCAAGCCACAGAGAGAGGCGGAGGAGGACAGAGAAAATTCTTGAAACGGAAAGTTTATTGAATGTCAGAAGCCAAGAAACACATAGCTGAGGAATGGAGAATTTTCCTGGCTTCTGTTGCTGGAGATAAATTGAAGGGTTTGTCTGGTTCATCTTTCTTGAAATTCTTTAAACTTTCATTTGGACCATTTGTATGTCCGTGGTGGTGTTGCTCATTTTGTTTGGTTTGAGATTAAAGTGTTGGGGTTTTTTCTTTCTATCTCTGCCCTTCAAATTAATGTTCATGACAGTTCTTAAAAAGCCCTTTCATTTTTCCTCCCTTACACATCTTTTCACATCTTCTTACAGCTGCTCCTCCCCCCTCCACCTTCTTTTCTTTTCTTTTCTTCTCAGACACAGCCTCCAAGTTTTCCTCTCCTACTGCTGCTACTACACCTTGAATACTCTCATGCAAAGCCTGAGACGACAAAGCAGGAGGTAGAAGGGAAAAATAAAAAAAGGAAAAAGAAAAAAGAACAAGAACCTCAGGTGATTTTCAGACCTCAATGGGGAGCTCTGACATGCTCACTGCCTCATTGACTTCCTATCTCTTTTCAAACCTCATCTGGAAACACCTCTTTTGTTTCTTGAATGCTTTTCCTTCCTCTTTTGTTTCCTCCTGCTTTTTCAGAGAAAAGAAAAATAGAGCGAGACATACTTAACTTCATGGCACCTGCTGATTTTGCCTACTCAATGTTCACTCCAGCTTGAAGAGGAGGAGGAGGAGGGAATACAGGCATGGTGTCCTGTCACAGGGAGCCAAGATAGTGCAAATGAAGCACCACAGAATAAAAAACAAATGGGGGATGTGCGGGGGGTTGCTTCTGATCACAGATAAGAAACTCCTCCAGCTGAGAAGGGAGCCAGAAGATGGGGAGACATATGACAACAGGGCAGAAATAGCTTGGAGAAGCAGAAGAGAAGCATAGTAAGAAAGGGCACATGGTAAATATTTGGAGAGGGTTTTAAGGTAGTGGGGAGAAGAGTGTAATAGATTCCACAAGAAAGAGGACTTGCAGGAAATTGAATGTGCCAAAATAAATACTATATGCAGTAAAAAGGGTTAAGCACCAGCGATGCAAACAAACATAGAACAGGCTACGTGTTGCCAAGTCGAATTTGATTGCACTTATTCTTTTATCCTTCCTGCTGCAGGTGAGAAAAGACAAACCAGAACTGCAGCATTTTGACTTGTGTTTACATTTTATTGCTTGGTTTTGTTGGGGTGGGTTTTTTTGTTGTTTGTTGGTTGGGTTTTTTTAAATAAACCCATGAGGCTTATCTAAATGAATGGAGTGTCTCTGGCTCTACCAGAGCAGTGCTGGCTTGTGCTGATCCAATCTGCTCGGACAGACACTGCGTGCCCCTCTTCTATGTTTCTATTCATTATATTTTGCTTCAAATTTATACAGCCAGTTAACCAGTAATTTGCACAGACCTGACAGCAGCACCTACCTGTGCCTGTCTATTTAAGGGCCTGTCTGCAGAGGCATTATAAAATCCCCTTTTTATGGATGCATAACACAGTCATAAAATGTGTTTGCCTAGCTTCACAACTGTCCAACACGATTTCATCTCCAGGAGCACTTTATTTCAAAAAAGGAGCACGATGAAAACATATTACCAGCCATTTCACATTGGTCCCTGCCTAGAATGGTTTGGGTTGGAAGGGACCTCAAAGACCATCTAGTTCTAACATCCTGCCATGGGCAGGGACACCCTCCGCTAGACCAGGCTGTCCAAAGCCCCATCCAAACTGGCCTTGAACACTGCCAGGGGGAGGGGGCAGCCACAGCTTCTCTGGGCAGCCTGTGCCAGGGCCTCACCACCCTCACAGGGAAGAATCTCTTTCTTATGTCCAATCAAAGCCTAACCTCTTCCAGTTTAAAACCACTGCCCCTTGTTCTGTCACTATAGACCCTGGTATAAAGCCTCTCTCCATCTTTCTTACAAACTACTTTTAAGTACAAGTATAGAACAGAGCACAATTTTGACTTGGAAATGCTGCTGTCCAGTAAGTGCACACAGATGTATGGTCTTTTCCTCTCTGCCTTGAAAAAAACCCAGAGGCCTAAATCCCAGAATTTGTCCCTATAATTACTGGTCCCAGATTTACAATTTTCTCCTGTCTACTCAAAGGCTTTCAAGAACCACAAGTCATGCTCCTAAAGATCAGAGGACGCAATTTGAGATGCATGGAAGCAAATAGCAGCAGACAAGCAGATCAGCCTTTCCACTCCCACCAATAACAACCCACAGTTTGGAGGATTTATTCATCTGCCTGTTGATTTTGCAGTCAAACCATTTGAAAATAGTATTTTAACCTAAAACAACTGCAAGACTCAATAACATATCTTTAAAGGGAAAAAAGAAAAGGCGGGGGGGTGGGGCGTGGGGGGGTGGGCAGGGGCAGAGCACTATTTGCACTGTAAATAAAGCATCTGGTTTCGGTTTCCTAACACTCAGAGTTGATTCTTCCTTTAAGAGTTGGTAACTCTAACCCCTGTCTATCCTTGATTGATGAGCTGGGCTAACCACGCTCAAATAAAGGGGCGGCATTTGTCATGCTTCTGGCAGCACAGCGCGGCTTTAATGCCCTGCCTAAGTAAGTGCTGCCAAGGCATCCGTATGAAAAGACACACGACAAACGGTGCAAACCCACAACTAAAGCCATGCAAACTTACTACTTCATTCCCAGAGGAGCTGCAGGAAAAGTTGGGCCCAGTGTTTGCCTCACATAGTGTCCTTGCCGATGGTGACCCCATTTCCCGAGCCCATTTCATTCTGATGTTTGAATAAATGCAAAAATATGCCCTATGAAACAGTTAATGCTAACAAACTGAAAAGAGGTGGAAACTACTGACTTCCCACAGAGCTGACATAAAATGCCAGGTATGGTTTCAGTGACAAGACCAAGGCTACCCGCTCCCCTGGGCTGTAGTCTCTGTTGCTGCAGGGCATGGCTGAATTCTGGATGTAACAAGAAGAGTCTCGTCTGTGTGTTTGTAACAGGATGGAGGGGACACTGCAAGGCTGCTTGGCAGCTGGTGGAACATTTTTCTTCTCCCTGGCGAGTGCATTTGGACACACGAGTATGTAGGGCCAATAAGGGCCAGCTACATTATATCAGGCAAATAGAGAGCAGTGTAAATCCTCCTCCTTGCATGACCAGTTTCATCCCACAACCCTAATTATTCAGGCAGCGTCCAAAGACTTCTGTTGGGCAGCTTTTGTCATGCATCTTGTGAGCTCTTAGGCGAAATGTTTCTTTTATGGCACCCACTGATGTGGTTAAAAGGTCTAATCCAAGTATATCTTACAATGTTTGCTTTGTACATGGGGTACTTTGGTGTATATATATATATATATATATATATATTTCAAATTTGAATTTACAGTGGCTGCTCAATGTATTTAGAAATTTTGTACAGTAGATGATAAACTCTGAATTCAAACAGAGCCTGCAGACTTTATAAGAGAGAATATATATCTTGGAAAGTCTTCAAACATGATCACCATGCATAAACCCTTTTCTTTAACTGTTTGAATGAAAATAGCCTGAACATTTTTTGGGTTACTTTAAGACCATTTATAGCAGCGATGCATATGGAAAATAAGAAATATGCCTCAAACAATGATGTCATTGAAAACAGAAACTGCATTCCCCTGCAAACAACTGAGGGACAGTCAGAATTACACTATTTAAAATACATATATGTGTGTGTGTGTGTGTATATATTCTGAAGCACTTCTTTGGACAGTCTTATTTCCAAGTAAACAGAATGCATAACTCGGTTGCTTCAGGAACACTTCTGATTTTACATATGGTGCATAATGAAAGAACAAACTGTTATTGCAATATCCAGAGTTTTTGCCCAGGCTGCCTATCTTATTGGAGAAGTCCTTCTATAGACTCAAGTAAAAAGGAACAATTTTATGGACTCATTTACCCCATTAAATTTCTCCCTCATCCTTGTAAAAATATGCTTCATGCTAATCCTGATGCCTCAAAGCATTTTTGCAGACGACTATGAACACTTCTATCACAATGTATTAGCTTTAAGGTGATCTAATTTTTCTAATTTTCATCAGGTTTATTAGGATCTGTCTAGATATCAGATTTGTATAGTTGATCTGGTTTTATATGTAACACTCAAACTGGTTCATTTTAATTTCCCAAACAGACATCTGTCTTCATCTGCGTCTTGTAAAGTATTAAGTGCCTTCTTGGCCCTTAATAAATTAGGAGCAATGACCTACACATCAGGTAGTAATAGCATCCAATTAGTGGAAACGTATGATGCTTGCAAAGTACTATCAGTCACATCACAGTAGAGAGATATTTGCCCGTTCATGCTGCATGCCCTGGACGTGATGTACCAGCAATCTGTAGCCATGACAGAGCACTAGCACAAGACTAAGAATTCCTACCCCGTGGCCTGGTCTTTTCAAAGTGAATTTCTAAAGACATTCAGATGCTAATATTCTGTGCATTTATGACTGCCATCAGAAACATCGTATCTCCAGGCTTTAAATATGCCAACCACCAAGCTCAAGACAGTAAGATAACCATGGAGGTTTGTTGAACATGTGAGGCTAGAACCTGCTGAGAACAGGAAGTCTTTGAAGCACTGAAAACTCCCCTGTGCGAAAGTTTGCCTGTCCAAAATAAAGCTGGAAGCTAGTCCCAGAAGCCAGAAATCCCATTTCCACACCTGGAGATTGCAGTATGATTGAGTCCTCAACAAGACACAAATTTCTGACAGGTTTTTGCTTCACGTGTACAGAGCCTGTGGAGTCACATCAGAGGAAGCTTCACTCTGAGACATAAATGAATTGTAGATCTTATGATGCTGTGCAAATGATTTTGTTAATACAATCTACCATCAAATAACTATGCACCATCTCCTACAGAAAACAGCAGGAAGTGCACATGTGCATCCGAGTACAGATTTCTCTCACTGTCTTTCTATAGGACTTAGATGGCATAAAGAAAAGCCAGCAGGAAACTCAAACTTACTATCCTCCATTTGTTTGATGGGAGAATAGCAGGCATGAATTGTAACTGACATTACAGAGATACTCAGAAAGTCATTACTAAAGTACTGAAATGTGAGGATGTCTGAAACGATGAAGAACCTTCTTTCAATATCTCTAAAATCTGTGTTTGCCTGCTCTGAGAATTCAAGTAACAGCAACTCACCAAGGCCTTGTCTCTGGACTAGTTCTAGATCAGCATCTGTAAAAAGCTGGAGTTCATTCAGGCTGAGTATGTTGCTACTTGATAAAGTAACAAGTCAACTCCTAATATTGATCCAGAGAAAGATGGCATGGGAAAGGGTTGGTGACAAGAGGTGGAACCATCCTGGACAAGGGGCTTGAACAAGGTGATTAACACCATGAAGCTGAGCAAGTTGAAGCCTCAGTGCTTCAGTCTCCAGGCAGGGGTACAGTGTTTTTATTCCTTTGTAAAGGATGTGCTAAAAACATGACATTCATGGGTGAAAAACATTACATCAAATGAGAAATTACTTCATGGCAAGAGTCCAAAGGCCAAACCAAGCACCCAGAAAGGTTCAGTACATTGCTAATATTAACCACAGTATTAAACTTTCCTTAAAATTAAACTTTTTCAGGCAAAAAACTCATATACATTTCAGACAGAAATGTATCTCTCCACTTAGTTTTGAAATTGGAGTGTCTATAAAGGACAGCCACTGCCCTTTGGCTGGTCTCTGCTCACAGCGACTACAGGAAGGCCTGAAGTCCACCACTGTGCCTCCAGCTCTGCTACCTCACGCAGAGGACAGACCCAGGCCTCTGCCACTTGCTCTGGTCTCCACTGCCACCACACTTGCTTCACAGTAACATGGTGGGTAGGATTCCCATGCAGGCAAAAGAAAGTTTTTTAATGACAGCCTCTAGGCCTCAAATCAAACCATACACGGTCATTAAAAAATTGTAAGGAAGAGCACTGCTTTTCGGTGTTTAGAAAGAGGTCCAAATTAGTCCATGTTGCCCAGTATATGTTCAGACACCTGACTCTTCCCGCTAACTTGATGCTTGAAAACACCCCCTGCCACGGAAATGCCAAGAAATTATCATTCAGTCTCACCCACTGATTTTAGTGAAAGCACTAGCCTGCCTTTCGAGAAAAAAAGACCAGACATTTTTTGCTCCAGCTTACACAGATTTGCTCTGCTTTTCCTATGGTGTGATACCTAGCAGGCTATAAAAGCATACAGCTAGATGAACATGCTTGTTTAGGTTTCAAGTTTACCTGTATTTACATCATTTGTTTTTGAAATAAGGAACTTAAATACTTTTAATTCAATACCTAACATTTAGATTTGTTTAAACTGAGCATAAATATTTATTTAGACATAGTTAGGTTATGTAAAAGAAGAGTATTCAGCTTAATTGATATAATAATTCAGTAACATTAAACCAACTTGGGAATTCAGACAAGCTTTTGAAAAGTAGAGGCATTAAGAGTGCACAAAGATTTGCAGAAAAGAATGGAACAAGCACATACTGAGAAGAACTCATTTACTTTTTAACTCTCTTGAGGAACTGGTCAACCTCTTGGATACCCCTTGTCCTGGGTTCAGTTGCCCCCAGTACAACCACCCAGAAAACACAGCTATAGGGAACCTCCTACTAAGTGGAACAGGCATAAGAATTACTTGTGTTGGGTGCATTTGTTACTTCATTGAAATAATTGATCCCTGATGCTAAAGATAGTAACACCGGTGGGATTCAAATACTCCAGACATTAATGAAGTCTCTCTCGCTCTCTGGCAATGGATTTAAACTGCCTCTACTCCCACTGCAGAGTGCTTTCAGCAAGAAAGGCAGTGGTTTAGTATTGAAGCACTGCAAACATTCAAACTGAGGAGGTTATAATTCAAAGAGCAGAGCAAGGTCACTTTGCTCGGTCTCACCAGTATGTAAAGCATGCTCACTGTCACAGGATGAGTTAGGGGAGGGGGCTGGATCCCTACCTCAACAGACAAAAGAAGATCCAAGACAACTACACCACTGATTTCAGAGGCCACTGCTTGATTTGAGTACATCTGGAAAAAATGTACTGGCTCCATTAGGTGATTAAACAAACATCTCCCCCCACAAATAGCTCTACTCAGCAGGACAATTGTTTGCTTATTTGAAAAAGTTCCTCAACTTGTAATGTCTTTTTCATATCCTTCCAGTCTAGGTCAAATCCTGAGAATAAGTTTAGGAACTGCTGACAAAGCAGTCTGCCATAATTTGTGTCAGACAGCTGGTCTCACTGTACCAGGCACCTGAAACACCAGGTCATCAATCCAACAGCCACATCCCCTGGTCCCTCCTGTGCAGCCAGCATGGATATGGAGCTGAAGGAAGAACGCTGGCTATCTTACTGGTGACACAGGAGTAACATTTCCTTAAGGTCTGTATTAGCATTTAAGCAGCAGAGTGACAGGAAAAAAAAAAATCTGCTTGGAAGAGACAACTGCCTTTGCCTAGAATAATCAGTGGTCCTTATCCCCTCCAGCACTGCATCAGTATGGGATGGCTACAAACCTGTGGTAGATGCATATGGAGAAACCTCTTAATTTCTCATACAGGCCAGGCTTCTCTCTTTTATACATTCTGGAGTACTATAGTAATACTCATATAGAACTCCCACAGCAGTCTAGGTAGCTTGACAGGGATCAGCACTTTTATTAATAACACTTCATTTAAACTTACTGGAACTTTTATTTGATTTATGAAGTTCTTTGCAAGCTTCGGAGTGATTTGCACAGAATCACTAAGATCTGCACATAGGAATTGCTTCATCCAGCCCCAAATGAGTTGGGTGACACAGTACCTATTGTCTTAGAGTCACCAACTCTACCCAACAACATCTTCTGTCATATGACCTTGTTTAATTAAATAAACAGAGCAATTTAGATAGGCAGAAGGTAATTAGGACTGGATGATGGCCAGCTCACTGAAGCTGGAGTACCATTCTTTGAAAAAAGCTTTATGTTGTTTAGCAAAGTTTAATGACTGGAAGCTTTCAAGAGCTTTGCACTGTACTGCATCCAATGATGAAACATCCAAGCGTACGGTGCTCTCTTCATACCACAGTGGGCAACAGTCGTAAGGACTTGGGCAAGACTGCTTCTTTCAAGATGTTTGGAAATAAATGGCTTTCTAACCCACTCCTTTTTACCCCTAATCGCCTATATCTTAATTGGACCCTATTTATTTGGACCAAGAATAGGTAAAGAAGGAATCAGGATTGTGCTGGTACTTTCACATAATCTTTTTTCCTTTCATCCTGGGGAATTGCCAAATCCCGTTTCTTATGGAAGGATTTCAATTGTTTTTCACTACCCCTGACTTATTTGCCAGGGACTTTTTTTTAAATGGAAGACAGAGTAGGAAGAGAGAGGATGGCAAATAATAACAAGAGCTAACTTAGAAATAAGTCACTTCCTAATGGCTCCATGACAGTTACTAGAAAAACTACATTTACGCATGGAAAAGCCTTGTTGTCAGAGTCAAGTGACAGCAGAAGGAAGAAAAAGGTCTTTGCTATTCTGTGTGGAGCTGGATACCCAAAGAAATTTCCTTTTTGTGTATTTAAACTCATCCTTTTTCTGTACAAACATGAGATCTACAGCATGGTGATTTCCGACTGAGACAGATTCTCAAGCAGGCCTGTGCCAGTGCTCTCCCGTCCCACCCACTGGAAGAACTTCACTGTGAAAAATCCCTGACCTCTTCCAGAGGGAACAGGATGTAGCAAGAATGAATGAAATACTTGTAAGGGCCTCATCCTCTCTAAGTGTCCTTTCCAATCCCAGCCACCAGTTGGCCCTACACTGAGTTTTTTGTTCCTGGCATGTCTGAAGGAGGTCTAAATATTAGTTTAGTCTACTCTGGTAAGTCACTCTTAAAAAACCTTTTTTTAGCCTAATTGCACCAAAACTTTTCTATTCAATCTGTAGGGGCTAAAAATCTCTTTTGATTTGCCTTAGTGTGACAGGGCTTCAGAATCAGCTTTATAAAATCACAGAATAGTTTGGGGTGGAAAGGGTCTTTGAAGATCATCTAGTCCAGACCTCCTGACATGGGCAGGGACATCTTTGCCTAGACCAGGTTGCCCAAAGCCCCATCCAACCTGATGTAGGACACTTCAAGGCATGGGGTATCCACAACTTCTTAAGGTAATCTGTTCCAGTGCCTCTCTAAGTGCATTGAAAAGCAGTTTCTTCATATGCCCAATCTCAAGATATACTCTTTCACTTTAAAACCATTGCCCCTCTCCTTGTCACTGCAGGCCTTGGTAAAAAAATCTTTGTCTTTCTTACCACTCCCTTTATATACTGGAAGGCCACAATAAGGTCTCCCTGGAGCCCTCTCTTCTCTAGGCTGAACAACCCCAGCTCTCAGCCTGTGATCACAGGAGAGGTGTGATCACAGGAGAGCCCTCTGGTCATCTTTGTGGCCCTCCTCTGGATGCAGGACTCCAGGTGGAGTGTATTTTGAATGACACTTTCTCGTATTCAACAGCACTCATACTCCACCTGTCCTTCCTATCCCTGGCAGCCACTAAACCATTTGCTGACCCTGTGCTTCCAATCTCCCAGTTGCCTGCAAGGTTTTAACTCTCCCTGCCCTCCCTAACAACCTTCCTTCTTGTACACTGAACACAAATAGGTAAGATTTTTAATTTTTACAGCTCATGCTGGAGGGGGGGAAAAGGCAAAGAAAAGATGGAAGCTGCTGCAAGCATGCCATGCCTGTTCTGCAGCCCTGCCTTCAGTCAGGTGCTGACCTTTGCTCCAGCCCTGGGCCACACAGCTTCAGACAGCCACTATTTTTATATTGCACTAAGACCCACAGGTACTGTTGGGGTTCAGAACAGAGACAGACACAGCCCTATGCCGATGTGTACAGTCCAACCCAGATTGTTTGTGACTGACAAGCAACCAGCGTGTCCCTTGTCCCTGCTGAAACATCCCTCGACGCGAGCCTGCCCCAAACACATGTTTAGTTCACATGTTATTTAATAACACCCCAGCATAAATGAACAGCTGCCACAAACCAGTATCCAATTCTGACTCCTGAAATGGATTTCAGGAAACTTTTTTTCCCCACTCAGGGTAGGGTTTGGACTAATTAGAGAGAAACTTCCTGTGCAAATGAGCAGCCCTTCCCCATCCACTGTCACACCTAGATGAGAATGGTATTTAAGTTGTGTAACTACTATTAAGATTTGAGATTCCATCCAATTAAACACCGATACAAGAGGAAAATTATCCTTTTAACAGATTACTAACAGCACACTGGTTTCTGTTGTCCACATGGGATCTTGAAAATTGACTGGCTGCATGGAGCTCAACATTTTATACTACTTCAGCGCAGAAACGGAGCAGAATTAGGAAACAATTATTGATAAGTATGCAACTGTGGAACCATAAAAGCCCCATGGGTAAGACCAATCTAAGGAGAAAGAAATGAAAAAAACAGCTTTCACATTTTTCCTTTTTTTCCCCTTGTTTGCACAGTTGGAAATTCATTCCCTGCTGTTTCGTATTTCCTATACTGATTAAAAGTGTTACCTACTGCATTATTCTCTTCGAGGCCTGGATTTGCTAGGTGAAAGCATCATTAGAAACAACAGGGTGAGGGCAGGGAAACCGGGCTGAATTGAAGAATTCTTTCACTGTATGAGCAGCAAAATGTATTTTTCCCAATAATGTTTTATACATGGCAGAAATTGCTTTTCCACATCAAAGTCAAGGCACATTCAAATAATGAGTTAGTTGAAGAGCCTCAAGGATAAGACATTTACATTTTTAAGAACAAACGGACTTGTAACAAACAATACTGGATATTAATCCTGGTCAGCACCAAAAAGGGGTTTTCTGGGAAAGCTTCTGAAGATTATTTTTTTTTGCCCTCCCTTCTCTGCAGAGCCCTCAGGAACTGGCAGAATCAAGCACTGCATATCTCAAGAGAGCTACACGGGAAAGGAATCAGAAGTCTCTCTGAGGTAAACCTCTCACTCTCTCATCCAGGAGAAACTTTTCCATGAAGCATCAGTAGTCTCACCATTGCTCCAATAATTGTGTTTTAGAGGTGAAAGGAGCAGGATGGTTCTCTAGTAAGGTTTTTTTTTTCCTGCCTGATAGAGGTGAGCAGTAAATAACTCTGCCATTAGCTTACTCAAAAAATGTAAACAATCTAATTTTAGTGAGAATGGCAAAGGAAGATAAATACACTGGGTTCGATTAATGCTGATGCTAGAAGTTGTAGTAGGAAGTCAGCACTTCTTAAAACTTTGTTCATGCTGAGATTCCACGGGCTCCCAGTCGGTTTATCCTGTTTACATTATGCATTCTGGCAGAGTGGTGACCCACATAACCTCCATGTTTTTCTCTTGGAGTTACTGTTAAAAAATAGGGCTCAGGTACAATGTTTTTTTTTACTTATGGCAACCCTGTCAACTGGAGTTCAGGGGTTGCCTAGAACCTCACCATCACCACCGAGTACTTTATTTTAACATTATTTTTTAAAGTCATATCTTGAACAAATCTTGGGAACGAGATTCTTCCAAAATGTAGGAATATGTTTTTTCAGCCCTGTTTTTAAAATACATCTTTAAATAGACAAACAGGAAATTAAAATAACCCATGAACTTTGTTCAGTGAGTCTCTTAAAGAGTGCTGAACTCTTTGGCCGGCATTTACAGGAATGTTTCAAAACCTCCTGATCAGCTGTAGACCTACTCTCTACAAATGGGTAAAAATGTGCAGCATCACTTTGAACTTTACTGCTTCTTTCCAAGAGGTATGTGAGAGATGATTTAACTAACTGGCCTTAGAAGAAAATCGGCCAATTTATTCCATATTAACGGTTACACATTGAAACAAACCATTCTTAGCCCTATAATGACAAGAAATGAAAGCAGCATTCCTAAGCTTTGGCATATTAGAGTGCCGTTCTCCTAACTTCTGCCCATGTATATCATTAGTCTTCTATTTTTTTAAAAAAAAATCCCCCAAAATTCTGGATTCTACAGAAGTTGAACTTGTCAGCTCTCAGTGGCTCTGCTCTTCTCATGCTCAAGTCTGTCTGGGAACCTCAGACTAAACATTGCTATACTTCTCTCCAGTAGAAGCTCAATCCTGGATTTTGAGCATGGAAATAGAGCAGTGGGGATCTCTGCTCTTACATGCCAGAGCCACCTACCTTCAAGAAGAAACGCATGCCCTTGGCTGGAGGGAGTGGAGGACAGGAGCACGTGGATAACACTGTGGCATTTGTACAGTAGCTCTGTAGCAAGAAGGCTTTTTTTTTTTTAGGAATTGGAAAATCTCAATTCAGGCTGTTGAGTACATCTGCACCCATCTCTCTGATGCTTTGCTACCAGATGCCTTTGCCCGAAGGGAGGCTCCTTGATCCAGTGCTGTACAAGAAATGTTTATCAGAACAGATTGAGGGAAACCGGACTTCTAGGGCACGGAGTCGCGTGGGTGATACGGGCTGCTGGCACAGGACCAGCTTGTGCATTTTACCCAGGGATGAATGCAAAATGTGTAACCCATTTTCAGAGTGGGAATCTGAGCTCTCTTCAGTTTAACATGTGTTTTTACCTCTACTGCATCTACAAATGGGACTGGCAAAACCCCTAAAAAGGAAAGAAGGTTTCAAATAATTCTTTGTACTAAGCATTCCTTACCAACTATTTTGGGCATTCCTGCTTTGAATCCTGCTTGTTCATGAATTGTGCTTCCCATTACTCCTCATGCAATAACTGGAAGTGGAGGAAACTTATTTAAGGTTGCTGATCACACTTGAATTAGTCACTGCTCTGAGCATTCATTACAAGCCCACGTCCTTCTGGTGGTCCAGCCTTGTGGCTGGTGGGCTGAGATAGCACGTAACAAAAAGAAAAGAGAAGGATAAAAGAAAGAAAATCCACCAAACCAAAAAAACTCTAAAAAAACCCTCCATGTACTGGGATACACTGTACTTCTTACTAAAATAATATAAAACATAAATCCAATGTCACACTTTCCCTGTCAGAGCACAACTTAGAGCCCCTACTTCTTGACTGTGCACTTTTATCCAGTTTCTGTTCTTTCCTGCTACTGAGAGACTCCATTCTTTCCCAATGACTGCCGTGAAATGCTCATCTATAAAAGAACTCTTCCTTCAATGTTTTCTTTTTCTGCTGAAAATGGATTTGGGAACAGCAGGGATAAGAGCACTCACCTCTTTTAAAACTCTGCATCATAATCTTTATGACATGTTTTATCATCAACCATCTTTAAGCTTTTACCAGGATAACAATCTTTGCCTTTGCAATGGCTCCCACAGAAGTATTGAGTGAAAACAGGGAGAGCCAAGATGTGAGGCTAACATCAGAATTACGTGGACAAAAAAAGAAGAGGATTTACTGTCTGCTAGGGGAAATCTCAGTGGTATGCCATGAAAATGCTGGACACTAGCACTGTACATCAGTCAACAATACCCAGAGCCCCTCAATTTACATAGGAAATGTTTTTAATAGGCAAGGTACCCATAAGCTCTCAGCCACTGACCCCTCCGTCCCTCTCGCAGTTCCCGAGTAAGTCCACAAGTCCACAGATGATCAGAGCTCTCAGAGGGATAAAGCCAGTGAAGCCTGGCGCCTGCAGTGTGCATTTTTCGGAGTGTTGCCATGGTGATCTCCAGCACGCTCATCCCCTGAGAGCTCAGCTCAAAATTCAGAGGGAACCAAAACAGGACAAAGAAATGACACCCAAGCAAAAACAAGAGGGAAATTACATGTAATAAGCAGACACACACATTTTCATACGCAAGCTTTCGGAAAGCAGATATTTTTAGAACTGAGTGGTCTCTAGAAAAGAAGCAGAGACTTCATAGTCCCAACTCTAAACCAGGATAGTTTATGGAATAAACCCAAGAATTTCTAGCCCTGACTCCACTTGTGGACCACTATTTGGCACAGGGTAAATTCTCAGCACTGCAAAAATCCTGATTTTGCAGCAAGGACAGAGACAAGGGATAACTAAGAAGAGAAAAAGATAGGGGTGCCTTTAATAATGTAACGCCATAATGCAGCAACAAATCACTAGATAAGCAAGATCTGACATTTACTTTTTAGAACATTACATTATTCCATGAAAACTCTTAATACAACAATTCTTAAGTATTTGAGCAATTTAAATTTTCACCAAATACTTCACATCATCCGTTGGCCCTCCTGGCAGTTACACTCCCTTACTGCATTCTCAACTAAAGGGAATTATGTTTGTGTGAACGTGAAAGCAACACTCTGTCAAGTGAGGCACGATCTTGACACAGTTGAGAAACCTGTTGCATGGTGCTTTCACTCCTACCCTACCAAAGTGCTGTGGTGTTACAGTGGCCATACACACAGAAATAAACCATCAAGAACAGACACCAAAATTTGAAATCTGGGTCATGTCACATATGCCACAGTCCAGAAATAATAGTAAATGAGAGTCAGTGTTGTGCCATTAGGCGGCATGTTTCAGTCAGGACACGGCCAGGCCCTTTTATTCCTAAAAGATCTCCAAGATCCCACGTTAATCCCACATAGCTAGATGGTCAGCCATTTGTGTATGGTAGATTCTTTTTCAAAAATACATTATATACTTTCTGTTCCTCCCTGGGGTTCTTATTGCTCTTATAACTGACTGTTAGGCCTCTCCATGTCAGCATCTATTAGAACTTCATGTAAATACTTAATCATATTATGAAAAGCTGTCTCTTCCTGAATGAGCATGAAGCTTTTCAGTCAGATCCTCTTTAACTTCCATCAGACCTTTCTGGGTTGCTACAGCACGAATCACTTCAGAGCCCTGCTCAATCTCTACTCACCAAAATTTCGTGTGCGGTCTGTCGCTCGTGATTGCGGGCAGCACTTTACCTGCCACCTTCAGACTAGTGCCCCACGTTCATCACTGTGGCAGGTCATCTGCCAAGATGTTGTTCACGCAGGGTTGGTTTCTTCAGCAGATTCACAGTCCCATTGGCAATGAACACAGAAGGGGTCACACGGAGTAAATATCTCCAATATCTATTTGTACGATGCACAAGAGTTTACTCAAACCGTGTGCCTCTCCTCACACCGGTCCCTTGGTCAGTCCTCAAGTGAATTTCCCCCAGGCTCCTACCTCCCTGGGCAGCACAGGGCTAACAACTGCTCGCTGGAGGAATGGCTGAGGGAGAGACTCAACTACAATCTTTGGTATTTATCATTTTATCTTTAGCTTCTTCTCTCCAAAAGGGTGCTGACACCTGCCTTGAGCAGCCTCCCAGTATTTAAAGCTTTCTTGATCCCCTTTAACAGTGACTGATTTATTTCCAGCATATACTGGTATTTCTGTTCCACTGCAGGGGAAGAACTTGAACTTTAACAAGATCCCTACAAAATCACTGATTGTGGTAGGCATAATATTATGGTGCTTATGTGCTCATACCTTGATCCCTTCAGGGAAGAGGTTTTATTTACCACGAATAAAGATGAAGGCTGACAGACAGCCTTCAAATCAAAGCACAAGCCAGAAAATGTCTGATTACTCCCGCAAGCGGCATTTAACAGCTTAACTTAGTCTTTATTTAGATATTATTTTGCATATTTCACCCATAATGAAAGCAAACTTGTCGTGAACAAAATCGTTTGGTAATCTAATTTATCAAGATCACTCACACACTGACAGACAAGAATTTTCATAAAATTTGCACTTAAGAGATCAATTTGTACTAATTTCTGTCTCTCAGATGCTTATGCCTTTTCCAGGGCCAGTGAATGGAAAATTGAGACTCTAGTGAAATTCCAATCCCTTCCAGAAAACATAGTTGTACACTGTAATGTGCAGCTGCTTAGGGAATATACTTAAAAGACTACTTTCCTTACTGTAACAGCATGTGCTCCACCACCCACTACTTGTATGACAATATTTTACAAGGATACTGCAAATCTTTAAAACATGGGGGTGAATTAACTACCCAGGGGCTGTCAGATATTTACCTTGCCCAAGAACGTCAGATGTATTAGAATAATGTCAAAGACAATAAATGTAGTTCAACTTCAGTAATGGAGTTGGCAGAACAAGACAAAAAGCATCAGTGCAGAGATGCTTCCCTCAAAATCATGTGTCACAAAACATCAAATGTGTACCCCTTTCCTCTCCCCAGTTATGCGGCAATAGGAGTCACAGACAAGGCTCCTTCCTGTCAGCTGCCTAACAGACACATGAGGAAGATCACAGCACACCTAATACCTCACTTGGGACACCTTCTTTGTCCTCTACTGCCCCACAAGGTCAGAGTTTCAGCTTCATCTCGTGAATCTGACAGCAAGTAGCTTGCCCCTCTCTCCACAGGTTGTCCTGCCATTCAGTTCAAAGAAAGATCTTGGGTAAATATTATACTTTGCCTAACATCTGGGCAGATCAGTTGATACTTAGTTCATCACTAGAGACAATCTATGTTGCCTCTAAGTGCAGTAGTCCCTTGCTCTGAAAGGAAAGTCTCTTCTTTGGGTTGGCACTGACATGAAAGAGGTCATGAGATGACACTCATGGAGCAGCTCCAGCAAGAACTACCCATTTTTCATCTCCTGGCCAGGTTAGTTTTTTCACCTTTTTCTTAGGCTTGAAGTTTCCTTGCACCCATACTTATGTCACCCATGGAAGTGGGAGAAACAAGCAGCTAGTGAAGGTGGGAAAACTGACCAATCTTGTACAAACCTTGTTCTGCAAGAGTGTGGACTGTAAAAATGACTGTATAAACATGTCATGATACAATTTAAGGAAAACACCTAATTGTAGGTTCCCTACAGTTGGAGAAACAAATGCTGTCTCTCACCTTGTCAAAGACACAGACAGGTTTGCTGGGAGAGGATGTTATCTCTGCTCACTATTCTTTCGTTAGAAGAAGCGCCTGCTCCTGAATAAGGTGACTATTTTCAGGGTATCACATTTGCTTACAGTAATGTTAGCATATTCAATTTTGCTCAAGTCGTGCAAAATTGATGCATTTGGAACATTTTCCTTTCTTTGGGTGTTTTTTTTTTTTGTTTCCATTCCCCATCTACGTCATTTACTTATTCTTTTCCTCCTGGTCCTATATATACTTCAAAGACATATTTTCAAAGAAGAACTTCTCTCAGCATAGCTTGCCCCCCAGCTGTAAAAGCTTTGCTCACATATACCTCCCTTAGGAGAGATAACTTCTCTGCATAGAGCTCCTTCAGGCAACATCTATAACCATGCAAACAGGTAGAGCGTTCCCATGTGGCGCAGCTCAAGAAGGAAGCATACACATCCTGCAAAGCATGCCCAGAGTAGCACCACAAATATTTATGTGCCAGATAAAATCCATATCCTGCAGCTTGGACTGCTATAAACAAATGCTATCCAATATATCTTTCAAGTCAATCATGTGTAGAATTCACGTATGGATGGATGGCCTGATTCACATGCCCTCAAGGGTGGGAAAAATCTGGTAATGCATAACCCAGGCTCATCCCTGGGTTACTGACCACACACATTGTCCCTTCCTAGTGCTGCCCTGGCCTTTGAACAGGATCTCCTTGGCTTTGTGACCAAGCAGACCTCGCTAGTCATTCCGTTACTGGGTACTTCTGACAAAGCACTGGCAATCGATGGCACTGCAGAGCTGAGACCAAGCTATCTCAGTTTATCTCATACAGAATAATATCGCTCACACTTTTTAAGGATGCTGGCTGTAAGAAGTGCTAAAGGACTTCATGAATCTGCTTCACCACCTCTGACATCAGAACCACTCTATGTTTCTGCTCAATACAGTGAAAATGGCACTGTGACCCTTCCTCCTCCTATATGAGAACCCTGAAGAGCCAAATTGACAGTAGCCTCTGGTGAAGATTTTTGGATGTGGAACTGAAGCAGAGATGGCAAAGTAAAAACCGTGACCCAGCTTTCTGTTCCAGGTGAGAGTCCTCAAGCATCCCCTACGGTCTCCTCAAAACTTCTTTGACATGCAGTAAGAGGATCTTGGCAGAAAACACTTCAAGAAAGGAAGGTAAGAAGGTGTCAGCTCTATGTTTATTTACAAAAGAATCCACCAGCCACAGCTCTCAAAGTGATACACACTTTCTGCCTCCTCAGTGTAACAAATACCATCATTCTCCCTCCAGGTTGGGAAAAAAACCAACCCTAAAATAAATCTTAAACCCATGTATATTGAAAACATAGGTCTAGCTCTGAAGAAAACAGTGACAGGTCCTTTCAGTAGTCTGGAAATTTCCAGATATATTTAAAAGAAAACATTATCTGTTTATAAACACGAGAGTTACAATGTTTCATAAACTCAGAAGTTCCCTGGAGTTGTAATTTAATACAATTAGTTTAACTAGTCACAAATGAAACGAATGTAATTTAAGGAAAACCAGCAAGGATAAACAAGACTGTATTTTGTGCATCCCTGGAAGACTTCTGTTTACGAAGTCATTGGCTTAGTGACTCGTAATAAGAAATCTCATACCTAAACCCTAGATATTTTTACGTCTTGACATTACTTCATGACACTGTGCTTGATCACATTCAGTGCTGCAGTCACAGGGCACTAGAATATTGTCTGGATGTCCAAAGGAACAGCTATTTTAAAATACAACCTCGTGTGCACACATTGCATTGACTGTATCAAAAAAAGGCTGAGGCTTGCCTTTAATTTAGCCCTAAAAAAATGATTCACAAGGCAAGTATTTAATTCTTACTTTTAGCCTTGTTAAATCCTTTAATTAAATATAACATTAATTGAACGACAGATTATTACATTTTTTTTCTTAACTAATACATTTAAATGCATTAAGGTTGGGTGAAAAACAAAACAGGAACACAACCCTGGCTTATAAACAGATTCATATAAACAGCATTAGAAAAGTAACACCCGGAGAGCATGGGGCATTTGTTCATGTTTGCTCCCACAAAAGTAACAGCAAAGGTTAAGAGCAGTGGAGGTGGCATATTCCATATAAATCAGTTTCCATTTAGCAAAGTGACGTATCAGTTCACCTAAGACAATTGCTCAAGCACCACCTTTGCTATCATAAAGCAAGGAGATGCGGGGCAAGAATGGAGCAGAAGTCCTCAAAATGCTACAAAGAGACCCGTAACAGCCCTGCAGCCAAGGTGTTCCTGCATCAAACTCCCAGGCATCATAGAATCAGTAAGGTTGGAGGGGACCTTTAGAGGTCATCTAGTCCACCCCCCCCTGCAGTAAACAGGGACATCTTCACTTGATGAGGTCACTCAGAGCCTCATCAAGCCTGACCTTGAATATATTCAGGAATGCAGCCTCCACTATGTCCCTGTGCAAAGTCTCAGCAGCGTGAAGGCTTCACATGGGCTTTTGCAGAAGCTGTGGTCTGAGAGCCATGGAGTGAAAGCCCCATGCAGGGTGCTGGGAGCAGTGGGGGCCACTACTTCAGTCTGTGGGGCAGCAGGGATCTGTGGGGCAGTCAGGCTTAGGGAGGCAACACTGTCCTGCCTCCCTTGAAGGGGATCTCCCCTCAAAGCTCCGCTCCCCAGGTTCTGTAGACTTAGGGGTGTCTCAAAAATTAATTAGACCTAAAGTGAATGAAGCTGCCAAAAATCGTTAATTCATGAGTTGCTGCACAGTTGTGACAGGCACAACACTCAGGTGCTTCCCTTCTACCAACAAGCAGACAACAGTGGCAAGACCATGGGGAAGACAAGCAGCATAACAGTGCCCTTATTTGTGCCTGTTCACACTGGTACCATCCATTCACCTAAAACTAAAAAGAAGGGGAGTGAGGAGACTCCAACATCAGCAGTCCTACGAAAGGGCTCACTTTTGCCAGGAATCAAAGATCTATGGAGACAAAGCTAATACAGCATCCTGGAAAGACACTAAAAGTGATATTCAAACTCCAGAATCAATACTAGAGCCAATACTGACAGCTGATTTGCAACAATTCCCTCTAAGTCTGCAATGCTTTTTTTTTTTTCTTCCCCTAAGCGGGGGCAATTCTCAATTTTCATCGCCAGACACAACAAGAAACCTGGTGCCAATTTCTTACTTCTGTGAGAATATGGAATAGTACTCCAAACGGGCATCCCAGCCTGTTTTATTCTGCAAAATCCTGTGGGCTGACACACTGAGTTGAGAGTGTTACAGGTGTTCATCCACCTCTCAGTCCCACTGCGGATCAGCAGAATAAATAAACCTGTTACAATGTGGGTGATAACTAAGCAGTTGTATTCACCAGCTTTTATAGGAAGAAAGGGAGCACAGTTTAGGGTGGTAACTTTGACAGAAATTTCTACAGAAATCTCCTCCTTGCATCCCCACAACACTGAGATAGAATCATAAAATATACTCAGTTGGAAGGGACCCATAAGGATCATTGAGTCCAACTCCTGGGTAACCCTGAAACTTCAACTTTGGTTTTAGGAGGATAAAGAACCGATGCAAAGCTCTATTTTAGTGCATCCAGCTTTTCTATTCTGTTTTGCTAGGCTTGGGTAAACTGCTTTTTGCTTTCTCTTGATCTCCTCAGGATGCAGCAGTCCTTGCCAAAAATAACTATGTTTTAATTTCCCTTCAAAATTCCTTTGCAGAGGCCTGCACTGTCTTAATGTTGTAGCATCACATATCCTTTTAATCCCTGCCTACACATTTTAACATTTCAAACACATGATTATTTATAAATGAAAACCCACCGAGGCTTTGGAGACGTAAAGTGGTTTAGTAGGGACTGAAACTGGGGAGGGGGGAGAGGGAAGGGTGAGTCATCATTTTCTGGTTTTAATCCTTCACTCCTCCTGTTTCGGGCTTTGTTATTAGCAGTGGCACTTATTCACTTTGAGCAGGGCCAAGACAGCAAACAAGTCCTCTGAATCTGAAAGCTAAACAATTCCAACTCCTAATTCAGCCATGCATGCCTGCTCCAGGCTGTTCAATCCCTTGAGACCCTTTTCTGTAGCCTAGCTTTTTTCCCCTCCTTTAAGTGCCAAGCCATCGATGGCCTTTGGCTGGGGTTTTGTCTGTTCCCACCTGCTCCTGCAAGAGGGAGAACAGACTGGGACGGAGTGACGTGGCCCTTAAGTTTTGTGTTGCATTCAGGGCTGGGCATTGCCACACCAAACGCAGCAAACTGATTACAAAACCTGCACAGACAAAGCAGGGCACTTGAAAACCACCACTGCTCCAACTAAAACACCACTTGGAAACAAGTTGCACCGCATACTGAAAGGGGAGACAGCACTTGTTCAAAATCCCCTCTCCATTTTGGTCACTGCTCAATAGGGTGGCAGAAAATTTGTCCTCCAGCCCAATTATACCACTCTGCTGATGCTGTAACAAAGGGAGAAAGAGCCATGACAGACATAACATGGTAACATACATCTCTAATGGAAGCAACAGCAGGAGGTAGAAAAATTAATTGCCATCACACACCATTTCTTTTCCCATGTCAAGCACCCTCTCTTTCTCTAAAGACTCCTTAAATACACACCTTCCTGTAAAAAACCCCAAAACAACAAACGAGCGAAGACTGACTTCTCCCAAAGCCACCGTCATACCTTGTGCAGCTCCACCGAGGAACAACCTTTTGCCTTAAGCAATGAGGGCTGAGCAGTGCAGGAGCCCAAGTCCAGTTTTGGGTATCGACAGCATGCAAGTTCCAGCTCTAGACTTTTTAGGGATGCTTAAGTTTGGAAAAAGCTTTAAGTGTGGATACCTCAGGTTCAGCTGCCATACCCGTGTTTTTGTAACAAAAACAATTGCACTCAGTTGTAAAAGTGGGAATACTCAAGCTCCAAGTAAAATTTAGGACAACTAAGAATATGCAGAACCTCTGAGAATCAGACTAGTTATTTCAGTAAATTAACTAGGTAGCAACTGTGAAAATGCTGATGTTAGACAGTATTTCAGCTTCCTGGGCTATAAATGGATATAATTTTTACTTACCTGACAGGTGTGTCATGAGAATTAGCTAATATTGACACTTTGATCTTTAAATGCTTTGCCAAGTATTAATTAAGGAAGGATCATTTTGCATTTAAAATAGCTAGCAGTTTGAAGTTGAATTTGTTTCCATCCCTCTTCTAAAATGGTAAAGAATCTACTGTTTGTTTTTCTATGTATTCTCCAGGAGATTATTTCAGAGACACACAGACTTATGTTTCAGGGAAGATGAATGGATGCCTCTAAATAAAAAGGCCTGTTTTGCTGCAAGAATCTTTTCTCCTGTAGGTCTTGTAGCCAGACCTATAGTCTCTGGTAAAAAGTTACAGAATGTAGGGAGAAAGGACCTCCCCATCCCCCCAAAACCCACCTTTTTTATAACTAACCTACTAGTATTTTTTACACAGCAGGTGTCAAAGTATGAGAAGTATGAGAAGTTCATAACATGCAGCAGATATTCAAGTGCTTCATCTACTGGTAAAGTGCTAAGACTTCCCTGTGGAGACAGCTCTCTCCTAGCCACTCTGTGCGCAGTAATAAGAGCAGGACTTTCACCATGGGCACTCTTGTCACAAAGATCTAGCAGAAAAGTCATGGCATTTGGCCTTTACATGGCCCAGTGAATATAAACCCAGATTAGAGGGAAATAAAAGATTAAACTTGATAGCATATGGGAAAACAGCAGCCTAAGTCCCCAAATAAGCTGCTCTGTACACCCCAGAGAGATGGTGATGCAGGGCTTTCCTTTGGTTGCTACTGTTTGGTGGTTACAACCTGACCTGGTGTCACAGGCTACTCGTGCTGGTAGTGCAGACATCATCTCCCCTGGAGCTGCACTACTTTCCTTAACTGTCAGCCAGGCAACACAGGGAAGGGACAGCCAAAGGGAAAGAAAAAAAACGCAATCAGGACACAGGTACTGGAAAAGATGCCAGGAAGCACCTACATGAAGACAGATGCAGCCTTTGTGCAGTCCTCTCTGAATGCCCTTTAGGGTCTGTGGGTGGTGACAGCACAAATTCTGTGAGAACATTTTGCAAAGCCCATGTCTGGTTCTTGCCTGCTGCCCAAGACATGCTGAACAAACTTTACTCAGTGTTTTGGTGACTTAAGTCCTATGGATCTAAAGATGAATCTCAGAGGTGATTCTGGGCACTCAAGTCTGATTGATTTTCATATCTAGAAAATACTAGAATTAAAGTTCCTTATGTGACTCCTTCACAACAGTCTCTGTGATGAGAGACCTTCTCCCCTGTTCCCCTGCCTCATTTCATGCACAGCATAGGCATTACTTAATGAACTAGCAACTCTTCAATATTTATTTTTCTTCTCATTATCCAGTGTGGCTCAATGCCTTATTTACCACGTTATCCAAAGGCTGCTGAGAATTATTTATAGCATTCAGGATACTGTGACCCTGACCACTGTGACTAGTGGTGTTCCCCAGGGCTCGGTGTTGGGTCCACCAGTCCTGTTTAATATCTTCATTGACGACCTTGATGAGGGAATAGCATCCACCCTCGGCAAGTATGCCGATGATACAAAGCTGGGAGGAGTGGCTGACACGCAGGAACACTGCGCTGCCATCCAGCGAGACCTGGACAGGCTGGAGAGCTGGGCTGGGAGAAACCTAATTAAATTCAACAAGTGCAAGTGTAAAGTCTTGCACCTGGGGAGGAACAACCACATGTATCAGTACAGGCTGGGGGATGACCTGTTGGAGAAGAGCTCTGTGGAGAAGGACCTGGGGGTCCTGGTAGATGACAGGTTGGCTATGAGCCAGCAGTGTGCCCTGGGGGCTAAGAGAGCCAATGGGATCCTGGGGTGCATCAGGAGGAGTGTGGCCAGCAGGTCTAAGGAGGTGATCCTCCCCCTCTGCTCTGCCCTGGTCAGGCTCCACCTGGAATACTGTGTCCAGTTCTGGGCTCCCTGGTATAAAAAAGACAGGGACCTTCTGGAGAGAGTACCGAGAAGGGCGACAAAGTTGATTAGGGGTCTGGAACATCTCCCCTATGAGGAAAGGCTGAGGGAGCTGGGTCTGTTCAGCCTGGAAAAAAGAAGACTGAGGGGGGACCTAATTAGTGTTTATAAATATCTTAGGCATGGGTTGCAGGGGGAATTGGCCAGCCCCTTTTCAGTGGTCAGTGGGGACAGGACTAGGGGCAATGGCTGTAAGCTGGAGCACAGGAAGTTCCGCACCAACATGCGGAGGAACTTTTTCACAGTGAGGGTGACAGAGCAGTGGAATAGGCTGCCCAGGGAGGTGGTGGAGTCTCCTTCTCTGGAGATATTCAAGTCTCGTCTGGACGCCTATCTATGTAATATGAGATAGGGAGCTGCTTTGGCAGGGGGGTTGGACCCGATGGTCTCTTGAGGTCCCTTCCACCCCCTACAATTCTGTGATTCTGTGATTCTGTGATACAGGAGCCAAGTTCTTATAAACAACAATTAATTTTCAATACCCAGCTGGATCCTGAAACTAAGGTGGACATTTTTGGGATGGGCATTGTTTTTGAGCAATTACTTTATAATCCTAGAAGACTAAAAAGACTTCCCAGAAAGAATCTGCCCACCAGCAAGCAGAGCTTAGTGACAGCACATGACGTGACGTGGTCCTCCCCCTTTCACAAGGGTGTTTGAACCAGGCTATTTATGGTGCCAGTGCACACATTTTACATAAGAAATACTGTTGAGAACAGTGAACAAAACACTCAATGCTACATTAAGAACTTTTTCCAGGGATCTCAGGTTACAAGATGTGCAGCGAGAACCTAATTTTGGTATCTAATTAGGGCTGGGTGTTCTTTCCCCCACTCCCTACCGGGTACACTTTCCTGCCTGTGCTTTACTTGATGGTGCCTGCTCCTGATTCCCTATGGTACACACTCCCCTGCCTTCTCCTTGCAGTCACTGCCTCAAGATTATTTTGATGAATCATCAGTATAATGCAACACAATTAGCAGCTTACCATCCCCTCCAGTGCATTTTACATTTTTCCTGGCCTTTCCCTATTTTTTTAGGGGGAAAAGCTCAAATAACTTTGCTGTCCCCATCTCCCCTCTCCTCTTCATGGGGGGAGAAAAAACAACATTTCACTGGATTCCTCTAGCATCCCAACTTTGGCTTCCAGCTCTGTGGAAGTTCAGTCCAGAAGTTCACTGGAAGAGAATGAAGGAGATGAAGTTCCTGCATGTTTCTGGCTTTATGGGCAAACCAAAGGCGAAATCCTAGTAGCTATAATGCTCAACTATTATAATGTACTCAAACCCAAGTTTCAGATTTAATTTGCAATTTTGACTGAACTGAAAATTTTTCATAAATATCTCTGGATGCACTCCACATCAAAATGCATGACTGTAAGAGGAGGCATGGAATTTCATAGTTTCAATGCTCTGCTTGCAGTTTGAGAGTGCCTTAACTTCTCATTATTGCTTTGTTCCCTCTCTTGGGCTCTGCTGACTTTTAATGAGAGAATGTCTCCACAGCCACTTCTGTGATACAAATCCAACTTCTTTGATATGGAAGGGTGTTTTCTCCTCTCCACAGACACTTATTAATTTGGTGTTACTGCAGAAATCTCAGGTAACGTGAAGTCAAATAATTTTTGAAAATTATTCAAGTTTAGAAGGATAAATCTATCATTTTAATATCAGATAGCTGGAAGAGCCAGATCAAGATGGTTTTCATTTAGGAACTCTGTCAACACATGCAAAAAAATTCAAATATAAAACTAACATCTCCTGTAGATCATATCTATTTTTACATCAAGGACAAAACACTAGCATCCATCTTTCCACAAGGACGTGTTTGTTCCTTATGCCAGTTTCACAACCAGCTAATAATCACATTGTCAATAGTCTGCTACTCAACTTCCTGAATCACAGAATCACAAGGTTGGAAAAGACCTTTAAGATCACCAAGTCCAACTGTTCCCATACTATGCTAAACTATATCCATAAGTACCTGAACTATAACCCTAAGTACCTGAAATACAACTCCATGTCTTTTCTTTTCCATACATACATCTATGAAATAACTTTTTAATGAGACAGGTATCTTTTACAAGTCAACCTATGCTCAAATGGCACACTCCTGCTAATCAAGCACTTAAAAGAACTACAAACAAATAAAATTAAAATATTCTGCTTATTTCACAAAAAATGGGCACTGAAGATAATAGTACTTCATCCCAAGTTTCCCAGGAGAAATAGTTGAGGATTGAGTTGGTGAGAATGTGTAACTCCAGAAAAAACTTTTACATGTACAAGCTCATCACATACACACATGGAGTTGTTTAAGGGGTACCACTGGCCCGAACACGGTCACTCAATTTGTTCTTCAAGGACCCAGAAGCACCTGAAGTGACTGGTCCCATTAAACACCTTCAAACTCAGTTTTGTTTTGTCTAATACACACTGGAGAGTTTCAAATGTTTGATTTCTACCTTATAAGACTATATATGTTTTCAGTTGGGCCATATACCAGTAGAGAGTGTCAATGGACAGCTTAGTTTGTAAATCTTTAGCTTAAGTACAATGCTGTCAAATCTGAGGATCTTAATTTCAAGCAACCCCGTAGCAGCCAACCACTCTATATAAACCAGACAGTATTTTGCAATGTTCCTGCAGTATCTCACTGCTTCAGTACTATTGGTCAGTTAGTAATTTTAGAAGACAAGTTTATAAAAGCCCAAAGGCTAAAGTTAAAACTGTCCCAGCTTGTTAGACATTTAAGACAGGATCACCACCCTATTTGACATCCAAGTCATGAATTCTGTACTTTATCCAGCATTTGGAAAGCCTTAGTTGACTGCTTCCCAGGCAGGCTCTGGGAAATGGAAGGTGAGATCGTGAGAAAAATGTAATATAAAAAATAAATAAATTAAATCGAATCCGTGGCAGCTACAAGTTCATGAGCATCACTACACCCTGCACACCAGAGCCACTCCAAGCCTCCTGGGGTATGACTTGCAGAGATCACAGAATCACAGGGGTTGGAAGGGACCTCGAGAGATCATCGGGTCCAAGCCCTCTGCCAAAGCAGGCCCCCTAGCTCATATTACATAGGGAGGCGTACAGGCGAGTCTTGAATATCTCCAGAGAAGGAGACTCCACCACCTCCCTGGGCAGCCTGTCCCAGGGCTCCGTCACCCTCACTGGGAAAAAGTTCCTCCACATGTTGGTGCGGAACTTCCTGTGCTCCAATTTGCAGCCATTGCCCCTTGTCCTGTCTCCACAGATCACAGAAAAGGGGCTGGCTGATTCCCCCTGCATCCCATACTTAAGATATTTATAAACATTAATAAGGTCCACCCTTAGTCTTCTTTTCTCTAGGCTAAGCAGCCCCAGTTCGCTCAGCCCTTCCTCGTAGGGAAGATGCTCCAGGCCCCTAATCATCTTTGTAGCCCTTCTCTGGACTCTTTCCAGGACATCCCTGTCTTTTTTATACCAGGGAGCTTTGCTTCACACACAAATCTGTACGCACATATATATATATATATATATACACATGTGCATGCACACAGTTAGGGAGTTCACATTATGATGAAATACAGCTAGGGAAAGCAATTACTTTAAAAAAAATAATGGGGTATTCACCAGCGAAGTAACAGTTTCAAAAGAGTCTAGAAAATGAACCAAAGCTCTTATTGTTAGAGAACTATTGACTCCATGTTTGAAAAAGTGACCTCAAGTGAGCAATGATGCACTTAGCCTGGAACTTGCAGCCGCTGTATTTCACTCTAAATTGAATTGCCAATCCACAGTGCAATCTTCTTCCACTGTACACTCACATCTTTGGGGCCAGTATACAGCAAAATACTATATACTGGCTGCATTATTCAAGTTAGACAAAATTTCTCTGGAAATGGAAAATACATCTGTATTACACAATTTAAGGATCCCCATAGGTATTTATACAGGACTAGTGGGTTTCTTCTTTTCCTTTTAAGGGCACTTAGTGACAACTTCATGTTGACATTTTTCCTGCAAACTGTTCACAAGCATGCAAATAGCTAATAGCACGTGGCCATGTTAAAAGCTTTTAGGTACATATAGCCTACAGACCCACACTGGAAATCATGTAACAGACATTTTTTACCTCACACACATACGCACAATGATCATCAGATCCAGCATTCTCATACTGAAACTGGTCTTTTTCGTAAATTAGGCTGCCAATTTAGTATGATTTATAATATCACCCATGACAATGGTTTGCAAACATGAATTGACACATGCTGTGAAATACTTACATTCACTTTTCCACTCAGCCTTCTTCACTACAATCAAGTTATTTTCCAGGACAGTGTTTAATCTTCTTACTAAGTAAAAGAAAGCAGCGATTAAAAATATATTCATATGCATTAAGCTGTGCTCAATCACCTTAAATTTATGAGCTTGAAAATATAGATTTAAGATCATCTATAGTGTCCCATAAACTTGCAATTTGTTTATATATAGTCAATTTTATTACATTTAAAACACAACTTTAGCACACCATAACTTTCAATCCTGAGGCTAAATGGGGCAATGTTCTGTATTTCAATAGCTGCTTGGATAATAAATCAGATGGACAGTTGCTCACAGATGTACGACTAATTACTGAAGAACTGAGAGCTCAACTGATATATTACCAGAAAGAATGCCTGGCATTACAGATGGGGTATTGTATGATTTGGCACTTCTCTAGCTAGAGCTTGAACACTCTCATATCAATGGCAGTACTCAGCACCTCCTACGATCAAACATTTAAGAATGGAAGAGAAACAGTGTCTGTCCCTCCAGGGAAGGATAAAATACCATCTGATAGTGTTTAAAGTGATAAAAAGGGTTCATGTAGATTATTCAACATGAATATGAAGATGACAATTGTCCTTGAAAAAAATACCCCTGTAAATAGACGAAGTGAGTGCTGAATGCCCCAACCTGTTTCTTACACACAGATATTTCTCAAGTTACTTCTCAACAAAGCACGTGATGCTCACTTGGTTTGCAGCAAGGGCCAACACATGCACTGAAAGATCACCACATGGCAGTTCCCAAGGGAGAGAGACCTGAGCACCCAGCAAAATCCACCACGTTTTCTCCAGAGCCACCTCATCTCAGCTGAACCTGACTCTGAAACTTGTGCAACACTGGCTCTCCAGGGAAGTGAGCCACAATTACCAGCAGGGCTTTTATTTTCCCTTTGTGTTCCTTGGGGATGCCCAGTCCTAAAACAAGTTTATTTTGTTAATGTTGGAAGGTATTTAATTTCTTTTTGCATTCCCTATATCTAGATGCTGTCGTAACATGTTCCTTAAGATTATGTATAATTCCTCTCTTCCCAGGCAAAAGCTGTTTGAGGGTACCTGCACCCTCACCGAATGGAGATGAACATGGATCCTCATAAAAATCATGAAGTGAGGGACATGGGAGAACAGCTGCATGACATGGCCTAACAGGAGAATGCAGGCTTGGTTTGGGACTGAGGGAAGTTGAAGGAGGGAAGTGTAAGTGAAGCAGCCAACCCAAGAGACAGACAAAAAAATTAGACTTTAGAACCAAGGGAAAGGGCAGATTTCTTTCTTTGTCTTATTGCCAAAAAGGGAAAAAACAGATCTGGTGCAACTGAAGCATATAAAGGAAAAGGGAATACAGAAGTAAAAGGAAGTGCAAAGGGATGTGAAAGATATGATATTGTCAGCAACAGCCAAGAAGGAAGGAGGTGGAGGTAGTCAGCAATTAAACAAGACTTCATCCTGCTGCAGAGTTCCCTTTATCTGGGTTGCCTCTCTCTCTCTCTCCTTTAGAGCATTTTTGCAAGCATCGGTGAACAGTGATCTAGGCACAACTCACACAACTGGTTCACATCTCCACTTTGCAGGCGCAGCAACTGAAGCGCATGGAAACTGGTATTTGCTGAGATTGGAAAGGAATCGGACGCTGTCAGCCCTGACTGTTGTGTCCAGCCAGGAACATCCCTTGCTAATAGCATCGCAAATGTATTTACTGGGAAAACAGGCCCAACCATAACCCAGGAACAGGCAGGCACTCACTGGACTGCTTATATGTCAGTTCTCACGTGGGTACACCAGGCATTTCCATCTGTAGTTGGTAGTCAGCTGTGCCAGAGAATGATGCGACCAAACTTACTCAATTTTCTGTGTTATAAAATAGGAAACCTTTTTCATAAGAGGAGGCTTGGGACATGAGCCAGAAATCTCACTCACTGTCTCCCAATTTATTCAGACTGAGTCATCAGATTTTCCAGGTTTCTCCACTCAAATGGCATGCTGCTTTGGCTAGGTTTAGATGGACACAGGTGGTACCATCTGCTGCAAGGCTTCCTGGTTTTGTTTGGTTTTGCTTTTTCTTTTTACCTCCTGCTCATAGCACAACAGCTCTTTTTCAGTATCTTACACTGGAGCACCACAAGGAACTGGTCTCCCATGGTATGGGTTTGGCCAGCTGCACAGTCAAAATGGACTGCTTCAGCTAAGAATGACAGGTTCTCCAACAGCTGGAGGCTCTTGCAGACTGACCCGAAGTTAAAAGGGAAGTTGTTATTTACAGGTGGCAGAAACCATACGCACAAACAGAGCAAGTGTGTAGGGATGCTCACACAACTTCAGTCTACCAAGGTTAATCTCCCTGTTTCTTCTCTCTCCACTGTCTTGATGGAGGGCATCCAGCCATGGATCACCTTCTGGAGAAGGAATCGATCTTTCCTGAACTGCTTTTTGTAGGAGAATCTCTCTCCCTCCCACACCCCACAGAGGTCAGCAAGGAGATTACTGCCATGAGGTTACATTTAGCTCTTAGCCTGTTCCACCCAATCTGAACGCACTTAACCACTTCCACCTTTCATAAGACACAATTTCTGACTTTTGAATCAAAATACTTGTTTAGAACAAAAGGACAAAGACCACCATGGATGTGTCATGCAGCTAAGAGCATTAGGACAGGTCAATAACCCAGCAAAGACTGTAAACAAACTCCTCATCTTGCAAGTGCCCTCTCAATCATCAGACAGCTGTGCCTCTATATTTGGGGTGAATGTTTCAGATACCATTATTTCAACAAGATGATAAACTCAGGCTTACCAGTTGTGTCCAAGAGCAGAATTTTGCAAGTGGACAATGTGCTGCCCCTACACTACAGCTGCCGGGGGACTGTGGTTTCCAAAAGCTTCAAGGAACAAAGCACGGCACGTCCCGCAGCGCCTAAAGCTGATGCCGCCCTAAGTAGGAGTAAGAACATATTGAGTGCTTTTCCTTTTTTTTTTTTTTTTTTTTTTTTTTTTTTGCTTCTAGATCTAAAAACAGCTCATAAACCACATTTCTTTGAGGGAGGCTTTTGTTTGTTTGTTAGAAAGGGCAGGCACCGGGTCAGGGATAGAAAGTTGTACTATCCGGTTCCCAGACACAGACCTTAACTCCCCGGAGCCTTCAGCAGTATGTAGCATACGGAGCAGATACTTTTCATATAGAGTCGTGTACGCTGGTGGCACTTTGATCTTTGAGCTAACAAGCACAGAGCACTCGACAGGATGGAGCACGTGGGGTAACGCTGCATCCTGCTTTTCTGAGCTTCGTGTTGAAAATGGGTCTTCAGATTTCAGTGCTGGGAAGGCTACGTTACAACGCTGAGATCGTGTCCATATGGAAACAGGATATAGAATTTACTATAAAAAACTTATGGGTGATATCAAATGTCAGCTTAAGACTCTAAACACTGCAGTATATTTACATCTCTAATTAATTCCAATATCTGACCAATGCTGTTATCTTCTCTCACTTTCAGCTTTCCAGCTGATGCTGCTCTTTGTCATCTCCATTCCGACCTCTCCACCTCCTTGACCTCAGAGACAATAGCTCCACTTCTAGCACATGAACTCCAGAGTTTCATGACTGATCTCCTTTCTGTCTCCTCTGCTTGGCTACCACAGGCTTAGTATCCTCCTTGCCTTGAAGCTGCTCAACATAGCTCTACCTTCAATACACTTCAGTCTGACACCACCTAACTCTTTCTTTGTTTCTAGTCAGTCCAACATCCTTTTGACTTCAGTTTTATGCACTATGAGAAGACCTTGGACAATTCTGTGCTAGAATTAACAGAATATTAAAATAATAATAGAATTGTTTAATATCACTGGATATACTTCAAAAGAACAACTGCTTTCACTCAGCCCTTTCATTCTGTTCTTCCTGGAGTTTGTGGGGCAAAAAGAAAAAAATAAGTTACAATAAAAGAGAAAAAAACCCACACTTGCTGAAGTTTTCTGTTCTTAACATTTAAAAGTCTCAGACCAAAGTCTGGGTTTTACAGACACACTATGAGTATGAAGACAAGCATAACCCAAAACTGAAATCCCCAAATTTGTGCTCCATTACGCTTCATGAATATCCTTCACTGTAGTCTGAGAAGACTAAACACCTTATTTTTCACAGGCCTTTCCAGAGAGATTTCTTAAATGCAGAATTAAACACATTAACCACAAAGTACTTATTTCTCTGCTGTCCCTTCTGACCACTCCAGAAACTCCACCTGCTTTTACAACAGTATGTCACTGCAAAGATCAAACAAGAATCGTGCCTGATGAACTGACAACAAGTAGAGGTCCAGCACCTTGCACGAGGGCAAAACCCGAAGCAAGCACCAGTGAAGGAGAGGTGAGTAATGCTTTTTCCAGCCTCTAAAGATTCTCATTTATCAAACCTCACAACCAATCCTTGACAAAATTGTTCCCTGCCTTGTCACTCACATAAGGCAAAAGGGCTCCTCTGTGACCAGCACCGAATGCTGATCCATACTGGTTAAGCTCCCTGGCCACTCAGCACAAGGATTGAATCCAATGCAAGCAACAGAGAAGCAACTACAATTTGAGAAACGCTTAAACCTCAATTCCTCATCTTCCAACACTATATTTAGCTTGGAAACTTTACAAGAATAAGGATACGAAGAAATTGTATCTGTAAGTTTTAAGTCTTTGCAAAAAAAAGCTATTTTTGAAAGATTTTCAACTATGTGGCATAAACAAGATGCCTGACAGTGAGGTTTAATCCACAGAATTTTACTGGCACACATTTGGCATGGCCAGTGTAACTCATGGGTATTTTGATTGCAGATTAACATGGTAGTCCTAAACTCGTACCATAAATGCAATGCTACACAGTAATTTTAACTATATTGGTTACCTGTGAATGCTAGATAGCAAATAGGAAGTGCAGACTTTTAGCACTGAAACGGTTGTATGTTCTTTGGTCATGAAAAAGGAGCTTTTTACAAATCAGCTGTAAAAAATTATGTCCAAGTTGTCTTTAGTTTCAGCACAGCTGCAACAACCCTGGCTAATCTATGTGAAAAAGTCAACATCATATGCAAGTGAGAGGAGATCAGAATTTTTCTATGTATTAGATGAACCAACACACATTATAGATACCTCCATATATTTATTTTTTATCTCCAACTTGAGTTCCAGGGACTTAAGGTGATACATTCAAAATCATAAACAGTGCAGTCTATGCCCATGACATTTCACATGCCATTTGGTAAATGGTTTCTAAAGGAATTCTGTGAAAAGCAACTTATATCACAGTACAGGAGGTTTACACATGCCAGTGTGGGTGTCTTGACAAACCTGGTAGTTTCTCTGTACAGCCAAGGGAAAAAGGTAGGCTCTTCCAGAAGGCAATAGAAACTGGGTTTCTAGCTCTTACTGTTAGCTAGAGAGGGATCCCAGTTCCTCCTGTTAGGAGTCTGATCGCTTAAAGCGAGTATCTTCATCATGTACTGAAACAACATCTCCTTAATTTTGTGCCCTTGGGCTAAAAAGGACTCCGAAGTTAGCAAAAAGCTATCAATTTCTTTACACTGATACACCCTGCATGAACTTAGAGAGACGGTAATAAAGAACCTCTCTTCAGTAGCTTAGCAGGGTCTTAGCAGACTTTCAACAGCTGTCTTATTAGATTTTTCATCAGGCACTTTGCTTTTTCCACATCTGTCAGGAGACCAGAATGGACTTCTCAGAAGGTTGCCTCAGCAGATCTTTAATTTCTAACTCACGTGGCTCCCCGAGCAATAAAGGCTGCCTGCAAGCAGGAACCCAGTCTCTGACTATTAAGTAAACACTTCCCACTTGTAGTCTAGCTGAAGGTTAATCATCAAGTAGTTTACAAAACACGTGTCACTTTGGAGACCAAAGGTGAAATCCTACAGTCACTGAAGTGAGAGTTTCCACAAGACCAGAATTGATGTCCTTAACACGCGTGTGCACATTAATGTGTTCACACAGGAAAAGGCTACAGGAGCAACCAACATGCTCTTATGCAAAGCCAATAACTACTCACACTTACACTTTGATGAGCCTATTTAACTAGCCTTGCTCAATTAAAATACATTTATATTTATATACCTTAAGGTCCCAAACAGACAAGAGCCTTTATTGTCCAAGAGGCAGAGCATAATATAAATCCAAACGCTCTTTGTGCTTGCTCTTATACTCTCTTGGATGGCTTTAGACAGCACTTTTGCAGCATGTGAGGACAGTGAATTTTCCTCTGAAGCCTCCCCCCATGTTCTGACAAACAGGGCCAAGGCCAGCCCCATGACATGCTGCCTCCATGCAAGGGGCCTATTTGTCCAACCCAGCAATGGTCTCCCAGCAATGTGAGATGCTCCCATGTCATAAGCATCACCCAGCACAAGTGACAGGAAAGAGACTGCTGCTACACAGTACAAAGTTTACTCTTAGTTTTCTAGGAATAACACTTGCACATCCAAATTTTTAATTAACCCAATGTTCAAAATTACCCAAAGCTCACATTTCCAGTTATCCCTTCACTTTTCTTTTCCTGCAAAGTCCTAAAATGATATTGCTGTTTTCCTCTGGTCTCAGTTCTCTTTTTTTTTTCTTTTTTTTTTTTTTTAAATTTCTCCCTTTTTCCCCCCCTTCTTGGTTTTGGGGGACCTGGGAAGAGAAGAGGCATAGAGAGAAGTATATTGGAAAATCAACCAGACTGCCATCTATGTTTGTGTTGACTGTAAAAATCAACATAAACATAGATCAGTTAGACTAGTTTGCATTCACCAGCAGTTTTCAAAGTACTGAAGTAGCTCAATCATTTCAAAATACCAGTATGTATTTCACTGACAAGAATTATTAGGACTCTAGTGTTATTCTGGCAATGTGCAGACTTACAGGTAGCTCTGTGCTCGCCGTAAACATATTCTACAGCTGCTGCTTTGGCTTAAAACAACCCCAGCAACACCAGCCACCCCCGCTTCACAAAACACAGCTGTCATCTACTAACTAAAGAACACAAAAATTCACCAAAATTGCCCTACAACCACTACTGTTCCATCCAGGTAAATTGCAAGACACCCAAGGACACTGCCTTCAGAGCCTCCTGCCTCAAAAAAGAAAATCAGTACCCGCTATATTACATCCCCCCTTTCTTCTTCATGTCATTGAAGGCATTTCACAGGCAGTTCTATTTCTGAGAGCACTGATTTTCCATCGATCTGCTCTGGCCTGGATTTGAAATGGGATACTACATGAAACTGGATCCTGGGAGCCTCAAACATGCCCAAACTTGCACAGGAAGTTAAACAAAAAGAAGGGTTTTTTAAAACACAGGGTGCTAAAAAGTGATTTTAAAATGCCCTCAATTTCTCTTGACTGGAAGTAATATATTACCTCTATAAAGTCTTTTATATCATGCTACCGGAATGCTTTATTATTTATACTATGGCATTGGTGCACACCTCACCTTAGAAATAGGCATTTTAATAGTCAACCAAAGTGATCCAAACCACCAAGGTAATTAAGACTGCCTTAAAATTTGCTTCACTACCTTTCCCCATACATCTACCAAGTTATGGCCCAGTCCTTCAGTTGCTTCATCACGTAGTCAGTGGGAGTGCTCACAGAAGAATTTGAAGGTTTACTCCCTAAATTACAAAATGAGGCCTGCCTTATTGAAAAAAGGAGCAGGCATGACAGTGGGAGTGTGAAAAAGAAGAGGGGAAAAAAATGCTAAGTGTAGGAAGGAAAAAAGATTGTTAAACAGGGAATAAGGCATGGATGTGAGAGAATAAGTGACATAAGGAGACAGCAGCAAAGGATGCTGTGTAAAACAAGAGCAAAAGCACAAGAAGATGGAGAACTTCTGAACACTGTAGAGTTTTCAATGCTTTCACAAGACACCGGACATAGAAGAAAGTGCAGGAGGAACAGTTAGAGATAGCAGGTTAGAGTGGAGAGCCAAGACCTTTATTTTTAATTTTTATTTGAAAAGTAAGAGCCACACAAGGTTTCCTTTCCACTCCTTTTTCATCCCCTACCAGGATGCCAGTTCCTCCAGAGCAGTGCACAAGATACTGTGAGGATTCCTTGCATGGTGAGTCAGGCAAGCCTTGACAGAGCCCAGACAGAAGGATCCGTGATGTTCAGGGTGTCTCCTTTGATTGCAACTGATTTTCCCCAGTATAACCCACTGCACTGCATATTTTATTTCTGATGTTTGTTTCTAAAAATGCAGAAAAAAAATTACTGCAAAGACTGGTTTGAAACTGGAGTAAAATTTCATCTTTCCCGCTGAGAAATGTGTAAACACCAGAACCTTCTTATTAATACCACAGTGACCTGGCTGTGCCTCTGGCTGGCCAGATCAGAAAGCATCACAGCAATCCAAGTTTAAATACCATGGATGTCTCATTTGTCTGTCAAAACCAAGGAACAAGACAATTCTGTGTAGCTATCAGCAATATAAGAAGACTGCTCTCCTTCAAATCAGGCAGAAGAGCTCTTCTCATCTTCAGTGCCTCTCAGGGAATCGGCCTCATCTCCCCACCCCCCCACTTGCTTCCTCTGCGAGCCATTTTCCTAATCTGCAGTCCTCCTAAGCTGGGAACCAGACCCCCTGCCTTGATTCCCATCATCTGCACCAATTTATGTTAGCAAGCAAGGTCAGCTGGCCTCCTGCACATCCAAGGAGCCCATACACTCTGACACTGTGCCCCTTTTTAAAAAAACAAACAAAAACGGAATCAAAAAAAAAGCGCGACAGTCCAGCAGAGCTTTGCCTGCCAGGTTCAGACTTGCTCCCTGCCCTGTGAGCTTAACCTACCTGCTGCTGCTGAGCACAGACAGATCCTACTTTGGGAGCAGCTGCTGGTCTGGTGGGCAAAGCCCTCCTCTGCAAATAATTCAAAGGAATTTCTAGGCTGGGGGAAGGGTGCAGGCTTATTGTTTCTATCTCACTAGGAAAAATACATATATTATGGTGTTTACTTTTTAAAAAGAAATCATTCCAAGCTGTGGTAGGAGCTGGGGTCAGGCTGATACTGCCCTATGTTCAGAGCAAGTCCCGCTGGGCATCCATGGAGAATGGCCAGGCAAACATCCTGCTGATCTGATGGTCCAACCAACTTCAGTCCAAATGACTTGCTTTTTTTTTTTTTTGCCTTTTTTTTTTCCTTTTTTCTTTTATCTTTTTTTCTTTTTCCTTTTTTTTCCCCCCCATTAAACCTCTTTTTTTTTTTTTTTTCATGTTTACAGAGGAAACAAGCTACAGGAAAAAAAATACCTGTTTTTCCAGTACAAGCACTTTTTCTCCACCAGCGGAGGAAACCGCGTTTGGATCCACACGAAGGGAAAGGCAATATTTATAAAGGAAGTTCCCACACTTCCTCTCCAAACAAATCACTCCTGGCTGGTTTTGCAATTACAGCCCTACTGTAAAGAGCAGAGAGGAGGAGAAAAAAAGCCCATCGAGCATATTATTTCCTTTTAAAGTCACTTGCCTGTGAAAAGGCAGCTTCCGGAGAGGGAAGAGTTAAGCATCCAGGACAAACTGTCAAGTTTTCAGTAACTAATTTACTCTTCCTGGAGGCCTGGAGGAAATCCACAGCCGCCACAAGTATTCCTTGCTCGCTTGAATACTACTCTTTGTGAAATGGATTTTAATGGCCATGCGAAGTGATCCAAACCGCAGATGTAATTAAAGCTGCTGAAACTGGCTCCACGAAAGGCTGGGAAGCGCCCCGCACCCGTCTGGGGGCGGTCGGCGCAGCCTACGCCGGGCAGGGTGGCGGTGACACCGGGAGGTCTCGGCCTCATCCTGGGCCTCATCCTCTCCGTGTCACTGCCGATGGGACGGATCTCACTTGCTGGGAGGGCAGCAGGGGTTTTAAAAGGATGGAGGTGTGTGGTAGGAGATGGCCAGAGCGTTGCCTGTGCCACCAGAGACCTGTGCAAGCCCATGTGGGACCTCTGTGGAGGGGATGCTGCTCCAGCCTAGTGCAGTACTTGCTCGTGCCCCGTTTCCATTCCACTCCTCGGGAAATAAAGCAGGTCAGGGTGCTACCACTCCACCACCTCAAGCCCACTTGTAATGCTGCAGCATTAAAACCCCTTCTCATCTATGGGAAAACTATTTGACATGGAATATTTCCCTCCACGCACAGCAGTCGGTCTGTAACCCTAGCATAGGAAGCAGGTTTTTTCTGACAATTCACGGTAAATCAGCTTCCAATTTGAACCCATATAGTTTCATTTCTTCTGTGGTGATTCAAACTATCAGCCTGCCCGGAAAGTCCGTGGCCCCCTGATATTGAAACCTCTGTTAGACCCGTACCCAGTAAAGGAAGAATAAAGTTTTCCTGAAACTCCTATCCAAAGCGTGGGAGGATGGAAAATAAGATAAGCATATCTTGCTTAAAATAGTTCTTGAGATGTGATTGCTTTGGCACTAACTTCTCCCTCCTCCTTTCCTCCCCTCCTCAGCCACGCTGAGGTGTGAAAGGCTTTGGAAACTCCCGACCCTACTCTGCATTTTTTTTGGTGTTTAATTTTTGATTAGAACACAATTGGATTTGGACTTGATTAACCTTTCATCCAGAGAAAATCCCGCACCTTTGAGTTACTAATTCCATTTGATAACAGCTGCAGAAAACTACCTCCGTATTTCTGAAGTTAAATCATTGCCAAATTCTGTTTCCAAGTGCCAGCTGCCAAGAATAAGGTTAAAGAACTTCACAAAACAATTATATTTAAATTATTAATTAAAACCACTTGGAATATTATTATTAAAATCAATTAGTTTAGCCAAAGAGATCTACAAACCCGAAACAGAGTTATAGTGAAAGAAATTTATTGGCTGATGAATAATTAATAACTCTCTTCATTTGTTTCACCTCGTGTGCCAAGTAGCATAAAAGAAAAATCATTACCATGAGTGGATTGCAGAGCTAACAGAGATCATCACACATTTATAATCACTAAACTGTTTAAATGAAATGTTTGAAGGGCAAAAAGAACCTCTGCAATCTTAGGTTCAGAACAAACTAAACCCCACAACTTTGTCCAGCTGCAGCAAACAAGGAAAGAAAAGTAGACCTGCCTCTTTGGTTTGTTTGCCATAGGTAAGCAGCAAGATTTGTCATCAGCTGTGAGAAGCGAGATACTTCTCTGAAACCTCTGTCTTCAGTCCTGAGAGCAAGATTCATGAAAGCAGTTGGCCTGACAGTTTCTGGAAGCCAAACACCACAGCTTGGTTATTTACCTCCACCTGCTTACCGTGGAGGTACGTGCTTTTTTCCACGCACGCACTTTTTCCTCTCAGCCATCGAAAGAAGCATTCTTCTAGCCTGACATGCTACAGGTCCCTTAGCAAAGCACATTCCTTCTTTAAAAAACAGTGGGTTTTAGTAAACAACACACAGATTTCCTGGGGATTACCAGAACTACATAGCTCTTGTTAAACAGTGCTCCAGTGACATAAAATGATGTCAGTGGAAGAAGAGCATAAATCATTCCTCCCTTCACATCAAAAAAAGCTTAGCATGTTTTAATTGATAGCATTCCTTAATTATGCAGGTTGGAGTGGGTGGGAATCAATAGGGTAAAACACAAGCAAATGGTCCTTGTCATGTTGCTGGTGTGACGTCAGTCCACTTTCATCCTATGATGAAAACCATGTATATCCAGTTAAACCTTTATGCCGTTTCAAAGAAAAAGTTGGATTTTTACATATTTGGTTTTATTTTTGAAAGGACACAGAGTGTCTTTCCAAGGAAATGTCAGAGATTAAAAAAGTGCCTGTGATGGGAGAACATTCATTGTCTTTTAAATGCTGAATTTCAGCAGAGAAGTTAGGAAATGAGGTAGGTGCTTTATCCAAGGGCTTCCTGCAGGCTCTGTTACCAGCTCCTCTGCTTCAGGCAACAACGGGGATATTGTCACAGCGTGAAAACACTGACTTTGCAATGCATTTCTGCTCCAAATGGGAGGCTCACCTGTCTTCCTCAAGACAAAATATGCCTTCTCCCTTTCCTCATTACATTACTTTCTCTGCTCCTTTTTTGGAGTGCTTTTCCACACAGTTTTCTCTGAAAATTGTTGAAAACAGAGAGATTGCAGCCTGTAACATTAGACTTGAACTTTCTACCTCCTGACATCAGCAGACTCAAAAAACTAGACAAAACAAGCTGTCCCATTTCTAGACATTGTCTGTGCACTGATCTCAGAATTGAAAACCTTTCTGGTCGCAAATGATAAATGATGTGACTTCTTCCATGATAAATGATGCGACTTTCTCCAAACAAAGCTTAGCCAACTGTGTCATGCAAAGCCTGCCTTGCCTTGCTTGGGACTTTCTCATTCATGGATAAAGTACAGCCACCAACTCATCTTTAGTTCTGAAGGCAACTGTGGTTCCACATAGACACTTCCAGAAGAAGAATACCATTTACCTACTATTGTTTTGTGGCTAATTGGCCCTGCCTCTCAGCTAACACTAAAGCAGTTAAGTGGTATATGGAAGTGGTTTGCGGCTGGTAACTTGGGAGCATCTCAGGGCTCCAGTTCCCACTCAGCATGATCTGCCAGACCCATCCCACCCTGACAGCTTAGACAGGTGACCGGTTTCCAAGACCGGTCATTCACCAGTGGCTGAGAACAGGCTCATCTTTCGCACCATGTGAAAAAGGGAAATCATATTTATACACGTCCAGCCTCCCAGGTTAGCTTCATTTGTTTGATTGAGAATGTGACATACGTGCAGTCTTGCCACATGTGTCATTTGTGGTGCTAGGGTAAAAGCCTGATCTCTTTGCAAATAAAATCCTGAGATGCACCCAGCTTCACTCCCTGAATCTTCCCCCTCATTTCTCTCCTAATATAAAGGGAGCATTATTATCTTAAATGAATTCACTTTGCAGAGTGGGAAGTACCTCTTAGGGTACTGGAATGGATGGATTGTCCAACCTGGGAATGACCTGTCTTTCCTTCCAGCACCTCTGCTTGCTGGGTCAAAACAGACTGGTGCTCTTCCCAATTCTATGCCTTCCACCAATGTGCGCTGCCACCAACCTGTTAGCACATATCTTTCATATCTTTGGAACAGATGGAAGTTTTGAGATCAATTACACTCAGTTTCACAGTTAACCCAATCCCAAGCACAGTGTTGTCACCACAGACAAAAGAGCCCACAGATCTGCTGCACATCCCGGTAAATGTTAGCTCTGTCTTTGCATTGATGAAGTACTTAATGGGCAACATCATGGCTTAAATATTCGCCAAACAAGGCAGAATTTTTAAAAAGCAGCACTAGTTCACTCTAAGGAAAAACAACCTTTTGAGTGAGAAATGCCCTCTGCTCCGCTGCATTTGGGCCTCAGTGGCCACAGAGCTGCATGTAGGAAGTGTGAACTGGAAGTGATGCCAGAAAGGCAATGCTGCGGTCTTGCTGGCATGAAAACTATCACTTTTGTAGTCTATGCTGAAAAAAATGCCTGACATATTATAGTCCGGAACATGCCTGTATAGTCTTTGGTCATAAACCAGCCAGTTCTGATTGCTGGGTGTAGGCAGTAACTAAGGAACTAGAAACAAGTAGTTTTGCCTCTAATTACAGAGTGTTAATGGTGCAGCCAGACTCTGGGTGAACGTGATGGTTTTTTTCCTCCTCTGTGAAGAAGTTTCAGTCTGTCAGTAGTTCCTCTCTGCAGAAATAGAGTGTTAAGACACCACTCGCCATGCAGCCCTGGTCATGCAGCCCTGGTCGCGGGACACACGGCACCCCACGGCAAAGCTGCCTATAACTGGCATGCCTATCTGCCAATCTCACCTCTGAACTCAGGCAACAAAAGAAAGCATTAATCCACACTTTCAGGAATTCAATAGTCATTTAACCAGAAGGTCAGGTACCTAATGGGTTGTCAAGTTCAGGCTGTCTATCTGCCCGTCTTCCCAGCTCCCCAAGTTCCCAGGCCTTGACAGACGGTTCTCGGCAGCTGGGTACAGTGTTTTCCTGCCAAAGCACTATGAAGGCCTGAGCGCAGGCGGCCGCTTTGCAAAGTTAAGTTGGGATGAGATATTCTGGCTTCACTGAGGGGGTGTGTGTGTGTGGGAATAAAAAAAAGCAGCCATGAAAAGGTACACAGCAAACCCTGAGAAATATATTAAGGATACTTTTTGTTCCTGTATCACCACTACACTTTAATATGTTATAAATATGCTTTCAGATATCTGCATTATGCCTTTTGACTCAAACCATACTATGACTCCAGTAGTTTTAAGGTACCTCATAGCAAGGATATGCAAACCCCATGTGGCACTGATAGAGGTAGCGTGCACGGTCGTACGCGTGTCCCGGATCTTGTTCAGTGCCACAGGTTACAAGAGTGAAAAGAAAACAATGCTGCAGCTCCCAGAATTTTCCAGGAGGTAAGCAAGGAGGAGGGAGGCCTTTCCAGATTCCCTGGGACACGGCCTGCTGCGCATATTTGCTTTTGAACAGTCTCATAAAACTGAAACATTTTTTTCCAAACAGATCACAGGTCACGTAAGCTTCCCAGGGGATATATTGGTTACAGATGTTTTCATGCAATAAAATATTCTACTCAACCGCAGTATTTCTAACTGATAATGCTAAAGCTAAATTGCCCTTGTCTAATGGTGATGTCCCCAATGTACTCCATACCATGGTAAACACTGGCTTGTTACCATTTAGCCAACATAATATTTAATTTTTTAGAAGAGCATGCCGCAAAGACAATGTATTTCAAGTCTGCAAGAACTACAACATATGTTGAAGTTTGAACTTTTCAAAAATAAATACCTACAGTTCATTTTTCATGTATTTGTAGAATAAATTATATCTCTAAGTTTCAGCATTATCCTATCAATTTGCATTTTAAAATCATCTCATTTTTCCAACATGAGTAGTTTTAATAATTTTTCAAGATTTCACTCTTGAACTTGGAACTATTAAAAAAAAAAACCACAAAAAAAATAACACTCCTTGATTTGCTCAATGGTACAGGGCTAATAATGAAACATTCAATTTTATTTTTTCCTATCAGAGTTGTTAGGAAAGGTCATTGTGATGGCATCTCTAAAATGATTGGGTAGTTCAAAATAAAAATAATCTTTATAAAAAAGGAAAAGGGGAAGAAGGAGATGATTGTTTTCAAAATAAGGGGTATGTCCTAACAAGGATGGGTATGAAAAAGAGGGGAAAAAATGGAGAAAGGAAACTTAACTAGTCATCTACCATGACAAAGAGACTCCCCCAAACCAGGGAAGCTTGTGCTGTGGGCACTCTACCATGTCTCTATCAAAACTAGTAATGTGCACGTAGAAAAGACCTAAAGGCTCCATTTATATTCTCTTAAATCAGATCATTATTTAATAACTCATACATATTGCTGTTGGAATGGCATGTGGTTTTGCAGCTTTTTGTATTTTGTGGTAGATTGAATTGTATCACTTCTAAAATGCAGACTGATTGATTTTTAAAAGATTACATGACTGGGCTTGAAACATCCATGCCTCTTTCCTCACCTGCCATACTGGACCATCAAGATCCTCCCACTTGGATTTCAAATACCACCATTAAGAACAATGGAGCAAAGTGACTCTTGATGTGATATCATTGTTTCTGTGCTGCTGTTGCTTCAAGGATAAAGTCAACCTGTTCTAATTATGTCTTAAGAAAAACAGCCACCTTCTCCAAACTCTCCAATGCCATGATCCAGGTATTCACTGCTTTAATGCCAATGTTCAATGTTCAGTAAAATATTGCATCCTTTCTGAGCTAACTGTAATCACCAACCCTGACAAGCAATTTTTGCAGCTATCAAATTCAGATGTATGCTTGTGCTTGGTAAAGTAAAACAACATCATTTTGCATTGCTGTAGCGGTCAGAAGCAAGCTTTAAACTCTTGGTGGGAGGGAAAAAAAAAAGGGAGAATTTCCCCCCATCCCAACTGAAAGGATAACTTGGTCTCCAGCAAATCACTTGGGGAAAAATGTCGTTCAGATCAATGGAGATGCTTCCTAAACACAACAGGGGAAAAAAGGGATCTAAATGGCTATGATGGTGTTTGGAGGACATGGAGGTTCCTTGGTTCCAAGCAATGTGCCAGGAAAGTTTTACCTGGCAGACATTTTTACCATAGTCATGCTAGTCTGCCTATCACTCAACTTCTCAGCATATTTGATTAGCTGTGTATTTATTACAGAGCTGATGCGGTAATTAAGATTGCTAGCATGTACAGGAGGTGAGACTGATTCTCTGATGGCTCTGGTATTCAGGAGGGAGGTCACACAGCACACGAAATGCCAAGCAACATCCCTGCCATCAAGGACAGAGATAACACCCAGGAGAGGAATGAAGCGCTGCATTGTGACCAGCCACCCGCTTTCTGAAGAAAAGTACAAACCAGTTTTCTTAAGCAGACGCTCTCACACAGAAGCCAAATCTGCTGATATTTGAAAATTTTTAACTGCTTTAGCAGTTTTTAGGGTGGTATGACTAAGCAGCAGTAAGAGCAGTGGTTGCTGTGCATCAGTGACTTGAAAACACACAATGAGCCTTGCAAAGTCGAATGCTCTTTTCCTCTTTCCCTTAAACAGCCTCTAGCATGGTAACCACCAGCGATGTGCAGACATAAAGTCCTTTGAGATCCAGCATGCTGGGAAAAGTACCAGCTTTCTGGAATCAAAAGTACCTGGACACAGCAGCAGACCTGATCTGCCAGTGCTGCCCCCCAGGGACTGTGTTCCTACCTGTCTGCAGGATGCTGCCCATTGAGGACCAGCTACCAAGAAGTCTTCCATGGATTTCCCTTTTCCCTTGTTATTTTTGCTGGCTGCTGCAAAAAGCCTCAGCTAGCTGACATTACTCCCTGGGCAGCAAATCCCTATTTATTTTAGCGCATGTATCATGTGGGTAGCAGCAAAAAGCACAAATATACCAGCCTCAAAGCTCATCTGTGGGAGGGGTGTTAAGCAAAGCAAAACTCTTGAGAGATTCTGCAACTCCTGACACACATACGAACCTAAGTTGGCGGGGTGAAAGATTATTATTTTTGAATTAATTTTTTGTATGTTTTGTGATATCCTTGTCTTGCCCTGCTTAAGGATAGTGCTCAGAAAGCTGGCTAATTAAGATGCTCAACAGTGTCATTTGTTGCTCCTCTGCCTCCCTTTCCTGGCCCCTTTATCTGTGCAGTTTATATCATACCCAAAATGATGCGTTGGCTTCCCTGAATATTTTATTTTTTGACTAAATGCCTAATTAGCTCACCTTTTATTTAAAACCATCGCATGCAGCAAAATATTCCAAAATGGAATGTCTACTAATCTAAGCCCAAAGGTTCTGTAAAGGAAAGTTTAACAAATCCTAAAAATAGAAATGCATTCATACTTTTTTTTCCTTGCTTTAATTAGGCTATTTTCTTTTTTTGGGCTCGAATTTAAATATCCCACTGCAGTATCTTCAACTGCATTGCAGCAGTAGGAACCCCACGCACAACATGAGAGCCATAGGATGAAAGATTACTTGCCTTCTTAATTCTTCCACTCAAGAGACGAGTGTAAAGTGGAGTGACGCATCCCACAAAACAGAAGTGTTGCAACTAAATAGGATAGACTTCAGAAAGCTGGGACTCCCAGAAACAAATGAAACTTTCTGGTTGATTTGTGTATAAAGTGATCTTGTTCTGGCTCAAATCTATAGTCTTAACTGATGTGGAAGAAAACAGCATTGTGGCAGTCAAGGTGAAGGTGATGTAACTAATGGTATAGCAGCTAGACTGAGAGCAAGTCAGTTTGGAGTCAGCAGAGAAATATGCTCTATGGGGCTATTTGGGTGACATTACTTATGGCAGTCACAGAATCCAAGGTCATGCTTCCTCAAATACAGGTTAAACTTGTAAGGTGGTGAACTAATCTGGAAAGCAGCGACTTGAAGAATGACTTCAGGGCCCTGATGAGCCGCATCTAAAACTCTGGCGGAGAGGCAGTGGCTAAGACAATTAATGAGCATGGGGAAGACACAAAGCAGAAAACATCATTGTAGCACTTCAGATGAGCATTATTAGGAACAGACAAAGCTGAGGTTATCCAGGGTAAAGGGCTAGGCAGGAAAAATGATGTCTGAGGGGTAGACATCTCGACCTGCTGCCTGCTTTGCCTATGATGGAGCTGAGCTTCCTCCTGTTACTGCTGGCATAAATAGTGATGGGAGCAGATGCAGGAACCAGCTCCTTCCAGCCCTGATCATGCTCTCCCTCTCTTCCTCAGTTGGGGTAGCAAGCCCCAGGGTGAACTCATTTTACCCTCAGTCCTGGAGCAGCAAAAATCCAGTTTCTCTGGCATTGCTGAGATGCCCGGGACTGGTTCTGTCACTTCATACAGCATTACTGAGATGATTACAAGCTTACATGTCCATATCTGGCATCCACACTGCACAAAAGATGTTGACAAATTGGAAAGGATTCAGCATGGAGCTGCAAGAAGTATTCAGAATCAGGAGAAGATGCCCTAAAGCAAGAACCAGAAGTAATTCAGTCTATTTCGTTTCACAAAGAGAAAGTTCAGAATGGCTTGATCGCAGTCCATAAATACTTACATTAGTGAGAGACATTTAATAAAGGGCATAACAAGATACAGAGCTGAAAAATGGAACTTTGAGACAAAATTCAGGCTAAAAATGAGGGGGAAGTGTTAGAAATGAATGCAATTAAGTCACTGGAACCTTTTACATTTGCACGCAGGAAATTTGCCATCATCTAAAGTCTTTTTAAAAAATTGAGATTGGATGTCTTTTTAAAACGATATTATCTAGCTCATGCAGGTAGGCTTGAAGGCTGAGTGAAGTGGGGAATTTGTACAAGTGCATAATACTATAGCTGTGCAACCTAGATGATCATAATGTTAGAAAAACCATGAGCATGTATTTATTTCTTGAGTGGGACTACAAAATCCTATTTTTCCTGTATCTGCTTTAAATAAATAAACCAGCTTTGCTGAACCCAATCTGAACTCCTAACTTGAGTCTTCTGCTGCTGAAGTGATACGTGTCCAGTTTCCTTCTCCCTAATCCAGGAACCTGAAAGTGCTGTTGTGCTCTCCAGAGGCATTTCCCAGAAATCTTGGATCGTTCCAGCATGTGGGATTAAATGGAGGGCAGGGGCTTACCAGCTCGTGCTCCTTCACCCTGGACAACACAGTTATAGTAAGCAGGACAGAACAGGAGGTATGCTGGTGTTTAAACATTTGTCAACCCCAAACAAGTAAATAGTTTCACCAGGAGTGTGACACAGAAGAACTGGGCAAAGCAGAACAGCCTGGATATATCAGGTTTAAGCTAGTGAATTCCTACACTTTTAAAACCTACTGCCAAATTACTGCACACTTCAGTTTAATAAAGGAATTAACATCTCAGGAGCGGCATAATTTGACAGCAGCTTTTCTGACCAGTCCCTGAGCTTCAGGAATGATACCTGACCAGAGACAGACTCAAAAAAAAAAGGCACATTCTCCCCTCTGTTTCAGCTCCTCTGCTGAATTCTTTGCAAATCCATAGTCTTTTCTTTACCGCCATAAGAGGCATTTACTGTTTTTATGATCTCAGGATGGAAAAATATTAATCAGAAACAGCAGCAACAATTTCTTTTTCTTCTCAAATCTGTGTGGCATTAAGTATAATTACATAAATAACTGGAATGGCAGAAACAGACAATTGCTGGCTTTGTATGGGTATTGGAAAAGATTATACTGTTTTTATCATGTCTCTCAAATAATGGGTATCTTCCAAGTCTACTGTCAAGGAGACTGCTTGCTGCTTTAATGCTGATATGAAAATAATCTTGTAAAAATACTGAGAGAGGGTCTTTCCACATACTTTCCGCCAGCAAAGATTACTTAAATAAACCGTTTAACCTGCTATTGACCTAAAACCTAGTTACATAAATGTTTTAAAAATTACTTATCCATCTTGAGTAGATAAAAGTAATCTAGTGAAGTCAAGGATAACATAGGAAGCCCCTTAATGATGGCTGAATTCTCTGCAGCCTCTATTAGCATATGGTTTTTCTGCTAGAAAAGCAGATACAAATGAACTGCAAAAATACAGGCGTAGGATAGGTCTTCCTTTTTGTAAAGGACTGGAAATAGACAGATACACATTAAGGAAGTATGAAAACCTGCAAAGAGCTCTTACAAGGGGAATCTCAATGTTTTTTCCCCAGTTTTTCCACTATAAATATTGCTATACCTTCTTTTAGAACCAATAGTAAAAATTATGAGGCCATATGGAAGTTGAATAGGGAGGGTGTGCCTACCTGCACCTGAGCTAACATCACCTCAGAGTCAATAAAAACAAGTGCATAAAATGCTCCAGATTGCTGAACAAATGCTCAAAACCAACTGAGACAAATTACACCCAGTTCAGTGTGGATGTGCTAGAGATACAAAGCATTACAGTCAACCCATCACAATGTGGGCAAAGAGGACAGCGTGTTTATCAAGCCTAACGAAGGCCATCCCAGGAAGGCAGACAGCAGCTTTATCTACCAATAGTCCCTGATCTTTCACATCCTGGGTTTGCTGGCAGTGAGAGCAACCGCTCTGCTCGGTGGTGTGTAATGAGAAGAGCCTCCCGGGCATCTCGACTCTCCTCCCCTGCATTCAGGGTGGTTATGCCAGATGCAAGTTTGGAAGTCTTCAGCGTTTCCTCTGACAGAGTAAATGTTATGTTTTCCCAGGAACCAAACCAGTCATCTGCTCTGCTGCACTCTCTTGCCACCTGCATTTACTGGGCACGTAGGACGGGACGCTTGTGTTCCAGAGACTGGAGCTGGCATGTATGTAATGTTTTAGTTGCTATAGTATTATATGCAAGCCTTAAGGATTTTTTTTTTTTTTTTTTCCAGACAGATCATGCTTTCAGCATTTCCCTGGAAGGGAAGGTACCAAGGATATGGCACCTTTTCTAGAGACCCAAACAGCAGCATGCTGGAAATGGTTAGGATGCAGTTAACATTGCCCATGCAACTCCAAAGGGTTGCAGCCACTGCAGGAGGCATTTCCTGGCTATATACCTGCCCAAATATTGCAGCACTGAAAAATCAGGCCCGATACCATTTTTTCAAGGCAGGCAGATCATTTTCCTTTGGTACAGTTGTATTATTCAACCCCCCCCCGCCCCCATTAATAAATCTGTAGTCTCACCAGCCACATACATTTCTACCTCCTGAAGTGTTAAAAGAATAAACAAACCAACTTTTGATACTTCATAGGACCATGGAATCCTAGACAGGTTTGCGTTGGAAGTGACCTCAATGATCATCTAGTTCCAACCCTCCTGCCATGGTCAGGGACACCCTCCACTAGATCACGTTGCCCAAAGCCCCATCCAACCTGGCCTTGAACACTGCCAGGGAGTGGGCAGCTATCTGTCAATGAAGAGTGCAGAGAGGATCAAAGGAATAAAAATGCTAATTATGGTGCACTCTGTAACACCTCTCTCCTGAGCCAAGTGCTCTCATCACAATTAAAAAAAAATAATATTTGTAGGCTTTTCAAAAAATAGTTGTGCTTTGTCATAAGAAAACTGCTGGAGTTACTGGCTCCTAAGGGAACATACAGCAAGATAACACATCTTTCAATTTAGAGGGGAGCCCACTCTTCTGCCTTTTCTCAATCAATACCACATGGCTGTGAAGTATGTCGGTGATGAGAGAGGAAGGCCACTGTACTCTCTCCTTTCATTTAAAATGGAATGAAGTAGCATGCAATTACTGGCAAAACCACCTGCCACATATCAGCAGCACATTTGGATGGAGAATGGGGGTGATAGTACTGGTGAAAAATGATGGCTGAGTCTAAGCGAAAGTTAATCCTCCCCACTGATTCCATGGAGGGAAGAAAAATATAATAAATCAATAAATCCCTGCAGCTCAGAAAATTGTATCTTCAGTGGATGCTTACAATCCTTGTTGCACATAGGATAATTGGAAGAAAGAGGTTTTTAAACGTCTATGTAGTTATAACCGTATCTTTCATTCATCACTTCCCTCCTTGAAGAACTCATCAGCGTTTACTGGCGGTACCTTCCAGTGCACCTGCTTGAAGGATAAGCACTACTTACCACCAAGGAGCTAAAAGGTAGAGAAAATTACCTTCACTTCAGCTTCACTCCTTAAAATGGCTGTTCTGCACTTACTCAGCCTCCCTGAGACTTTTGAGTAGCAGCAAATGAGCAGACTGTTTTTCAACATGAATTCAATTATTAACTCTGAATTAAACAAGTAACCTGAACACAATGATGCAACTAATGCTCTTGAGTGGATATGTGCTTTCCAAACTCCAGATGTGTTCCTAGTACTCCTGTCTCACTGCACAGATTCAGTAATCACCGATACCCTTGTTATGGGGCACCTTCCCATTCCTTTCTCATGTATTACATTGTCTCAATTATACACACCCATATATATATATACATATATATATATATATGAATAAATACAGCACTTCTTAATGTAAATTGATAATCTTCATCTGATTTGATAGGCCAGTGAACCTTTAATACCCTGTCTAGGTGAAGAGGCTTGTTACTGCTGTGGTTTGGAAGGGAAAGAGGAGAGAATTTTCAGAGGGAAAACCCAATATAAGCTGAGCTGTTAGAGAAGGTCAAACCCTGGGAACAGCAGCCCTTCAAATGGTGATAACTACAGATAGCCTGTTGCTTACATCAAGAAAACAAGTATCATGACAAGAGTAGAATTAAATCTCTTGGACAGGAGTTAGTGCTATTTTAGGGGTCCAAGGATGTAGCTTAGAGCTGTCCATGAAGGATTTCAGTCTGTCACACACATAACAGAAATATAGCAATAGAGTGAAAATTAGGGCATCTGGGCATCAATCCTAGACTGTTTTTCAGGACACCTTTGGGCGTATGACCACATAATTGAGTATAATCCCATCTGCCTCCCACCTTCCTGGGTGTCCTGGTTTCGGCTGGGATAGAGTCGCCTATTTTTCTAGATGTGGCTGCTTCACTCTAGTGCCTTGCTCTGCATCCCTTCATATGGGTAGGAGAGATGGGTATGGAAGGAAAAACAGGGAGAGAAAAGCAGTGTCTCATAATCTCCCAGTCTCTCCCTCTCTCAACGGGTAATTGGCGATGGCCAAGCCCTATGAAAAGAGTCACAGTATTACAGGGTGTAAGCAGAGACTACAGCTGGCTGGTGAAGAGTAATTCACAAGACTGGTTATTTTGCTGTCAGGGTACAACTCATTGCTATATGCTACTTTGTATTGTGTATATCTTCTACTGCTTAGGTAAGCTCAAACATTAATTCTTATTTACTGTTTGCATTTCACACCAAATTAATTTCCACTGTATGCTTGCATACTTCCAGGACAGGAGGAGAAAAGATTATGCAGTAGATATTCATGTACCGTGGTGATGTGCATAATAGGGGAAAAATGGTGGGATAATAGAGGACGCAGAAGACTAAATTGCATATTATAACATTAAGACAGATGGTTTCCTGGGAGGAATATATATGGGTGTTTGCATTGCCTACACCAAAAATGTTCAGGAATTACAGGTCCCATCCTGCAGTTACCTCTTCTATCTAACCCATTCCAAGGCACGAAGAACCTGCCAGTAGAAAATGCAAAGCCAACTAAACAGATCTGCCTAGTTTCTTTTTCCTGAGTTTTATTGCAACAGTGGTTTTTGACTGAGAAAGAAATGTTGCTGTAATATAAACACTGTTATATACTATCTAATTATCTCTCTTTATCATAAAGTCATCAGAGGAGCTATTAAAGCATGGTCACCAAAATATTTGGATTTGGCTGGGTTTTAGAATATTAGTTACACAAACTTTAACTCTTGAAATAATACCAGCTAATGATTATGTGCTTCACTTGGGAGTTGAACACTTAAAGTAAAAAGCTGATGTCTGACAAATTGAAAGTAATTTCACATTGAAGTAAATTAAACGAATTTCCCAGATGTTGCTATAAGACGAGACTCGAGGAGGTGAAATGAAAGTCACTGCTGATGTATTCAGGCACTTACCATAAAGTTCCCAAGAAGGAAACATTTTAAAAGGAAACTGTGAAAAAGAGGAGAAATCAGAGGTGGGAAGTTTACAGTCCCGTTGACAGTCTTCATCAGAGTGTCTTGTGGCTGCTCTATGTCATTTCACAAGGAGTGCTCCGCATTTGTGCATGGGAAACATCATGTAAATACTAGAGGAAAATCAGTCTTGTTCAGAGGGTGTCAGGTGGTCAGAAGGAGCTGGTTCTCACTTACAGATGAGGTGAAAGAAGATAAAAATAAGATTCACAGGCCTATCTTTAATATGAGCTAGTTTTCAGTACTTCGTTGCGGCAGATCTCAGAATACACCTAGGATTTGGAAATCTCAATATCTTCTTTTTAAAATAGGTTTTCCTGTGCATAGAAATGTATATATCTATGACTTGGGCAAATGTTAAGAGCCAGCAGCATCCTCACATGAAAACCCTCAGGAATACAGTTACTTCCTTTCTTACCCAATAATTGACACTCCAGTGAAATAGCATCTGCTTCTTCTATACTCTAAAACAAATCAAGAGCCTACAAGTTTAGGAGGATGAGAAGGAAAAGTAGTTTACACACACCCCACCCCCCCCCTTTATTACGAGATCCCAGAGAAGCCTATATGCTCCCCTCTCTCCACTATTAGTTGCAGAGGGAAGCCCACACATGGGGTGCACAAACATGGCAATGCCTACAGACCAGCCAAGAGTGTTCTTCCGTTCAGGGTCATCAGGTATTTTCCATATTCTCTGTACTTTTCTCTCAGCAGTTTTCTCATCCAGCTTTTCATCTAGATTCCTGGAGGTGTTTGGGTTGCTATTCCTTCTAGGTATTGGAGATGCAGAAGCAAGAAAACTCTCCATATTTGACTCCAGTCTTCAGTATCACTCAGAGATCGGGATTTTACACTTTGGATTTGCAAGACCTGTTTGTATCAGAGTAACAAACCTGGCCGTGCTGACCTGTCTGGCTAATGTAGCTATTCCATTTTCCTTAGTTTGGTTTTTCTTTCCATAATTCACTAAATTACCATCCAATAAATTAGAAAAAATATTTTATTTTTAAAAGCAATTTCATCCTCTTAGTAGGATTACAGATTTTCTACAGTTTGCTCGGAAATCTGCTTTAAAGCACAACAGATGTCAACTTTTCATGCTAGACTAGCAAGAGCATCTATTCCATTCTCATGTAGTGACAAAGGCAATATATCAGAAAGGGGAAAAAAAAAGAAAGAAAAATACTTGAAAAGGGGGTTTAATTTCCAGAAAAAACCCACCCCAAAGTCTCTAATGAAATACCATGGGAGAAATAATATAAAGTTATAAAATCCCAAACCAACAAATGTCTTTGATAGTCATGTAAAAAGCTCAATATTTTGTCTAGACTGTTACTGCTGCAACACCAGCTTCAGATTCTTGGGCTACACCAATTTCACTCTCTTAACGTGAGGAAGATTGGTATCTTTATAGATTTGATAGCTACAGATAGAGCATAATAAAACAGATTCTCGACTTCAGATATGTATTTCTGTATGTTTTGGCAGGCAGGTTGACAAACTGCTCTATAAATACCTTTCCTATGCTTTGTGCTGCGTTCCTTTGGGTATGTCCAGCTAAACCACAGTGCTGGAATATTACCCTAGCCCTTCCCTTTAATGGTAAGAAAAAATTAGCATCTGACCAGCCCCTCCATTTTTAAAATATATAAAGCAGTGAGAGCAAACTATTCCAAATGAAGCCTTCACCAACACCTCTAACACCATAAATATCAGCAATCCTGGCTGGTATTGCAGCACGTCCTGTGAGACCCAACTGCAGGCCAATACTCATTTGTTTCACATTGCTCAAGCATAAACATGAATTACTGGGGTTTGCAACTAACCATGTCACACAGAAGTGGGTCACTTCAGCACTCCACAAAGGGACAGAAAGAAGCAGCCAAAACCCTCCTTTCTTCAATCTCCCTTTCTCTTTTTTAAGATTTCAGGATCATGCCTCATACCAAAGGATCCAAAATTTCTCCAAATTGAAAATAACCTTTGTAAGAGAGAAAAGCTAACCAAGTAACAGTGGGTACACCAGCTCTTTCTCTGCAATTCTCTTAACATGTTTTGTCAATGAAAGGAACTGCATCTTTTCCCAAAGTTTCATTCCAGTACAGCAGTTGGGTACAACAGACACCAGACTTTTTCTCTAGCACAACCTGCACCTGAAAAAGGAATACTTCTGAACAAGAGAATCACATGCAAAGGTGCTGAAGACAGAAGACAATGAGAACCCTACAACATTTCACAATACTATACATTCTTTTGTTACCCTCAAAGAATGCATCTCTGGTTACAAGGTTGATTTACTCTTAGCGATAGTCTGAAGTACCAATAGTCAAAAAATGTAAGCCATATATCAAAATACTAATTTTTAGACATTTTAAAGTTCTCAAAAAGAGAAGACCCCACACTTACCCGTTCAGGATAATGATGTTGTCACAGACTCTCCTCCTCACTGTCATAATTTACAAGGAAGGAAGAAAATCCCGAAGGAGGACGGCACTAAGCAGAACTGAAACCCACAAGTATATTTTCTTCTAATAGCCACTGGCTGTTTTTTTTGTTTTTGCTTGGGTACTGACGCATTCCCTTTCATATTCCCTTCTAAAAGCTGCTGTGAGCACATCACCGTAACTGGATGACAAGGTGACCTTTCCTTGGTGAAAGGAAACAAAATTTTGGTCTCTGGTACCAAGACCTATAAATGCATTTCCTTGCTTTTGCTGGGCTATACAAAGTTAAAATACATAAAGGAAGGATGTTACCTTCAGATAACAGAAATAATAAGGAAAACAAGAACAAAATTTGAAGACTTCTGTGAAAACTTTAGTCTGGACAAACAAGGGACTCATTTTTACCTCCAAAAAGGTTAAGGTCACCCAGACTAGCACTCACAATTTCTTACCAGGGGGACAAAAGAATACACCACAAAGCCAGTAGCCCACGTATCACAATTGGCAGCTGGCTTGAAAATGCTCAATTGACGATGAAGAATGAATTACCCTTATGTTTGAACAAAAAAAACCCCAACCTGATCTCACCAGGCCAGAAGCACAACCACATTCCAGGCTCAATGTGTGACAGCACACAGAAAGCAAGTTTCAATTTATTCTGCGCATTTGAGCACACACAAAAGCCTATATGGTTCTCATTAAAATAAAAGATATCCCCAGACTTCTAAAAGAGCACAGAGTGATTTAGGATCTTACTCTTATGAAGAAGAAATAGCTTACCCTCCCTGTTTGTTGTGCTTCCTCCAGATCTAGGTTTTAAGTCACCAATACTATTTTCATATCTATAAACAACCTCCAGTGGATTAAAGATCTTCCCTTATTCCTTCCACTCTTTTTTTAATGGAAATTTCTTTGACAAAGAGCAACAAAGCTTTCTCTCTGAAAGAAAGAGCACTGCAGATACACACCACTTTTCAGCAAGGACATTCAGATGCAGCTCCGCAGAGTTTACTTAGATTAGCTTAACAATGTTCTCAAAAAGGAGCTATAAACCTTTCATGAAGGGTAGCTGTAGTGGTGGAAGAGGTTTAACAAGCTCATTCATTAATGACCGGTGTCTTTGGGGCTCTCCTTTGGTGGGCCTTCAAGCAGCAGGTGTTTCTGCCCCAGCTTTTCTCCTGCTTTACATAGTGTCTGGCACCTTCACCTTGTGCGCCAGGCCAGCCAGTGAGCTGGGCTCATCCACCAGACCTCGGTGAAAGGACAATTACACACTATGAGACAGAAGGAACAGAGTATCTGACAAAAAGAATTTGCTGGATTGCCCTTTTCTGCATTCACGAGCTTGCTCTTCTGTATATCCACGTGGAAAAGCGACTGTGGTGTAAGTACACACAAGGCAAAGGCGGTGTGAGATGTTTCACCACCACCTTAAGTAGGACTGATTAAGTAAACAGTGAAGAACAAAGAGCTCGAAGGGCAAGTGAGGGCAATAGGTGTCTATTTAATATCGATTAAAGAAAAGGCACTGAGGAATTATAGAAGAGGGCTACGCATAAGAACGTCTAATGTGACCGCTTTATTTTGGGGCTTAGACCCTCTACCTGTGAAAGGTTTTCTAGCTGGAACATCACCAGGCCTCGCAGAGCCTGCCGCCTGCATGTCAGGGGAGCTAGCAAATACGTTTTGAAATGCTGGGCAAATGAGTCAGAAGGGGTTGAGAGGCAGCAGCAATCTAAGGCCGACCTAAGTGCACACAACAGAAATCAAGAACCAGTCCCTTTGCATTAGCTGTAGGTGTTTATGGAAGAAAATTATGTCAGTGTTCATCATGTTACAGGAAGCGTTCTGGATTGATTTGTAATTAAACGGGAAGCTTAATGCGTATAGCTGCTTTAAAATTATGCAGTTACAATTTAGGCAAACTATTGTTTTAATTTAATTAAAAGCTGGTGATTTTATTACTTTGCACATAATATGAATCTTGAAGGGGGAGAAAAAAAAAAAAAAAAAACAACCCGATGAAATGAAATGAAAATTTTGCTTTCTCATTCTTCTCCCCTCCAGCGGGCTTAATTCAAATGCTATTACTAGGCTTTTGCTGACATATCATCTAAAGGCAAGACAGAAAGGACTGAAAAAAAGTGTTTGGCAAGATGGATAATTAGCCCTAGTTAAGGGAGAAGCTCCCAAGAATTGCACTCCTAAATATTAAAGAGAACATTAACTTAGTCAGGACTACAGGAAGCACTTCCCTGTTTGCCACCTGCTACAAAATAACTAAGAGCAAAACCTGCTATAGTAACATCAGTTCTTACTGGACTGCTTTAATGGATACTTCTGGTTTGTTTCGCTAACAGGAGGGTAACTATCTTAAATCTTCAACGTGATTTGTAAGATTCTGAAGAAACAAAAGAAAAAAAAGTAAATGAAAGTGAAAGGAAATGCCTGGCTAGAGTTTGTCTCACCACTTACAACATCCATTTTTCCTAAGGAGAGCCAGCAGTGGTGCCGGTGGCCACATCACCTCTCATTAACTCCAGAAAATTATTTTGCAAAGTAAGAATGCCCTTGTGAGCGACAGAGATGCATTAGGTCTCTCCTCGGGAGTTACACATGAACTGTATACTCCAGTGATACTATAGGAAATCTATACTCTAAGAGACAGTCCACTGCAGCCAAAGGCACGCCTTGCAGCAAAACAAAACAAAACAAAAACCAACAAACAAATCAAAACCAAACCCAGAAAAATAGAGCAGTGAATGTTCACTAGCAAACAAACTACCTTGGAAGATGTGGGAGAAATACTAAGATACCATGCTGACCACAGCAACGCAGTTAATCTTTCCATCCTGGGCACCGAGCCCTGGCTCTGTCATCTTTACAGCCTTCACCTGCGTGTGGGTCACTCCAAAAGGCAAGGTGCATTCCAAGGAGTGTCTTTTTTTTTTTGTGTATCCTTTTTTTTCTTTTTTTTCCTTTTCTTTTTAAATGAAAGACATAGGGATTGGTTTCTCTTCCCCTAGCAAATAGCTCTGAGCTGGAATGCAGAATAAATGTCTGAGACTCCTATGTGCTGGAGGGTTTAGCAGAAACCCAGCAGTCTCAATATAAACCAGATGTGTCACAACAAGTTTTGGGTGGGGAAATGTGTTTGCTCGGGGTATGAGAGCGCTCAGGAAGGATTGCCTCTTACAATACAGGCACAGTAACAATTAAGGAGAGGAGGGAGGAGGCTCCGCAAAAGCTTGCCAACAGAAGAACTGATGCTGACTTTCTTTAAAGCACCAACATCATTCATTCTTCAATACTTCAACAGGGCCCCAATGAGATATGTGCAACATTTAGTTCACATTAAATACATGCTCTTCCAGAGCAGTGCAGAGCCAAGAGCCCCAGAGACCTTGAAGCATTTCCACGAGGGCAGGCGGGATAAAGTGTGTGATGATTTAGCTAGGAAAATCTGGAGTAGCCCAGGTTGACTATGATGTTCAAGTTGTCATGTCCTCCCCAAAACAGAACACAGAAGCTGGATTTAATCCTCAGCAGATACATCTCACTAGCTACACATAATTCATAATTATTCTCTTATGACGTAGATGTGCAAGGCACTTAAAGAATATATGCCTGCCCCAAGCAATCCAAAAATCTCATCTAGACATAATTAGGAGCAGGCAAGTACTTAGGGAAATTAGTCATTAGTTTGCAAATTCAGACTCTGTTCTCTCAGCTACAAGCCTCCCTTCGGTTTAGTTCACTCCCCCCCCCCCCATCCCCCCCTTTTTGCGGTGAAAGAGCATGGGCATGATGTTTAACAGCAGCAGGAATTTGGGAGTCCCTTCATAAATCATACCACAACAATTAGTTTTGTTAGGTGACGTAGAAGGGAGAAAATGCTAGGGAAAAAAACTATTTCTAAAATGAATCAGAAGCAAATCAAAACAAAGCAGACTAGCAGGACTGCTCAAAACCTAAAAAGACGGAAATCCAGGATGTAGATAGATGTCAACAGAGGAAGGAATGGAGCAAGGAGAGAGAAATTTTTCTCCTCCTCCCACCCACAAGTTTTGAATTTCAAAATAATATCCAAATGAGCTCCCTTCCAGACAGCGTAATAAGCACATGGACCCACCTGCACCAGGCAACCTCTCCTTCCAAAAACTCTGCACACATTTCAGGCCCAAAACAGAGAGAGCAGGCAATTGGCAGATGAGAACCTCTGTCTGAAGGCAAAGATACTCAAAATCCCACTATCATATGATGGAAATACACAACTACAACAATGCCAATCAAGATGGTAAGTGAAAACCCCCACTCTGCTGAGTTGCAGGCTGAACTTGACTTTCTTGTCTCAGATGTGTCTGCCAGCTCAGCATTACCACATCATCCTACTTCTTTTTTTACATAAGGGGGAAGCTTGTAAAAAGGCTAGAGGGATGGATGCTGGAGGTTTCTAGGAGAGAAGCGAGGTTTCCCACGAGGTCCTGAGCCTGTCTACGGGGTTCCTACATGCTGTGGTAATGGAAGCCTTAGCTAAAGCTTGAGCAATGCTCTGCTGCTGGCTGGGATCCCTGGGCTGACTCAGGCTGCAGCAGGTCATTAAAATGTAGGAGAGTCCACGTGGTGACAGTCGGAGCTTAAGAAAATGCAGGTATAGCTGTGCCGGGTAATTGGTAGGCAAGCAGAAAGCAGGGAGGAGAGCCTGCCAGCAAGAGAAACTCAAGCGCATGTAACATTCCTTACCTATTAGTGCACCAAGGAGCTGAGACCAGCCCAACGTGATCTGGACTGGAAAGGGGCCAGGAGAGCAGCTACATGGATGTATGGTGAGTGGAGCAGAAATTACAGGCCTGGGAAGGGCAGCCAGGAGCCCACGTTGGGGCACCCATGGAAGTGCTGCCGCTCTCCAGGCTGTAGGTTTTGGGAATCAGTTGAGCAGCAACCCACATGCCCCACCACTTCCAGACAAGGAAGGGGACGTATAGTTTCACTCCAGGTCAGCTTTCAAGTTAACTTCATCCTTTTCTGTGTCAAGCAAGCTATTTATTTAGAAGGATGATCTGGCAGGAAAACGGAGACAGACACTGAAGTGTTTGGCACCATCAAGTGTACAGGACTATTTCATGCAGTTCTTAAAGGTTGTGCTCGCTCCCTGGCACACATGACAGGCAGCCCAGAGCACTCACTCAGCAAAGATTAATTTTTAGTTCTTATGGTTTCAATTTGCTTGAAAAAGCTGATCCCCATGCAACACTGAAGGACAATGAAACAAAAGCGCTCTCAGACCACATGGGCTGAGCGAGCGGAAGGACGCCAAGCACTTTTGGAGAGGTTGTGGTGTTAGAACCTTTTGAAAAGTCACCCCCTTCAAGCAGGTAAGGCACTGTGGCTGGGACATCCATGCTTTCTCCCCATGCTGGGGGTATGGCATCAAAAAGAATGGGGCAAAGGGTCCTGGGTGCTCCCAAGTACTGGTGGGAGAAAAGCCTTTTTCAGGTCACCACTGCAGCCCTGCAGGGAACAGAGGTGAAAGCACCAGGCAAGTCACCTCTGCCCACACTCCCCTACATATTACACATATTTTGACCAGCTCAGAAGTCATTTATGGATGACTTGGCTGTTCAAACAGATACATCGCAGGTGTCCTGTAGGCAGCCCAAGATGATTGCATGCTGTTATTCCTGTTGGTGGGCAAATGATGATGGCATCATTCAGGGGACCCACTTCTGAGGTCAGCTCTGGGAAATGTATTCCTAACGGATCAGTTCAGCTAGGCAAGAGACACTCTCAGCTGCTGGCTATTTGGGAGGATAACAAGCTTCCTAACTAACTTACAAGCACACATGCTCAAAATTTCTTATCAACAAGGCTTGAAGTAAAACTGGAGCTCAAACAACATGAATAATAAATGAAAATGACTTGTACTCCTACACTCAAGTAGAGCCCAGGGCTTTGACTGAAACTCCTTTTCTATGCAGTCCTGAGTTTCTCTTCCTCCTGGTCTGTATTCCAGTTCAGGTTACGTGGTTTTGCTCTGCCAGAGTAGAAAACCTGTCCTGACAGCTTATGCTGCTCTACAGAGAAAAAGGTGGGACCATTTTGTGGCATTGGGAAAGATGAGTACCAAAGGAAATACTGCAGCAAACCTAAAGAAATACTAGTAATTATATAGCAATCGATACCATAGCAATTGTAGCATCTGGGTGTTGGAAACCTGAAATGCATGTACACACACAGGGACAGAGACAACAATGGACACACTCTCCAGAAAGCCCACACGGAACTTTGTGACTTGCACCCCTCCAGACAGGGAATCTAGAAGACCAACCAAAAGAAACATAAACAAGAGACACAGATGTCAAGAGCGTGGGTCTGAATATCCTGGAGAGTCAACAGTTTTCCAACTGATTTCAACTATTTTGGCAATACAGTGTCTGATGGCAACATGCTGATATATTTAAGTCTAAGCAGGACTTGAACTGGGTGGATTACTAGAGCAGAAAGAAGGAACTGTCAGTAGAAGTTCAGGACAGTAAATTTTTGCAAAAAGCAACTGTAAACCATGTGCACTAGTGTTTCTGCTAAAGGGATTTATTTGCTGATATGACTATCGTGTTCTGAACAAGACTAAAACATGCATTAAAAAAAAAAAAAGAGATTACAAGCAAAAGAAAAGTGAAATAGGAAGTTGAAGAACAGGTAAAACAGGACTTGAACAGTTTCACTTCATTACAAAGGAATTCAGCCCAGGGCTGGAGGATAAATGTAGGCAGCATAGTTCTTTTATAAAGAAAAAATATATACCCAAACCTGTCTTACTTAAGGAATTAACTTCTTGACTTTCTGCTTGGCCATCAGGGTACTTGACATTTTCACAGTCTGACAAATGAGTTTGTTCAGGGTGTTTGGAAACCTGTTAGATTCACATCTTTTCCCCTCTGCTCAGACAAAATCATTATCACAGACATTGAGACAAACTAAAAAAAAAAAAAGGAGTCCTTGTATTTTTTTAAAAGTTCCCTAATTTAGCTTAGGGGGCAGGGGAGCAGAGGGAAGGAGGTGGGTAAAGGGTTTACCCCATAATACTACATACAGACTGCACAGAACTATTAAAAAAAAAAATTGAACTGTCATGACAGAAGGACAAATTCCTTCCTGCTATCACCAAGGATCAAAGAGTTCTGAAATTCTGTGCTGAATTATAAAGTGAGTGAAACGCAGCACTAGCACTGGTCTGTCGTTCAGCCATCCCACGTGCAACACATGTGGGCGAATTTAGCCTGTCGAAATGCATCTCGAGGTAGGTGCTTTGGAGCTCTGAGGGCACAGGATGCAGAAAAAGCACTGTGTGTGCTCTGTTCCTGTGGCTTCAGGCTTCCTGCACTGCCGTGGCAGCCCCTTGCTGCACTCTGGCATCTGTGGCTCTCGTTCCTTGGGGCGAGCATGCTCACGCGAGTGTAAGCGCTCAGCGGTGTGAGTAATGCCTGTACAAACTCACCACCCCAGCCTGCCACGCTGACACATCAGCTCTGACCAGCCCAGATGCTCTTTTTAAGTCAACATACTCCTTAACAATCTCCAAAACTATGTTAGAGCAACACTCTTCAGCTGGCTGAAGTCACAATTATCCTTCTCCAACCTGATGCATAGCTACACAACAACATTTGTGAAGCTTCACCTAGAAAAGCTTTTGCTACACCAAGCCTTTTTTCAACTGGAAACAATCACCTCTCTCAGCACAAGTTTTCATCCCTGAAATGAACCCAAAAATTGAGTTTCCAACTAAGTAAAATTTTAACACTTATGGCCTGAGTTGAAAAGACTGGCAAATTTATTTTTGTTAACATCTGCAGTGATTGCAGCCATCTATTTCAAAACCAAACTCCTGCACCAATTCTTTGATTTAAAAAAAAATTCATTTCTATCTTGTGTTTCACGTATGTGATAAAGAATATTAGCCAAGCTCTTAACAGCTGAAGTGGGAAGGTTTTCAAAAGAAGCTTTTTTGTGGTAATTACTTGCCACAGTGTTTTTAAGAGGGAAAAAGCCCAAATCAAACCCAAGAAACTTCCAAATGAAACTTCATTAGAAAGAAGTCAGGAAAACTACCAGAAGAGATGTATCAAACACAAATATCTTCCAAAATAGAAGCATCTACAAAACCACTGCACTCAAGCTATGCAAGTCCAAATCATGTATCTCTGTTGAAACATCAGTGCCAGCCACTGTTGTGCAAGAAATTTTAAAAGTGCATTTTAAGGCAACATGTCTCTGTTTTTCTCATCCTCATCTCTCCTACTCTCTAACCAAGTGAACAAACCATGAAATTATCTAGCTTCAAATCAAGCCATCCATGCAATTACCTCACATTCTACTGCAATGTTTTATTGCCTATCAGGAGTAAAAATTAAAATCTTAACTTAGAAAGTGTGAAATTTACCAAAAGCCTATTTTACAGACTGAGACAAAATGGGATCGTTCAAATGTACAGAGATTCCATCGCCAATCGAAGTGTCCCAGTATGGTTGAAAGGAATGAGCAGAAATGTTTTAACCTTAATTAGATATACAGCAATGAGGATCTACTTCTCCCAAAATAAGGCTCCTTTTCTACCTGTCATGCACAATACAAACAAGACTCCTGCAGAATACTTTAGACCATCAACAAATACAATTTACAAATGAAGAAAAAAACCCAAACCATCAGAAACCCAAGAAAACTTGCCAGTGTGAAAGACAGACCTATAAACATGAAAAGTATGTGACATACAGCATCCTTCAGACCTTTGCCTTTTTCATATAAAAAGGCAGTGCTGAATCAGATGTGAGCAGACAGCTGAATGAGAAGGCAGTTACCAAAAATGTGACCAAGAATGACTCCCCTCGGCAATCTGGGAGGGAGGGAGGAGGACAGTGAGGAGGACAAGAGGACAGTGAGGAGGACAAGAGGACAGTGAGGAGGACAAGAGGACAGTGAGGAGGACAAGACTAATTTCCCCTGCCCCAGAAGGACTTTGGGCGCGGTAGGGACACACAGACAAGTAGAGCTCTACAGAGGCAAGTTCACAAGTTGATTCAGGAGGTGGAATGAGGAAACACAGGGTGCAGCCAGAGGTTTTGTGATTTCACGGGTGGCTGAGATTTCCCACTGGATTGCAGCCTCTTCTTGCATTGAGGAGGAGACACGGATCCCCCACCCACGTATTGCAGAGCTGCTCTGATTAGAGGGTAGCAATGTACTCTATGATCTTTATTCTCCATGGTGCTCTGGCATGAAATCTGTTTAACTGTGGATTTGTAGAAACACAATACACTGCTCCCATTAGAGAGAAGGAAAAAACCCTACCAACAAACCTCAAAAAAGCCACACAACAAGAACATGCCCAATGTCATTTTAAGATACAAGGCATGTCAGATCTAAGACATGTAAGAGAAACATTTATCAGGAGACATACTTGCTACGCTCTACCTTTTTGAGAAAAAACAAGCCCAACTTTTTTGTCCTCAAGCAAAACTAGCCTCCTGTGAGATGCAGACACTGCACTACATAGCTTTTTCTTCTTAAAAACTGACTGGGAAACAAGTTCTCAGTAGCTAGACAAGCTCTCAACAAAAATACAGATCAGTTTGCATTTTGGAGCTAGTTAATGATTAATATAATTTGAAATCTAATGATAAACCCATTGATCATTTAAACATTTTAATGGAACTGACAAGTAGAATATATATTTTCTGCGAATGAACTTCAATGCAGCACCTTTCTGCTAAGAAAGTCTTTGTTTTCACACAGACAAGCTAATACCTACAAAGAAAAGACCAGGAGGAAAGTAAAACCATTTAAGATGAACAACTGCAATGTTTCATGCATCTTGAAGTCATGAAAACTTAATGCTTACTTAAAAAGAGGTGTTCAATTGACCAAAACATGAGCTATAGTTTATTTTAAATACTATACCATGGTATACTTTGCTTCTCAATCTATAAGTGAAATGTATCCTACATTCTCTGCTACAGTGTAATTATGATTAGATGGTCAATGTGGTTTCTTCTACCAGAAATTCACATTCACCACACCCTTTCAGAAACTGGTGCCAGAACTGGCCGTGGGAGGGGTAAGGGAGCTGGGCTCTTGTTGCTAAAGGATAGAGAAAATACCAATGAGGTGTTTGTCTAATGGCTTTATGCCCAAGAGATGACAAAATTGCTCTTGGAGCTGTTGATCTTGCATGCTTACACAGTGGAGGGGCGAATGCCACAGCAGCATGGTACAATCACACACAGCAGGATGAGGAGAACGCAGCTGTTTGTGCACTTTTCTGATGGCAGATGTAGAAATGGGGAGGAATTCCTCTTAACTACAAAATAAGGAGACAGACAGAGGGGTGTGAAGGCCACCCCCGCACAGGGTGCTGCGATGGAGGCAGAGGTTTCAAAAACATCCAACAAGTAAAGGCAGTGTCTAAAACTGCCAAAAACTTGACATATGGTATATGTTTACAACATGCCTGTGTATCCTTTCTGCCTAGTGCTCTGGCTTAAAAAGTTTGGGTAGTGTGTGTTTCGCACACACATAAACTGCTCTCCTTTCCTTCCTGCCCCACGAGGTCCTTCATCTCTACTCAGGCAGTCCTGACCTCAACTCTTCCAAAGAGTGGCCAAGGTCTTGGACGCCCTACCACGCCAGCTATAGCATCATTTCAGCAGTAGCATGTTCAGCACAATTCAAGAGAGCAGCATTGCTCTTTTTTTTAAAAAAAAAAAAAAAAAGAAGAAATAAATCACATTTTTGCTGGCAAGGCATTTTACAATGTTCAGTATTAAGCATTAAAGGTACTTTACTTGACTTGGAGTATTTCCATTTCAACATTAGCAATTAATAACACTATGTTGACTGAGAAAGTATGGTCCCACTCCAGCAAAATGGGGCTGCCAAACAAAACAGGATCGATGAATGTGATGGAAGTCTCATCCCAGGTGACCAGAAGGCACCAAGAAGTTGTCTGCTTCACTCAGTGTTGGAAGAGGCACTGACAAACAGGGGTGTTGGTTTGACCTGTTACCTCCATGTTCTAGCTCTTGAAATCAACCTGCAGAGGTTGTGGAAGTCCCATCCCTGGAAGTGTTTAAGGCCAGGTTGGATGGAGCTTTGGGCAACACGACCTAGTGGAGAGAGTCCCTGCCCATGGCAAGGGGGTTGAACCTAGATGATCTTTGAGGTCCCTTCCAACTCAAAGCACCCCATGATTTATAAGAGTTACATTTTTCCTGATAAAGGAAAATGAAAGAGAGCATCTCTGTCTGGAGTGTTGCAACACTGCTGCTCTGAAAGGAAGGAGAACTGCACAGCTGGTTTATGGCAACACATTATCCAGCAGGATAAGTGGTTTGAAAGAAAAGAGTGTAAAGAGAGAAAACAGGCAGAAGAGGAGTGAGGGAAGATAGTGCAGTACAATGACAAGAAGCACATGAGCATCAACTGAAAAAAAAATATCAGTACATACAGGAATGAAAAGTTATATGGAAAAATACTTCAAGTCAGAAAGGACCAACTTAACTTGCTTAATTAAAATTAATACCTACACTTCCACCCCCTTTCCTTTCCAGTCAGACCAGTAGATATAGTCAGACCTATATCTTCTTTAGATGCAAATGGAATAAAATTGCCTTTTTAGAGTGTTGTTTACTTCCTAGTTACTTCCAGCTTCCACAAAATGAGTGCTCTAGCTAAGAAATCCAAGGGTGTGGAACAGGGTGGGAGACACTTGGCTTGATATTCTCCAAAATTTGCTCCAGCTTTTTCAGACCACCCCCTTTCCCCAAACACTTGTATATTTTACTGGAAATTGTCCTGAAGAGCTAAGTCTGCATCTCCAAATCTAGCTATTATGCACCACTCTGAGTAAGTGAGGCTCATTTTTCTTGCAGGCAAAAGATTTCCAATTCTTCCCTGGCATACCATACCCCGACAGGAAGGCGGCAGACAAAATGCTTTCGCTTGTTTCTCACTCCTAAACTCTTCGCAGCTGGACTGCTCCAGAAATTATCTGCCTGCTGTTAGCAAACATAAGCTTTTGGTTAAACCATACATTGGCATGGGTAGCTCTAACCTGGATAAAGCAATTCACAACTCTTCTGCACAGTTTAATCTAATTTAATGTCCCAAAGTGATACAGCAAGACCTGTAGGCCTCATTTAAGTGAAATGTTTACTCTTGGCTAACTGAGATGTCTGGATAGCTATATGTTTTTTCCTTGCCATTGATAAAATTAAAAATTCATACTTTGATGGAGAAAGCATACTTTGAAAAAGGCTGTTCACCTAGACAAGAATATTCTAACGGATCAGGTTACCATATGTTGGTATTACAACCGTGTAAAAAAACATCTAAATATTTCTAGACTCTCACCTAGTACAATAGACTCCCCTAATTCCACAGAGGTGAATCAGGAAGATCAATAAGGTTTCTGCTGCTTGCTTTAATGAATGCTCCTAAATAATGAAGGTGGCTTATCTGTATATGCTCCAGAGGGACTGTCATCCATCAAGCCAATAATATCTGGTCAAGCAACTTTCAGACGTTAAATTAGATTCTCTTTAGAGAGGATTCATCAGCTTTTGTGTCCCCTCTCCTGTAAGAAACACAGCATCTCCCCAGCTGATCAGCAAAGGAGTTGACAGGAAAAATATTCTCCCAACCATTCAGTATTTCTGCAAGGAGATCAGCAGAGAGGGGAATTATGGTTTTGCATAGGCAAAATCCAGCCAGAATTCCCCTGATAGCACTGAGGTGGGAGGCAGCTGTGAAAAATAGAGGAGATTGATACTGAGAGCTCACAGTTAGTGAGTTTTAGGGGAAAAGCCCCCTTGTTCCCTAAAGGCATTAATAAGAGACTAAAATGGAATAAGTAATTCACTGAGATGCTACATAAAATCAAAATATTTTTGAAAAGCAAAAAGGTGTCCTCTCTCAAGGGGTACTCTAATAAAGATATTGTCCATTTCATTTAATACATATGCAAAATACAGGCACTGTTCAAATACACAGTTTGCTATCATTAAATTTGTTTACAGTGGACAAAATGTTATTTTTTTACCTTTACTTTCCCAAATCTTTACTTTTCCAAATGCCCAATTAAGCAAAAAAGCAACCAAATATCCCCCTTATTTGACTTCTCAGTCTTGCAGGTTGTCTAATGAAGAAGCAACTTAGGGCTTTTTTCCCCAATTACCTACTTCAGAGTCAGAAGTTTAATTTCAGGGTAATCTTCATTTAAATAAAAATGCACCTGCACACAGGGCTGCACATACTAGATGAGACTGACAGGTATTTTTGTGTATTTCTTTAAAAATAATAAGAAGTAAACCTTCCATTTTTTATTAGTGTTTATAAAGTTAAATGGCAGCACTTATGTTTTAACAATATGCAATAAAAGAGAACATCGTTTTCCAATGACTGGTCTAAATTAGTAACAGTGCTGAACACTAAATGCATTAATATTTAATTCCAAAAAACACTTAAACAGCCTGTGGTTTACAGCTCAAGAAAGTTGCACATTTATAGCTGACCTGTGATGATCAAAACCACAGTATGTTAACTCTGATATATATTTAATACTATTTCCACTTGCAGAAATACGATAATATTTCCCAACCAAAACCCCAACAAATAAAAAGAGGAAGATTTTTAAAAAAAAAAGTTCCTTCCAACTTAATCATACGCTTATGATCACGACGCTGGCTTTGAAGTCTGCCATTACGTGTTTCTCTTTCAAGTACTGTTAGGGATAATCTGTTCTTACTTTCCACATTAGCAATTGCAGGAGGTTTCTATCAGTCCTTGGAAGACAAACTATAACTTAGAATTAGGACACCTGAAAGCAGGCTTAGGCCACTGAGTTGGGACATACTGTTTTAAAGCGTTCAGTTTCCCCAGCAAAGCAAAAATAATTACAAAGAAGCGCTGACTTCCACAGCGTGTCTTCAGCTTGAATTGGACAGGAATCCAGATTACTGTTCTAAATCCAAATCTACTTGGAACAACCATTCTGCTTTCCTGGTTTCCATCAATATCTTGCAAATTCCTGGGCTTCAGGACCATGGCAATGTCAAGCATTTCTCCCTCCTCCTGAAACCCTCCTCAATCTCTACTGGAGGAACTCTTGTGTTTTTCAGAGGAGGTGCTAAATGATCCCTAAGGCACTCCAAACAGAAACAACTACAGTAACACTAATTCAGGGTGGTTTCTTTCCAGGAGGGTGGCTCTGCTTTATTACTCGGGGCTCAGTCTTATGAATGCTTACTTAAGTCCCAGCTCTCCTCCCTTTTGCACAGTGTGACAGCTTTATTGCCAAAATGCCAGAAGATGCCCATCTTTCCTGTACAGGCATATATATTTACAGGTGCCTGTTCTAAGTATTCCTGAGCATCTGGACTCTTACTGAATAGCTTTCAGTAATTTCATAAATATAGAAAAAATACATATAAACACTTGCACATGTTTAAGGATCGCTCATACTGTTTGTACACAATATATTTTATTTTTTTTTATTTTTTTTTTCATATCCAAAAACGTGTTCAAAGAGTGATCTCTAACGTGGAGGGGCAGGGAGGCAGAAGGAACCTCACTTTATGGTATAAGACTTAACCCCAGCACGCAGCAGTTAAAAACATACAGAAGCTGAAGATTTATCTGAATGTTTGCCTCCATTCAGAGGCTGCCTTCCAAAGCACCATGTCATCAACCGATTACTCTGGGAAAAGTCACTGTAAGTCTTAAAAGAAAGCTGCAGGTTTTTTGATATTAGTTTGCTCAGCTAACGAGCTAATATTCCCTTTCAACTAATTCTCTAATTTACCCAGGCAGTTAGCAGACATATCTTCATATTACCTGAGATGCTTTCAAATTATTCCTGTGTACTTAGACTATTTAAGCCCTTGCAAAGCAGTGACCTGAAGTTGCTTTTAACCACTTGTTGCCCTTTCATCTAGATTAAGTATAACCAGCTTAAAAATAAACCCAAAACAACACCCCCGAACTCCCACTTTAATAGATGCAGTTCTGAAGCTTTGGGTGTTGTGATGAATTATTATGAACACTAATAATATGAATTATTATGAACACTAATTTACGCTCTTCTTGTAAAAAACAACTTAGGGTTGTGTTTGCATCTGTTACAGATGTGGTTACTGAATAGCAGAGAGAAAGGGACTGAGACAAAAGGAGAGCAAACATGGCACAAGGGCTGCAAACCTCCTAACTCCAGGGGTGGGGGGGATAACAAGGCCAAGATCAGAGAGGGAAATAAAATCAGGGAGCAAGGCCAAGATGAAGAAAGGAGCCAGGGTATGGGAGGTTGCGAGGAAGAGCTGAACAGCCCAGGGATGGGCCCCATCCCAGCTGTGGGAGGTGTCCATGCAGGCTACTCCTCCACCCCTAGTCGTGGCTGGGCTCCCTTCCCCATTTCTCCCTCCATGTCTCCCAAGACCAGAAGCAAGTTGTGGGCAGTCCGGATCGTTCCTGTTTTGGCTCTCAGTCCAGGGGATGACTGGCACCGAGATCCCGCTGGACCTGTTTGCCCCCTGCCCATGCAGCACTCCCTGCAGTGCCCCTTTCTGACCAGCCAGCTGCCTCCTCTTTGCAGGGGGAGGCAGCTTATTTTTTTACACTGATGCTGTTGACCCAAAACATACTAATTCTGTGCTGCAGTAGGCTTCATCTCCTGGTAGGCCTAAGACCTCTCAGCTCCCTTGCAATGGGCTGGTTGACTCTACTACACTAACATTGTATCAGACCTAGCAAGTTTAAAACAAACACAGCTGTCCCTGAAGGGACAGGTGAATTATGTGTATTAACAACCTTGGAAATACATTTTAAAAGCATGCAGGATCCCACAGATGCCCCAAAGTCCTCCAGCCTCTCAGCTGTGCTCCAGTTTTAGAGTTATAGAGCAAGCATTCAGAGTTGTAGTCACCCACAGGAAGCTTCACCCACACATTTACCCTGACAGACAAAACTGTATTCAAATTCAGTGCCCCAGAAGTGTAACCAGCAGGTTATGCCAGTTGTATTTATCATCCACAACTGCGATGCCACAGCCTAAACTAATGACAGAGAAAGGCACTTATTCCGTAGCTTCAAAAGTCAGCGCAGGCTTCAATTTTTAAAGGAAATGTTTTGATCCTCACAACTTCCCTCTCCATCTAAGGCATCCCGAATGCACTGCAAAACCATCATCAAATTTAGCCCAGATCCCTTTGTACTTATTTGTTAATAAATGTAAACCACATAGAGAAAAGTCCCTGGTCTGTGCCCTAACTTCTCCAGCTGTTCCGGGTGCTTGGAGGGAGCAGAAGGTTTAAAGAAGTAGTAAACCAGGGCATGCTGCTCTGAGCAGGGAGGTACTGCACAACCTTATCAACTAGCATCTTGTAGGGATGGCTACATAACATATTCCATTTTAGGTTTTGCTACCAGCATGCTAATGCACCTCAACCTGAAAACAGTCTTTCTTGTTTGTGTGGTACATTTACTTCATTATGTCACTTAAAATAATCCAGTTCTGTCAAGACCTCAAGGTGCCCATAAGAACACTAAACCCATAGTTTTGGCATGATTTTGGGAATCTATGATTTGGTTAAGTTATTGACTGGTTAAGCTATTGACTGCAAATAGATGCAACATTAAAAAAAAGTATATCCTTTGCTAGTAGTGAAGGAGCAGTAGAAACAGTGTCTTAAAGCAAAGCTTAAAATGTTAAATACGTTGGGACGAACTGTTGGGATCCCAAGATTTATTGAGGTTTTAAGAACCTTCTCCTGAGTAATCACCTTCTCTGTCTGGAAAAGAAAGAGCCCTCTCAAAACAGAGATAACCTCTCTCACTCACTTTTAACAAAGGAGGACAGACAACGTGAAATGCTAAGCACCATCAAAAAGAAAAACAAGCCCAAGAAGAATAGCATCCGCTTATCTTTGGAGGCCTAAAGATTTTCTGGGGCCTCACACTAACTCAAGTAGATTTTTATCCTTCTGCCTTTTGTTTGCTTCCCTGACTTTCATTTTCCCTTTTCTCCTCCTGCACCATATTTCACTCTTTTATAACCGTGTAGGTATCCTGTCTGGTCCTGCTCCGCTCCTCGCTGGATGCAGCAAACCAAGCAGCTGCCTCTGGGTAAAGATGAAAAGTAGCCCCAGCTCATCCCACAGCCATCCCCATTTTCTCTTCCTGTGCATGGAAACACATCCATCAGCTCATGATAATGTGATTTTACTTCTGCAGTGTGCAGTTGCTTCAGGGTTTGGGGTATGGTCCCTCAAGGGAGTTTGTGCAGCAATGTTTTCTACAAGCCTTGTTACCATGCTTTTTTTATTTTATTTATTTATTATCATTTTTTCCCCTCCATAAGCTTTCTTACCTTTTGCTGTACAAGTAAATTCATACATACATCAAAGATAAACAGACACTGCAGATACAAGAGTTGGTAGGACACTAGCTACGCAGGAGAATATTACCCTCAGATGATTACTTTGATAAAACCACACTGGTCCACCAATAACAAGGATACATTTTTGAATTACATATTAAAAGACACAATAAGCGATTGATTTCTTGATATATGGACAAGATATGAACGAGGTGGCCTGCAGCATTATAAAGAATTACTTTTCATGTATTTCTATATATTCTCCCTTGCTCTCATTTTCCAAACCCAAGCAAACTAAACAACAAAGGCAGCTGAACTGAATTAGTGAGTGTCCAAAAATATCCAGCCCATCTTTCTTGAACACACACAAGAATGTTTCTAGTTTGCCAAAAAAGAAGCAATACTTTTAAGACTGCTGCCCTCAAAGAAGCTGCCTCTTGGCTTTCAGAATTACAAACTACTGATTTAGGCAGATAAAACAAAGAATATGTGAAGATACAACTGTGTATAGAATGAGCAATATGGGAATCAGTCGGCAGCCATCCCTATGCTGCCCCACATCTTGTTTTTATGCAAAGCAATGGACTGTGAAGTCAAGAGACTTTTGCCAGAATAAAATCTCAGCACTTAGCCTGAGGGTTTTTTGTTTGCTTTACCTAAAACTTGATCTTTTATGTGCCAGTCTGGAGTCACCTGCAAGACATTTCTACCTTCTGAGATCAGGCTGAAATTTTTCTTACTAATATTAATTAATTTCTTACAAATAGCAAAAGTGATAGGAGAGGAGTGATAGAAGCTTTTCAGCTGACAGTTTGGAAATTATACACTGTTTATATATTTTTGTTAGCATCCGTTACAGGTTTCATTGAAGCATAGCTTCTCCATTGTGGTAACTTCAAGGGGAGGAACACAAGGGAAACAAAAAATCTGGAAGCACTAGTCATGTTGGAGACCATCAAAAGAAACAGCCTCTTCTGGTTTCAGGGTCCAGTGAAGTCATATTTGAAATACTGGGCCTAGCCACTTCTGTACAACAAAAATGTAGCTGAGTTCCAAAAAGGTGCAGGAATCCTAACCTTTGCAAACTATTCTGGGAGCCAGAGCAGCGCGTGTTCATGCCACATACTGTGTATTTCCAGAGCAAACATCTTTTCCATCAACTTCAAAGAGAGTTAGACACCATGTACGGGTGGTTTAAACTGGAAGAAGTCCATGCATACAGAAGGAAGAACTTTTCTGGTTGGCCATAATCATGGGACTTCCCTCTTGCATGATAAAGTTAAAATAGAAACACCTAGACAAGTAACTACAATGCACTGTATTTGGAGATACCTTCTCATGGATAACACACCACACGCACAGACAAATGAAGCAAGAGGCTTTGTTGTTCCTGCACTGTGATCATTCCTGGTTTTAATTGTCTGGGTGGTGTTTGGAAACTATGGGCGAAAGGTAGCTTGGTAAAGTGACGAATAGATTTGGACTTTGAGGCAGGGCAGGGCAGGGGATTAAACTAAAGCTGAGTCGTATCTTCCTACCATATAAACACAGAAAGGTTTTGAGAAGGAAGAAAACAACTACATTGGCATGGGCTGAACTAAGGAAGCATTTGTACCTCTAGCAATAAAAAAAAAAAAAAAGCAAAACAAAAAACCCAACAAAACCCATTCCAACCATTGCACCTTCATGTTCTGTTTTGTTTTGTTGCCCAGCCAAACACCCAGTTCAAAATCAAATGGAAGCCATACAAAGCTCGTTTGGTAACAAGGCAGGAAAGGTGTAACAATAGCTGGCACTCAGAAGCCTCCCTTCCAACAAATTATCCAGGTTTATAGCTTTGAAAGACTCCTCAGACAGATCCTGATGGCAGGGCTGTTTGCCAAGCCTGGAGAAGGAAGATCAAAGGACACCAGCACTTTCAGAGAAGGGGAGCGTTGAGCAGGTTAGAAACGCTGCCCTGTCCCTCCAAAGAAACAAGCCAGCTGGCTAGGAGCACCAGTATAGGAAAAGCTGTGCTGCCTGATAAAAAGGCCACGAGCATGTCAGATTGGTCTGAAATACCAGCATATAGCTCTCTTTTTTGCTTTGCTTAGGAGGAAAATACAGTTTTGCAAGGGTGTGAGAGAGAGTCTTTGGAAGGACTTTCCACTCACTCCAGCCAGCTGCTAAGCGAGACTCTCAAGAGGAGAGCTGTACAGGTGCCCACCCCATCAGACCTGCCAGCCCCCATCTGGGCAGAGCCCAGGGGGCTGGCATCCCAACAAGTCCTACCTTCAGGGATGCTGCACTGGAGGATGTATTTGGGCAAAGGTGCCAAAACTGCTCACCTTAACCAGTACCCAGGGAGAGCCTGAGAGAAGGAAAGGTATGCAAGATGGCCCAGGAAACAGCTTCCTTTCAGAAGTGAAAAGCCTGCCATCATGAGTCAGAGCCCTTTAAATGGCACATCATAGGCCTATCGCTTTAGAAAAGTACATTTCAGTACTAAATTAGTAAAGGTATTAGCTTTATGTATTTATATATATATTACTAGTTGATGCATAATTAATTAAAATCAAACACATGCAATGCAGTTCTGGAAAGCTTCCACATGAAACAAAATTGAAAAGGCTAAGAATATTTAGTTAAGAAAGAAAATGACTAAAATGAAATAATAAACAATACAGACCCAAGCACATCAATTCACCTTGTAAAAATAGATAAGCTAATAGAAGAAAATAAATCTTGAACAGAAAATATGGTGCACAAGTGACTGACACTGCATCAAGGCTAGTAAATCAGCACAATGGGGACAAGAGACTGCACATTTAGTGGCTAGAAGAAAATCCCATACAACTCTAGCAGAAAATAAAGCAAAGGCACCAACCTGGTGAGGGGATTGAAACTCAGACATCACTGGAGTTTTGGACACGCTCTTTCTTCAAGCAATAGCTGGAGTGGTACCATAATACCACTGCCCAACACTCGACCCAGCACAGCCAGGTTTGGAAGCATATACAAGTCCCCCACATCATATTTCCACCAGGTCATTTCTTTGCTCTATCAAGTAAAATATCTCCTTGCACTATAATTCTCCTTGAGCACTGTGGTTGGGAAGAGTTATCCAGATCAGTTCACATCACCCTAGGGTTGTAGCAGACCTGGAACCAAAGGGATGAGCACGGCTCTCAGCTGTTCTTCCCAGGCAACTCTGCTTGCCCACACTGACCTCCTCCAGAAGCTCAGCTGTTCACGGAGAAGACATGGAACTTCAGCTTAATGAGCACATCGTTCCCTAATGCATGTTGCATAATATAATGTACTTGCAGATAAAAAAATAGGCAGTGTTGCATGAGACTAAACGTATGTGGACAACTGCACTGATAACACCAGGTAAACGGCTGAGTCACCATCCCTGGAAGTATTTATGAGACATGCAGATGTGGCACTTAAGGACATGGTCTAATGGTTAGACTTGGCAGTGCTAGGTTAACAGTTAGACTCGATGATCTTAAAGGCCTTTTCCAACATATTCTATGATTTGGAGGGAAAATTCCCTTGTAATACATTACAGATACAGAAGTTGATAGTGTCCTATCCATTTTCCATTTCTACATTCTATGCAAAGCTGGAGACCATCTCTAGGACAAGCAACCTTTCAGAGGACCAGCCACGTCCCTAAATACAAATTCATGAAACACAGAAGTCAAAATCATCAGCATCCCATTTTCTGCTTTATCATGAACATAACAGTGTGAAATATAATGTAGTCTCACAAAATCAATTTCCACCGAGTTCCAGAAGCATAGCAGGGAAAAGGCTAATGTTAGAGAAGAATAATCTGTTTACTACATGTACTTGGTAAAGCTTTCCCAGCACTAGTGTGCAATACTTTTAAGGAAAGGGGTGCAAACAGTCTACTTTGAAGGACTTCACTTGATTCAACTTAATTCTGATTATTCAAACTTTAAAGCAGTCTTTTTGTAGCCAATCTTGCCTCCAAGTAAAAATCCCAAAATCTGGAGAGGAAAGAGGAGAAAGGACCTCACAGATTAACTTTACCATGTGAACTGGAGGCATGTTTATTTTTAAATAGAACAATGGTAGAAAAGATACAGGTCCTTGCTTAGCTGTGCTATTCATTACTGAAACCAAAATGCTGGAGCTCATCTTTCCTGAAATTCCGTAGCAACAGTGTGGAAATAGCTCTCACAGTGAGCCTACTAATCTCTCTGCAGCAGCCCAGAAAACCAGGCACTTGAAGAATGCAATTAATCTTTTCCAAGGTGGACAGCTCAAGGGCTGCGGTGGATATCAGTCCAAAAGTGTCCATTTTTCCTCTACTGATTACGAAGAAAGTTTAAATTTTTTTTTCCCTTGCTTTCTGCTGCATTTGTATTTTCACCAAGAAGCATTCCATTCATGAAGAAGAACAAATAAAGCTCTTGGTGCTCCAAAACCAGAACATTCTTGTCAAAGATTTTAACACATTAGACCGGCAAGATTTAGGAGACTTGATGGGAAAGAACACAACTAGGCAGCAATGATGACAAAAGGGTTGCTTGACAGCTTATTGACTGAGAATGGCTTTCACATCAGGAAGAAAAGAATAAACATAATTTTTTGTCTGCCAGATATGAAACATGCAGTAATATAAGTAACTATACAGATGGCTGACCTTATGGATAACTGCAGGGTAACAAATAAGTTTTGAACCGTACAGTGCTTTTTAAGCAATTTACAGGCTTCTATTTCTGCATTCTGTACTCCAGACATAGAAAGGATTCAATTAGTTTTCTCCCAAATGGAGAGATTTCAGCAAGCCTGTCACCAGCAAGAAGTAAGATCGCAAACAAAGAGCAGGGACATCAACAAAAGAATCAGGTGGAATAAGCTCTTTATACAAAAAATAAATCAATTTTTTTCATAGATATTCTGGCAGAAAAGGATGGGAATAACGATCCCTGGCACATTAAGACAGCCAATAAGGTTTATGTTCTTAAAAGCCTGTATGTCTGGAATAACACTGACGCTGCGATCAGGACACACGACTGCAACACTAGTGAATGCCAAACCCCAAGCAGTCTTGGTTAAAGCTCAGCTGAAGACTGGCAGCAGGGGGTACAGAGCAGTGCAAAGCTTCCCCACCATGTACATTTAACCCATGGGCTTAGTTACTCCCCCACTGTCTTTCAGGGAACATGTTCTTCTCTGGCCCTTGTGCAATTTGAACAGGTCTCCCAAGTTTCTGAAGCAGCAAGCAGCATCCAGTTCCTCAGATCAACTTCTGAATCCCTTGTAAATCCTGTAATTGTAAGGCTCTTTATGGACTAACAGGCTTGAAGGGGTGTTCTCAAGTTTTTGTTCTGATCCCCTCCATCCCATAACTTACAGCAACATTTCTTTTTCATATAAACACATATGAAGGGCTGGTAAGGAAAAGGCAACGAGGGAATTTCACATGTGAGCGTTTCCCCAGCACTCACGTTACTCAAAACCAGCAGGAGAATATTTAGAAAGGTGACAGAGGATCTGGTTACAGCTGGACAGGAGAGTTAAGCAAAGCAAACTGCCTTTCTGTATGATACATAATTTATCAGTCTATAACACATCACAGAACACAAACTTCTCACAGAGAGGCAGGATCAGTAGGAAGGTAGAATACACAGTGGACAAGACTCGAACAGGGCACTTCAAAGGAGTAACACTGCTGCTGGGTAGGGCTTGAGCAAGTGCAACTTTTGGGAAGCCATACTGGCTAACACCCAGCCGTGAATGAAAGCTACTTTTTATGTTTAGGACAGAGGGAGAATTTTGTCTTCCATTTGAAGATGCTGTGTAATATGGTGTGGGAGAGGCAAGGCTCACAAGGAGATTGTCGGTTTTGTCAAGCAAAATTGCATCTTTGGAGAAGTAAGAAGCAGTAGGGCTTGAAGCATTTTCAGGGGGATGGGAATTTGCTGGACACTGAACTCAACATCTTCAGTCTCTCAACTGTTCTCCACCTCATGATCTTTAGATAATGGCCACTACCCTCACTGTAACTTCTATAGACGTTGGTCTCTGCTCAGGACATTGAGGTATTCTTTGGTAATCTACTGTGTAATGAAAAAAATACCCCACAGGTTAGTGTATAAGTAAGATTCCCACTGAATTTCCCTAAGGTCCCACGTTTCTTTGTATCACTCCAAAAATTATTACCTTTTCAAGGTATTACCAAGAGATGCATCATCCATTTAAAGAAGAACAAAACACATCGGTGACCCATGTCCCAGACTAAAATTAAACTAAGCTAAATCTGGAAATGAATTAATATAAACCATTTTGCATCAAGACTCAAGGGACAGAAATCACACAGAAGGGAATTTTTCCTTTTATAGATTGCTGCTACTCTTTGGCAGTTCTGTACAAAGAGCCATCCTTAAACAGAGCGCTTGGAGAGCATCTTTAAGCAGCCTCTTTCATTCTTGTTCAGGAACGTGAACAATAGCAACCACGACAAAAGCAACTTCAAGTCACAATAAAAACATTGTTCCTGTTTAATTAATGTTTTCCCAATACAATTGGTGTGTAAGAGGTCAGAGGAACAGAAAATTGTATACTATAGAGATCATGCTGTCAGGTAGCACATTAAAAATATTAAAAATGTTTTCCATGACTGTTCCACAACATACACTGAGATGGGACTAGCAGAATGGCACGTGCACCAACCAATTCTTTACAAGCGGGAAGCTGAACCCTGTAATCTCTTTATCATCCTGTCAGAGAGTTAATGGTCATTACCATGAACAGATTCTTATTTTATCAAGCAAGTCAAGGAATCACTGGTGCTTTTCATATGATAATACCGATGCTTTACACCACAATTAAAATGAGTACAATTTTTTTTACCTAGGCTTAGTTGCAACCTTTCAACTTGCAACCACCACCTTGAAAGTCTTATCAGAGACACTATTCTCCTTATGGCCAAACGTCCCTCTCTCATTCCCCCTCCCCTAAACACAGTGTAAGAGGCTTAGAGGTGGATGGATACAAGAGAGGCAACAACTAGTTGAGGAAAAAAACCCCTTTCCTACACAGAGTATAATGCCACCATCCAGGGCAGCACAGCCGGAGCTTAACATGTGTTTTCATTCAAGATTACCAAAACTCCAATGAATGTTGCTTCCCTTTATCAGCAGTAAAAATATTCTAACAAACATCCTCATGTCAGCAGTTACATGTTTTCAAAACAGAAATCTCCCCGTGGGCTTGTTTGTTATCAGCAAAAAGTCTTCTTGCAATATTTTGCCTTCCAGTTCCCCTCCCCCAAACAGAACCAACACCACTGATGATTTCTTTAATTTACTTTGTCCAAACAAACATGGAAATCAGGTTTTGTTCAAATATGTGATGAACTCAAGAGTTCGACTTACAAAGGGTTTTCTTTGCTGAGTTTTTTGGAGGGGAGTTTTCAGGTTAATGATATCTGTGTGTGTTTTAAGTTGGGTGGTAGAGGTTGTTTGGTTTTCAAAGGATTCTTCTAATCCTACCACTAAATAAAAAAATAAATCAAGAACTGGACTGCAGCTAAGTGTCAGGACATGTAAAACAGAACTGTGACCATGCAGGGCAGTGTTGATCTTGGAACTTAGAAAGGAATTTTATTAAAAGTTCAATGATCTTCAAAGGTGACTCCCCCAAACTCATGGTTTTCTGTGTTATCTCAGGACACGTCACGTACAGCAAAATGAGAAAAGAACACAAATAGCTGAGTCTCAAGCCAGCTTCTGCAGAACTCCCAGATAAGTGTTCCTATTTCTTCTTTTAAATGGAAGATATAGTGAATTGGAGAAGGGAAAGAGAGTACAGAGAAGGAATAGCTTCCCTCAGAGAAGCACTTCAAGCTCCTGTGCACTACACTGTAGTCCTTTCTTGGGACAGAAATCCCATTCACCACATAAGTCTATTAAATATGAGAATCGATGAAAGACAATGAGAGCACTGGGAAAAAAAAAGTTGGCTGTGAATGCTGCTGACAGTCCTTATTTGTGCTGGTGTCTCCTCCTGAAGAGACAGCCACTGAAGAGACAAGTCACACACCATAGGCTGCCCATCATCAATGCACATAAACATCCGTGTTCCATCTATCTGGGGGCAAAAGCAAACCTGTGAGCAGCGAAGGAAGGCTCATCGCTACAGCACTGTCCTACACAGCCCTTCCCCCTTTACAAATCCCTATTCAACCAGTTTGAAATGGGGCACTGCCAGCCAGCAAGACACAACGTTAACAGCCCACACGGTAATCTCCTATGTAGAAAAGAGGAAGTTGAAGCCAAGATTTTACAGTATGATTAATGATTTCTGGGTGCACAGTTCAAGTTACTCTGAAGGAATGCTGGGTTCTGTTTCTGGAGGAAAAAAAATAGTATTAAAAATAATGAAAAAATAAGACTCCTTTAACAACTCTTTGGCTAAACCAGCTCTGGGTTGAGGTACCCAAATCACTGGTTCTTTTCAGATAGTTGATGTGAGGCTCTTAAGAGAGTTACCTTAGGAAATTAATTAGGTAATAATATAACACATTTAAAGCCTGGCATCCTTGCTTCAGGTTGCTCTTTGGTCTCTGCACTGTGGGTGGGGTAAATGTGGGTTTAGAGATGGGGGAAAAAACCCAGAAGGTCTTTCCCAAGGGCCTGCGGAAGCGAGTGAGTTTCCATGAGGTAAGCAAGGGTGTGAGCCCATGGGCGTGCTGCAATGGCCTGGGTGCACGCTCTTCCCTGACAGTACACGAGATAATCCTGCTATGAGCAAGCACGTGTCAGGTGCTGTCCCAGACATTACTCACCACACAGCTCGCAGCCTGTGCTCACACCCACAGCACTGCACAGCCACTGCCACGTGCTCCAGCACGTGCTTTCGCAGTGGCAAGAGGCTGTTTGCCCAGCCCGCTGTCCTACCAGCGCTCCCTGCCCCTGCCTTTTGGCTAGGCCACCACATGCTTCTCACATACCACCGATTGTTTAACATCAATTGAACTTTGTTCACTCCACACCACAACAGTCACAGCTTGGTCTTCACATAGGTATTTGCTTTTCCCTCTGCTCTCTATCTCTGCTTACCAAACCCAAGTCTGTCCTTTGGTCTCCTGCTTACCTTCAGAGCAGCTGCTCCTCTCTCAGCCATCAACCAACCTGGATGGCCACCAGCTGCATCATCCAAGCTGGCAGCCACCCTGGTTGAACACATCCGACAGAGCAGCTGCTCTCCAGTAACAGTACAGTGGTACCTAAAGGCCCATTTGGGCACCAGGCTGACCTCCACCACGTTTGCTTCCCCAGTGGACTGGGGGCCCTGGAAAAATTGATGTAAGTCCCTTGGCTGTGCCTGTGGAAGGGACAGAGCTAAAGATGAGGTCCTTTTTCATACAAAGCCAACAGACAGATTGGCAGAGAAGACAGAAGGACAATCTGAACAGTGTCATGAGTCTGTTTGAAGGCTTATCCTGTGGAATGGGGCTAGAAAGGATCACATGACAGCTAAGGAATGGCTGTCTCAGCCCACTGATGCTGACAGCAAAAAGCAGGCAGGTCACTTCCTCCGTCTTGGTACTGCTTGAGTACCAGAAGGCAGTAGAGTAAGATGTTATTTTTTGTCTTAATATTTAATTGCTTTTAGACCTTTGATGTGCTTACAGCTCAGTCTAAACCACCTGAAAGGCATCAGTTTGTATGCACTGGACCCGTTCAGCAGAACCTAATTTTGCAAGTGAGATGCTCAGCCTTCTTTCCATACTCACACAAGATAACACATCTTTCCCCCACCACGACCCCCCCACCCCCAAAAAAAAAGCAGCCCTTCACATCCTTTTGCTAACCAAAGATGTAAATCAAATGGCACTGGCAGATTGCTCTTCAGTTCTATCAGGACTTTCCATGCAGAAACAATCTTATATGCCCACTAAGTTCTTTCTTCCACAATGCTATTAAACTCTCATTTAGGGAAAAAAAAATTTAAAAATACATATACAGAGTACTGTTGTACTAGCTGTTTCTATTTACTGGTCAAGAACTTTCATCAATCCATCTCAGAGAAACCTGAATTCCATGGAATTACTGCTGCAATGTTGAAGTACGTAAGCTGCCAAAGCATTCAGGAAGTTAATAGATTTGTTTATGGACTAGACAAGGCTTAATTAAACCAGGCAGCTCCAAAGAACAGTAAATCCTCTCTCCTCCCGTCTTCCCCTCCCCTCTTTTTTTTTTTTTTTTCCTAGAGTATCTTTCTCCTAGTGGCTTTCCTCTTCCTAATAATCCCATCACAAATGACAGATATGTTATCAGTCATCACTGGGATTTGACACGTTCTTAATACCTGTCATGACAGCTCTGATGTCTGCATGCTACCCCATTGTATTCCAAGGCATTTGCAGGAGGTAATGGACACATCAAATAGCAGTCAATGGCTCTGCTTTATTGGACAGCTGAAGGCTTGCAATATAGAAGTAGATGCTTAAAAACCCCTAATCTGTGATTATTCAAAATCACACACAGAATAATTAAATATAAACCAGTACAAATAGCTTTTGCACTCTCCATGCCTATCATCTTGGTCACGCTGTAGAATTTCTTACTGTATATTTCTTGATAAAAATGCTTTAATATTTAAGAAGAGGTATCAGTATTGGCAATAGTGAAGATCATATTAGTAATCTTAGGTCTTCATTGAGAGGTTCAAAATATTACACTCATGCCAGTAACATGTCAGTGTATTGCAATGTCTCTCCTGGTTCCTTGAGTGTCTGATGTAACAGAGACTCAAAAGTGACACGCAAGCCAAAGCTAGAACCAGAGTTAACATCAGAGGGGAACACCTGAATTGATGTAAAAACAATGGCATGATGAAGCATGTCATTCACAGCAATTGTCAATACTATAAAATCAAAGACTAAATGCAAGTGCAGTAGAACATGAGTTGGAAAAGATAGTGTCTCCTTGATGGGAACACAAGAAAAAGCGATAAGGACAAGGAACACCAGCTTGCAGGCTTTGTATTAGTGCATCCCTAATGCCTGCCAATTTCTGTGGACATCTTAAAAAACCCCACAATGTAGTCTTGTTTTTCTTTGTACAAGTCCTCAAAAGAGCTGTGACAGATACAGCACACCACAGAACAAATTCAGTACAGACCTCTCTAAACTGATGTATTTTCTTTCGGTAAAATTTTAGTATTACTTCAGATGACTCTGGTCATCTGTGTGCAACACTTTCCAGGCACAAAAATAAAACAGTTTCTTACTTGAACATTTTTTGAGGGCTTTAACTTGCAGAGAAGGCTTTCTCTCAGTTTAGCTGAGCTGCTGGAAAGCATCATATAGCCACAGTCTCCGCCGACAGCATATGAGCTGCTCAATAGCAGCGTGCCTTGTCACTAGTAAATGCAATAGCTTGTTGTTCTCAATGCATTTTCAGTTTTGCACAAAAGCAGAGGAAAAAAAAAACCCAATAAAAACGAAAAACCCACACAGATTAGAGACAATGCAGCCCTGTGCAGGCGAGTAACTTAAGGCCCTTTTCAGCCAGGCAATGTAGCTAAGGCAGAATTGTGAGCTGGAGTCAAAAGGAAGTGTCCCATTGACATAATGAGCTTTGGAGAAGGCTGGAGTGAAGACAACAGGCAAAACACATTCAGCCACCTAAGTGACTGCACATCCTTTGGACACTGTTAATCAGTACTAAGGGTCTCAAGGACTTGTTTTCATGTACAATAAATGGATGAGCAAACTGTGCTTTTTTACATAGGAGAAACCTATGAATAACTTGGATCTGTAAGCACTCAGGAATAGAAGTGATGGCATTTGGGGAAGGGGGGCGTTGTTCTCAGCATGTGGCTTGACAGTGCAGCAAATCCCAGTCCAGAGATCTAAACCACTGCAATAACAGCACTGGTCAGTTATAAACTCACTCTGCCAGCTGAAGCACTTCCAGAAAAGCTGAAAGGTTAAGTTTGTGTTAGCAGGCTTCATACCAGATCAGATACTGTCTGTACTTGAACAGCCAACATAAAAAACATCCCACAAAACCCCCTTTCGGATCATGATCTTATGCCAGGGCCTTTTTTGGATCAAATTTGTACTGCTGGCTGAGCCTGGGTTGCACGGACACAAGACGATCGCAGCACGGCCCCATTGAGAAGTCTTCCCAGCAAATATTCCCTTCTGGCTTCACTCCAAGGAGCATTACTGCTTCTCCTGCTGCCTACACTCCCAGTTATTCCTTTCATATACCCTCTCAGCTGTAAGCAAATCAACATGCCAATCCCTTGGGACACATGGCTTAGCTTATACTTAAGACTTGCCATTCTGGTTTGTCCTTTGGACATTGATTTCCATTGTCTCAGCTATCACTCAACAAAAGGGCATTTAATTGCTGTCTCATTTAGGCTGGGGGAGAGAGGGAGAATAACTTTTACCAGCCCTCTGATTGATGGCAGCCATTAGCATCTTCTAGCACAATACAGACTTATTAGGAGCCCTATTTACATGTGAAGTTCATTGCCACACAAGTGAATCAGATTTGCAGCTATGCTTACTTGAACAACTTTAGAGACAAAAATCTTCACATGAAATGAATTTGCAGAAATGCTTATGCTGGCCACCCATTTAAAGGGAAAACTTTGAAGATTAATGAAGTTCGAGGAATGCTTGTGGAAAGAAAAGAAAGTTTTACAGAGATCCCATAGGTTTTGTTTCGCTTTTTAAACACTACCATGTAGGTACTTCAAAAGTTGTAAAAAAAACAACCCATGCAACCCAACCAGCCTGATTTATAGCTATTTACACAGGGCTAACACCAGGAAACACTTCATACCCATGTGCCTCAAAGTTCATTATTGCATACTATGAAAGGCAATGCTAAAGAAATCTACAAACTATTTCCCCCTTTCATATAAGGATTTTCTGTTTTCTTTGTGAAGGAGGAACTAACAAAATTAATATCCACATTTAATATCCTCCATGTTCTCTAAAGCAATGAGCCACACACTCTGATGTTCAAGCCAAACTGCTGACAGTAGATTTTTAATACTCTGCTCATTTTATTAAAAAGCACAAGGATGCTAATCTTCCTTTCAAAGGAACAGAGCTCAAGAAACAACTAGATCAGTGAGGGCTTCTTGAAATACTACCTTTAATCAGTCCAGTTATGTGAAATTTGCAGTAATTTCAGTAAAAGCTTGATGTAGTTTAATGTAACTTTTCAAAACGTTTAATCATTACAAAATCCAAGACCAAGGACCTTTTGAAGATCAGACTTTCCAATCAGACATAGAAACAAGCCAAGGCACTGGGTATTTTCAGAAACACCTTTGTGCATTTTTGGAAGGTTTTCCATAGGAGAGGCAGCTCAAGAAAAGCAACTCACAGTGAGGCGATGATATAGAGCCAAAAACATGAGCACTCACACTAACCCCAGCTGGGCAGAGGCTTTTCTGAAACCATGTTAGCTATACCCACAAAAAAGCACTTCTGGCTACTCTCAGTACACATTCACTGTTATTCACATAATTGGTATAAAATTCCACAGCAAAATTACTCTGCTATTACTTGCTTTCAGTGAGTCCACCCTTACGTTCGCATCCCCCCACAGGACCCACCTTTGTTCCTTAGTGATACTCATCTTCCCTGATGTGTATTTCGAAATAAGCTTAAATAGTGGCTATTTTCATGCTTTTTCCTACATTTTGAAAAAATCAGGATTTTAGGTACATAAATGTATGCACAAAGGCAGAATGTACTTTTTTGTTTTAGAACAGCTGTCTTCCCTTTTAGTCATTCAGCAGCTGAAGTGCACGTAAAACTGTATTTGGACCCCTCCCTTTCCACTTGGTTTTTAAAGGGAAGTAAAACTTTACACACAGAAGCATCAAAAAAACCCAAACAAACCCCCAAACCAACCCTAAGCAAACCTCTCCCAAACTGGCATGCAGCCAGGTACTAGAACACATTTGTTTTCTTAACTTGGCTCTTTCTGTATTTTATTTTCCTCTCCCACTGTTTCGTTTCTCTTTGATGTCAGACAGGAGACGTGTGTTTCTCTTGCTGGAAAGGCTAAGTGCCATCTTCCAAAAAGTACAGAATATGGACCCTTACTGCGGGTAGCTGAGAGGGTGGTGGCACAGGTGATCCCAGTGAAACACCTTGCCTTCCCTGCCACACTCACGCCAGGCTGGAAGCAGCGCTCCCGGCAGCAGCGCTTCCAGGAGCATTGCCAGCACCAAGCGAGCTGCCAAAACGGTTTTAAACCACTTTGCGCCTTAAGAACAGACTGAGAGCCATGTTTGTCCAACCCCTCCGTCAATCTCTGCTTCGTGTCTCTTTGGCCACTTGAGGATAAAGAAAATTCCTAGCTGGAAGGTTTTACAAGCTGTTTTTTGAGAAACCTGTCAAGCCAACATGTGCTAATCAATGTGAACAGGCCCTGGAAAAGAAGCTGATCGAATCTCTCCGATCACCTTCAGAGATACAGTCAAACCCACGCACCTTCGAGATTCAGGTCAATCACACATCTGCTCAGCATCCCCCGGGAGACTCCGAATGTAAGTGCAAAATTAGGGCAAGCACTAGCACAGCAGTAGGCTGGAGCATCTTGCTGGCAGAGGCACAAACCTGCTCTTCTACCCAGCACACCATCTATAAATAGGTTTATGAATGCAGAACCTCTGCCAAGCTGTTCTTTCTCTTTTTTTCTTTGCTAATTTGTAATGCCTCTTGCAAGATTGGCTCCTAGAAGTTTTATCTCCATTAGTACTAATAAACATTTATTATATGCTCCAGCAATGTCTGAAAGTCTTGATGAATAGCAACAAATTTGTCTAGAAAACCAGAATATAATTTCCCATTTAAAAAACTCTATTGTATATTTAAAAAAAGGGAAAAAAAGCAAGCTTACCTGAAAGCAAAAAATTCACATGAGAAGTCTACATGCACACCACAGCTTGGGAGAAAGGAACCCACTTCTACCGGGGTTTCAGGAGGAGGTGAGGTGGTGTCAGTGTTTAGTCTTGTTCAGCTGTGCTCCAGTGGGTACCAGGCGAGCCCCAGAACTGAGTGCTGGGCTGTTCCCCCTCGTTCTTCTCACCTAGAACAACAGAACAGGCTCTCAGCTCCCTCAGCACAGGAGTGATGCAACATTTCATGTCCAAGACCCAGTGATGGATGTTTACACTCTTTGTCTGCCGGAGTTTCAACACAGCCATATAAGTGGAGAAACTCGTTACAGCTGCCGTTAACAATCAACAGGGTTCTCTGCTTTTCTCTACTGCAGGTGCCCTTTCAACTTAAGATATCTAGGGGACAGACAAAGCACAAGAAAGCTATTGACAAAGCTTTCTAACTTTGCCCTGGAGAGGCCACTTTTCTAGAAGATAATGTAGAGCCATAACAAACTTACTCAAGCCAAATCTGTGGCAAGAAGACTCTATGGTAAGAATTTCACTTTGAGCTGCCAGTGGTTGGGTGACCAAATAAACCAGCGCTAATTTCAAGTAGGGGCATTAACCAAGGACTTAAATTACCATGTACTTTCATCTACTATCTCTCTCTTGCAACTCCTTTTTTCTTCTTTCCCCCCTAATCCTTACATAGTTCACCAACCATTTTCAAGGATGGATGCCTAAATGAAGCCCTTTATTAATGCTCAATTTTCAAAAGCAATGTCATCTTGCAGTTTCCCTTTGCTTCAGAAATTAACTTCTAGGGGCATATTCTCAAAAAGCCTACATCTATACTTATTTCAACTTCCTGGGGAATAATTGAGTATGGAAGTAAGGTTTAGCCTGATGAAATTTTTATTTCCATCTAAAAATAAAAGGAAATGCATAGTAAAGAACTTCTTTCCCCAGCTTTCCTCTTTTTTTTTTTTTTTACTTCTGAAAGGTGAAGACAAAGGAGACATATTACAGTTCAGCTTTTTCCATTTCAGAAATGCCAAGAAACTCACCACCGTATACTTAAGTTTAGAGCTGAGTAGACTGCTAATACTTTATATGTTCTGAAGAACCTGATCTCACACGCCCCAATCTGAGCAGGGCATTTGACTACGTGACCTCTGATGGTCCCTTCCATTCCATGTTGTCCCAATTTTTTCCAAAGGAGGAATAAAGACTGGTTTGTACTTCTCAGAAACGCAAGGCAACAAGGCAACTGTTTCTCACACTTGCCACCATTTTCACTGTATGCACCTTCTCCAACATGGAGTCTTTCAGTACTTCGAATCTATGAACATTTAATGCATGGAAACTCTTTAAAAGGTAATTTTCATCTGAAATTTGCATAAGCATCTTTTTGCATGTCAGAAACTGAAGGGATTTAACACATTTGGGTGAAACTACCTTGGTAAGAAAACTAAGAGAATGTATCCTAAGTCCTCTCCTAGGTAATGCTAAGGAAGGGCCTAGAGAAAAGAAAAAGTGTTAGTATTTACTATCAAAGAACCAGCAATTTTTATGGTAATACATTTTCTATCTGTGATTTGGAAGTCAGAATACTGTTTGTAAAACCAGCCTGAGCTCCTGTGTCACATGCAGCTGTCAGACCCGTTGGCAGTGAAAGCAGCGGGATCCCTTGCACGCTCCACACCTCTCACTGCCAGCATGGTCCCCCAGTAACGCCTCCTCCCTCTGCCAAGGCACAAGGTCACACACAAGCCCACACCTCCTGCAAAGCATCACACAGCTAGCTTCCAGCCCTGAGCTCTGCTGCCTCCATCACATCCACGAGCCAAAACTTTGAGCTGGCTGGCAGGTTTACTGAGCAGTAAAAAGCTGAGTTTTCAGAGACACACAGAAGACAAACTTTCTCATTATTTCCCAAAACCCCCACTACCTCCCCAGATACTGAAGTATACACGTGTACGTTGATTAATACTTAACACAAGAGAAACTTGTGTAATACAGAAAGATCTTTTGCAGTTTCACTGTGTACCTGCTTTCATTACAGAGGACATTATTTAATAGATGAGATAATTATAGAATAAAACACATGAATTCCAGCCCTAAAACTTCATAAAGACAAGATATTTAAATATATATATATATATATACAGACTTTTTCTGGCAAAGGAATGCCATATGGGATTGTAAAGTTCTCCTCAAGTTCAACAGAGCCTAACTTCTGGTGCTCTTCAGAGTCTAACGCTCCTGTCCTCCCTGCCCTCCTCTCCCTTTTCCCGCCTCCAAGGTCTTCAGATAACCTCTCCTAATCGTAACAGGCACATTATGCCATCAAACCCTATCACTGCTACTGCTGCAAGGGTGCACTGAGACAAGAAAAGGATAATGTCCTTAGAAAACTGCTCTCGTGAGGCTTCCAAGCAAGAGGATACACATTCCTTCTTCCTTCATTTTTCAAGAATCATGGGTACAATGCAGTATATTTACAGCTTTATTCTAATAAAATGATTGCAAAGAAATAAACACCATCACCAGTTTTAAAGCTGAACATTAGCCTCAGAGTCTAAGCGACTGTCGTGAGGCATAGAGGGCTTGTTCTTCAACACCGCCATAGTTTCCTTCAAAGCACATTATATTAAGTGGGAGTAGTTGAGATGCAAAGTAAAATTTAAGCATCCTGGGAATAGCTGTAACACGATGCACAGCTGGCAGGCAGGTCTGCTGCAGGGATGCGATTCTGCACATGAAGTCACGAGAGTGGGATTCCTAATAATGCATAATAACGAAGGCATGGAAGTGAAATCAGTTCATGAGTTAGCCCCCAGCAGCAGAGAGAGTCTGTTTGCTTCTCCAGAAGGAGGATTCTTGACAAATCAAAGCCTGGATCCAAAATCCTTCAGGCTTAATTAGAAGATCACGAAGAGTACAAAAGAGCATCGGACACAAGAAAATGATAATTTTTCAAGTAAATTTAGTGGAATGAGCACTGTTACATTTACAATCCACTCTCCTCCATCCACCTTTTTTTCCTAGTTAATGATACAGCGTTGGCTGCAGATGCAACAAAACCTGTCAGCGACCGCAGCATGTCCTAAAGCAAGTCTCGCCTATTATTCCAGCTGGCTAGATGAAGGTCGCTGACACCGCTAACACCTCTGACATTTTATAATCAATTGCCAGCATTTACAGAGGAGAAAATACCACTAGCTCTGAGTGCACTTGAAAAGAAAGAAATTCTTTTCAATTAATTTTAAGCTTCCTCTCTCTGATAGCCAAAACATGAAACGACGAGGCAACCTAGCAAGCCAAATATTAGTGAGATTGGTTTCTGGCAGCCAATGCCATATTCTGTTTGTATATAAACAACTGTAGTTTATCCGCCTCTTTAAAATAACTGCAATATGAATCATCATAAGGACAGCAGCAGAGGAAACAGCCAAATACTCCTCTATGAAGAAAAACATCATTGAATTCTCAAAGCAACTATGAGTATCACAGACTATCAGCACGCTGCTAAAGCCAAATACCTATTTGAGAAACCTAGTCTTTTGTGGAAGAGACCCTTGGAAGAGAGGCTGACCTTTACCTATCCCTTCGCTGCCGGTAAAGGATGACGAAGCTCTTCCCATACGCTGCACATTCCTCTTGTGCCTGCTTTCATCTTCAGGACAGGAACAGAGGCTGCTGCCTTTTAAACTATGCCTGTGTTGATTTTTAGCCAGCTGCCATATTCCACTGCTCTAAGTGAGGATGGAGGGCTAAGGAAGAGAGATTTTCAAACAATACTTTGTAAACAGTCCACAAGTCCCATCTGATTTATAAACTGCCAATGTGCTGAGTGAGTTCAGCCCTGGATTTGACAGTGCTGCCCTTACCCGATGGTTCGAAGCAATCATTTTGAATTAATACAGAGCCTCAGAGAACGTGGAGATCTCTAACTTAAGACCTCCTAAAGACCTGTATTTCGGTCAAAATTCTTGCTCCTGACAGTCCTTCTCATCCTCCAGCTCCTAATTCAAACCATCAGTCAGGTCTTGCTTTTCACGGGAGCTGACTGCTGTACAGTATAATGTTTGTGTCAAATACAATTGCCAAAGGCACTCCAATTTCCACTAATAATTGTCATTAGAAGAAGGGGGGAAAAAACCCCAAATCCAACAAAACAACAGTCATATCTTTGTCAGAAAAGAACCATTTCCTGATGTTTAGCATAGGCAGGATAATGGTCATGGTCAGCATCTTGGCTCAGCGGGCAAAGCTAGTAGGTGGTAAATGAGAGTGCTGTCGAGGGGACAGATCTTGTTCCAGGGGGGAGAGGGGGCAGTAGCTGCTAAAGGAGGCACCCTGACGGAGGAGATTTATACATCCCCTCTTGTGTCAGGCTAGGAGGAGGGAATCATTATGCAGGGCCAGCTGCAGGGGTGTGAGCTGCTGTCGGGAAAAATTAGAAGTATAGCAATGAACTATAAAGAAGAGAGAAATGACAGAGTGAATGAAAACCCCATGATAAACCCATTTAGGCTCCCTTCTCCCTGGGATGAAAGATGAAGTCTAATCTCTTTGGCATATATCCTGGCTGAGACTCAAACAAATATGCCTAGATACACACAGGCACACACCCTCAGAATGTGCAATGACAACGTCCACCAAAAGGATCCGTTAACTGCAAAGGGTACTGAGCAAGAGTCCTTTTTCTGCAGGTTTAGCTGAGTTCTGGGGAGAGATCAGAGCACGCTAAAATGCTTTTGATCAGAAGAAATCTCATCTGCTGCCGGAATGCCTTCTCTATGCAAATATCTCTGAAAGAAAGCTTTTCCATTTGAATACCTCGGGGGAGTGGAAGAGGAAAGGCAGAGAAGAGATGAGGATGGGGCTGTAAGACAGTGAAAAGCAACCAAACTAAGGCCCTGGTATTTCTCTCTCATTTGACCAAAGGAGATCTTTCCAATTTCATGTGGCATTCCTTTGCCCAAGAGAATTTCTGGCTGAGCTGGGCAGGTCTGCATAACTTCTTGTCCTATTTAAACTAGAGGGGTTTTCCTCCTTCATTAATACACTCACAGAAATGAAATATTCCAACTATTTCTTCATAGTGCTTGGTAATAAAACAGTCAGGCTCTTGGCTCATACTGGTATTGGGTAGCAAGGGAAGAGGGGAAGACTGGGCAACGAAAGCAGTGGTCTTTAATATGCTCCCAAAAGCCCCCTGTTACAATTCCAGTTTTAAGCCTACAAGGGGAAGTGTCTGGTAATTTTTCCTTCTGGATGTCCTGACCCTGTTAAAGCCTCAGGGGCTGGTGAAACTCTTGCTGGAATGCTAATGCCTCGCGGGAGCCAGACACAGCACAAAATGGGACCTGTTTGGAGAACATCTTCCTGGGGCAGAAGGGAGGGTGAGATGTTCTCTGATACCTTATTTCAAGTTCAGAGACGGACCCATAGCATTAGCCACATTTTTTGACAGGAACAGACGAAATACATTTTGCCCAGATTGCCCACATTGTAAATTATGTCACTGCATGTCCTTCAGTGTAAGATCTTCCAGATGCAGTTTTATGAGAAAGTTTTGTTCACTTATGAGTGTGAGAATTAGGAAAAAAACACCCCTCCACAAAACAATTCTATTGTAGAAGTCTTCCTTTCCACTACACATACACATACAGAAATGTGGTTATTTATTTGTTTTTCTTTTAAAATGCTTAGGGACAAAAAAAGTTTATATATTTTAAGTTTAAATATTTTAAGACACCACTGACCACATCTGTAACTACCTGGTGTGTTACACTGGCGCTTACACCTGTACAGTGTCTGTCTAACAGCTTAAAAAAACACAAACTACCAAAAAATATTTTTAAAGACATCCCAAAGCCCTAAACAGTGATAGTTTGGGGACATGAGACATTCATTGATTCATTAACACCATGAAATGGGGTTAAAAAATTAAGAACGTGTCCCTCTGATGAATCAAAGCAAATGGAAGTTACCTACATTCATGGTAGCTCAAAGAACATAACTCTGAAGGCCACTGTTTGATCAAAGTTATGGGAAAAAAACCTATAGAGATAAACCACAAGTTTTTACAGTGAGCAACAGAAATAATACTGGAAAATTCCTAAACTACAAAACCATATCACTGTCAAAGTGCAAACAATACTTACAGCTACTCAGTTATGTTTTTTCTTAAGGAAAGTAAAGACAGGCAAATGTATAATATTAATATCAATTCAGGAAATACTTTCATAGTAAGATATCAAGTGTATCATGAACGGGGGGGAAAGGAGCACGGTTATTTATCTGACTTGAAAACAGCACAGTGTCAAGTTAATTTAAAATTCAATTTCAGTTTAAAGCATTACAAGGAAGAAAGAACCGTATGTATCATAGGTTGTAAATTTTAATCCTAGCAAGGTTTTTGTCTGCCAACTAGCTGTGTATCAGCTATAAAGTCAGATTGCAGGTGCTTCTTTTAGGAGATTGGGCTGCAAGGCTCTCATAAACCACATTCGAAGAAGTTTGTCATTTACTATTCCCAAAGGCATTTTATTTAAACTTTTTTTCATAGCCAGTTAACACAGAAAATCAGTGTTACAATAACCCAGAGGTAACTTCTGCAAGGTACAGTACGTGATGCAAAAGCACAGAAGGTCCTAACCTGTGGAAGTCACCAAGAAGGTCTATGCAGCACTCACATAAACACATTCCTTACAAAAGCATTTAAGCAAAAGCAGCTTTTTCTTTTTTTTTTTTTGTACTTCATGTCACTCTAAAAGAGAAACTTAGGAGGTTTTCCCCTTTCTAGAAAACACAATTACACAAAAACACTCCATCAAAACTCCACATAAAACCTTGTACATGATGCTTTCAAGGAAGAGGTGGGATTGTCTTCCCAATTTTCTGGGCTGAGGGATAAACAAATCTGACAGAAACGATATTTAATACACCTCAAGACTATAAACTGAATTTAACCAAATCTGTCTACGCAGATTTTGGTACATATTATAAAAATAAGTGACCCAAGGGCAACAGTTGGGCTTCCAGCTGCCCCTTTCCAGTTTCAGGAGGCTCCTGGAAGATGCCTTGGCCAGTCTGATCAGAAAGGCAACTTCTGCCCCTCAGCCATCAGCCTGAGACTGGAAGGGCACTGAAATCCTCCCCCGATGAAGAAAACAAATGTATATCCCTGAACTCAGCTCCTCCAAAGGAAAGGCAAAGGAAAGCTGCCATTTACAACAGCTGGGGCTATTTTTATTTCATCATGCGGGCCTTGAACTGCCTTGTACAAACACCTTGCGAAACCTCAGAACCTCGCTGAGGAAGCAGAAGAGGACCTCAGAAAGCTTTGTTTTTTTGCAAACTGGAATTTAAGGCGTGTGCAAATCTGTACTTGGGAAAGGGCGATATTAGAGGACATGAAATTTATCTCCACTGACACGTCTGCAGCTGGGAACCAGTATGAACAGCTTCCTCTTGCTGATCCAATTCACGTCTATTTTGAAACGGAGGGAAAACGTTATTAGAGGTGATAGAAAAGTGTTTTCTTATTTCAGTAATGGCTTTTATCCTATCATTGAAAACTACATAATTATATGTAAGTTTATTATAAAGACCCATTATATATAATTACATTTACATTTTTCATAAAACAATAATTTCTAAAAACACCAGAGGATTAAAAAAAAGCTGAGGAGGGAAGAATTTGATACAGCATAAGATGGAAAAGAACCTTTTCCCCCTCACTTATGTTTTTTTAAAATAGATCTGGGCTTCCTCCTGCTAGCAAAGCAAAGCAAGAGGCTGCAGTTATGCCACCCATCCACTTCCCACTTAAAGCCTTGCCATTTACATGGTTCATTCGCCCTTTTGCCTTAACATGCATTTTTGGACCTACAGCTTTGAGATGTGTGGGGTGGTGTTGGGTTTTTTTAAACCTTTTCTGGCACATAACATGGAAACCCCTGCACCAATATTTATACACACAGTGTTACAAAACTATACTGTTTGCTTTGATGTACTGTTCTTTCCTTACTTCCCACTCCAGCCAAAAACACAAAGGCCGTTTAGCAATGATAAGAAATCCTACTGACATCATCAGTATGCAGTGGCATAGTCAAAACCTTTAAGTCTGAATTACTCAGTGTCCCTTGCAGAATGGCCAAAACAAGCCTCAGTGTTGCTTAAATTTCTGTAGAAACTAGGAAACGTTGTTTAAAAGAAGAAGGAAAAAAGAAATCACCAAAATAACACAAATTTTAAAACAGGCTGCATCTGTTACTAGGAAAACCAGGCCGCAGCATGGGGTTGTTGCACACAATACTGGCTTTCTTTCCAAGCTATCCCTTATGCAGCATGTGACTCTCTATTCTAACACTACCTTTTATTAATTTAATTTTTTTTGTTGCCAGATGTTGCACAACACAAATAAGGAGGACTTGAAGCTGGAAATGCCAGCTGCTCCTAGGTAAAATCTGCCCTGGGAATAAAGCAGTTTGAGACTGAGATGCTCCTCACATGATGGAGGGAGCCTTTTGTGCGGGACCTGAAGCTTCAGTATCTTTCCAGTTTGATGGAGACTGGGAATTCAAGGTTTACTGGACTTGTAGTGCTGTTTAATATTGTCTAATCCAAGACAGGCCCAAACATCTTACAAAGGAGAGCAGAGATGATCAGATGCAGACACAAAACACGGTATTTTCATAGTAAGGTCTGCCATAGCAAAAAGGTTGGGTACCATGATGAGATGCTGCATCACACACCAGCCCGCAATGCACACAAAAGAAAACTGTGATGCAGCAACAGAAAAGCACAAGCACACTAAGACTTTGCATTTCACTTTCAATCCTTTAGTTTTTAAAAACTAGACAGACTGTTTTAAAATATTTTCAGATGTTCCACTTACATTTGAATTGCACACAAGCAAGAGCTTCAAATCTCCCAATATTACACCAAAGAAGTTTTAAAAGTTGTCTCCAAATTAGAAGTATTTCAGGAAAAAAAGAAGAGATATATATCAAAACCCACAAATATATAATCAAGTTCTTTGAAGTTACTTTCTGCTCCACTAAGACATTTATACTAATTGGTGAGCTTCTCATATAATCTTTTCAGGCACAGATAATTTCTAAATGACTTGAGATTTAGGATACACTATTTTAATACTGATGGCATACTTAATGAGATCAGATTTTAATAAGATTCTAGACTTTTATGCTAGAGAAAGGCTTTGACTTAGGGGTATGTTTTTACAAAAAAAAAAAAAGGTTGGTGGGTAGGTTGCTGTATATCACAGAGCCTGTTCAGATCATTATAATCACCATTTGTGAACCTATTTTATACACCATTACAATGTGTAAGCAAAAACCTCAAAAACACATCAATCCTCAAAAATATGTTAAACTAAAAGCCTGCAGATTTTTTTTCCCCCCATTCTCTGCAAATAGACAGCTCTCAGTAAGCTAGGGAGGATAAACACAAATAACTTGTGATTAACCATACCAGATCTAATTTGGTCAGTAAAAGCTTAGCTACTTCCTAACTTGTTTACTGACTGCTAACAGAGAAACAACAATTCGGCACCGGTGTCAGGATTGATATTCTAGTTTTAGACTTTTTAACAGTTTCTAAATCGGTATCTTGCCTCTGAAATACCAAACGATGAAATATAACTTGTGACTGCAGATGCATAAGCACCAATAACTACACAAGTGAAGCAGCAGAATTTTTATAGTAAAGAAGTATATATAGACCCACTGTAGGTTGCCAATAAGACTGCAATGTGTCCAGATGTTAGACTATACACAGCTAAGCAAATGCTGAGGCACATCAACTTTTAGTAGCATAGCAATTTCAGCCTTGTGCTGATTTTTCAACAGAAACACAACTAATTAGTATTCAAGGTTGAGCCGTACCAGAAACACTCCTTCAATAGTTGCAAGTGCCTTGATCATTTACAGCAGCTCTTTTTAAGCAGCTAACATGAAAAACTTCGAAGAGAATGCTTTATTCCAATGCCACTCCTGAGTTTATTGCAGCTCTTGTGTCTGTGTACTTCTCTCCTTTGCTTGGGTCCTGTCCAGGCCACCCTCACTGGGAGGAATCCCTGACCCACATTCGGAGGATGACTTTGTGATGGGCTTCTGGGGTTTAGTGCTGCCAGCCTGAGATCACCTGCACCGCTGCTCTCTCCAGGCTAACAGCACTGAGGTCCCTGTATAAAGTACCGTTTGTTCTGAAGGACAACAGTGAGAAGAAAAGCCTGGCTGTAACAAGGAGTTAATACATCTGCATTGCTCACAAGGAGTCATGTGCCTCCTGCATGAAAACCCTGGAAGGGCTTCCCTGCCTGCTCAGTTGTGAATTGAGGCTGTGTCTGGGAGCTGTCATTTGCTACGGTTTGAAGTCCGCTTTCTACAACTTAAATGAGAGTAGAATATATCTCTGGTTCCTTTCTAGGAAAAAGTGTCTTCACCTCCTCAGCCTGAAGCACAAAGCTCAGAAGAGCTCAGAGAAAGAGATGCACATGCAATCTGCCAACGTTACGGTCACTGATGATGCTGTTTCCAAAGCATCTGATGTTGTCCCTATTGATTTTACCTGTTACCCTGACTGAAGGAACCCGTATTCTACACCTATAACCCAACTGTTCCTGCAGAGGGAATTGAACCATGAAGGTAGACAGATTTCTCTATGTTCCCAGCAGAGTCTTCCTGGATTTTCCAGAGATTCAGCTGATTGGGAAATTAGGTAACTTGCTACCTCAATCTTAACTTTCTTATAAATAAGGCATCAAGGATAAAAGGAGATTTTGTTCCCACCAGAAGAATCTTGTGTGTGCTCAGATCTTGAGCTGGTGCTAGTTGCTATTAAATTCTCATAACTACATTGCAAGTCTTACATGCAGACAGTCACCATTACCTGATTTGGAATCAATCACTGTCACTTAACGTGACTGTCTTGTAATGCTGTGTTAAGAGACAGCAAGTCAAATAATCTCTTTTGCTTTGATGAAAGCATGAGGAAGTTGACTCAGATAAAAGCAGGAAATAATCTGTTTAAACAGCTTGGGCCCAAAGTCGAAAATTAAACAAAATCAATAACAAATACAGGTTTGCTGCTGGAGGATCTACCCTGAGAATGACACAAAAGAAAAAAAAGGATGAAAAGCTGCTACAAAGACATTTTATACCAGAATATCCTATATGTGAAGTTGGTGTAGACCTTCAGGTGGTTTAATTTACATGTGTTTATTTACAAACCTATACAATACCCATTGTTTGCTAGTCATGCTGTAGTTAAGCTTTTGGCTAGTCGTGAGGTAATGAAGAACATCAGAGTAAATTAATATTTATTAGACCACCAAAGAAAGCAAACAGCCAGGGAGAGCTCTCAGTATGTTCCTACTATTTAGGCTCCAATCTTTGGTGACAGGGTTCTGGCACATGCCTATTCAGGACAGGTTTTTATCTGAGCTAGTGATGTGTGCAGAGGGAGCACGAAAATGCGTGCATCTTGCTGCCACAAGATGATTTTTAAACTGGCCATTTAGACCTTTGGGAAGACACCTTCAACAAGTCCTCTCTGCCTTTTTTAAGGAAAAATAAAAAATATACAACTTCTGTTTGCAAAGTAGGAGAGAGAATATTGTCCCACTCCAGACATGGAAGATTCAGCATAAATATCATACAGAAGACAACAAAAATGTTGACAAAATAGGTTAATATTGAATCTGGATTTGGATCACTCTAGTATATCCTTACTTTGCCTCACTAGTCAAAGGCATGAAAGGAGCTGCAAGTATGGAAACATTTGTTCTTTAGCAGCTAAAATGTATACAAGAGAGAAAGCAAAACCTAAAATAATCACTGTAGGCATCTGAGAAAAGATATTAAATGCGCATGGACATTTTCTACATGGGCAACCTGCAAAAAATCCTCCCCATTAACCTGTCTGAGCTCTTCTGAAGTAAAAACAAACCAAAAGAAACCCAAAGGACCTTTCAATTTCCAAAAATATTTTTCCACAGTAGTCAGAGTGAAAGACCAGTAACAGTTCAAGCTACCTTAGTGAGGGCAGGCTAATGTTTAGAAGTACATCTGAATTTAAAGCATGCCTGTGAACACAGAGTTTATTCAATTCTTTAAAAATGCAAAATCCTTGCCATTCTCAGGACAACAAGTATGCAGGAAAAATCACCAACTTTATAACTGACTTCTTTCTAAAGTGTGAGTGAAGGGAGCTTTGCAGATTTTTACTGTTCTTCTCAGCAGTCAAGAAACGATGCTGCTCCTCATGGAATTGAACTCCTGGAAAGGCCAAAATTTTCCAGAAGGAAGAGGGAAGATGATACTATATTAGGCTGACCAAAATAAATAGTTTCAGATTCTGATTCATCAAGTATAATACTGGGAATGGTATTTACATCCTTCTGTACCAAAAAAAACCCTAAAAAACCAACCCAAAAATCACAACCCTTGAACAGTGTTTGGTCATCCAAAATATTCAGAGAGGGACATGTTGAGCTGCAGTCTGGTGAGAAGAGTGACTTGGGGTCTTGTGACTCCATCTGTCACAGAGCTCAGAGTATTTGAACCAAGCCCATGATGCTCACCTGACCAAGGGTTAAAGCAACATTTAACAAGGAATGAGCTTTCCTGGGGTGCCTTGGGCCCATAAAGAAATAGTTGTATCATGCCCTAGTTACTCCTGTTGACTCAATGCATGGACTGGGACACCTCTGCAAGCATTTCAGAATATTTTGTAACATGGAAAATTAAGGTGTTGCATTATATTTCCCAGACTTTACAGCAAATTTTTCTGCAGAGCTCATTTAAGAGAGAGGAACAAAAGGCATGCCAAAATTATACAAAGGACGGGAATACAGAGAACAACTTTCAGATGTAACTTTGGACTGTCATATATGGCTCTCAAAAATGGTAGCACTATATTCCTGCTGCACCTGCACACAGGTCAATTCCCTGGAAATTCACCTAAGTTCATTTCAGTGACAAAAAGATTGGTTGTTTTCCCTCAGTAAGTAACACCAGAGTTACTCTTGACTCCTTGTAAAAATGAGCCATCTCTGCAGCAGATGATCTATAAAGTTTCCCAACATTTCTGGGAGGAAGAGTATTTTATTGTTCAATTTGGTTTCTCCATAATACCTATCTCAATCTTCTGTAGTGATGTATAAGGAGTTTTGACCAAGCAGTTTAACTCTGGGAAAAACAAACATATTTTATAGGGAAAACATACATATAAGGCCACAAACATACAATATAGGATTATAAGAAAGAGATGCAGCTTCCTATATTCCTGTCTATCTCTTTATGTGGATTTTTCCCGTGTGTGTACATGTGCATTACAGGTATGCTAGGAGTAGCAACAGTAACTCTACAGCGTTCTATCTCTTTCTCACTGTATTCCTGGAATTTGACTACTTACAAGGACAGGCACACATCCATGATGCTGGCAGGTAGCTGCTCATCTTTCAGGCAAGGAATATATTGTTGCCTAATTTTATGCCAAAATAAAATCTTAAGGTGTATATATTAATTCAGTATAAACTGGGGTTGGCAAGCATTTGTCACAAAGTGCCACACCATAACATAAACCTCAATAGATGACTGTTTATGTTCCCACACGGGGCTGTAAAGCTAAGCAGCTCAGGAGCAGAGATGTCCTCTCAGCAGCCCTGGCTTCCTCTTCCAACACGGGGCCAAAGCTGCTGCCAGGGAAGGGTAGGTAAATGATGCAGCTTGTTCAGCTGCATCTGCTGGAGTTCAGGAGTCAGAGCCTTACCTGGGAGACGGGAATCACAACAAAGGCAAAGAGCACTGAAGCATGTCTGCAGCCTCTATTGCTAGCTCTGCGTCTGCAACATAATCGGCTCTCTTCATTCCCTGGCCACTATCTAGGGGCTTCTCTCTTCTTTGGCATTCATCACAAGGTCTTCCTTCCGCTTCTGTGCACAGAGACCTCCTGCTTTGCACTTTTCAAACCACCTTCCCCTCATTCAGAGCCTGATTTCCACATCGAGCTCTGGGTGAGCACACGGTGCCTGAGCCTTAGAGATGCTCTGCCTGGGCAAGCACCTTCATTTCGGGATTGCAACACAATCCTGTAGCACAGAGGGAAACAAATGAACAACCTGCTCCCTCCTGCAAAGACACCCGAAGACCAAAATTTAATTCCTTCTCGTAAGAGCCCATCAGTCGTTAAACTATCCATCTTCATCACTGTAATTCAACAGCAGGATGAAAATAAAGCCCCTCGTAACTGGCACCGTGGGGTGCAGCTGAACGCAGGAACTGGCAGATAGAACACAGCATAGCAATTCAGCCAGTGCACTGAACTGGGTGTTCCCGTGGCCAGGGGCACTTTGACTCATCCCAACCTCTACCTTGATTAAATTTCTCTTTTGGCTTCTCTGTCACGACTGTGGGGCAGGCATTAAATGCATGTGCTTCCCCAGGGAGAGAAGACAGCGCAGCTGCTCTTTGGTGGCATGCAAGAGGAAACTTGGGCCTCCCCCCTCCCTCGCCTTCAATCTCAGGTCAGACCCACAGGTCACCCTATGTACACAGGATTTTAAGTGGAGGTCAGCAGCCTGTCTGTTGCACGTAATTAAATCTGTTTTACAAGCTTGTCTAGGCAGTAAGTAATTAAATATCACTTCTCAGGCTGAGATTTTCATTGTCCTGAGTTGCCTGACAATAGGATTTTTCTCAGTCTCGTTTGTTCCCAAGCAAATGTGAAATTTCAAAAGAACTACTGCTGATAATTCTACAAGAACTACAAGGCAACCAGAAGGGTTCAACTACTGATAGCTTTAATGCTGCAATAATAATTAAGTATTCCTAACACAAGTTCTGAAAGAGTATCCAGATTTTTATCAGCCTGTTGGCAATGGCAACGTTAAAACACAAGCATAGAACATTCTGCCTTTGGTTTTACGATAGCCAAGATAAATTCAGAGGCAGACCTGAACCACAATTTTATATTCAAATCCATTTTTTTCAAGTCAGAATACATCAGAATTACCATAAGAATATCTGCAGATACTTTCTTGAATTGGAAAACCCATTAACCAAATAAAAGACTTATGCGACCTAAGTTCCCAGTCATATTTTAAATTATTTCTACTGTTTCACTATTTACTAGGAAGCATCTTCTATTCTCAAAATGTTACAAACTCCCTGAAAGAGCCAGTAACAAACCTTTTGGGTGTGGGATAACCCCATTTCCAGGATCTGAACTGCAGCAAACCAACCAGTGAATGCCTGTGCCTGCCCCTCTGTAGGAGCACTTAAACCTCTGCCTCCCTGCAATGGCCAGTTAGAGGACATAGCCATGGTTTCAAAGCTCTAAATTACAGCCTGTTTTATTCTGGAGTACGCTACATTTTTTCATAGAGTCCAGACAACCCATGTGAGGATACTGGAGAAAAGAGAACAGATGTTCTGAGACCTTGCTTTTGTGCAGTCAGATGCAGGACAGAAGTACGGACACAGCTTCCCACTGGCAAACAGAGTCAGGGTTGGACTCTAAGCAAGTGAATTCTCTTACTCATTTGTACAACTGCCCCAAATTTCTCTCGAGCCTTGGTAACTGTTCCTAACCTCTTATATTAAGCTAATGGTAAAGGAGGAAGAAAAAAATCCACGTCTGTCAGCAGTTACCCTGTGTTAATGGAGTGATGACATAAACAGGCATCACCTTTCAGAGTCATCCCTTCAAGGTGCCTTGGGAAGAGCATTGCTTGCTTTCTGGCTTGGAAATCAGTTAGAAACAGGATGACAATACAAAGAAAAAGGAATGCCTTCTCACATAGATTTACACCAGAACAACAGTGCAAATTTGCAGAAGACAATGGCAGAGTTCAAGAGGCACCTCAGGATCTACAAACGGAGACAGGAACTGACCAGATACTACTTAACTACCTTGCTCCTTCTCAAACTACTAATCCAGCCTTAACTATCCAAAATGCTGCATGTCTTGAAAAAGGCCAAAGAATTGTACATGAGCAACAAGGGCTGTGAGATTTGGATTAACAAACTTTTAGACACCAGACTAAATAGATTATAGCCTAGCAGTTGAACCTTCAAAAGGCATGCAGAATTATATGATTAAGGCCAAACAAACAAAAAGTAGTCTAGAGAAGTGAAAATAAATTATTTTCACCATTTCTCACAATATTAAAATTTACAAGGTACCCAACGGCTCATCAGAAGTCAGATGTGCAGAAGGCAGCTCTCCATGCAGCTACATTCTGCATCACTAGTTGAAAGTGCTTACTGAAATACACAATAGGTCCACCGGAGGACAAAAGCTGCCCAGCTCCTATCCTCTACTTAACAGTTTACCCGGCAGAGATTACTCAAAATATCTTTTCTTTCTACAGAAGAGTTTAGCAACTGTGATGGGTGGCAGACTGAGAACCTGAAAATTAAGTTCACACAATCCCTCAGGAAGAAGTGACAGATCTGCATGGACACTGTTAAGCTGCAACAAGTGATTCCAATAATGAGCGTGTGTTTACCATGTAATTACCGTCTATCTAAATCCCAAAGGAGCAGTATGTGAAGACTTACTTAAAGTATTAATGCAGTTTAAAAAATGATCTGAATGCATATCAAGTTATGAGCCCCTAAAAAAATATTCTACTTGCATTTCAAGCATGTGTATTTGAGCTAACCGGCTTATAGCGTAATACACAAATCATTATGGACTGCTGACTATTAAAAATAATCTGATCAATTATTTTTATTATGACAACTACAATAACTTCATTCACAGAGTATGCTACCAGTTGTGCAGGCTCTGATGTGAATAAGAAACATGACCAGACCATCCACTGATGCAGCAACATTCATCTACAATTCCACACACACTTACTGCAGGTTTCATGTGTTGTGTAAGGTATCTTTGAAGTTGCAGCCCTGAAGATGGTTCTAGCTCACCATCAGCCCAACTGATTTATTGATGACTATGTATTCACTGTGATAAATACAAACACCACCAGCAAGTTCTGCTTGCTAAGGCCAAACCACACACAAGGCTTCTGCAGATTCCATATTTATAACCAACTTTTCTTTGAAGACTGACCAAAACAGCCCAAGTTCTCAGGTAAGACACCTGGAAATTTTGAACCTCCTCATCCTCCTGCCCCTTTCTGGATTTATGATAGTTAAGAGATTTCTAATCACTCTCAGATAAATAACAGCCACAGCACTGCTTCTTCCTTCCCTGCTTGCTTGAGAGAAAAATGTATGGAATGTATTTAAATAATGCAGCTGAACTTTTTATGAGCAAAATCCCCTTCATCATCCTGAATTACTTATTTGTAATGAGTTACTTGTTCAACACTGGCCAAAATAAAGTTTATCCACTTACAAAGAGCTAACAAAGTCAGAACTCTTAGAATTCTGTCTCAATACTTTTAATCTCTCATTGTTAATTCAGTATATTAAGAGAAAGGAAGCTGATTTTAATTCATTTAACAGAACCCCAAAGACTAGATTGTTCTGTTACGAACAAATGCTTCAAAGATTTTTTTCTGCCAGTGCTGTTTCCTCTCCAGCTGGGAATAAAGTTTTTCCTCCTATTAATACAAGTCAATCATTCTCTGCCTCAAATTCATCTTTGAAGTTTCCAGTGATCTCAATGTTCCTTTTATGAACATAAATTTCTTTTTAGTATATAAGAATTCCTTTTTATTATCAGATATTTCAATACATATTTGTTGATTGAGTTCAGGAAACGTGAACTGTAAGTTTCATATGGCATGCTCTAAAAATACTGGGAATCATTGATGATACCTACATACAAATGATGGTCAAAGGATGATGTCCTGGTACTTTCAAATAGATAATCATGTTCTGCAGTTGCAAAATACTTATTCCTCTGGGCACTGAGGTAATGTACACTGTGCTGTGAGGTCACCTGTGGTAGTTACACCAGAGTCCCGTGAAAGGCGATGGCTGCCAGGAAGTACTCTGACAGCAGTAGCACGGCGAAGAACAGTGCAACTATTCCACACAACGGTTAGTTAACCTCACAAATTAGAGCAGCAGAGTAATTAATTTCCATAAACCTAAGTACTGCAAGCCCAACAGTAGTCTTGTCTCTGGTATTCAACTCTTAACATGAGAAACTGGAAGAGTGCCAGTATTTTGGAAGGTTTATGCTCCACCAAAGGCAGTAACAGAGACACATACTTTTTGCCACAAACAACCAGTTTGATTAACAGCGTAACAGGGCGGAGTGCTTCTTCCTGTGTCTAACCTCATCACCCTGAATCTTTATATGCTTTCTCCAAATCCTCCTCTGGGAAGAGCAAGTTTGCCATATTTCAATCCGATATCAGTCTTCAAGCATAAATAATAAATGGAGATGAGCTAAAACGTCTCATTGATTAAAATTCTACACTGTGAGCTTGTCACATTTCAATGTGCAAATTGCTTCTGTCTGGCCTGCATTCAGAAGTCAGTCATCTAAATATATGTACACACTTGCTTGATTTTAAGTTTGGTATCACAGCTGAACCACGGATCAGAATCAGAAAAGATTTTTCTCTACAATGAATTTGTAAGTAATGATGTATCTGGTCAACTGATTATCTAATGAGACAACAGTATTACATGATGCAGCTGCCTTCACACAGCTGTGAAGAAATCAGCTGAGTCTTGGGTTAAAAACTAATCCTTAGGTTTCCACCATGGTTTGCAGCACTTTAACTATAGCTGTAGTCCTCAGGGAGCCCAAGAAATCAAGGCACAATGGAAAGCTGTGGATACCAAATCTACATAGTCATAAACTTTTAGATCTTTGCAAGCAATTCTTAAATATCTATCTAGGTAATCTCTGTGGAGAGCAAACGCAAAAATCAGCCCTAATAAGAGCAAAGATTAACTACCTGACTTCACATAGCTATGGTTTGAACTTCAGAGAAATTGTATGCAAAAAGGAATGGTGGTCAAGGGGATCACAATGTGTATTACTGTGTCACATGCCCAAAGTGTTTGTTTAGAGGACTGTAAACTCAAATATTCAAAGACAAAATGAAATGTTCCTCTTGAAAGTGGTGGTTAGACTTGCATAGCTAGCTTCAGTGCAAAGGGATGTCAGAGAAGAAATAAGTTTGTCCTGTCATGATAAACTATTTCTTAAAACCACCTCAGAAGAAGAAATTATTTCCAAGCGACTTCTGCATTTTAAGAGCAATATTTTCATAAAAGCTCTTCCTGAAAGAGATTGCTTTTAGGCTACAGCTCAGATAACCAGATTATTTTCTAGATTCAGAGGGCCTCCAACTGTTGTTTTGCATGGTGGGCTTCTAGTAGAGAAGGGGGGACACAGGGGTGGCTTCTGCAAGAAGCAGCCAGAAGCTCTCTGCAGGCCCCACAGAGCAAACACCAGCTGGCTCAAGGCCAGAGTCATTGCTGACCAAGGCTGAGCCCATCAGCGATGGTCACAGCACCTCTGGGAATCACATTCAGGAGAATAAAACCCTGCAGGCAGATGCTTTTTGCCACCAGTTTTGGGATATTATCTCTCCCTGTCCTTATCTTGACTCCTAAGCCTCTCAATATGTATTTTCTCACCTGTCCAGCTGAAAAGGGGAGTGATAGAGAGGTTTTGGTGGGCATCTGGCCTCCAGCCAGGGCCAAACCACCGTATCAACAAACTCGATATTTAGCATAACCCAAATGCTGTAGGGTAGCCAAAAGCTCAACAGGAAAAATACATGTCTGCTTTGACCAGAAGCATTTTCAAATATGCTGCTATGTAAAGAAGAAACTTCTCTCAGGAAGGCATAGTAATTCAAACATGATTATGGGACAACAGCGTTAAGGGCCACCAGCGCGAGAAACTGCAGAAGAAAAATGCATGTAGGCCACTGTTATGCTTTTTACCAAGAGCTGAAGAAAAAGAATATGGCAACATTCATCCCTCTCCAGAATATTATTCACTCTTTTCTAGTTCTGGGACCAATCCTTTTCTTCCTCGCCCTAGTATAAGTTAGGAACAACTGGTATTATTTTTAACTGGTGAACATAAGGGAAAGATTGGCAAGGTCTCTGTGCTTACCTCCTAGAAAAAAAGAAAACCCAACAAAAAAAACCACAATCACACAGCAACAGCAAAGAATTATAGGAAGCAATTCTTCTAAGAATGAAGGTTATTAAAACAAAATTATTCCTGAAGTATTATTTTCCGTACCTCAACCTCTTTCAAAAATGCAGGTTGCTTTTTTACTTTTACTTCATGCTGCCAACTGACAATTTTAAAGAAAAATACAGCACCTGCAGAGACCACTTTCCCAAATGAGAATTTTAAACAGCACTTATTTGAATTGTTATAAAATTTGTTATTTAGTTATTAATACAATCTTACATAATGGAGGGAGGAGAAGCCACTCAAAACGGAATGTATCTATTGCATTAGATTTGTTTAGAAAAAAAATTTAACATTCATAATACCTGTAGCTCAAATAAACACACAGAGAAAAACCATCAACAAACAAAGAGGAAAAGGGTAGATAAATGTCGGCTGGTAATTTCAGATTGTACATGACATATTCTGGCAGGTGCATCATACTGGTACGCACAAGAGCATCAAGTCTGTCCATTTAGCTGTATGCAATGGGTGATGGTGCAGAAAGCAGGAGCCCTTTCAGAGAGGGAAATTGCATGGAAATAAAGTCATTTTCAATTGCCCAGCATTTTCCGAGGCTGAAGGCCATGCACTCTGACAGAGAGCTGTGAGAAAGGTGGGACTGATCTGTAGCAGTGCATGAGTGCCACATTTGACCCAGGTTATTTAGATAATGATATAGTAGCTATATTGATGCTTTCAATGAATGAATAATTTTCCACACTAGTAAAAATTACTAAGAAGATACCAGAAAACCAAGACAATACAACAGTAAGTAACCTCACAGTAAACTGACAAATCATAAGCTATAGAGTGGTTTTGGTAGGCAATTGTCATCTCTATAATTTTGGCTGCATTGTCAGCCATCAAGACACAAACCAAAGATACCTGAAATGGCTTAGAATAATTTGCAGGGGATGAGGGCATGCCTCTGCTAAAGCTCTTTACAGTGGGCGAGTCACTACAGAATTGGTCATATAGGAGTGATGCTTCATAGGAAACAACAAATCTTGAAAACAGGTATTCATGTGATATTTATTCACTAATTGTTCCCTTATGTGTTGCAAGGTTTCTGCTAAGATTAAACAATACTTTGCTTCGTGAAAGTGACATGCTTACACCTCTTTAAAATGCCAAATGGCATCTAGCCTGAAAAATGGCTTATTCCCAGGGATCAGATCCTGAAGAAGGCAAAAACCTTTACGACCGACAGCAGCACATTCAGAGCTGCAGTGAAACTAATCCTTTAACAGCAACACATTCCTCAGGTTTTCTAGAAGCTTCAAAACCTGTCTGACTTGAAATTATTTTATGGACCTGACAGAAAAGGTTTCTCCTCCTTCCACTTTTGTGAATAAGCAGGAAAATACCTCCAACAACAGGAGTATTTTAAGCTCTGCCTTACACGTGAGGAAAAGCCAACATCAACAGAAAGCCCATTTTTGAACTGTTGGAAACAGACAACACAGCATACAATAACACAAGAGAAGAAACCCAAAATCTCAGGTGGGTTCTTCCAAAATAAAAAAGACAATAAAAAGAAAGGAAGGTACTGCAAGGGCTCTTTCAAAAGGTGAGCTAAAACATGTCCTTGCCCATCCTAAAGCCAAGAGGGATGCCCGTGATGGTGTGGCCAGGCCGACATGTGCACCTGTGAAACCCAAAGAGTTGGCCTCCCCAGGCAAGGGGCAATTGCCTCCGCTATAGGATGTAATTCCTGGTAAGTATCTGTATAATCTACACTATTTTGGTGAAGCTTGTGGTGACGTATCGGAAAGACCAGTCTCCTCCTGACTCTAACGTGAAGCAGAGCTGGCATATGACGCAGTCCATGTCTGGTGGCAGATGCCAGGCCAAACTGTTAATCCTGCCCTTCTGCTGGACATTGCCATCTCTGGAAAGGAATGACTGGCACATTTCAGCCTAAGTTACCATGCCAGGCTGTGAAAAGCGATGAGGGGGAAGTCAACTTTCATTTCCTTCAACCATCCCCGCTAAAGAAACATAGCTGACAGCTGAGGCAGTAACTTCTTAAATCAATTCAGCATGAAATTCCAGAGCATTTCTGTGCCCTCAGAAACTAGATGGCTTTAATCACCAGCTGGCTGAGTTACTGCGAGTAGATGGGCAAGGTGGCACGCTTAGTCTTCCATCTTGTTATCTCTTTACACAGCAGTGTCCGCAGGAGACAAAGTATTCATTAGCTTCTGCCATGGTTGGTCAACAAATGCTTCCTGCAGCTTGCAAGGGTCTGGCTAACTCTTTAATCTCTGCTAGAAAAGAAGGATGATTAACAAAACACCCTGTAAATATGCTTAGTTCAAGCATGTTTGTCACTGGCAGGCAAAGACCAGAAGTCCAGCACAAGGCTAACGCTGCCTTTTTGAAAGAATTTTGCACCTTTCCCATGAAATAGATGAAAAGGCTCCCAAGTGTTCCCAAGGAGTTGCTGTACACTGTTAGAATAACATGTAACCTTGCTGGAGCCTAAAGCGTCCTCTCCTTGAAATACTTTTCAGCACAAGAGGTTCTGCCCAAGAAACAAGCTGTCACAGCCCCAAAGTGATACACTTGCATTTTTTCTTCTCCCACAGAGATACAGTAGTTACCTTTTCTCTGAAGTAATTTCCCAAGTTTTGTTGACTTTAATTAACAGACCAAATGAGGTAAAATATTTTTTTTTTCTAAATCCATTTTACTGTGCGATGTGGACACTTGCAGTAGTCCACAACTTGTGAAAGCTGTTGCTGTGAGATACAGAATTACTGAGCTGAGGAATAATATTTGCCATAGATCTGGCTTTAATATTTTAGGGTGAGGGATTGCCTGTGTTGACAGTGGCCACACTTCACATGAGTAGGAAACAAGAATAGCTTTGCTGACATCCATTCATTTTTTACAGGTTATAACACAAATGGGTTTATGAGCACCAGGATGAATGAAATTTGTTTTCTAAACAGATTTGTCCTCTTGTGCTTGACTGGTTCTTTTAACAGAATTGCATGAAAGTAAAGAATATCCCCCAAAGAAATATCAGAGAACACACATTGAAAAACAGAATTACAGAATGACTAGGTTGGAAAAGACCTTTAAGATAGTTGAGTCCAAATGTTCCTGTCCTATACTAAACAGTATCTCTAAGTACCTCATCTACACATCTTTTAAATACATTCAGGGATGGTGACTCAACCACCTACCTGGGCAGCCTGTTCCACATCTTGACAACTCCTTCAGTGAAGAACTTTTTCCTAACATCTAATCTGAACCTGCCTTGGCGTAGCTTTAGGCCATTAAGAAGAGAGAGGCAGAAAGAGATTAGTATGGTCTTTTACAGAATAATCTTCATTCAGTTTGAGTCTTGGTGGATACCCAAGAAAGAATATTTTGGGCCTGGCTCTGAGACAGCTGACCCAGATGATGGGTACCACCGGGCAGGGTGACTTTCCCTCTTGCATACAGCCTTCTCCTTTCCTTAGCATGGACTGTGCAGTCCCAGCTCCTCTCTGAAGCTGGTCCTTGGGAATAAACTGATTCAACTCGCTAATCTAGTGAAAAATTAATTTTCTTTGGTTTGGTGAGTTTTTGGCCAGAGGAGACAGCTGAGCTGGTTCTTTGTACAGACAGGGGATCTCCAGGGGTTGTGAGGGGAAGAACGGGGGCAGGAGCACCTCTTTAGGCAGCAGGAGTAAGTAGGAGAATATGGCTGAGACAGCCAGAATTAATATGGACGTCACCCAGTTCCTCAACCAAGGAAAAAAAAAATGTCCCATAAACCATGTATGTCAGTACCTGAAGCAAATCTATAATGGCATTTTTAACCCCAGCACCCGTATCAGTTCAGCTGAGATTGATCATTTGTCTTTCATTTCTCTCCCATCGCTGTCTTCCTGGTGCAGCCAAACAGGGGCAACACATAATGGCCTCTCCAGCTCTCCCTCCCTCTCTCTGCACTGACAAGCTAGCAGGCAATCCCAGGGACAGAGGCTCGCAAGACACCTTCCAGAAACGCTTTCCTTTCAGACAGGGAAGACTAAGGGTCACAAACCCCTGGGAAACATGAAGCCAATTTTCTAGTGGATTCTGCTGAATAATCTGTCTGGGGACAGCTGGCTGGAAGAGCCTTGCTCTGGGAATGGCTGGCAGCGGGATGGCCCTACAAAAGCCCCAATCTGGTGAACAGCTGTAAGACCCAGTTCACTCACAGCTTACGGTTTTGTTTCCAGCTTAAGCTGGATCAAAACCAAGTAATTTGTCAGCAAACTATAAACCACTGTCTCGCCACCTTTGCAGGCCTACATCGTCACCAATAGCCATGGCGTTCCCATGCCTTCCTCAACAATGTTGCATGAGGCTTTTTAACTTATGCAGGGCCAAGTAAGCAACAGATTTCTACTCCTCTTCCCTCCTCTTCCCCCAGCTTTGCGGAAGCTAACATGGGAACACTGGCTCAGATGTCAAACCATGGGGTGAGGGCTGTAAGCTTCACTTCCAGTTGGCAGTCACACTGTGTGATTTTGAGTAATGCTATCCTTGTGATGAAATTCCTCTCCCTTGATAGAAGGATGACATCAACCTGCCTTGCTGAGGGAACCTAAGACTAAACTTGGCTTCTAAAATGCCCCCTAAACGTTTTTGAAGAGCTTTTTTTAAACACAAAAAGGGATAAAAGAATCATCCTGCCTGTTACTCTAGAGTACTGCTTCCTTTTCAGAGTTACAGTTTGACTAAGTTAATTTCTTTAATAACTTTAAAAAAAAATTGTTACAGGGATAGAAACGTCCTGTCACCCAGACTTTTAATTTATCCACAGTTCCTCTAATTCTAAACAGGTATGAAGTTTTAAAAGTAATTTAAAAGAAAAGCAGATATTGACACATTAAAACTTAATAGCTCTTTGCGAGACACTGCATTTCATAATCAAAACCTCCTTAGAATTTTCATTAAAAAATGAAATCGCTGATCCAACAAACCATAACAGCCGCAAATTGGGTCTGGAAATAAATACTTATGCATAAAAACCTACTTATTAATATTTTGATGAGGCTGAGGTATGCATTTGAATGAGGAAAAGGCACTCCACAATTTAAAAAAGAAACCAACAGCACAACAAAAAGAACTATTGACTTTCATGGGAGAACTCTCAAGTGGCTTAGAAAGTTATCTCAAAGGTAGTTATTAATGGCAAAGGTGACTTATCAAAATCAGAGAACCTGTTTCTTTTTGGCACTGGGGGGGGGGGAAAATAGGAGGGAAAAAAAATAATCCAGAAAAGGTACCACCACACCCTGTAGGTAAAATACACACAAAACAAAAAAGCAGCCCTACAGATTCGGGGGGTTTTTTACTCTTGAAATTGAAACCTTGATGGCAGCATACCCATTAATAGGGTGCCTGGAGACAAGAAAGCAAAAAACCATTTTCTCACCATTTCCAGGACTAGCCTTTTTTAAACGCTAATTATGAGAAGTCACGCCTAGCTACCCAGTGGGGTGTTTCCTCTCAGAATCCCTCCAGCCCAGCACAGCCCCCTTTGCAGGACAGTTACACTGCATCCTCCTGTCCTGGTGAGACTATGGTAAAACATTGTGCCACAGGGAATCTGCAGCAGTTTGTTTCCTTTCCTTCCTCTATGAGAAGCCCAAGGCCATTATGCACTTCACCCTTCACACCTGAATTCACACCTCCAGCAGTGACTGAAGACAGCACCCTAGCAATTCAGCAGCCACAACCCAGCTCCCTCCACAGCCTCCTCCAGGAAGGTCCAATGCCATGAAGCACTGGGCAGCCATGTGAAGGAGCTGTGGGAGGACAGTGGCAGGTGAACAGGAGATAAACAGGGTCTACATGATTTTGAAAAAGCAAGAGCCCAAACCACAAAATACGAGAAATGAGGGCTGTTGAGAGGCTGCATGTGAACATGTGGAGGATGGAGACTCCTGAGCAGCTGTCTGCTGGTTTTGGCTGGGATAGAGCTAATTTCCCTCCTGCATTCTGAATTTGTGCTGGAAAACAGTATTGATAACACAGGCATGTTTTTATTACTGACGAGCATTGCTTACACAGAGCCAAGACCTTTTCCTCACAACCCCCCCTTCCTCCTTACCAGCTAGGAGGCTGGGGGTGCACAAGGAGTTGGGAGGGAACACTGCCACAACAGCTGACCCCAAATGACCAAAGGAATATTCCATATCAAATGATGTCATGCTCAGCATATAAAGCTGGTGGGGAAAAGAAGGAAGAGGGAAAGAATGACTGGAGTGATGCCATTTGTCTTCACAAGCCACTGTTACATGCAATGGAGCCCTGCTTTCCTGGAGATGGCCTGACTGTGGGAAGTGGTGAATGAATTCTTTGTTTTGCTTTGCTTCTGTGTGCGGTTTTGACTTTACTTAATAAACTGTCCTTATCTCAACCCACAAGTTTTTACACTTTCACTCTTCTGATCCTCTCTCCCACCTTGCTGGGGGAGGGTAAGTAAGCAGCTGTGTGGTGCTCAGCTGCTGACTGGGGCAAAGCCAGAAGCAGCTGGGAGCCTGTGACTTTTGAGGCAGGACAGAGACACCTTCTCTGCTCTCAGGTCCAAATGGACATGCCATAATAGCCCAGGATAGGGAACAACTCCATGAAGTGGGGATTCAAGGAGCACAAGGCCTGAACCATAAGTACCATGAGGAGGAGCTGGGTGACAGTGACTGGAGGCTCCCTTCTGCAGGTGTCAAAGGCACCTATCTACTGTCCAGAGACGCTGCATGGTAGATGTTTTGCTTGTGGGGTGCCAAATTTGGGACAATGTAGAAAGGCAACAGAAGCACAGCTCAGTTATCTTGATGCTCATACATGCAGGCACCAATGATGCTGCCATAGGAGACCTGAAACACTTGAAGAATTGCTACAGAGCTCTATGGGCAAAGGTAGGAGTTTAAGTGATGTTCTCCTTGATCCTAAAGGCAAAAGCCCAAGTAGGAGTGGAAGATTCCTGAAAATAAATGTCTGGCTATATGACTGGTGTCATAGGAAGCACCTTGGCTTTCATGACCATGGGACTCTCTTAAGCAATGAAGGCTACGAGAGAGATCCACCTAACAAAACAGAGCAATGAATAAATGTTACCCTTTACATGAAAGGGCTGCTTAAATGCGTGGAGCTCATCTGTGGGATGGACGATAGGCTGGGTGGATGCTTGTGGGCTGGCAATAGAAGAGAGACCAAGAAGGGTGGCATTGTGATGGGAGGTTATTGCAGACCACACAGTGAAGAAGTTGATGAGGTCTTCTGTAAACAATGCAAGGAAGTCTCCAGACCACAGACCCTAGTTCTCATGGGAGACTTGAACCTCTCCTGAAGGAGAAGGGAAAGCAGCAGAAAGCCAATTTTCGGAGATGAATTAGCATCCAGTAATATATATATATATATATAAAACATTCATACACAGAGTTAAAACTGTAATACTACAGTTCCCATTCGCATTACATGCTTCTTGCTTTCAAATATGTTCCATGTGTATTCTAGAAATGTGGTTTAAATCATATGCACAGGCACACATAGAGACCAAAACATTCTTAAACTGAGTGTAAAATCCAAACACTTTCCCTTTAAAAGTGTTGCCATCTTATCTCCCAATTATATCTTCCAAGGCCAACAAATGAGACCACGTCACATAGCAGAATGAAAATGTCTATTCAATCTTCAGCCATGTAACTTCAGCTTGGGACACAATTAACAAAACTATCCCCTCTTCAAGCCCTCAAAAACAGGTAATTAGTGCAAGCATTGCTTCAAAATGAGAGGTCACAAACAGCAAACAAACTATATCTTCCGTAAGATGTTGAGCCCTTATTGCTAGAAAACACAGCTGTCAAGCATTACCTGAAGTATTTTTGCTGTGGAGCTCAAGTAGTTTAAATTAGCCAAGTCCTCAAATAGACTTTCACACCCTCTAATCATGACACTGAGTATCAGAGAGTTCTCAGGGTTGGTAATCTGCATAATTTCCCACTCGTAGTCAAGAAACTCAGACCTTATTTGAAGTAGCTCTTATTATTATTGGCATTTCTTTAAAAGAACACCTTTTTGCCAACAGGCATAAGAAAACCCTAGCTAATGTTTCTGCGTGTTTAGCAAAATAACACATGTTCATTGGACAGCAACTACCTCTATTTTGAGGTATCTTCACAGGCTAGAGTGACTTGCCTCTAGAGAACAAGACATGAAACAGATCCAAAACACACAACCATGCGCTGCCTCAGCAGTTACCTGGTGGTAATGAACGCAGACCCTGCAAAGGGAGCCTTGAACACCAGCTGTCCAGGCAGCGCACGCAGAGGAGATGTGCCACACTGCTAGAAACCATCCCCTATGCTATCTGTAGCCCCTTATACCTCGTGTTTTTAAGGAGTTCCTAAGAAAAGCAAGCATGTTGTCAGGAGGTTTAACGTCACTATAAGCAGTGTCCAAGTTTGGATTAGAAACTCTGATGGTGTCACAAGACAATAGGAGACAGCAAGCTCAGACAGATAATGCTGGGACAGACAAGGTCAATTCCCACTCTGTTCTCTCAATCCAAACCTCAAATACTGGTATTCCATAGAGACTATTAAATGTACAACAGACTGAACTTAATTAGTGCCATTAAATAAAGCTCAGTCTTAAAGCAAGTCGCTGGATTGACAGTAGTTCTCATTTCAAATAGGTTGTTGTAGAGGCCAAACCTATGCTGATGGCAACTTCAAAGGCTATACGTTTCTTTGGCAGAAAATGATGGTCCAGAGAAAATACCAACTATCAACCTTCTGAACTGCTTCTCAAAAATTAAGGGATTTATTAGTCTGACCATAATGAAGGAGATGAAGCAGATTAGAGAATGCAAGTGTTTGGTCAGAATAATGTACTAAAACTGAATTAATTATGAATTTACCTGAGAGAGAAAGAAAATATGTAAGGAGCTCATTTTCCCATTAATCTAATTGAGGGAAGAGCAATATTTCAATGCAGATCCGTTTTTCTCCTGGAAGAAAGACTGTCAGTCAAAGTCAGCCCTTCTCAGTAAACACCAGCAGAAATTAAGGAAAGAACAAGCCTGTAGTTTCACTTGCTCAGTGGGTTTTTTTGCTGTTGTTGATGAGTCTGAAGGCAGGCTCCAAGGAAAACGAAGACTTTAATGAAGTTCTATCCAAAATAAGACAACTTTGAAAGCAAGAGAGGCAAATTACAGCTAGGGCCCACAGGGAAACTCAGCTCCTTCCCCACAAAGGCAGTGATGCCGCTTTCTGCAACGGAAGCAGATTTTATCAATCCGCTTTGGAGGAGAGCACAGTTATCTCTTACACCACGGCACTGAGAGGACCCGCAGCAGAGCTTTAGGGCATTACTTCATGGGACAGATCTTCTGGAGACAGAGCTGACTGGAGGCTTTGCCAATCATTTCTCCCTCTCCTACAGCAAACAACTCCTACACCCTTCACACCCTCTGCTAGAGGTGACCACTCCTTCCATGGAAGTGCTTTTTCTGGCATTTTAAGGACCCAGTTCAGAGCATGGGCACATAGACAACTCAACAGACATGGATGACACTGAAGATTCACAACAAAGTCCTGGCAGTGGTGTAAGGTTCTCCACTTGCACCACTGCTGTTGTGTCCTCATCCCATGGACTACCTATGTAGTCCTTCCCATGGACCACAATAGCTGTACTATTTAGAAGCAACCCAACTCAGGAAAAGACTGCCAAAAATGGGGGGTAGCGTGGTGGTGAGTTGGGTGGAGATAGATAGGATCAGCTCTCTTGAAAACTATTAAAAGACTACAAAGCAAGGGTGTGGTTTTGTCTCATACACAGATACATACACACAGAGGTGGTGGTGAACTTGTGTAGGCACAGAGGAGAAACCATAGCAACTGGAAACTCTCCTCTGGTTTTGCTGATGAAGCATACAGAAGAAGGTCCAATTCCTCCTTCAGCAGTACCAACACGTAAGTCTTAATACTTCCAGCTGACAGTGCTTCACAAAGCATTTCCTCCTTCAAGTTCATACTCACACATGCCAGTAGCATGCTGCAAAAGCCCCCTAGCCTTGCTAGACTACAAGAAGACCAACAGATCCTTTTCTGCCACTACTCTGACTTAACTTTCTGTTGATAACGGCATTTGTTGTATCTTGAGGTTCTCTAGAAAGCATCAGTTAGACATTGCATGGATTGACTTCTTACAGTACTAGAGTTTTGTTGTCAGGCCAAACCATACACTTGCTGGGCTCCACTCACTGAGGTCTAAACAGAAGTGAGCTCAGTGATGATCTCTAAAATAATCTGTTCTCTTCACACTCCAAGAGAGAAAAAGGCAGCAGCCGGTCATGATAAATCCTCTTGGATCCCATGACCGCTTAACAGAGCTATGCCCAGGCATAACACAGCTCTAGGTTTGAAGCACACGCTTCCTTGACTACATTCCTACCCAACTTCTTCAACCACAGCCTAAAAGACATGGTTTACCATGAGAAAAGCCACAGGTCCTGGTCACAACTTGTGACCAGACACCAGCTCCAGCTACACTAGTTAAAAAAGAGCGACAGCCCTCAGGCAGGTTCTTGGCAGGATCCCTGTGGAGATTACCAGCCTTCAAAGCTGACAAGAGTTGTGGTTGAAGGGAAGAGCTGTGATCTGCCCAACAGTTCTTGATGGCAGCTCAGAGTATTAGGGGGAAAAGTAAAAACAAAAAGCATGTGCCTTCCTGCATGACCAAAGGGGAGCCTCTCTGAGCATCAGTTATATCTTCAAGGAGCAATGGAAGGGAATGACTATGAAAACAATGAACTGAAGCACAGGAAAGCTAGGAATTACCTGTGCTTTCAGGCAGAGCAACCGAGGCACAACAACTTTTCTAGAGCTGTGGGAGGGGGCTGTGGAAGAACTTAGCCCTGTATCACCTTCCTCAAGTGGATGACAGATGGGACATTGTGGAGCCTATGCCTTCTAATGGAAGGGTTGGTGTGGACAAAATCGGAGTTATTAATTGGAAAAAGGTGCAAATCCTGAGTTGCCCTGTATAATATTCCTGTCACAAACACCTAGCAAAATAAAGCTTTCACAAATTCAACAGAGCTGCTTCTGGGTGGGTTCTGTCCCCTCTCCAAATACTTCTATTCCTTAAAGCACTGCCTCTCTAAGGAGAAAAATCACTGATCCACAAAATACATGAGTAGAGGAGTGGTGAGGAAGTGGTTAAAAACAAAACAAGCATATGTAATGGAAGAGAAAGTGTTCACTGCTCTGAGGCTGGAGAAGGTCATAGGGGACAATGGCACGTAACCAAAGAAATGATAAATGGATTTGGCATCTGCATTAACTTCTTCTCAGTAAAATCCCATGAAGACTTTTGCTGGCTTTTCTTACCATGTGTGCACAAATCCAAAACACACACGCTGAGTTGATTCAATTCACCAAAGCACTTTCAAGTGACTGTTTTTCTGCTTTTGCTCTGGTCTGAGGCCTCATTTCTTCTTTTTTCTTCTTCTGCAAAGGTAGAAAACTCCTCCTGAAAAATAATGCTGTTTACCCAAAAAAGCTTCCCAGCCCTTCGTCTTGGTGAGCAGAAAGTTATAAGTACTGAGAAGGAGCCAAACTGGGACAAAAATTTGGGAAAAGAGCACTGCAAACACTTAAGCTGGCTTCTGGCATCACGTTCTGACAGTCAGTCTGAGCAGTGTGCTGAGTAAGTGCAGGGCTCCTTCGCTTCCCTTTGGTGATTTCATTTTTTAAATGGATGTCTATAATTATAAATATATAAAGGGCTTGAAAAATAAGCTTATCCTGGGCAAATGGAAAACTTAAATCATCAACTTTGGCAAATGAGGGGTTCTGCTAAAAATAGTCATGTTGTTTTCCAAAAAACAGTATTTTCAGAGAGAAATGATTCTCAGTGTTCTCTTCCTGAGCTTGAAGACAGACAGCAACAGTCTCCTGGTCCTTACAACCAAGAACAGCAGAATGAAATTAATCAGTGCAAGCAATTTAACTGCTCCATGATGAGTTTACCGATGGCACTAATGAAAAAGGCAAGAATCATGCCAAGTACAGACTGCTGCTCTTTGGAAGAGCCATAAGGAACTGCTGAGACATGGAAGAGGAGGCGGCTGGCAAGGCAGGAGGACTGCAAAAGGCTGAGGAGGGGACTAGAGTAGCAGAGCCGCCTTCTTGTGAAGCCTCAGGGGAAAAACTAGAGGGATTGGGATCTTAAACCGTAGGTGATTGTACATATATATTATATATATATATACATATATATAGCTCTTAAACCGTTAGGTGATTATAGCAAGAGAAGAAATAGTAACTTTCCCCTCCCAGCACTTGTAATCATAGAATCATAGAATCATAGAATGGCAAGGGTTGGAAGGGTCCCCGAGGATCATAAAGCTCCAACCCCCCTGCCACAGGCAGGGCCACCAACCTCAGGCCTGGATCTACACAAGGTTGCCCAGGGCCCCATCCAACCTGGCCTTGAGCACTTCCAGGGATGGGGCATCCACCACCTCTCTGGACAGCCTGTTCCAGCACCTCACCACTCTTTCTGTAAAAAACTTCCCCCTAATATCCAATCTAAACCTTCCCTCCTTCAGCTTTAAACCATTCCCCCTTGTCCTGCCATTGTCTGCCCTTTTAAAAAGTTGATTCCCCTCCTGTTTGTATGGTCCCTTCAGGTACTGGAAGGCTGCAATGAGGTCCCCCCGCAGCCTTCTCTTCTCCAGGCTGAAGAGAGAATAATAAAACTTGTAGGCATCTACTGTCAAGACAAAACGCACAGTGAATAGGTGGCATTTAGCCCTCAAACGCAGAGCAGGAATGATGGCACAGAGGTACCCCCCCAACATCTGCTTCATGTGAGAGCTGACAGCACGTGACCAAGGTTCCCTATTGCAGTGAAAATCACTGGCCTTGCTCTTTGTCTGTTTGGGGTTTCTTTATTCTCTCTATACTTCTGTCAATCTCAGAAGTTGCCAAAACTGCAGAGTTTCAAAACGGAGCTCAAAAGCTGGAGAAGAAACAAGGGAACGGTTGGGTCTCTGCAGCACAACCACTGAAAATTTGTATTTGGGGCAATTATTAGCTCAAAAAAGGTGAGGAATAAAATGAAACGACCTTGGTAGCCAAAACATGACAGTTTGACTGTTAGGGCAATACAAAAACCAGTTTTCAGAAAGTATTTGTTCCATGGGTCACACAAAGAAAAAGTGCAAGGACCTTGTTTTTGTAAGCAATATTTGATAGCAAAATATTTTTTTTTAAAAACCCAAATACCTAATTTTCTTCTTTGAAGAGAGGAACAGCTGGTACGTTTTAGAAAAGATAAACATCCAGACTTTATCGTTGCTGTTTGAGAGTTGATCTTTTTTTAATAGGCTTTTTCGAGATTGGCTGATGCCTCACTCGGCAGCACTTTGCAACAGAAGAGGAAAGTGCTGCTAAGCATTGACTGAGGAATGCTGAAGTTCCACAAAGTGGTAGTATAGATTATACATATCTACATATTTTTGTTAATTTCTTAGACATAGGAAGGATAGGAATTGTGGTGCAGCTGTTCAAAAAAAGAAGAAAAAAGAAAACCACTGCAAGATTTCTTCATCATTTTAGGGCATTTATTTTTTCCCCAGGAAAAGTGTTTAACAATGCAAATGAAAAAATCCCACCCTCTGCTAATAAGCTGGGCTGTCCCATCTTCTGGAGGACAGTGTAAAATGGACATTTTAAAACAGAAGACTTTGTAGACACAGATTGTGTTTTCCACATCAACCACAACTCTTCCTTTTGCAATCTCTACTGTAAGTGGAAAATGCCAGGAGTTGAAGGGCTACACAAGCTTCTGCTGTGAAACAGAATTTGGAAGGTGCTTCCACATTTCTCTCTAAATTATGATGAAGCCAAGAGATCAAATATATTCTAATTAATGGAAATTTTTAAAAGCCTTCTTTTCAATGAGATTGTTGTACAGCAGCTTCCTTCTGTGATCAGCTTTATATTCATGATTTAATATCTCAGCTTTTTTTATTTTTCTGATGATCAAAACCAAACTCACAAAGGTCCCCCATGCTCACACACTAATCTTCAAGATGCCAGTCTTTAGTGTCGATATCAAAGTTGTTAAGCATGAGCAGTTTCTGTGCACTGGTGGCTTTTTGAAGATGGTTGAATGAATCTTATTCATTCACCAAGTTCCCCTCGGAGGTTGTACATGCCTCAGATATGCTAGGACTTGTTACGCTGCTTTCTTACTATGTCCCTCCAAGTAATTGTTCATCCAGAGAGACCACCTTGAGATGCAGTGTCTGCCCAGGTCCTTCATTACCCCCTCAATCATTCAGGAAGCACTGGTCTTCCTCCTCTGTGCACCAAGAACGGAACAGAGGACCTTGCCTGCCTTTTGTCCCCATTCTCTCCTTCCTTTCTGTAGAAGGCTGTCATGGTTTACTTCAAATCCATGCTTCATGGCTCCTGCTAGAAAGCATAGGGCCCAAATGAAGAGTGTAATGCAACTAGTTGTGTCAGCATCTGCTTCCTACCATGCGCTTGCCAGCAGATACAGGCAAGGAAGCCAAGAACGTGTGTGTATAGGGACACATATGTTACCGCTCTCTCCTTTCTATTGTCCTCCCCAGCCAGCTAGGTCAGAAGTCAGCAGCAGGCGTGCCAGCAGGATCAGGGGCTTGGGGCCAAGGGATCAGACCCTGGCTCCCACAGGGTTTCAAAGCGTCTCACATAGAGACAAGGCACTACGGCCTCCAACAGCGTGGTGTCTCTTCAAGGGACAGGATTTCTCAACTCTTCAGTCTACAGGCACAGTCTTTATGGGTCAGTGTCTCATTTGAGACAGCAAAACCTGGCATAGCCTTCTGAAGAGATTGCCAGCCTACAGCTGCTAATTCATGAATTACTAATTCATAAATGTAGAGCTTTGGGCAGGCCTCTGTCAAAAAAGCAGCACAGACTTTCTGACAAGCAGAAGCAGTACGGCAGGGGGTGGTGGGGTTAGAAGATACACCCCCCCTCCCTAGCCTCCAACACTTGTGTGCATGGCTTTTCAATCTCTTCTCTACAAGGACTATTCAGAGGCATCACTCGGCTGCCCACCATGCTAGCCTTAGGACTACTGTAGCACTTTGTGAACTTTAATCCTCCCCCAACCTATTCACCTTCATCAAATGAACATCAAAGCCTCCCCTGAAGTGTTTGGGAGGAGAAGTTAACATCTACTGTATATTAAGTGTGAACTGGATACACCTCAGTTCACCTTTGCTTTCACGTACAAGTCAGAAGACTGAATCATACTGGGACAGGACTGACCTACTCAGGTTTTGCTCAAGTTATTGAGGTTGCTCAGCTATTCCTTTTAAGCCGGACTCTTAAGAAAAGAGTCTGGCACACAAGGCTTCAGGGGAGCCTCAATGTTTCCGAAAATCTCATTAGGCATTTTCTATAGCTGTAATACAAACCCACAGCCTTAACAAACAAATATTTGACCTTTCATTACTAGATGCACATCCTGCAGAGGAGATGCTTTGTGAGAACTCTGCCCTGTCTCCTGTGCACATTCCCAAAGAGCTACTTTAAACATCCCGAAGTGCTGAGAAACTGCAGCACTGCAAAGGAGAGTAGAGGACAACACACAATAAAGATATGTTAAACAGGGATTCTTTCAGCTCCTGGTACCTTGGATTAGATAAGCAATGAACCTGGATTCAGAAAAAAACCTGGATGTTTTCTGGAGTTTAAACCCCTTTACTAAGAACTAACTTCGTGCCTGCATTTGAGGCACGTTCTGCACAGCTAGACCCTCTGTTCTGCACAGCCAGCCCCTCTGCCAGCACCTGACCAAGCCTCAAGGATGGAGGGAAATGGGAGAAAGAAGTGAACTGGATTTTGCCTCCTCTGCCAAACTTCCCCCTAAGACTGACACCCCACCCCTGACTTGTAAAGAGCGAGTATTCTTAAGAAATAAATTTTTAAGGCTGAGTTCAGCAAACACTAGCCCCTAGCTCTGCAGTGGCTCCTGCTAGGGCAGATGTAGGGAGCATAAAACCAAGGGAGAGAAAAAAAAAATAAATAAAAATCCAGATTCCTTACGTTCTTGATTCCTCACATGGCAGCTAGAGAGAGCACATCAGGATACTGAACCACCACACATTTATATTTTTCATGCTAAAGGCAAATAAATCACATGAGCCACTGACTCCTTAAACATTTAGGACAGATTATAAGCACAGCTAGCTCATCGCTGGCACGACCCCCCAACTTTTAACAGTCAGTTTATTTAAAACCTGCATGCTACATTTGAGCCTTCTGCACAACGTGCTCTAGTATGCCAAGCTGCAGCCCAAAGTGACTCTTACTACCAGACTATAAACCCCCCAAAATAGGGCTAAGGGTTCATTATGAACCTGGTGACAGACTCGTAATTATAGTGGTGCTATCAAGCATGATAAAGGCTGGTTAGTTTTATTTTAGTCTCATCCAAAGACTTGTTGGAGGCTGGATTAGCTCATCTTTTCACTCCTGTTGAACTGCCATATGTTTCTTTTTCTCCTTTATGTAGCATTTGGCAGGAGTTATTTGTCAGCATTTAGAGAAAGAAAACATGTCTGCAGAAACTTCATTTCTAGTTCTTTCCACACAAAGTTTCTTGGTTTACCTGACAAAGCCTCAGAAATAGCATTTTCATGTCTACAGCAGAACTAGTTAAGACAAGGCTGCTATTAAAATGTGAAATGTGGACACTCTTACAGTGTCCTGAGCACAATACCACAGCACATTTCAGTTTAATTCAAAGAAACAGATACCTCAGTAAAGAGCTGTCTCCCCCTCCCCTTCCACATCAATTCTGCCCGATTTCATATCCACTTCATATCTGCAAGTAAATCAGAGCAAAACGTAGCATTTTACTAACAGATTTGTTTATTTATTCACCACTACCCTCTACCAGCGTTGTTGCAAAGATTCAAATAGCACAAAACAAGGCACAGGAATAAAAATAATATTGATGCAAGGGCTTTGAAAAAAAGAAATCTTCTTGTTTGGCATGTATAAACCCACTGAATTTCACAAGCTTGGCTGGCACACCACAGCAGAAAGGATTTAATTGCTGCTTCTAATCCCACAAATCTGAAAAGCTGGGAGCAACTAAGCAGCACCTGTACAGGGACAAGCCTGGAAACCAGTTAGCAGCATCTCTGCTGGACAGAAAAGACAGCCCCAAATAGTTATTATTTGACTTCATAGGTCTTAGAGAGAACCTCAAGCAATGAAGAGCTTTGCAGAGGTAGCCAGAGGAGAGGCAGATTATTTCAGCTGCTCTAGAAAACGTGCTCAGGAGAGAAGGGAGAGGTAGCACCACTACTCTCCACGACAGCAGAGCTAGGCAAGAAACGAGCATTTTGCTGCCCTGTGCAACTTGTATCAGCTACGCTCATACTGTCTCTTCCTGCTGCCCTTCCTCCTGCCACTCAGCTTCCTCTTCAAAGAGAGCACTCCTACCATGGCAAGCGAGGCACTCTTCCATAGGCATCTCCTGGGAAAGACATACTCTCCCAACAAATGACGTGGATTCATCTCCAGATGGAAAGAAACACAGTTTATTTCAGAGGAGAAAAAGAAGGGGCCTTGAAAGGCCCCCAAACGTGACAGAGAGGCAAGATAATGAGAACTAATAGAGCACTTCTGAAAAAAAGGAAGGTCACCTGTCACAGCTGCTATTCAGCTCTGCTAAGTGGTTTTATTGATGGGTCATTAAAGAATTCTCATCCACCTTCAGCCTGAGACTGGTTTTACAAAGCAGATAATGGCTGGGGTAGGGAGGAGGAGAAAACATCTTGCACCACTTCTTTAAAAACTACACGTGTTTGACAGCCTTTTGAGTTATATTCTGCTTTTTAAAATTTTTTTTATACTATAATTTCCTCTATCTGTGTGGGCTTCTCATGCCAACCAGGGAAGCAGGAGGAACTGCTGCCAGTTAAAAAAAAAAAGTGACTATAAAAATCCAAAATTGCCTGAGGTTTAAAGTGTCTTAACCTGATAGCATTATGCACAGAGAACGTGCATAACGACAGTATGAGTTTTAATTAAATTTTCAAATGTTATTTTTAAACTCAAGTGCAGTCCTCCTGCAGCCATGCCCCATCTCCAAGGGTAAGCTTCTGTGTTTGGATGGCAGAACTCTGCTGTAACCCAGTTTGCCTGGAAATAAGTAATGCAATTGATTTCATGATTCTCTCTTTCATGGTGTAGGCTTTTAGCTGCCCCGCTATTTGCAGCTGTAGATATGTAGCAGATAAAGACTAATGCTTCCTGTACACCAACCGAGAGGTGCTGAGTCTGCAGATTTTAGGAGCTTTGCAGGACAAGCCATAAGATGCTCCTGCAATTTCCATGTAAAAGCAGGCTAATAGAAAACTGAAAGGACAAAGCTATTTTGAGGGCTAGTTGGCTCCACCGGCTCCGGGAGCTGGTGGACTGGCAGCACTGCTAAACGCAGAGACACTATTTTCTTGCTTGGCTAAAAGAGCTTATGTGTTTTTCCTTCCCCCTCCAGCCACTGGCAGTGGCCAAGGCAAGATGGGATCTTGGTCTCTGTAGGGATGGATCAAACTCTCCCCAGGACCTGAAGTACTGCACAGGCTGGAGGAACACTCAACTTCAGTGGTGTCTTTACAGACAAGTGAAGAATAACTAAAGAGCCACGTTACCCAGGAGAAACCTACAGCGAACAGGAGCAAAAGTAATTAAATTTTGATTGCCTGTAGTGTTCTACTATAATAATCTTATTTCTACCACTATATCCAGGGGAAGAAGAAGAAAAAAAAATAAAGGGGGGGGGGGAAGAATCCATTGACAAGCTCTGCTAACAAATTTGATTTTTCACTCATATTTTGTAGCTTTTGTAGCTACAAGGAATGCATTAAGCTAGCAGATACCATCAACAGCATGTAGGTGTATACACATCTATTACCTACAGGACCTTTATCTCCAATACATATCCTTATTACACACAATTTAAAGCACTCCAGAGCACCCAAAAATTGCTGTCATGGTCACTGCTGCATTCTGCCCCATTTAAATCTTTAATCCTTCTTCTCTGTGTGGCCCGTGCTCAGTTGAGAGCCACAGGGAAGCAAGATACCACATATCCCCAAGTGCTCGTGCACGGAGCCGGGGTCCCAGGGATGGTTAGGGACCGGCTTCCCCACCATGAGGACCAGACTTGCACAGCCTGCAGGCATCACCTCTTTGGGGAAATTTGGTGCTACAAATTAAAGATGTGCTAGCTGGTGTTAACTGAAGTGTTCTGAGGACTTGCACTTCAGTCTATTTTGGTCAATATTCATAAAAAGAGCATGGGCACCTCTAACAGTGGCTCCCCCCTCCTTCTTTCGCCACATCCTGCCTCTAAGCTGTTAAAAGAAAAGGTCACCTAAATTTAACAGGACTAACAAGGTATTTTCTTAGAAACAGCTGAGCTGCTCTGGCTAAATGCTGGTTTTTCTTTTTGAACAACAATAAGAGAATATTCTGCAAGAGGCAGACACCGAGTTAAAGAAATCTCTGCAAGCTGTTGAAATTTGGCAAACTTGTAAGCGGCTGAAAATAGAGTCTTATAATGGGAAGTGTCAAACAACCTTGATAATAGGCAGCATTACCAGCCTGCTCTGTAATTCTAAATTATGTTTTATTACAGCGTTAAATATGCCTGAGCTCCGTTTACCAGTCCCACCATTGCCAGCCCGAGAGCAGCTGCTGGCCGATGGCAAATTAACAAGTTGTAGTTTTCCTGGTGTAGACAAGAGGGTAGTTGTTCCTGGCGTTCAGCAGTCGGAGCAGGTTCATCTCGGCGGTTTTTATAGAGCTGAGCGTGCTGGCATATGGCCATTAACACATTTCTCAGGTGGCTCTTTGCGGTAATGAGGTGGCTTGAACACATGAGGAGTAAGCTCAAGTCAGATTTTTCCAGAAGCTGGCGGAGATGCAGTCAGCAGGTGACCGTGAAGAAAGTACCACAAAACACACGTATTATAGAATTTTTGCTATTTTGGAAAAGAAATTAAAGTTGGCTGTTGGGAGGCCCAGGGCCTTTGCTGTATTATAAGGTAAGGTCTACAAGCCAGGTGCAGATGGGGGTCCAGGGACCTTCCATCTGCTACAGGGTAAAAAGTGCCCCACCTGTGCATTTCTTGTAGGAGAAACAATGCCCAATATAGAGCTAAACCTTGAAGATCGTCAATCTTTCTCCTGGAAAAGATGAGCCACATGATTGCTAAACCTAAAAGACTGGCACTATGCAATAATCAAGGACTTTCAGACAGTCTCCAAAAGCTCTTCTGATAAATCATGCAAAGAGGCACCTTTCTATAGTGCCAGACTTGCACGGCATCAACTTTTCATTACCCAGGGCTAGGCAGTCTGTAAGAAAGGCTGCCAGTTCTAGAATAGTCCCAAATACTTAAAAGCTATTAAAACTACAGCATACATTGTCCCTATGGAGGCAAAAAAGGAGGGGGATAGACATGACACCTTGCCCAGGCTGCACACCCTGGGGAAGCCAGATTTTGGCGATCACAACTCTGGAAGCAAACCACCACCTCGGGTGTGCCAGAGAGCAGCTGTCCAGTGCCAGCGGCACAGAAGATAACACTTCACATGACGACAGATCAAGAGAGCATGAAAGATAAGTAGCTGCCTGTCAGCACTGGGCTGGGCACCCACTGGTGTCTCTCCTGGCTGAGTCGCAGCAGGGAGCTGAGGCAGCTGCTGGCACAGCATCATGCTGAGACAAACATGGACATATCTTCTCCCTTCTCCTTCTTATCCCCTGGTTACCTCCTTAGCCACCTCCATATTTCATTCACCTCTCTGCACACCAGCCCCTTGGGGACGAGGGGCAAGGTGTGGTGACGGTTTGGGGCTGTGACACTGAGCTCCTGGAGGAACCAGAGGTGGGCACATCACTGTACCTCCCATTTTTACGTCTCCAAAGTGGGACTAGCACTTTCTCTCTAGCACAGAGTCACAAATGCTCAAAGCATCCACATATAACAGCAAAGGATCCAGAGAAAGATTCTCCAAGCAATGTATAGCGGCAAGAGGAATGCATTCAAGTCAGCAGTGATGCTCAGCCTTTTGCCTGGGAGATCTCAGGAGGTGCATCATGAAGCATGGGGGCAGAAATCACTACAAACACAGGCAGGCACTGAACATGTGTTTCAGCGTGCTGGCACATAAAGCTGGGGGCCAGTTTCTAACTACAGGTAGTGCCGGCTCCTTTTTTGCCTGGTACGTGCACCAGCTGAAATGCAAAGTGGGCACTGGACGTTTTTCAGAGAGATTAAATAATCTTTTGATGTAGAGAACAGAGGGCAGCAGCTTCAGAGGCTGCATGCTCATCCTTTTTCTGATGAACAAGTCCCTTTGAGGTATCTCAGAGAGGACACGTTCAGAACACCTCAAGTCTCGAGCTTTTTTGGCTAACCTGGACTCCTGAAATTTGTCCATATTCAAGAAGAATAAGAAATTTTTTTTCTTCATCATCTCTTACAACTTCTCAGCTTTGATCAACATTTCCCCCACCCCAAGGAGCAAAACTTCCCTTCTCTTATCCTTTCTGTATGTCTCCCAAAAAGCAGAACCTTCCACTAACCAATTCATGCACCACCTGGGCCAAAGAAACAGCTTCAGCTGTTTGCAGGACCCCCGCTGTCTGTGAATGAAGCATACTCTGAAAAGCATCAGACCACCTACAACAGGTGAGGTTTTAATTCTGAGCCCATCAGGGTCAAGCTGAGAAGCTGCTGAACCCTCAAATGATCTGATATGGAAGAGAAGGGAGTAACAAATTGCCTTCTCATCGGATATAATGGGGACAAAGAAATAAATACAGCTTGGGCTAAAAAACAAGTCTCTCTTTCCTGCAAGAAGGAAGCAGTAGAAAATAACTTTATTTTTACAAGTTGTTTCTCCATGACAATAAGAGTGAGACTCAGCCAACTGCTTCTCAAGGACAGAGATGCTAGATTTCTCTTTCAGATTCCAAGTATAACACTTCCTTTTATAGTGGCTGGTTGTTGCTATGTATTTTTTCTGCAGTTCTCACCTCTACCCTTCAGAAAACAATCTTCTTAGAAAAATAAGGCAGGGCAGCAAAAAATAGCAGCCCTTCTAAATGCTTTAACAGGTATCAAGTGCTGTGGCTGAAGGAGCAGTTACACATTTTAAGTCTTTTTTGGGAGCAAACGTGGCCTTAAAACATTTCCACCTGTGCTACCACATGCTTCCATCTCAGCCGTGCCAACCCTTGCACCCCATGTTGTCAACTGGCACCTGAGACAACATGGATTTTAAAACAAAACCAGGAAATAGTTCTTTATATTTTAACATAAAATAATAAATGGACATATTTCAGTTATCTATGGCCATGCAAGCACTCAGAGTAACAAAAGCAGAAGGCATCCTCCTCAGGATGACCAGGAAAAAGGCACTTGAGGGAAAGCTTAAGATACATCTCAAGACCACGAAATGATGTGAAGTCTGGAACACAACTGGGACCTGGCACACCTGCATCCCAGATCATCCTATATTCCTATAGCGCTGGGACGTAGAGGCAGAACAGTCATTTAAAAGACACCCTGCAGTGGTTCAATCTGCAGGTATTCCTGGTAACTATGTCAGCCAAAGCTAAAAATAAACTGTATCTATTAGTCACATGAGTGCTGTCCAAAAACCCGGACAACTCATGGCAGGAAATTTCTCTGAGAAGAAAGTACGATGGTAATAACATCCAACAGCTCCTGAAGCTATGACTGCTGAGATGGTAGTTCTGTCTTGCATAACTTTCTCTCCTATAATAGGATATGTAATATATTCATTCATATATATATATATATATACACACACATACATATACATCAATCTCTCGATATTGATAAGGATTTTTCTTGCAAACCACCATTTACTTCAAAGGAGCATCCCTCATCAGTGGAGCAGCTCCTGGTTCATGCAGGAAGGTGTAAGAAAACAATTGGTCTGCTGGCAAGGAAAAATAAATGCTCTGTCCCAGTTTCTTCACTAAAGAAGTACACTGCAAACTGAGAGAGCTCTTGTTTATAAGGTGTCCATCACGGATCTCTTAAAAATATGCATGTTGCTATGGAGTGCTTTCTATTTGAAATGTGGAAAGATCTGGGGTTCAAAGTAGGAGAGAGAGGGGCATATTCCAGTCCTCTCATTGTTTTAGGGAAAGGCCCCACTGTAGGTCCATAAAGAAACTAGAGAGACTGAACAAGGGAGTGAAATAAAGTGCTGCAACAAAACCTTGATGGAGCATACCAGTAAACCCAGGCAGTTTTGCTGGCTGAGAAGAAAAATGAGAAGAGGCAGCACATACAGCATCTCTTTCAACTCCTCTATGCGGGGGGAGAGCACAGCCTCCTCCCAGCTCCCTCCCCAACCCACAATGTCCTTTCTCAGCCTGTAATCTCCCTCCCCACTGCTCCGGTGAGGGCTCCTCTTTCTTTGTCATTCCTTTACTCCTGCTCCAAGTTGCCAAGCACATCAACAAACCAGAAAAGAGCTGAACATATCTGCCACAGGGAGTGGGGGACAAGGAGATCCTGTGCTGTGTTAACAGATGACAAGTGCTTTGTGCAGAATCACCTTTCTGATACTGTGGGAAAAAGACTTTAACAATTTATCTACACATATATACATACCCCCTGTTTCCTCTGCTAAGTTTCTACTCTTTTTCTCTCGCCTCTCCAGCATACACATCCTTAACGTGAAATAAACAGCCACTAGCAGTGCAAGAACATTAAGACACAACTGGCATAGGAACTGGAACAGCAAAGTTAATATGTGAGAGAAAAATATCACAGAGCCAACTGAAATAGCACCACTATTCAGCTTTCTTAATGGCTAGCTGAAATCTGTTTAAAGATAAAAGGCATCCTCCAAGACTAAGTGGTGCTAAGAGCAGGAGGAAAGAGCTTCAAAGAACTCACTTCATAAATATCCCTCAATATTGTAGGATATTACCCTCAAATTAAGTTAAATCAAACCACATCTGTGAGATTAGACTATGGTTGAATTGCAGGTACCGATAGCAGTAGCAGCAAAACGTGCCACCCTGACTGCCACTAGGTCGCTGTTACGTGCTCATCGGTCACCTGCCAGAAAAATGGAGAAGCAAATGTCCCCAGAAGCTGACAGTGGCACAGAGCATGGGCTGCTGGCATACCTGGCTCAGGTGCCTGGACTCCAGCAGTGGTTTTCCACCCACTCATCTTTCTGCTGGAAAACCTGAGGCTTTTGAGTACACCGAGACGAGGGCTCTGTCACCTCCTCACCCTGCATCAGCAGTATTGTGCCCGAGCTCTGGAAGTCATCAGTCTTCTCTAAGTAAGGAAACGCAGTTTTCTGAGCAAGTTATAGCTGTTATACACCATTTCTTAAAATGCTGAAAATCTGTCAGAGCAAGTCATTTTCTCCCATGAGATTTAGAAGTGTGGGCCACAGAGCCACCAGAGTTGAAGACCAGTTAAATATCACATTTTAAGAACGTATTAGAGGACAAAGAATCAAGTATTTTAGCAATTTTTAGGAACTGAAAATGAGGCCTGCTGTGGCAACTGCAGGTCATTTAATTCAACATTGGCCTTGAGCAACAGAACCTAAACGTTCACAGAAAATGAAGACCATAAAGAATTAAGGTACAGAAGCCTCAGTAAAACAGTCAATACAACTCTACAAAACTCAGACCTTTAATCCTACCCAGAAAATGTCCCTAGCCTGCTAAGTTTGGTTAATAACTGTGCATAGTACCTTTCAGCAAACAGAGAGGGCATTAGCTTCTAGTGAGTAACCAGATCTATTTCAAAACAGGTGCTACACAAGCAGATGAAATATTTATCAATCATTCTCAAACACTGGCACTCAATCCTAGCTATATCACCTCCCCTCTTCTCTATGGGAATCAAGAGCTGAAGGAGAAGTCTTCTAGGATTATGAAAGTCCAATTTAAGAAAGTCAGTGCTGGTATAAACCCACTGTACCACCAATTTTCCCATCACCTCCACGAAAGGGCAAGTCGAGTTCAAAAGTGAGATGATGTGGATCTCACAGTACATTATTACTGTAACCAAACAAGATCACACAAAAAGCAGACCCCAAAATTTGGGTCACAGTGTTAGAAGACAGTAATGTAAAGGAGTATTAGGGTCATGGTGGCTTGCCTGTTAGCGTGCTCTCTCCGGGGAAGTGGAGAGAGAGCAGACATGCTACTCCAACACACATAGCATCAAAGTACATGCAAGTGTTTAAATTGTGAGATGTAATCACATCATTTAGCACTGGTCTTCCTAGACCATACCCCGCTCCTGACCTCCTGCATCTTAAGTCAGTAAATCAGTAAGAGCTTGGATGAAAGTGGTAGGATCTATTTAAGAACTAGACTCAAAGACAGATACTATAGCAAATCAATGTATCCAAGGGAAAGTAAAGAGAGGATGATAAAGAGGTGACAATTGTTGTCAGTGTCAGCTTATAGGTGGCAAGTATTTCCTGGAGCTGATTTGATCGGAGAATGCCAATCCACTGGATCAAGACACTGTTCTTAGGAGTTTGACAGATTTGCTAAGACTTCCTCAGGTCCCTGATGCTATGAGCTCACTTGCATCCGAACTGAGGAAAGAATCCAAAGTGCTTTGATCAACTCAAAATTATCCGTTACAGACCATTTGACTTTTCCTGGTTTTTGCCAGTCAGCCTCTCACCTTTCAGTCAGGGATCAACTGTTTTCACAGGCCCACTCTGACCTTCAAAGCAAGGAGTGCAGGCGCTCATTTCCATAGAGACCCGACCCCAACCTCTTCCAGAGCCAACTCAAGAGCCCCCTTTCTGGACAAACAACCTTTGCTGCTCTGACCTTCTTTCCCTCATGTTTACTTGTATGCAAGGCGCACCAGCAAAAATGAAAGCGTGACTAGCTCAGGAATAATTGAGGAGCATTCAGCAACCATTCAACAGACATAGCAGAGACCAAGGGATATACTGCAACTAACTTCTCTAAAGTTGTGCCTTTAGATTTCGAGCTGGAGCGTTACTGGAATACGGCATAGAATTTTTAATTATACTGCTACTATGAAGTGGTAATGAGCATTAGCTGATGACTCAGAATAATAATTACTAGGTGGTGCTATCACGAAGGTACAATTTTAGAAGCCAAGCAGGTGTTACTTTCCTGAATGATTCAAAAATCACAAGCAGCCAATCCTCCAGCTAATTGCACACGGAAGCTATGTGCATCTGAAATGCCTTTTCCAAATGTCCAAAAGGGGCAGGGAAGGAAGTTTTGCCTTAATGTTGCTAAGCTGATTGGTTGTCAGTGTTCAGAAATAATTCCCCAGGTACAAGACTTGGCTTTTTCACGACATGTCAAGCATCTGTCTGTTAAAAAGGTTAGGTTGTCTTTTCTCAGAGAAAGAAACATTTCAGGTTTGCTTCCACCTAAACGTCCCACAGCCCCCGTTTCAGAGTGTCAGTCATTTTCTGTCAGTGACAGCAACAGCAATAAATGCCTACTTGCAATTACAGCATAAAGACTCTTACATCACAGGGGCTGTAATAAACAAATATAAATAAAATGCATTAAAACAGCTTTTTGTTGGGTTTTTTTGTTGGGTTTTTTTTTAAAGTAGGGGACTACCTATTCGAAAAAGGTGAGTAACCCCAGAAATTTGTGGAGTATATTCTTGCAGCACTGAACTTTTGGAAAGTAGCTGGAATGCACCTGTCATAAAAGGCTTCTCTTTCCTCCCAGATCCTTCTCCAGGTCACCCTGACGCACCACAAACCGAGTCCTGAGGATGCTTCAATGCCTCGGTTTCTAATGGGAAGCCAGCTGACTGGGGATGTTATTTATCACATTTGTAGCACAGAGTATTTCAACATGAGATTTGAATTGCTGCCACAAAGTACTGAATCTCCCAACTTCCTTCTCCCTTGGGTGCTTCAGTAGTTCTTTCTCAATCACTCTCAAAATAGCTGTACAAGGGAGCTACATGGGCCTTGCTGTGGGAACAATAGATGGCAGATAAGTGGGGGGTTTTGCATACTGTATCTTAAATCCTCCCCCACATCACTGATACTGAAACAATTCAATTAAAATTTTGGGTGATAGCACACTCTTAATTTCTTTCTTGATTAACTGGTGTTCAAAATGAGGCTGAGTGGGAAATCCTGTCCCCACAATAAGGCAAATTTTTAAAAAATGTTTTTTTACAGGGTTTGGATGGATTTACCGATAGAGGCAAGAAACAACAAGACCCTGGGCATGTTGGGCCACCAGTCGCTCAGTAGGCCGGTGAAGGAATCCTGCATTCCACCCCAGGCATGCCTAAGGTGACTAATGCCTTCACACCCTGCAGCCTGGGATCATGCTCACCCCATGGTTATGTCATTTTTAAAGCATCTGGTGGTAATTTAGAAATCTAAACCTAAAAACCAGACAAGCACGTACTTTGGAAGTCTGAAGAAAAGCAGCAATGCAGTCAAAGATCAAAAAAATAATAAAATTGAAGTTTACTCCTTTTAGGTTTGAGCCAGGGAGTTTACCTGTTTACCACCTTGTCTACAACACCAAAAAAAGATGAATTATCCCACTGTTTCATCTGGCAGCAGACCAACACCGAAGAGATGTTTGCACCAGTAGATAGATGAGCTTCATTACTTTGGAACTAGTCTGTTGTACAGAGATGCTGTACCAATTTAAGGCCCTTAATAAAGCAGATTACCTTATTTATTATCACTGTGAGCAATCTCCACAATCAGATGTATAATTAAGTTATCACATGTCAGGCAAGCTGCCCTCATGGATGACGTACACCTAACTACCCTGCCTCAAGCACAAGGCAAATGCCTCTTAAACCTCCTCCAGCTCCCTCACGTGCACGCTGGCCCGGAGCTCCTCAGTGGGCTCCTCATCTCACATGTGCCACCAAACCCGTGTCTCAGCAGCACTCAGCTTGGGAACCCCAAGCACAAACCTGTGGAGCTATTTATTACTGCATCTAAAGATAGTAACTTTTTATGAAATTAATCAAATTTTATTCTCTCGGGCACCAGTTGAACATACTGAAGTGCACTCAGTGTAGGGTGTAATTCCAGAAATGTAATTGCATTAATTAAAGATATTTAAATATTAATCTGGAACAATGTGGGTTTTTTCCTTATTCCAGCAGGACTTCTTTCCATTCCCTTGAGCCCCTCATCAGACATTGTGACCCACCTATGCCAGGATGCTGGATAGAAAAGAAGTTGGTGACCCTACTAAACCTGGACACTTAGGCTGGAGCCCCTGTTCACACCTGTGATCATCTCTTGCCACCCAGCTCCAGACCTACCTGAAACCCAGCCCAATGTATCCACTGTCACTGTGCCAAGCCATTTTGAATTAAGGCCCATGATACCCACCTACTTGGAAGCACAGCTTTTTTTTGTTGTTTAGAAACCAGAGAGAGATCATAGTAAGACAGAAAAAACCCATCCTCTAGCCCCACACCTGTCCTGGAGAACAGACTTTATCCCACTTTTTTGCTGAGCGGCCCAAACTAATCATGAGGTTATTTCTGCTTTCAAGACCAAGCCCTCCCGGGGGTGATTCAGCTCCCTTAGTTCAGGTGCTTATCTCGGGCTCACATGAATCACCTCAGCCTTCCCTTCCCTCTCTCCCCTGATAATAGAGGCTGCCTTAAATAACCACGCAGACCTAGACATTAGGTGCCTTGCTGAAGACAGCCAGGGAAGATGAACCACATTTTAACAGTGGCCAGCAGCAGCCACTGAAGATCATTCATTTTGCATCCCAAACACCCTCCTGGACTCCCAGGAAAATGAGTTTTAAGGACATTCTATACTGGAATTTGTATCAAGGCTTAAGAGTTATCAAAGGCCTCATTTTCTATGTTTGTGCCTAATCTCTTCTTTGTATCACTAGCAGCCAGAAGCTTCCTGCAGCAATTTCAGGATTTAACTCTACCTTGTTCAGAAGAAGGGAGAGAAGAGGGAGCTGGACTTACTTTTAATTTAATTCTGTTGCCTGATATGTGCCTGTATAGTTCCCATCTTGTGCTTTTATATTACATTATATTTTCTTGCTTTTACTTTCGCACCCCCTGTCCCCGCAACTGAAGAGGTCTTTCTTCAAAGGAAAGTTGCCCCAAACTTTTTCACCCTAAAATCTCCTACCTTTCTCTGTTTCTATCTTCTTTTTTCTTTTGAGGTAGGATGACCAGAACTCTCTACACTACCTAAGATGCAAACATTTATGGATCGGTAGCATCACAGGGATAATTCTGATTCTGTTCTCTACTGCTCCTTTAGTATTTCTTATTGTTCTGTTTAGTTCACTGAGCACCACTGCACGCTAAACTGAAAGAATTATCCACTGTACCTCCAAAACAGTGTTGGGGATTTTTAGCCCCTCAACAAGAGGAGGACTATTTCCTTTCCCCACTCCGTACATTGTTTTGCATTTGTTGAGACTGTATTTCATTCGTCTGTATTTCCAACTCTGTGCTGAAAGAGACTCTGCAAGTCATTTCAGGCAGCTTTAGGTCAGATTGCAGTAAATATCTGGTACACTCCACCAGTTCTGTTATCTATTTAAAATCAAATCATTGATGAATACGTTGAACAGCTCTGACAACAGCACAGATCCTTGAGGATCCAGCTCAGCCATAGTGGCTACAGAACAGGGATGCTAACGAGGAATTCCAGTTCTTTCCTTCCTATTTTAACCACTTAGCAATTTGTGAGATGACAAAGTCTTTCATTCCCTGATAACTGTGATTCTAACATATTTCTGTGAAATATAGCTTGTACTTTTATTTTTTCAAAGAATTTTTGACAAGGTATCAGCTAGATTTGTTGTATCCATGTAGTAGCTTCCTTCAAAAACTTCAACAGATTCACAAGACAAAAAATTCCCTTTTCCCAAGACATGCTGTCTCCTCTCTCGTGCATTTTATTTCTGTTATCTACTATTTATATTCCTACTCTGATTTCTACTAAACTACCTTACACAGGAGCCAGATTCACTGATAATCTCCCTGCATGACCCCAGAAGCCCCTGCTAGATTGGTATATTATTGCTTTATTTAAGCAGATGGCAAACCAGGAGCAATTTCTTATTTTCATTCCTTTAGAGATCTTGCATGAGCAGCATCCAGCTCTGGTGCCTTGTTACCAGAATATTTTATCCTTTTTTTTTTTTTTGTGTGTGTGTGTGTGCATGTGTGAAAAGCCTTTTAGAACTGACATTTCAAACAGAGCCAGGCGACTATCAAAGAGACATGTCTGGTCCAGTGAAGGCAAGTCCCTGCGATCCAGCTGCCTTGAAGATACCAACAGCAGTTTTAGGCTACAGATCATTAGCTTTGCTAAGAGGAGCAAAGGCATGAGAAAGGAGCACAAGGTAAAAGGATAAGGGATGAGTCATACTATTTAAAATAACTGACATCTCAGCTTCTCTTCATTGTGGCACCTAATCACATGCGTGTCCTCAGCCCACTCAAACTGGAGGGTAGTGGTGGAGGGAAGAGCTCTGTTATGAAATTGCTACATAAAGCTGCCACCCTTAGACCCTTATGATGGGACACCCTTCAGCACAGCAAGTCAGTCCACAATAACAGCTCAGTCAACCAGGATGATGCATCATTTCCCAGATACAGGAGGGACTTCCAGTACTGGGGATCCCATACCACTTTGCAAGGAGAGGAGGGAAAACAAGCACTCCCATTAACTCCAGTAAGTGTGGATCTGTCCTGCATTTAGGGTGGTGACAGCTGTGGCTTAAGCCCATCGGAACATGAAGTGATCAGAGTAGGTTTTCATCATGTTCCCACTACTTGCTTTGGTCAATGGTGCCACGGTTCGCAGTAGCTGGACCAACCCCAAATACTTTCAGAGCAAATGACTGAGAGGAGTCTCTTCCCATGGAAAATAAAAGCCACAAAACTAAATAGGCATGGAGCATCCCCTTCCCCTCCCATATGGCTTGTGTATCATCCTGTGACTTGTGAGCAGCTATGCACTTCTATTGACTTTGTCTTTTGTGGCAGCTCTTGAAATGTAGGGATTTCACTGAAAGCTTGAATGATTTCTAAATCAAATCTGAGGAACTCTGCGTAAACAAAGAAATACTCCATGAAATACTAAGACTTTAGACCCTGCTTAAATGGTGTGGCAACACTGAGAATTGAGCATGTGCATCCAGAGGGAGATAATTACATAGTTTTGCAGCTTTCAACCACGTCACTTCATAAACGCAGTTGCCAAAGCATTGCTCAACATCATGTCAGTGTGAAGAGGCCAGGATTTCCAAGGTTGGATTGGCTTTACAGTCTCCCTCAGAAACTTTGTAATTCAGGAAAGCCCAAATACTTCCTTCTTGGGGGTTGGGGTTGGTTTTTTTTTGAACAAAAGGTCCAACCAGACTACAGCTTTGCAATAATTTAAACACTATCAACATAAAACTTTAGTAGTGCAGTTATAACCCCATATTTAGAATTAGATCCAAAAGCCAGGAAAATTGTTACTACACTCTGAGGATTGTTAATTCTTCCACCTTGAAGGGAGAAAAAAAAAAGCAGCTACAGCAGCAGTACATAACACAAGTAAATAGATTTTTAAAGAAGCTGTGGGAATTCTCCAAGTTCATCTTTGCCAAGGATCCGTCTGGGACTGAATTCCACTGCCACGCTATGAGAGCTTCATTAGAGAGGTGTTATAACAATATCCCTGAAACAGCAGCAGAATCAAGGTTTTCTTTTCTTCCTTGAACACAGCTTGCAACTTTTCATGCACAGAGATGAGCAGGAAAAGGCTCCTTCTCCCTACCAAAAAAAACCCCACCCCACCTGCAATTTTCTTCTTCAGCTTCATACAGACATAGGAGACAAAACAGATTACCCCATGAATGAACAAGCAAACTAGCTGTCAGTCAGACCAGGCAATCTTGGTACAAATAGAGGATGATTACTGCAAAATACACAGTTTGACATGCTGACAGAAATCACTCTTGTCAAGTTGTATCGATATGCCATGACTTGTAGGCTACTTCTGGTGCTTTACTTCCCCAAACTTCTTTATTTTCTCATGACTCTGAAGGCTGAACTACATTTTTCTTATGTCCCCAGTACAGGGTGGTTGGGTTGGGTTGTTGTGGGTTTTTTGTGTGTGATTCATAATCAGCTGCTTTGAAATCTAATTTTTTTTCCCCCATGACTTAAGTGAATGTGTCATTGTCACTTGGGAACAAACAACAAAAACCATGAACAGGAGCATGTTCAGCACAGTGAGCAAAGCCAAAATTTTTTGGACCTCCGTCTTCCAGCACTACCATAACGATTTCAAAGTTTCTCCCCTGGACCTCTCTTCCTGCTGCAAACTCTTACCCCTCTCTGTGAATTCAGAAGTGGCTGTGCCAATTCAGCCTTTCATTTTAATTAAATCTAAAAATCGGGAGATATTAACATTATTTTATACTGCTTAGAGCCAGTAATTGGACTCCATGTGCCTCTTCTCTTTGCAGCCAAGGGCATAATTTTGGCAGGTTCACATAGCTTTTGCTCACAAGCACGGAGCACACAGATCCTTTGAGCCAATTGGGACACAGTTAGCAGATGCTCGGGGAGGATGTTATGGGTGGTTTTTTTAAGGGCTAGACTCTCTCTGGCTGTTAGACAGGATTCCTTACAGAGGTGAGCCAGGAAAAACTAATACCTAAGTAGAAGCTCTTCAGCAAGGCAATAATACCACAGCTAGTGCCCACGTCTTTTCTAGGGATATGATAAACCCAGCTCCAGTGCAGGGAAAAATTAGGTTATTGGAGAACCCCCCAGGGCCAGGTAGTACAGGTCTCATTCAGAGTACAAGTACCTTCAGCTCCACCAGGGCACAACAATTTCCACCAATCTTGTGACTCACACCATGTGAAAAGCCTCACTGTATTTGCAAATATGGCCCAGTCTTGACTGCTTTGTTTCAGACCACAAAACAACATGTACAGTGATTTAGCTATGGGGGTGTGAAAAAGGTGGACAAGGGACACCTGGTTCAGCACTACTGTCATTGTGCAGCCTCCTTCCATGGGCCACATCCTCAGCTCCCCACCAGCCTGGTTGGGCTCTGTGGTTACAGAAGATGGGGCTGTGCATGTAGCCATTGCCACCAAGGAGCTGGAGTACTAGTCCCCTCAGCTTCCAGGGAGGTCCCTCAGACTCTGGCAGCAACCTCAGGGAGAGGTGGGAGGTGCACCTGGGGAAGGATGCTGCCGCACCTTGCCAATCCTCCGGCAACAAAGCTGGTTTGGGAGCTAACTCCTTCCCCCTGCCGCCATCCCCATGCCTCCCTGCCCACACAGGAGGGCTACCACACCTTTCCCCTGCACCGGTTGAGCTGCTTGCCTAACCACAGGCAAGCTGGGTGTGCATTCACATGCAGAGTTTAAAACTAAAACCTCCAAAAGCACAGTGTTCTTTAAAGAAACCCAAACAAATCGCCCCCAAATCAAAGCATCTCACAGGTCTGGTGCAAAGTGCAGCCACACCAGAAGATGAATCAGCTCGAGGAGGAAGCAGCACCCACCAGCTGCAAGGAGAGAAGGAGGGAGCCACAAGGAACCGGGGGCAGGATGTGAACCACTGAACTCCACCCTGCCCCGAAAAGAAAGGGGAACAGCACTCAGCCTGACAGCGACTTCTGCAGCCAGGGAATGACTACAAGCACATTTCAGTCTCTGGGAGATAACCCCACTGGCTCGATGTGTGCTTCAACAGAATGCCAGTTCCCTGCCAGCAGCAAGCCTGCATCGCTGCACGCATGCAGCCCCACGGCACCTGAGACACTAGGCCACACAGGCTACAGGGCAATCCAGGCCCTGGCTGTACGGACAGTCTCAGGTCCACAAGTGGCAAATAACTCATGTTTCCATTTATCTTTCATGTTTAAGCACCTAGATTTAACCTGCTGTACCTTCTCAAGTTAATCCCAGCAACAAGAAGGTTATTATTCTTTTAAGAAAACGCTGACATTCTCTCAGTCATTTGACTCCAGAAGCTGGGCATCTAAACTGGGGATAAACTATTTTCAGGACTACTGATAAGAATGTACAAATCAGCAATGACCTACAAGAAAAACATGTGTCCCTCTAAAAGCTTCCCCCCCACAGCTATCTTGCAACCACTGCCACACATCTCCCCGTGTCTGTACACTAACGCCAGCTTCTCTTAGCTCCCCAGCAGAAGCCAGTCAAGGTGCTTTTCAATCCCATCTCTCTGTCACTATAAAACTCATATCTGTTAGGAGTTCAAAGTCAAGTTGGAGGCCAGTGACTAGTGGTGTATCCAGGGTCAATACTGGGTCTAGTTCTCTATTATCTTTTGCAATGTTCAGAATTATGGGGCAGAATGTACCCTCAACAAGATGACACAAAACTGAGAGGAGTGGCTGATGTGCCAGAGGCTTGTTCTGCTATTCAGAGGGACCTTGAGTAGCTGGAGAAACTGGAAACTCATAAAGTTCAAAAAGGAGAAGTACAAAGTCCTACATTTGGGGAGGAAAACCCCCAGGTACCAGTACATGCTGAGGGCCATCCAGATGGGAAGAAGCTTGGCAGGAAAGGAGCTGGGGGTCTGAGTGGACACCAAGTTCAACATGCAGCAAGAACACGCTGCTGGCTCAAAGGCGGCTAATGGTGTTGTAGGATGCATTAGATAAAGTGTTACCTGTAAGTAGAGATAGGTTAGGCCACACCCGAAGTACTATGTCTGGTTCTGGGCTCCCCAGTATGACAGATACATGGACCTACTGTAGACAATTCAACAAAGAGCCGCAAATATAATTAAGGGACTGGAACATCTCTCACATGAGGAACATCTCTCACTTGAGGAAAGGCTGAGAGATCTGGGACTGCTCAGCCTGGAGAAAAGAAGGCTCAAGGGGTCTTCTCAATGTATATAAATACCTAAAGGAAGGGTGCAAAGAAGACAGAACCAGGCTCTTTTCAGTGATGCCCAGTGTCAGAACCAGAGGCAATGGGCACAAACACAGTGGATTTCTTCTGAACATCAGGGAAATCTTTTCAGGGTGAGGATGACCAAACACTGGCACAGATTGCCCAGAAAGGTTGCAGAATCTCCATCTTTTGAGACGTTCAAAACCAGTCTAGATATGATCCTGGACAACTTCCTTTAGAAGGCCCTAAGCAGGAGGGTTTAATCAGGTGACCTCCAGAGGTCCCTTCCAAACCTCCCCCGTTCTGTGATCTCAGGAAATAAAACCCACATCAACCTGTCCTCTACCATTTTCATCAATGGTAGTTGGTGTGGGCAATACCTAGACTAGGTTATCCCATGCACAGTAAGACCTCATCTTGAAGGTAGAAAACCAGCAGTGCACTTCACTAGCTGTGTAAGAATGTGCAAGTGGCTCTCAAACTGCAGTCAGATACCAGGTGCCATGGTATGTGAAACCCTGCTGACAGTAAAACAGTAAGCCATTTACCATGGCCGTGCCTGGATAATATCTCCAATTAACTGTTTAACCATGCAGCAGCACTGCAGAGAAGCAAAAGATGATAGGACCTAACAACATGCACTTGTTCAAAAAGCTTGGAGCCAGGTGGGATAGGAAAGTGAGCAGGGAAAGAAAAGCCCACATCTTCTGTGACACAGCAGCATATGCCCAGAATTACAAAAACTAACTAGCCAGCATAACAAGCACTGAACTTCTATTTCTTTTTTTTTTCCCCAAAATGTAATCTTTTTTAAACCCCTGATGAGCTATTTTGTCTAGAAGAGTTTTAAAGGCCATAAATGTATTGCCTTCTAAACTCCACTACTGGAAAAGTGAAAAATAAGGATGCCACAGATCCATAGAATGGCAGGGGTTGGAAGGGACCTCTGGAGATTATCTAAGTCCCCTGCTAAAAGTGGGATCACCTCTAGCAGGTTGCACAGGATCACATCCAGGCAGGTTTTGAATGTCTACAGAGAAGGATATATGTCCTCACTCAGCATTCACCCCATATTCCTATTAAAGAAAAAGGTAAATGTAATATCTAAAGATCCCCTTTGAGCACCTCTGCAGAAAAGCACCGCTGCTTTGCTAGCTTGGCAAAAGCCTGTATACAGCCTGAACTGGATAAAGAGTTAAATTGTCTTGTGGACCCTCACATGCAGGGAGGATGGGGGAGATTGAAGCATACTGAGATACGTACTACAGAATCAGCTTCCAAGCGCATCCCAAAAAAAAAAAAAAAAAGAAAAAAAAAAGAAAAAAAGTCACTCAATGCCTGCCAGAGCATCTTGAGCTAATCATTACCGGAGGCCCTAGGAGACCCTTTCTTGTGGGAAGCTGAGCTGCTGAGCCCTGGTCGCCAGCCAGCCCCATCCCATGACCACCCTCCCTGGGCCAAGGGCGTCAGCACCAAAAGCTGAACTTGGTCCACCAAGATGAGTAGCTTTGCCTGTGCTGAAAATGGAAGACGTGTTAGCTCAGACCCATCACCCACCTCCCTGCCACCGCTAGCCATTTTTCTCTACCATCTTCTCATTTGCAGCTTGTCTGTGCCTAAAGGCACAGCAATCATCTGCCCTGAGCAGAAAAGAAAGCTGTGAAAGCTATAAACTTCCTAAACATCCCTCCTGCCAACACCTGTCATTCGCTTCTACATTTCCTATTTGCTCTGTTTTCATTTAAGGTATTATATGACTCAGACGAGGCCTCAACAGCTTCAAAAGAATTCCCGTGTCTGACTGCCTCAGCTTTATTAAAAGTAACTGAGCCATTGATCATCATCAGAAGATGTAGTCTCAGGAGAAAGGATATCATTTGTAAACAAATGATCCTGTGAACACAAACACTCCACCAGCCACGGTAACAGGGAAACAAGTACGTGGTCGGGGAGGCAAGAAGCCCTCCGCAGCACATCAGCAGATCACCTTGGGGATAGCAGACAAAGACAGTGGCACCTTTACGAGCAGTCCGGCTAACAAGAACATACTCTGCCAAAGCCAGGGCGAAGGGGGAGAAGTCATTTTCTTTTGCTCTTGTCAAGTCTCTAAAGGCAATTTCATGCTGCTGTCTTAGGAGGTGAGCAAGCAAGACGGCTCATCCCTAATACGACCAATTCCCTACGTTCAGAGACAGCGGGTTTCTTAGCTGACAGTTTCCATACACGCCCTCGCACGCTGCATTTCATGGCTGACCGAAGTGTGAAGGCTGGAGAAGGGAATGCATGACTGCATGGCAACACCTGTGAAAAATCCAACTATTTTCCTTCCTTTACCTCCAGCTAGCTACAAACAGGATCAGCCTGTCTGGGATAGACGGAACTTGCTCCTACAGAAACAAATTAATGAAGATCAGCACCATGGGTTAGAGTGAAAGATGCAATAATACAAGTCCATTGAAGCATCTGCCAGGTACAATCATTAATTTTTCAAGAGTAACAGACCAATTCTCCATAAAAATAGGCAGAAAGGCTTAAAAATAAATGCCTTCATATGAAAGATCAACGTTTCATATTGGAAAGTGTTATGGACAACTCCTGGCAAACATTTAGCTTCAATACGGTGCAGACTCAACAGCTGCTGCTGCTGGAATGGAGCAGCTCTTGTGCAATTCTGGTTTTTGGAAGGAAAAGGACACTGAAATCTGTACCAGACGCCCCACATTCCCCAAGCAAGACTACATTTAGCATATTCAGTTTAACACCACGTAAATGATACGAAAGCCATTGAGAACCTGCAGAGGTTTGTCAAACAGAAAGTAGGCATCGAACCAAGAATAGCCCCAGCAGAGCAGACACAGCCAAGGTCCTTCTGGTCTGCAGCCAAAATCCTGAGTACCTAGAAATGATAAGTTGGTAAGACAATGTCCCTGAATCAGTTGAGGCAAGTGCCTGACGTTCCAGGAAAACTGCTTGGGAAAATCCTCTTTAAAGAAGTCATTGTGCATGGAGAGGGAAAACCAAACCACCAAACCCAACCTCATGGTAATGTCACTGGTGGGTAAATACATTGTGTGATCAAAAAGATGTCAGCTCACCACCAAAAAAGCCCAGCTGACTTGGTGCCTTGAGGTGAAACCCAGCTTGGTTAAGTTCATAGAGAGTAGCGTATCAGCAGCTTACTCGCTTTGGAGGCGAAGGGTGTTCATCAGCGTGTAAAGGTGCTGAAGGAAAGAAATGGCAGCACTGCCATGTGGTTCTTCAAAAGAAATGATGTAGCAGTCAGCAAATCCAGGGCTCATCTAAACTCAAACAGCTTCTCCAGGCAGTCTCGAGTTTCCTTTGAAGTATGTATCTATGAGCACATATGGTCCTGGAGCATATCCACACACATTCACCAGAAGGGAATGAGAGTGGGTGGAATACATAAGACTACCCCTAAGAAAGGGAGGAGGAAGAAGAGAGAATAAAAATCCTGGCATAAACAAACAGCTGCTATTTCTAGCCCTTCTGGTTGAAACCCTCCTCCACCCCAGTGCCACTCCACAAGATGCCTCGTTCAAGTTCAGAGACAACCAGAGAAATAAAAGTGCAAGAGCACGTACTTTTACAACCCAATTATGACCACTTACAAACATACTGTAAATCTATTCACTGCTTAACACACCAGTTATGCCCAGCAAATGCATTTGCTCAGTGTGTACCCAATGTAGCTTGATATTCTCCACGAAGCTTGAACATGCATAATCAAGCAATAAAAAAAATAAAAAATAAAATAAACCAAGCCTGGATTAGACTCAGTCCACAATAGCAAGGAAAAAAGAGTAATTATTGACAGTGGCTTGGTTAAGCTTAGAAAAGCTTAGCGGAAAAGGATTTTTCTGTAATTGCCATCTCTAACCTTTTATCCAAGCTCAATGGGTACATTACCTAAGTCAGCAGGAAGTTTAGCCACTCCACATGAAATTAATAACATTTAAGGGTTGACCCATTGCCCACAGACTTCTCAAAGCTTTTCAGAACTAAAGCTATGAAGATGCTTCTGTCCCTCTATCAGGAAATGGTTTGTACCACACTTAGCTGCTTAGAACAAAACAACCGCCCCCTCTTCAGCAGGCAGCAGTCCCTGAAGACCAAGCCTCCCTCTTACACATTCTCAGGAGTAAATTAACCTTAGCTACTAATTACAGGAATAAAAAGAAGCTTCTCAACAGTGGCACATCCCATTTGCTGACCCACAAGTACCTCATGGGGTGGCAGCTCTCACACCATCAGGGTATCCTTCTTCGCTTGCCCAGCTGCCCCAAGGAGTGCCCCGCACCCCAAATTGGGAGCTTCCCACCTGGCCTTGGCAGAGCTACTCACAGTTTTGTTGACCAGCCCATCCACAGAACAGAACTCGTCAACATTTAAAGGACATGCTTCAAGTTTCAGGTGCCTATAAAACAGCTGTGGAGGAACCCAGCAAGAGCCTTCCACCTGGCTTTGTGCTCAGGTATACAGAGAACAAGATAAACTAGTTTAACCAACGTTGACCCAGTTTCATACCAGAAAGGGCCAAAACAGACATGTGAAGTTAAAATATATTCCTTAAGAGATGCTGTTCATCTGCTTTCAAATGGCAAGCATGAAATACTGCCATCTCTGTGATAAAATTCTAGGTGAGAACCAAATGGAGCAGAACCAGGTCAGCACCCTGACTTAACAAAACTGCGTTGAAAAACCATTATCAGGAATACAGCACACATGCTTTATAGGCCAGTGCTCTCTTCGGTGTCACAGACCAAGAAGAGCACAAGAAAAAAAAAAAAAAAATCAAGAGAAGGGTAAACAAGGCTAGCTGGGAATTGATTACTGCCTTTGAAATTTTAGTGGAACAGTTGGAGTAAGAAGCTGACTGCAGCCGAACTGAAAAATCACTATGTGTAGCTAGATTACTCATCTACTGTTAAACCAAATTAAAGTGTTCTTCCCACAGGCAAGGCTGAAGATTTTAGAAAAAGCCATAATTTATAACTCAGGAAAGTTTAGAAGAAAGCTCTGCAAAACTGAAATGAATTTTGCACTTAATGGGCAGGAGAACAAAGGACAGATGAAACTTCATGTCGCTTGATACGACAGTAAATACTACACGGCACGCAGGATGCAACTGAGCCAAGAAGCTGATGAGCTGCATTAAAGAAAAGCTCACCTTATCACATCCCAGCTACAAACCAACCTTCCTTGCTCTGCAAATCACAGCCTCACGCTGTTACATCGTAGCAGAAGCAGAAAAAAAACCCCCAACACCTAGACTTTCAGCAACCACAGAACCCTTATCGCAGCCAGCATTAGGAAGCGCTATCAATACAAGTTTGAGTAGGTGACTCTCCTTAGCCTTTTTTTTCCCCCCTGTAATTAGGTAGCGAACTCATCTATAGGAAGCAGGAAAAGCGAGCGAGTGAGGCACGGGCCTTTTAGCGAAGCGCCACAGCAAGTACTTTTGTCCAATTTATTTTCCAGGAGCGATGGCGCTTTGGACAGAAGCCCATTTCTAACAATTTATTCTTCATGTCTGGACAAGGCAATATAACTTCTACACAATTTAATCTCTCTGCTAATAGACTTAGCTGAAATACACAAGTTTAACAATAAGGCTAAAATACCCAGAATACTTAAATCTGAGAAATGCGTTTGTTGGCTCTGGTTCAGGACAAGTAGAAGCAATTGGCTAAAAACCACCGCAGACGGGGAGCTGCGGCGACTGCGGCGAGGCCTGCCAAGAGGTTACACCGGGCGCCGCACAACTGCCTACAGAAGAACAGCCGCTCCGAACAGGGCACAAAAAAATTGGCCGACAGAAACAATCTTTAATTGCCAGCAAAGCTCCTCCAAAAGGGCCAGGAAGCACCTGGGCAACCCAACAGCTCGAGTCGGCGCTGCCCTAAAATTACAGGGACGCTGGGCCTAAAACCCTTTGCCCATCACGTTTCCCTGCACCGTGCCTTCTTTCGCCCCCGCTTCCGAGCTGCAGTTCAGCGAGCAGGCTGCAATTTACCTCTTCACCCTCACCCTCAAATTTGTTTGGATAAACAGGCTCGCCTTTGTTCCGGGCTGCTACTACATTTACACATTGTATTGTAAATCAGCCGGTACAAAGCAAGGCAGGCCCTCCAATGAAGACACTAGCATTTTTGTTCACAGCAAAATTAACCAAGTGAAGAAGCACAGAACTCCATTTATAACCCCAGCCTGGAAACAATTGGTTTTTAAAAGGTGAGAGGCTTTGAAAAGTTTACTAAACAAACCTAGCCAGTTACAGTCTATGGCGTCAGCTCACAAACAAGTTCAAGGCTGTATTAGTCGCCAAAGTGGTGTTATTTCTGAAGAGGTCTCTAAACAGTTTAAAAGCCAGCTTTCTCACCCTTTCAATGGCCCAGGAATTATTGGCAAGTGGTTTTAGCCTTTATTGAGTACACAAATGGAGAGGAATTATTCACAGAGGAAAGGAATGAGCTATTCCCCGTGTCTATTAAATACAAGAGACCTAAACAGCAGCCAGGAGTTGCAGGATAAACATCAGGAAAAACTTCACAGTAATAATACTTCAGCAGAGGAAGAGAAAGCTACAAAAGTCTTCCCCATCAGAGGTGTGGAGAAGAGGTTCAACAGCTGTCTGTGACAAAGGGCTTAACCACAGCTGATGCTGCCTTATGACAGGATGGGCCCTGTATACAGCCTCTTCAGATCCCCCCATAAACCTATCTTCCATTACTTGACACGTTCTTTTAAAGAAACTGTGTTTACTGAGATCTCTCCTGTGAGTCCAGAGCTTGGCACAGCCCAGCAAAAAAGAGATCAGGTGTTACCATTATTTGATAGGTTAGCAGGTTTTCTGGAAGGCTATCATCTCGGTCCTGCAACTATGTGTTCATGGTAAGACAGAGACTAAAACTGCATTTCTGCTGGCTGATCCAAAGGCCAGGAACAAACTCCATCTGATGTTGTCTGCTGTCCAGAAGTGAGGCCCTCTGATGGGAATGCTACAGAGAAGCTTCAGCGGGACATACATAGGATGTCATTCACAGCTGAAAACAGCCCTGCACTCTTCACAAACATCAAGCTTAAAAAATTAATCCCAGATATCAAACATAAGCTTAAGTGGCAAAAATATTTTTATTCCATTGATTAATTTAAGGGCAAGAAGGGCAGAAACTTTATGAATTTGGGTTTAACAGCTTTTTGCCCTATTTATTTTAATGTACTTATTGGAAAAGTCTTCTACAGACTTTCAGGACTTTCAGTACTTTCAGTACATCTACCATCCGTGCAACACAGAAAACCTACACTTCAGTAGTTTCAGATCAAAAAGAAAAAAATTCAGGAGAGGGCATGCACCTGTCCGACACTTCAGATGTCATCACTGTCTGCGTTGTAATTCTGACACAATTTGATGGTCCATGCTTACCCTCAGCAGCAAAAGTGAGAAAGGGAAGACAGGTTACAAGTTCCCCCTTGCTTTGGTCCCCTCAGAGGCCAGAAAGCGTTCGCTGAGCACAATAAAAGGAAGCTTGTCCTCTGCTTTGCCACCAGCCCCAGCAGCACTGCAGTCAGCAGCCCATGTTTATTCCGTCGGGCACTCCCCAAGCATAAGAGCTACGACTGAGGTGACTGCCCAAGCCACTGCACCCTCAGCCACACAAAAAGACAATGGTGATGTGGTTGTGAGCATGGCAACTTACTGCTCCCCACCCCAAGACCCCTGGAACAGTCAGGTCCCATCTGTGTGAGGGCTTGCCCTGCCCTCCAGCAGCAAAGGATGCAGAGCTGTGGCTGCTGGAAGCGTGGGGATCCCATGACCAAATTTTTCTCCTAGGTGCTGCCCGCACCCCTGCCAGGGGACCACAGCAGGCTAGTATAATGCCTCCCACAACTGAAGTTCAACCTCCAGACCCTGACTGGCTCATATCACCACCCGGTGCCCTGCCCTGCCTTTCCAGCCCTGCCTCTTGCTAAGTGATCTACCCTTTACTCCACTTCTCAGTAGTCAAACACATCATTAGCAGATTAATCAGCACTGGAGTGCTTCCCTGACCACCAAGCATTGGAGTGTGACTGACTAGGGCTTTGCCCTCTCTCCTCCCTCTCCCGAGTTGCCACTCCCTTTCCAAGCAGTGTTTTTCATATGGCAACTCTTCCGTTTCATCCCTTTCACCTGAAAATGCCATAAAACATGGACACGCGATGCTCTCACCCGAAGCAGGATCTGTTTTGTGCCCTGGACCAACACAGGCTGTATGGATATGATGTTCGAGGGAGTGAAAAGAAGCCAACAGCCCACAGGCCCCTGAGGGTCTGGAAATCCTGCAAGAAAAGATTACAGCCCAACTGCCCCAGCCCCCTGCTTGGCCAATAACTAAAGCCAGCATACGCAACCGTGTCCCTAACTTGTTGACATAACCTGCAGCCCTCACAGGGGCCCGGGCACTGCGCTGGGAAACCACATGCTATCTGAAAACACCTCATGAAACCTGGCACAGCTCAAACTTTTCCTGTGGTTTCATCTGAGCCCGCGCTGATGGGCTCCGAGTGCTCTACCACCAAGTTTTATATTCCTGCTTGGAGAGAACGTTGCTGAAACATCTGTGAAAACAAATCCATACACTTTAATATTAAGCCTCACATGAAGTACTAAAGTGACACTGCCAGAATAAGGTGGCTGCAATGTATTATTAATACCCCATTTTATCCCACCCACCCCCCCTCAGATTATTGCCCATAAAAGAGTTTATGATAGCTGTTTTTGTAGCAGGTGCATGACACCTGCTTGTCCTCCATTTTTCCCTATTCTTGCTCCAGGTACATGGCACTTATCACAGAATCACAGGGTTGGAAAAGACCTTTAAGATCATTGAGTCCAACCATTCCTGTCCTGTGCTAAACCATATCCCTAAGTACCTCATCTACCCTTTTTTCAAACACATCCAGGGATGGTGACTCAACCACCTTCCTGGGCAACGTGTTCCACATCCTGACGACTCTTTCAGTGAATTTTTTTTTCCTAACATCCAATCTGACCCTGCCCTGGTGCAGCAATTGCATCAAGGCCCACTTGGCATTTTACCAAGCTCTGGTCTTGATGGCAGTGGAGGTCAAGGGGACCCACATGTCATCTATGCAACCAAGGGCCAGGACAACACATACCCATGGCTCCTCCATACATACAGTGAAGGAAAACCAGGAGGCAGACATCCCACAGGGATGGAACATGCTGCCATCCCTGTGGCAGTGCTGCTCCAACCTCCCACCACCTAAGCATCCTTCAATATAAACACTGACTGCTCTTTCTGCAGCCACCTGTGCACTGCCACTCACCACCAGCGCGGGATGGGAAAGGGTACTGACATCTTATGACAACAGGCAACTCACCCTGTCACTTCACAGTTTAGTAATTCCTTATTCTAACAAGCAGGGGCAAATATTACCAGAAGGCTTCTAATAGCGAGACCACACTGAGCCCTGAACAAAGAAAAACGTGCTTAAAAGCTCTCAACTAGTATCACTGTGGTGCACACAGACAATAAGGAACAGTAAGAAGCTTTTCTTACGTCTTTGACTACACAGTGACTAAAAACCAGAGTAAAATCGTTTAGCAAAAAAACCTGCTCAAAATCAAAACAAACAAATATCCCCCAACAACATCCCTCCAAAGACACAAAGAAGTAACTCAGTGCCTTTTTTGTTCTTAAATAAAGACAGGCAAGGTGAAAGCCTGGCTTCCACTGGAAGCGCTGTGAGCAGGAGCTCCCAGAGGAAGGGAAATAGGGACTCTGCGCCCGCGATGCCAATGCCTCAGCCCTGTGCCCAACAAGTTCCTTCAACTACTCTGGGTCTTGGTTTCCACATCTGCAGACTGGGGATAATAACAGGTCTTTACATCACAGGGGTGTTACAAAGATCAATTAGTTAATGTCTGAAAAGCGCTTTGAAGATATAGCAGGTGGTGAGCATTATTATGCAAATAACACGATTTAAGAAAATCACAAGTGCTGGATTAATACTAATCCCTTTGATATTTAAAAGACACCTTTTTTTTCATATTTTAAAGCAGCCAGCGTTTACCCCACGCTATTGCTTTCCATGGCTGCCGCAACAACAATTTTTTAACCTTTTATTTTTGTATGGCTCAATACATAAAACCTCTCTGCAGACATCTTCACAAAATCCAATCTCGACGCCAGGCTAGAAGTAGCAGAAGAAATTATGCATGTTGATGAACTGGATAACTAGATCCTACGCAGGAATATTTCTCAGAGGATAGAATGTCACAGGCCTAACTTACTGTAACAAACACTGCAGAGTCTTTTGGGTTTAGGGCTGCTTTTTTTTTTTTTTTTTTGGGAAGTACACTAATTTCACGCATAGAGGCATTTGTAAAACAATATAGCTGCTACCTAATTATGCCATTTTATGTGGTGGAAAGAGAGGAGAATGAGAGGAGGTTATGGTTCATTCACTTCTTCCAAGGCTGCATATCTGAATTGTACAAAAAAAAAAAAAAAAAAAAAATTAACTTACAAATAATCTAATGCCTTATTACCTCATTTGGTAGTCTTCCAGGAGATCAGGCCATTGCAATGTCTACGTCAACTTCCAGCAAATGGCTGCACAACTACTGCTGGTTCAGGTGGATGGAGTGGTGGAGGAAGGCAGGGCGGCATATGGCCACAAGCCAGCTCAGAAACTCAGCCTGGACAAAACTTTTCAAGCCCCAGTATTGACTTCTGTTAGTCTATCTCTCAGAGTGCTGAGGTGGGATGAGGACAAAGAATGTAAGGTGAGCAGCAATCAAGGAGAGAGCACAACCAAGACCTTCCAGTCCTCCATCCTCCTGCATTGCCTCTGCCAGAGCCCTCTGTGAAAAGAAGACATCCCACCCAGCGCCTAAAACATCCCTGTGTTTCCAGGACTTCCATTGCCACATTCCCTTTACATGAGGAAGCCTGTTTCTTGTCTCCTGCACTGTAAAATTCAGTGCAAACCAGCTGGAGCATTTGGTCTAGGAATCTGTACAATACTGCTGTGGTTAAAAACAGCTTAATGCATGAACCCCTCCAGAATGCACGCCTGAAACTGATATTAACGAAACAAGATCAGATATTAATATTCTGTATTGGTATCAGCCAGTTCCTCAAGCTGTGCTGTAGCATCAAATCAAATCTTCTCCCAAGTCAACACAGAAAATACAAATAGAGGATGGCAGGTAGTATTGACGTGGGAGGAAGCAGCAGGAACATTTTAAAACTTTAGAAGCTCTTAAGTTTGCAGCTACTACATTTCCCACAGCAACCATATTAATAGCTATTCAATACAGTAATAGGATCCACACCGTACACTTAGTTGTTGGGGGTTTTTTAATCTCCTGGTCAATATTAAAAGCATTTGGATGCTCTTTAGGAGGAGGAATGATTTTGCACTCTAGGAACAGCAAGGCAGTTGCAGCAATGTCGAGGAACGCCAGTGAAGGATTTCCTTCGCATGCCTCCGCTCGTGACTGATGGGGTGATACCTTATTTTAACTGGACCCACTTGTACAGATTCATGATTTAATTTTCTTGCGTAAACACACACTCAGTGTCACCTTAATCTGTTCTCATTAATCTAAGTTATACAGTTTATGTACAACGTAGGTGCAAACCACCACCTGAGGGTCATTCCTCAGCCAAGAGGAGACCCCTGGGGGTCTCTGAGCACAAAAGCCTTTGGACATATAATTTCTACTCCTGGATCCGCCAGACCCAGGAAATAAATCTGATCCTGGGCAAGTAAGTACAGGCCCACTCTTTGCTTTGCTCTCCTGTAGAATGGTAACCAGCTCCTCTCCTGAAAAAAGATCCAACAATGAAGAACAACTCTCAAGCAGAAGGGTGAAGCAACATCATGCTTCTTCCATCTTCACAGGGGATCAAACACCCTTTTCTTTCTAATTCAAAGAAGGAAGTGAAATTCTCTCTCAAGAGTACCCCCCCTGCCCGCAGGTGGCTTGTATTAACCTTCAGTTACTTCATCTTTCCTGAATGCCTTGACTTTGCACAACTGCTCACTTGAGGAAAGCAATCTGAATTTCTTGTAATCAGCTATTCAGTTTGAGGTATGTGGGTCCATCTTATTTAAGTAGGCCAGAGATATTTATAGCTAAAATTATAAACTGGAAAAATATTACAGCATTCCCAAAACTTTCACATGTGCAGCTTCATCATACCAAACAGATAAAACCCAACTTAGATGTCACCTAGGTTTGGGTAGGTTTTTTTAATCTCTTGCTTCAAACAGCCAAGTAACATGAAGCGGTTTCAAGGCCTGCCCCCACTAGCCAACCTTCCCAATACTCAGCAATCTGCTGCCAGGTTTGTCCAGACAGAAGGATGAAAAATAAACATACTGGCCCCACTACACTTAACATATGCTGTCTAAAGGAAAAAAAAAAATCACCTTTAGACTCTGAAAAAAAGAAAAAAAAAAAATCAACAGGAGCTACTGTAACAGTGGCAGAGAAGTAGGTAAGACATTGCCTTCTGTCTGACTGTGGAGCAAGAGGAAACATTCAAACAGCCACTCAGAGGACAAAAAAAAAAAAAAATAAGAATCTGGATCTATTTTGCTGATCTTTGCACAAGGTAAGCCAGGAAGGTACAGTCCGTCCCACTGACTACCGCTGCCAGATGATGAGCAGAGAATGGACACGGGTATGTATTGAAGAGAAGGTTAGGTTGATGGTTTCTAGCTCAGCCACAAAGCTTCTGGACTGCTGATCTGGCTTTGGTACTATCAGCATCACATTTGTAATTATATTTACCTGGGCAGCTTTAACTTCATTAAGGATTCACAGGTAAAAAGCAGATGCTGAATCAAATCTCATAAAGCACTGTCTGCTTCACTGGGGCTAGCCTGAGCAGAAGGCTACCTCAACTCCTAATCTCTCTTAGGTTTGTAAAGAGGATATTCATAATTTCATTCAGGGAAAAGGCTGGGGAGGGGGAAGGGAGGGGGGAAGCTGATTGAGGCAAGGTTTATTTGAACTAAAGAGCAAAAAAGGGTAATGTGTGGTTTGGGATGTTTGATCTCATGCTTTATTGAAGCGCAGCCATTTAAAAAGAAATTATTCCAGGAACACATCATCCTTAGCTTGTGGCTAATATATATTTATAAGACTAAAAAAAAAAAAAAGATTTACTCAAACTGTAATATTTCCTCACCCTTCAGGTAAACAAACCTTAGCATTAAATCTGTATTAAGAAAATAAAAAAAATCAGCTCATGCATTCTAGGGACTATAACTACAGCCAAACCAAGCCCTTGCAGCTGAGTTCCCTGGTCTGCATTTGACATAACTGAAATATTCCAGCAGACAGGTATGTTACATCCTTTCAGGTGTTTTGAGTTAATGTTCATGATACTCAAGGAATTTCTATTAAAAAAAGCCTCTGTCTTCAGTGAATTTCAAAACCTTCAACCTGGGAAAGATGAAGAGAAAGTTTTCACTTGGGGAACACACATGAAAAGTTTTCACATGACAAAGAATACTTTCCTTTAAAAACACATCAATGGCAACTGTAAATTATACACATTTTATATGATACATGTAATTTTACATTTATTTTTTAATAACAGGGAGCCTATTTCTGAAAAGGCATAGAGAGCACTCCACACACACAGCTACATTTATGAAGTGGTTAGAAACGTGCCAAAGAGAACCACTATGTTGGTTATTACGATACTGTTCTTTGAGGCATACCAAGGGACTAAAATCACCAATGAAGGGTCTTCTTTTGGGACTGGGGAACTCCAGCTTTCTGGAGCTGCCACATGTGTTGAGCTTTAAATGGAAGTTGTACTTGTGCTCACGGCCTTGTGAGATTGTAACTCGACTGCTGAATTCCTGCAAGCCTCGTACACTCGGGACCTGCCCCCTCTCATTTGGAGGAGAGCACATAATGATTATTCCTCTCTACAGCTATGCCATCCCCTCGTAGCTGAGCTTCAAGGTCGATAACCTTAGGTCTAGTTTTCTCATTTAACAAATTTTCCTATTGCTCAACTGGCAAAGGCTGTTCAATACCTAGGCTGGAGCTAAATATATTAAGCACTTACCGTTTCTTTGTTAACTTTTTTAAGTCACATTGTTTTAATAGTTCCCTACACTTGTTTCCTTGACCACACTGGGATGGCATCTGCATAACCTATCACAGATGATGTATCCTACGACTACTTTGTACCCGATACTCCAGCATCCAGACCCACAGTTTACAAAGCAAACCTATAAAAGTCACGGTAGCACCTGTAAATCCCTCCACAGCTGCTTCCAAGAGCCTGAGGTAAGGATCCTCATATTTAGGTAAAGTCTGCTTCAAAGTTCTTTTTTAATACGTGAAAAAAAAAATTATCTAAGCTTCTTTTAGCCCATCCTTGATATTTTGATTTTCTTTCTCTTCTGCAAGCAGTAAAACACCTTTATGTTTAATACATGAATAGCAGAGACTTTTTTAAGCCTCACATTTTACAAGGTCTTTCTAAAGCTTCTTAAGAATACGAACGACCTGTGGAATGGCTCCATAATTAAAACACAACTTGAATGTGCCAATCTCATCCTCTCCCTTCTTTCATTACTTAAAAAAGAGCCATGAACCATCCTGGGGTGCCTTGCACTAGGAGAGAAGGTACATAACTAATTTCCTAACTGCTCTGTTTACTTTGCATACCTTGTGGGCAAAAGTTGGCAAGAAAGGACTGGAAGCTGTTTGCTTTGAAATTATCACCCCATTTACAAGATTCAAGAGCAAAGTCTTCTAAAATGAGGTAAGAGGGAAAAGGAAATGATTATGTGCACGGTGAACACTGATGACTGTGCTAGCAGTGCACAGGAGGTCAGTAGCTGAGAAAGAAAAACAACGGGCACTGATGAAGATCCCCCCCAAAGGCGTACAGGCCTGATATTAAGAGCATCCATAGAGAACAGAGGCAGTAGACAGTTCTGTGCAAAATGGCTGTATTCAGTGTAAAGGCACCTCATATTATTCCCAGCTACACAGTACCATCCGTGCTATTGAAAGCACAAACCCAACACCCTAAACTTTGTTCATAAAAGCCTCCTCTTCCCTGACTAACAGGCCACCCAGGAGGGAATGGGAAGGAAAGGAAGGAAGTGAACTACAGATAAAGGCAGGGCTTGATAGCACACAGAATTTGGCAACAAAATTAGCTTAAGCAGGTCTGGGATCCTCTTTTTTCCCCTCTCTTTTTTTTCTTTTTTTTTCCCCCTTTGCAACTTCTCAATCCAACATTGCAAAAGCACATGTCTGTGCAGGGCCACGCTGTGAAACACATCAGAGATGCAGTTAAACTTTTCTTAAAAACACCTTTTTTCAAAGCCGTATAACAACTACATATAGTACAGTATAATGCCAGATCACCTCTCCCACCCAGTTCACAGCACAGCTCCATAAAACAGTCATGGTAGCACAACCAAGCAGTTCCTGGCCAGCGATGCCAGAAACTACTTACTGCAGAGCTGCCACCAAAGACTTTGTATATCGCTGAATATGGTCTGTGCATTCTGTTAACCCACTTGGAACAGAAATGCTCCCCACCCCCGGTGCCAAGTCATCTTGTGGGTATGGAGAGCCTCATACGAAAACGCTTTGTAGAAGGCTTTGTTTGAGCCAGGAAATCTGGAGATGCAGGTTTGCTTTGGTATAGGTCTTTTTGGGGAGAGGACATGGGATAGCTAGTAAGAATTAGCAGGTTCCCATCTCTCCTAATCAAGAAGGAATGCTGAAATATTAACTTGCCCTACTTATATGTGACAAAAATAACATTAAATTGTATTTTCCATTAACAGATTCCCCAAAAAAGGAAGAAAAAAAAATTTCAGAGGGAAATTGCAATTAATTAAATTAATTCTGCTAAAGACAGAAGCAAAACTAGACTGCATGGAGTCCCCAGTCAAGAAACTCACAGGACCCCACTGCATACAATGGATCACATAGGTGACATTCTGGACACCAAACCTCCAAACCAAGCAACCCAGAGGCCACTTCATTACTCGCAGAGTGAAGGAGCACTTCGGTTTGGGACAGACACACAGCAGCAAACAACCCAAACTTACAAAGTTACTGTGTGTGAGGTGTGAGCAAACCAGAAAAGTCCTTAGGAGAGGAAGGGAAAGAAGCAAGAGCGTAGCAATTTCTGGCCACAAATGTACCACTTTCTTCTTTTCCCAAGAAACTGAGGAATAAGGAACAGGAATTCTTCAGTGCTGCCTCACTCAACCACTCCTCACTTCCGAGGCTGCTAACGCCCCCCCCTTCTGATATCAGAGTTCTTGTTCAAGTAGAATTTGAGTAGATTAATTATGCCACAGACAACAGAAAACACAGGCTGCCTCTTCAAATTATCAGTAGGAGTAAACACCATGAAGGGTTTAGTTTCAAGGATGTTGTTTACATTTACTCACTCATTTTACAGGTCTTGGGATCAAAATGAAAAGGGAGTAACTAATTGTTACAACTGGGAAAAGTAAATTGGAAAGTCCTTACCAAGTACACCTGTACACAACAATTTGAACAGCAGCGGTGTACGCACCACAGATTGCAAAAGTGCAATTAGAGAAGTGGAAAGTGTTACTCTGAGCAAATGAGATAGTATGTTTTGATAACTAAGTTACCTTGGAGATGATTCACATGCACAAGTTGCCTAATGTCATTTTAGGCTACAGGTCCAGGAGGTATTAAAAAAAAAAAACCACGCACAAAAATCACTATTAAATCAGACATCATCCAGGACAATTACAAAGTAAGCATATTTTCATGCCAGATTATGGCACTAAATTTGAAGCCATAATATTTCAACCTAAACCCAAAGCATATAAACCTCACACGGCCATCTCTTGCCTCAGTGCACCAAGTCAACTGCACTGCAGGCCTCTACAAGAGGATGTCCCTCTTCTCAAGCAAGCAACACACCCCTTTGGAAGAAGAAAGAAAAGTTAAGAAAAATCCCAAACAAACCCAAAAACCTCCAAATGAGTTCTTAGCCCACCTGAGCAGCACGACCACCGCAAGCAAAAAGGACTTCTCGGGGCTCAGGCTTATGTGAATATAGCTTCTGGGATGCAGTGCCTTTTGACGTGTACTTGTTCCTGCTGGGAGAGAAGCAGAGAAGGTGCTTCAGAGAAGACAGAAGCCAAGGACTGGGCAACATGCACAATCAAAGAGAAAGACGGGTATCCTAAGCAAGGACTCATTTCAGAGCTGGCATCTCAAGACATCATTTAAAAAAATCCCTCGTTTACATCTGCATAAATGCAAAACAGAGAAGCATAAAGAAGCAAACTCTATTGATTTCACACTGTCTACAGAAATTGAAGACTTAAAGACGAGTCATAGCAGCCAACAAACATCAAATCCACAGGATTTTAAAAGCTGGATATCAAAACATATATGGTCAAAGAGATTACAAATTAGTCAACTGAAAGATCTCAAAAAAAGTCACCATTACATTGTATCACAATGCCATTGCAATGTTGCTTTTGCAGTTCACAGTGACTGGAATCATGCTCTGTATTACCTAACTGTTTTATTAGCTACCTGGAAGTATATCCTTGGTGGTAAAAATTAATGGATTATATGGTTTAGTAGCATGATAAATAAAATTAGAAAGGAAATCACACAGAGTTATCTCAAATACATGTTAAGTTGGGCTCATTCCAGCCAACACAGTCTTAAGATACCTGAATGCAGATATATGTACTCAGCAGCAAGGAATGTGGGTAAGGTTTGGAAATCAGAGGACTGTGACCTAAAGAAGCAAGGAAATCAAAAGGGACATGGAGGTCAGCGCAGTCATGCAACTAATACTCAGAGCTTCCAGGCTTGGAGCTTCTGTTGTTATTAAAAGGGCTCATGTTGTTCATGAATACAACAACATTAGAGCAGCTTGAGACACTGACTGGGGTAGGATGGGGTGTGTAAAGGCAAGGAGTGACCCTGAAATACTGCGCCCAGTCCCGCAGCTGATCACAGAATCGTAGGGGTTGGAAAGGACCTTGAGAGATCATTGGGTCCAACCCCCCTGCCAAAGCAGCTCCCTAGCTCATACTGCACAGATAGGCATCCAGACAAGTCTTGAATATCTCCAGGGAAGGAGACTCCACCACCTCCCTGGGCAGCCTGTCCCAGGGCTCTGTCACCCTCACTGGGAAAAAGTTCTTCCGCATGTAGGTGCGGAACTGCCTGTGCTCCAGCTTACAGCCATTGCCCCTTGTCCTGTCTCTGCTAACCAAAGAAAAGGGGCAGGCCAATTCCCCCTGCACCCCATATTTAAGATATTTATAAACATTGATTAAGTCCCCCCTCAGTCTTCTTTTCTCCAGGCTGAACAGCCCCAGCTCACTCAGCCTTTCCTCATAGGGTAGATGTTCCAGGCCCTTAATCATCTTCGTAGCCCTTCTCTGGACTCTCTCAAGGAGATCTCTGTCTTTTTTATACCAGGGAGCCCAGAACTGGACACAATACTCCAGGTGGGGCCTGACCAGGGCAGAGTAGAGGGGGAGGATCACCTCCTTAAACCCTGATGCTCAAAACAAAGATGTTGAAAATTAAGAGAACATGCAGAGCAGAGTCACAAAAACAATTAACATCCAGAGGGGGGAAAAAAGCATTATGTATAATCAGATTTAAAGATTCAGCCCTTCTGATAAGCCACACAGACAACTGACAGTTTACCATCTATAAGGAAAAAAAGCAATAAAACCACTTCAATACAGCCACAAGAAGATTTAAAAGGGACCGTCAGACGCACATCAAAAGCATAGAAGGTTCCTGTTGATATTTATATATCATTTTTAGCAACATTCTTAAAGATGGATTCTCTTTTCTTTCAGTATTTTCAGGATAAAGTATGCTTTAGCCCACGGATTTGTTCAATCCATCAGCAACAGCTGAGTCAGATGGTCAAACAACTGCAGGACTTGATGGCTTCTCTGACCCTAAACTCTTGACAGTCTCAAAAGAAAACGCAAAACCAACCCTCAAATGAAAAAACCCAAACGAAAAAGCCACTTCAAAAGGCTACTGCCCTGCATTACTACTAACGCTACTGAGCATTGCATTAAATGCACAATGGAGTGCGAAATGCATGCAGATCTTCCCTCAGCTAGAAGTCAAATGAAGAGGTCATCTGTTAATAAACATAAATGTCACCTCTCTGGAGTTCTATCCAATGTACTAATAAGTAAACTTATAGCACCCTTTAGTGCTATGGGATTGCCAAGGCAAGATGTTTTCGTCTCAACAGCTTGGATGGGCAGGAGGAGACACCACCTGGAGCATATGGCAGATATATATCCCCAATGATGAAGCCAGCCTCATGGTTGTAGAGTTACAGACTCTCGAGAAACGTCTTCAAAGTACTCACAAACACACTCCCTCAGTAAATTCCTGCAGACAAAACCACCTCCATTTGCCATGTTGGGAGGAAAAACCAAATGCTCCAGAAGTCACCTGGTTCAGTTGCTTTGCAGGGTTTGCAGCTTCTACCCATAAGGGTGATGTGCGTGCATGGGCTTTTAGTTCATGAAAAAGGGTCCAGTTGCTGACCATGTGAATCAAAACTTGATAGAAAAAATTTTTTAAAGCTTTTTCTTTTTAAATACTTAATAATCCCAAAAGTCTGGAAATAAGAAGAGGTTACACTATCGCTTTCATTGCCTTACTATTCAAGAGGCCCAACATTCAGTTTCTACCAACCTCTCACACTGAGTAAATTAACATAGCTTGTAAATTAAACAACGCTGTGGCAACATATTAAGGAAGAACAAATTAATGGTCTTCTGATGTATTTAAGAGAGATGCTGCTTATTTTGGACTTCCAGCTGCAATAAGTATAACCAGATTCATTAAAGGGAAAGCGCAATCCGAAGAAAGCTGCAGCCAACTGACCATTATTAACCATTCTGAGCAGCACAGATCTTCAGGAAAGAAGTTTTTATTTGCTATGTATACCTAGGCTAAATCCAAGAAGAAAAAAAAAATTAAATTGTCCTTCTGATTTGGAATGGGAGACCTTGCCTTGTATTTCAGTTGCATCCTTTTTACCAGTTCAACATGGTTTATTTTTCCTGCCCTTTCTTTCTGTGGCTGAGTAAGTTTGAATAATGGCTATTTTCCCACTGGGCAAACGCTGGTTACAGAACTGGTCCTTCACAATTTCTAAATAGTGATGCAACTAGTAACACAAGAGCTAGATCTTCTTTACATACAGCTCTTACATACATCTGTCAGCAAGACAATCAGAATGGTTTGGGTTAGAAGGGGCTTTCTTAAAGATCACCTCAGTTCCAACCCCCCGCCAAGTACTATCTATAAGATAACCAAGAGCCCTAGGGAGAAAGATTCAGGGAGTTCACTTCTGAAATTTCTACATGTATAAAACATGGTCAGTTAGTATAGGCAGAATGTTGGGCTTCAAATGTGAGAAATCTCAATTTCCGCATCACTTCTCCAAGAGACCAAACTACCCTGATAATGATCCCTCCAGACATAGGAAGATTAGCATCAGGTTCATGAGAGCTTCCTCCAATCTAAAACAACACACAGACCTAATCCAGCTTAACTAGAAATATGCTAGCCAGGTCTAATCAGCAGCATGCACAAATGTTTCTTCTTCTAAAAAGGTAAGTTCTGTAACAATTTAGGTGAAGTGCTAAAAATCCCATGGATTTTTATTTAAAGTTGTGTTGTCACAGGCAGTTCCTAGGTTCTTAGGCTGTGAGAATGCTCCCAACAGTTCTGCCTCTGCAGGTCCAGCACAGGAGCAGAAAGGACATCTTAGAGATAAACCTTCTCCATAGCTTCCTAGTTTGTTGTAGGGCAGAGGAGGAGTTTGAACAACTTGAAACACTACAAATAAGGGTTTGATTAGATAACTATTTGAAGACAACACACTTTGTCTGAATAAACCAAAATTACTAACTTCACTTGTTTCCAGGATCACTGTGTGTTCAAGGGCAGGCAGTGGAAGAAGGCATATTGAAAATGAACCCAGAAAGGCAGAGAACTGGAAGCTAACCACACAGGTGGAGCAGAGTCACAAGTGTCTCAGAAGGCATTGGGTGGACTCTGTCCCCTGACGAGCGCTGAGGCTCCTGAGCACAACACAGAGCTAATCATCAATCCAGGCTGGCTCCCACAAGCCAAATTCCAAAGAGAAACCAAGCGTCCCAATGAGCACATAGCTGGTGACCATAGCTCTGCTGACACATTCCTGGGGACAAACTCTGACCCATGTTACGGCAGCCACAGACTGAGCAATTAAGCAGGGGTTGGTCATCAAGTTGGCTCCAGGATTATTTTCTTTTTAATCATGGTTACTTACACTTGTTAAGCACAGGCACTTCTGGACATTAAGTCAACAAGTCAGTTTGTCTTACCTCAACCACCTGAGATGGAAAGAAACTTAGAGAGAACCAAAAGTTCTACATTACCAGAGACTTAACTGCAGAAAGAAACAGAGAAATACTTGATTATAAGAGACAGAGAAATTTCTACTGCCTACAGAAAGTAAGTCCTAACCCCACAAGGTCTTCTGAACAGATATCCAGTCCACCCAACTGTTCTGAGGCTTAGGCAAGCACGTGCCCCCTCTCTCTTCCATCCATTCTCTGGAGCCTCCAGAGACACGGGCTCCATGGCCTCTTTTTGCAGCCTGGTCTGGGCAGTTTTGCAGACCGTCAGAGCGCTTCTTGTGCCACCAAGCCACTGACAGGTAAAATGACTATCTTCAACTTTTTATTTTCACTTTGTCTACAGGAGTTTTGACCAACCCAAGAGTAGGAGGTTAAGCTACTTACTATCCAAACACTGTGTTTTTTAAAAAAAACCCCAGACACCCCCTCAATGACTTACTCCAGCTGTGTTGTTTTTTTGCTTTGTTTATTCTTTGTTTTCACAAAGATTAAAAGACCAATGCCAAGTCCAAGCCAACCTCATATTCAAACAAAACTCTTAAAGTAATATTCTGCTAATTCTAGTTATCCTTGGCTTTATTATAGCTAATAATGACCTTTTAAATTATTATTATTCAAATGGTAGCCATTTAAACAGAAGAGGCTGAGCTCCACAACTGCCCATCATGCAGGAGAAAACCTGCAAGAAAAGCCAAAATAAATACCCACTACTGAACCCTACTGAACCCTACTAGTTGAACTAGAAGATAAAGGTAAAGAAGTAGGAGGAACACCACATTGGAGATGTTTGTTTACTTAATTCCATCTTAATTATTTAGACTCTCATTTAACTAACAGCTGTGCAGGTGCTAACTTTACTTCAAGAAGGACCTACAGTTTTTGTTTGCATAAATCAAGTACGTTTAATCAAGTGCACATTAGCTCATCAACACATTGGATCTGATGAGGAATTGCATAAGTGACAATGCCAAGCTATTTTGGTGAATATTCATTATATCTCTGTGGAACAGTCTGACTGGAGGAAAGTGAGAACAAAATGACAGTAAAAGAACAGTAGCAATTACTTTACTAGCAGTTAACGTTGCTATTAACTGCTTGCTGGCAAGAGCTTAAAGTTGCAAGCCCCAATTTAATCTCGTTACCTTAATTTTACAGTTGTAATTCAACATTCAGAATGTGACACTAGTGCAATAAATATCTTCGTTCAGTGCTTCATACAATAAATAATTTAAGTGTACAAAAAGTTCCCAATTATAGCTGCTACAGAAATGCAAATGCTTAGCATTACATCTTCATAATAATAAATAAATGCACAAACCATTTTCTTAAAACCAAGCCAGAATCCAAACCCATTATAGCAACAGGTCACTGGAATTGTTTTGTTGTTAGTGGGCATCCATGAAGAGATCTCCCTTCAAAATGTAACTTGCTCTTAGGGAGCTTCTGCATGCCAGGCAAACAGCTCCTGGTTTAGTAAAGCTGTAGGAAAATTCAGGCAGAGGATCTTTGGGTGAGGCTATTTTACATGATAGGTCTTGAAGTTAGACGGACAAAGCAATATTTAGCTAAGGGGAAAAAAACCCCTACCAGTGCTCACTCGCTAATTCCCAGAAGAGAGCCAGAGGAGGGCTGTTCAGGTGCACCCTCTGCTACATCCTTCTGAAACCCCATGTGCTGTGACAGACCTACCAAGGTCATGCAACCTCTTCTTGCACAGAGCTGCCCCCCGACTACCACTGCCCCCCAACTACCACTGCCCAACTAGGGAGGCCATTGGAGTCACCCTGGCCACTGCAGAAGAACAGAGGTGCTCACAGGATCCAGATCACAACTGCAGCTCAGTTTAGCTGAACCCAGCTGTTTGCTTTGTACCTCTGCCAGGACAGAGGGACGAACAGGAGGCTCACGCTACTAGACTTCACAACATTACATACGAAGAGCCATAAAACGCAGCTTATTCATATGCCAGGCTATAAAATCCACCAGATTCAAAGTCCAATAGGAAGCGACGCTGAATGGCAGAGTAACCTCTGGCAAAGGGACAGGATGAACAGCTGGATGCTTGAGCTCCTGGAGCCGAACTCAGAGTCATAAGTGCATTTATTGTGCTATCCTTCCGATGTCACTGACAATCCAGGAGTATCAAAGAAGTCTGATTATCAAAATTGTTGTAATTACCATAAGCGTCCAAGGCTTCAGGTGCGTGTTTTGGGGGCTTGTTTTACTACATAACACAACATCAGGTTTTGGTAGGTTCACACCAGCTTCTTACAGTTAAGCCCAATCATTTGAAAAGCTTGTGGTACCAGAACCCACCATCCAAACTCCTTTCCCAAACATGGCCATCATTTACCTTCTGTGTAGGTTTAGGTAACACATTCCAAGAAAGGTAATTTTCTCTGTCACGTGCAATCAGACTAGGTTCCCACCAGGACTTGGAACCTCAAGGGAAGGAGGACAAGTCACACCAGGCTCATAAGCGGACTTCTTCCCTTTTGTTTTGGCTGGAAGCATGCTTGGTTCTGGCTTTCCCATCGCAGGCGGCAGCCCCAGGACCAAAGCGTGTCAGATCTGTCTCGCAACCCGAGACACAGGCCGGGCATTAAGCGCCAGCTCAAGGCGTGTATCTGACCTCACTCCCTAGCTCACTGTGAATGGGCTGCCCAGCTGGTTTGCCTACAGCATGCTACACAACCCTGCTCCTGCAAGGCCAACTGTATATTTCAAGGAATGAAAAAGAGGTTTTTTCAGGCCAGCTTTAGGGCTTGACACCCTCAGAGCAGAACTGTAAAGCAAGCCGAAGCCAATCCTAGGTACATACCAGCAGGCTATTACTTACCAACCTTTGCTTCCTTCTAGATTCCATTGTAATGAGAACATAAACAGTGAAACAAGCGTGTATCTCCCTCGAATGAATTACCTATTCAGAGTTCCCTCTGGTGTTCAATAAGCTAATAATCACACTCAAGGTAACCACGTTAGTTACAAAAGCACCGAGTTCCCTTCACAAGCAGGTTGTCGTTCCACGACCAGCTCAGCGACGGGACCGTCACGTCGCAATTCGCGGACAAAGCTACGCTTGTTTTCCCTGTGATTTCAGAGACGCGATAAACTTACTGCTCCTCTGTACGTCCAACCGAGTGGCTGATTAACCCGGAAAGGGCCCAAATCGTTATCGATACCGACTGTCTCTGGGTGTCACCGAGACTGACGCAGCCTTGGAGAGGCAAAGTCACAAGCCACAGGGAAACAAGGTGTTCTGCAGTTCCCCAATCTCTACGCCTCGTGTCCCGCGCCTTTCCAGCCTCTCGCTTTCGCTCGCTTGCACGAAACACGACCAGAGTACCGGGTATCTCATTAACACTTCGGAAAGAAACTTTAAAGCTCCCTCCGCGAAGAGCCCAAACGCGCCTGCGGGAAGAGCCAGGCGAGCTCCCCAGCCGGCGGCGTGAGGGAGCGGGGCCGGCGCCGGGCCGGGGCGAGCCACGACAGCGGCGCTGCTGACCCCAGCCGCGCCGCGGGGATTGCGAAACTCCCGCGGAGAACCACCGGCCCCCACAGAGACGAGCCGCTCTCCGCCGCGGGCAGCGGAGCGAGCTCGCCGGGTACCGGCGAACCCCGGCTGCCGGGCGGGAGGAGCCACCGCCCGGCGCCTTCCACACACCCCCCACCCCCGCCTTCCCCAACCCTGCGCGGCTGCTTGGGAAAAGCGCTCAAAGTCCAGAGCCGCCGCTCGGGAGCCCCTTAACCAAAACCATCTGGGGAGCGGGCAGCTCGGCGGAAGCCCCCTCCGCCCCGCACCCCTCCCTCCCCCTGCCCCGCGGCCGCTCCGGCGGCCGTGGCCGAGAAGGGGGGGAAGTTGCTCTGCCTGCGATTCAGCAGCTTCCCGATCAGGGGGAAGACGAGCGGGGGGACACACGCATCCCCGAGAAATCCGCTGGCCCCGCTCCTGTCCCCAGCCCCATCCCGAAGCGGCTAGCGCAAGGTTAGGGGCTGTGTTACCTTCAACAGGTGCAGGCGCCGGCAGGAGAGAGCCCCGCGGGCGCGGACCGTCCGAGTTGCCCGAGCTGGAGCGGCGACGCCGGGAAGCCCGGGGCGGGCGGCGGCGGGCTGGGTAGAGGCACTACGGCAGCCCCCGGCAGCCACCCATGCTCCCGGCGGGCCCCGCCGCCGCCACAGCAGCCGGAGTCAGCGCGAAGGCGGCGGCAGCTGCGGCCACCTCCAAGAGGAAGGAGGAGAGCGGCGGGGGAGCGAGGGACGGGAAGGCGGAGAGAGAGAGAGAGAGAGAGAGAAAGGAGAGAAACAGCCCCGAGAGAAATTAATCATCACATGACGGTCCCGATCCGCGGCCGCCCCCCGACAGCCGGAGCCTACGCCGGGGAGCCGGGGAAAAGCTGCGAGGAGGGGACACACCTGTAGGCGCAGCACATATCCGCTGTGAGCACAATGCGAGACAGGAAACTGAAAAAAAACAGCCCAGGGAAGGAGAGAGCCTCCCGTTCGTCCCTCCTTCCCTCCCTCCCTCTCTCCGTCCTCCTCCTCCTCCTCTCTCCACCCCCTGCCCCCGGTCAGGATCTGCTTGCAGCGCTGTCTCATGCAGGGAGATCCAGGCAGAGGGCCGGGAGGAGGCAGGAGCTCCACTTTCTCTCCCTTTTCCCTTCCCTTTCTCCGCTTTGTTTTGCCCGCCGGCCAGGCAGAGCCGGCGCGGCAGCGCGGGGCCACCCGTGGGGCTGAGCGCTCCCGGAGGTTCCCGAGCTGGGGGTGCGGGGAGCCGGGGTTGGGCCGGGGGCGGCTGCTCCAGAGCCGGGGGCGGAGAGTCTCCAGCCGCCCGCGGGAGCTCCGCGGCGGAGAGCGCAGCCCCGCGGGCTTCCGGCGGTGGGAAGCGGCGGCGATCGCGGGACTGCCGGGGCGGCCCTGCCCGGCGCCTCCGGGCAGCCGCTGCCCGCCGCTGGGGCCGGCGCTCTCCTCCCGCGCTCTCCAGCGAGGCACCGCGGGGGAGGGGTCGCCTCGTTGTTCCGTAGCCCGAAGGCTACGTGGTGTGTTCGGGTGGTGTTTTGGGGACGCTCCTGAATGTGTGGGGAGCAGCGCAATTTGCACCCCTCGCCCCCTGAGCATAGTACTCCTGGGCTCCCAGAGCTCGCATCTTCTGCACGCCCTGACCTGTCAGCACGGGGCCCAGAACAGCGTCCCCGGCAACACAGCCACAGAACGGTGGGGCTTGGGGGGGACCTGCGGACATCACCTAGTCCAAACCCCTTGCCAAGACCAGGATCACCTGCAGCAGGCTGCACAGGGTTTGAAACGTTTTTAGTGAATTCAAACTACTCCAGGGTTTCTGTCTCTCAGGTAAACTCTCTGAGCTCTATTTCTGGAAGTCCTTTCTCCCTCTCAGGTACTCTACTACAAAGCCCCGGTGCAAATTTCTCCTGCCTTCCCCTGGAAACACACGGCAGGAGTTAGTGTGGAGCCCACTCCCTGTCTGCATGTGAACGCAGCATTGCTTTAGCACGGTGATCTCCACCTGCAGATACTGAATTTGTCTTGACTGTAGGCAGTGTAGGGAATAATCGATTAAAAAGAGGGATGTCAGAAGAAGGGCTCAAGTAAGCTGTGGGAAAGTTGTTTAGACTTCGTAGGTAGCTTTTCCATCAGTCAAATGTGGGCTGGTAACATTTCAAGGAGTAATTAATTAGCTGCTGTTGGTACTTGGAGCGCAGCTTCCCTAAGTGCTGTGTCTGTTGGGCTTCCCCCTGAAATACCAGGAGAGGGCTGGTCAGAAAGCTGCACTGGGACACTGGAAATCGCTAAAAAACTGTCATTGCATCTCAGAACAGCAACACATACCAAATAAGTAAAAACTGGCTCCAAAACCTCGGCAAAGGTAAAAAGTCAGAGGCTGTTGGAGGAGGTGTTACAACTGCTCTCAGGCCTCAGCCTTGCAAAGTGCTGCTGCAGTCTTAGTGGTGGGTTGAGAACACTCAAATGTTAACATAGGGTTTTCTGGGGTTGCCCCCCGGGAGGAAGACTATGCCAGTTGGGTTTCGCTGGTCCGGCCCAGTTTTTGTGCTAACCTCCACCAGAAGTCCCTTGTCTTTCATTGTTTGCCCCCTGTTCTTCACCTGACTGGGCTGAGTCACTGCAAGGTGAGAAAGAACTACTCTGCTGCCATTGTGGAGAGTTTCAGAAGATCTGCATCCTTTCTCTGTAACCTCTGCACTTGCTGGAAGAGAGGTGGGGGGAATCTGAAGAGGACATATATAGGAATTCCCTGGAAATACTGGGTTAGTCCTGGGAGGAGGGGGGGACACACCAGGGCGGGGAAACTCATGGGCTGCTAATGGGCTTGGTAAGACCTCACTTTCCAGGCTGTTTTTTCAACGTCTGGGCTCCTGGCCAGGATGTGCCCAAATTTTTGGCAGAATGCCCTGGAATTACCGGCCAGGCAGCTCTCCTTGTGCCATGGCCTGTGAATCCCTGCCTCCCAGCACACTCTGCCCTTGGAAGCTTTTGCTTGGGGCTCTGTCACTTGTTTCCCCCACCCCCCACCTTGTCTGCCCCAAACGTAATGATTTGCTCACCCTACTGAGGATGGGGAAGTGTGGACCCACACCTGCTCCGCCCCATGGGCGCTAGCCAGGGTTGTACTTCTTCTGTCTTGCAGTGGCTGTCCTCATGCTCAGTCTAAGATTTAGTCCTCTCCTGGCACACCTCAGTTTCCCCTGGCTGAAACAGAACAGTTCCCTTGGTTCCTGTTGCTCTGGCCTCCTAACAGCCTTTCTTTTTTTTTTCTTTTTTTTTTTTTCCTTCTCTTTTCTAGAAACCTGCCTGTGGGCAGATACAGAGCCAGAGCAAGGATGACAGTGTATTTAATTCAAAAGAGGAGCTGGTGACATGAAGCCATGCTGAATCCTCATCCAGCCTGTATCAGTTACCTGCTGTGCATACTTGCTGAGTGCGACAGGGATTATGAAGCTGAACAAGAGCTTGAGGTGGCCACACAGCCGCCCGTCCCAGGACAGCTGTCTTCTTGGCTAAGCCTCTGTAAGTTCCTCTTCTGCCAGGCACATGTGGATGTGCTGAAGAAGCAGCCTATCAGCCTGCGCTCTTCCTGTCTGGTAGGGAGGCAGGAGCATTTTTTGTTACTGAACTTAGTGCCGAATTCAGCAGTTGGCCTGCTTGTGAAGGTGCAAAGTGTTCACAAGATGGTCTTCTGCTTCCCATCAGCCCTTCTTCATCTTGGAGCCAGCACATTGTCTTTCTCTCCCACAGAGAAGTATGGGATAGAGGGAGATACCTCCCAGTGAACCCAGACAAACAGCTGCACCATCAAAAACTGCTATTTGCAGCTAAAGGATTATCCCTTTCCCTTATTGCCACCCACCAACAAAGAAATAATTAAAAAAAAAGGGGATCAAATCATCAAATCCCAGAAATGCTTAGAAAAGAGCAACAAGTAAAGAACTGAGTAAGAGCTTCCCAGACTCCAGGGGATGTTCCCAGCCAGCGTGCGCTTACCCATGCACAGTGTGCTGCTCGGGAAGGAAAAGCCTCTCTCGCCCCCTCTCCGGCGTAAGGACGCAGATAATGGGACTGCATGTGAATAGGGCTCGTGTCCAGATTTCAATTTCCTATTTACTTCCTCCCTCCACACTCCCTCTTTCTCTCATCACCTTGTTATCACCCATTCCTTGTTCCACGGGCCCTTCTGTGGTTTTTTTCTCTTTTTTCTCTGCCTGTTATCATCTTTTACGCTGGATGCAGCACCTCTGCCTCTCCCCTGCTTCCCTTTCCAGCACCGTGGATTCTCAATTTTATCTAAGGCGCAGTGACACACAGTATCCTTCCTACCACCGAGACCTTTTGAGGCCTATAATAAAAAAAGAGCTGGATTTCCAGCCGTCATTATTAAAAACACCTTGTTCCATGAGCAGCAGAACTAATGAAGCCGGACTTCCTGTGGCTCCGTCTCTGACTCACTCACTGCTATAGCCTTGTCTCCTGTTCCTCTTTCATGTCCGATGTGACATCTCTTCTCTATGGTGAGAGGCAGCAGCCGCCGCCGCTGGTCCGGAGCGTGCTGCCTGCGCAGCACGGGCTGCTGGGGCGACTGGCTGCTACCGAGCATGGCCCTTGACAGCCAAGTTCCTCCTGCATCTCTCTTCTCTGTTGGAAAACTGATTTGAGTCTCTAGTCACTGATGCTCAGAACCCCCTGGGAACTTAATTATCTTTGAGGCCTCTACCTCTTTTATTCATTTGCTTGCAACTAGCCGATGCATTCTGACATTTTTATGGGAGGCTGATGGGCAGATAAACCGACAGATGATTGATTATCAGCCTTCAGGAAGGAAGGTTGTTGCCCCGTGGTCATGGAGATAACCTGTGAGCAACCCAAACAGCTGAAAAAGAGCCTCAAACCCTTTAAAATGATTAAAACTGCACTTTCTGTGTGCAGAAAATTTTGATCATCTGCGTGCAGCATGCTCCAGCAACCTCATGACATCCTGCTTGAGGATCTCCTGCATCTTGTCTCTCTTCTGAAGGATGAGGAGGGGGAGGAAGGGGCAAAGGATTTCTCCTGGTGTAAGCAGCAGTGTGCCTGCTGTACCGGGCCATGGCTGTAGTGGAGATTCAGCCTGCCCTGGCACTGCTGCTTCTGCCATCCTTTGCAAGAGATTTGTATCAATAAAGGGAATGCAAAAAGCACAACGAGCAAGACACTGCTGGAATGTTTTTTTGTCTCTTGGTCAAGATACAGACAAGAATTTCTCATCCTCTTTGAGTGCAGGCCAGTGTGATATGTTTGGTTCTGCTAGGGCACTGCACCATCTTCCGCCAGTGACTAAAATGACCCAAATATACATATTTATGTTATCGCAGCCCATAAATCACCCTGGGATCTACTTTTTCTCCTGGATGAAAAGCGCCAGATAAATCTAAGGTGTTATTATTAGATTTGTGAAATGTCACTGTGCACATCCGGACTTCCATGCCCTTTGCACCAAACTCATGTGGCGGATCAATTTGTGTATATTGGGTTTGTTCTGTGGTTGATGGATTTTTCAGTGCCCATCTTCCAACAATCCAGAAAAAAAAAACCAAACCCACGCACATTTAAGGTTAAAATAACCTTAGGTTAATCGTAGGATTTCCTTTATTTATTTATTTAGTTTTCTCCTTTGATGCTAAAAAATATTCGAACCACCTGAAGCAGGAGCTTTTTTGGTGTTTTCTAACCAGCAGTCCCGTGGTATGCTTGTTTGCCCTCATGCAGAATGTTACCCAGCCAGACTTCTGTTTAGTTCAGCAGACATTTTGCATCTCCTTTGCCACAGATATAAATTGCTGCAGAAAGGTACAGGATGATAGAAAACCAGCGGGCCTTGGGCACGATTTCCATGTGGAATCCACAGAAAGCCTTACATGGATGTGTGCCATGTCTCTATGCATATGTATAACTGTTACAAGTAGCAGCCCTTGCAGTCAGGACTTGACATTCTAGCATTGCCCCGATTGCCTGTCATCCCGGTTAAGAGATCCTTGGGTAATGAAGAGGTTCATACAGCCAGTGCTATTCTTGTTTTAATGCTACCTCTAATTTTCTGGGGAGTTTAATTTTTTAAAAAAATAAAGAAATCTAAAGATGATAAATTTCATCAGGAAGCTTAGTGAAGACATAAAATGTAGCTAACCTGAAAATTAATATAAAATGTTGACTGGTATTTGGTCCTGCCCTTTTTTTCCTCCTCCTTTTTTCGTTCAAACAGACCCTTCGCAAACACACACACGCACACACACACCCCTATATAGATATATCTAAACCAGACAAACCAGCATTTCCAACTTTAATTAAGGCAGCCGCCCAGCTAAGATCCGAAGCCACTGCTCTGCTATCGCGAAGCAACCATTCATTTTAACCGCAGCCCATAGACTGGACATTACTGCTAATTCTGCAACTGGTTAGGGAACTGGCTATTGGAATTAGTTAACTGCAACGCATGCTGTGATAAATATATCTATACGCTGGAAAAAATAATAGAATCTCATTACCTACTAATATTTGAGCTAGTTTTTCTATGGAGAGCTAGGCTGTGGGAAGACAATTACAAGTAAGAGTGCATGATTACAGTGTTCTGTTCAGGAGTGGAAAATCGGATTTAACTATTTTATGCTGGAAATAATGCATCTTTTTGCATCAGTAACCTCAGATAGTGTATAATTAATATTTTCTGAACATATATTGCAGAAATTTTGTGTTTATATTATTCAAGCGTAACTGCTGGACTATAATAGTTAAATATACAGCGAAAATAGTAGGAGTTTAATATGGTACAACAGAGTTAGAGAAGCATTTATCATTTTAAAAGACTTTGATCAATCAGAATTCATCAATGACACATCAGTTAAGGTAGAAAAACACGGTATTGACTACTAACACGGAGGCTGTATTTTACCTTTTTATTCGTAGGAAGGTTTCCAGAATAATGTGGGTATTTTAAATGACTAGCTGAGCTCCCATCATGTGATGGCAAGTAATCAATAAATCATGTGTCATTGTTGTGGCTCGGCATGTCAAACAGCCGCATTTCGGTGTCCGTATTTACAGGTTTTTGAGCAATTTTTTTTGTTGTACGTTTCTAGCTCATTAGCCCTGATTTTAAAAGTGGTTATTTTCATGTCAATGAAATTGGTAGAAAAATCACGTCCTATCTGTTTCTGCCACGGGGAGGAGATGGAGCAGGGTAATCAACGGGAAACTTCAGCTACCGAACGCCGCTTGCCACCCCATGGGGGTTTACTACAGCAGCTTTTCCTCATGAGCAACGTGAAAAAGAAAGATACACAGCATCCTGCTGGATACATCGGACGTCTCGATGCTCGTGGGACGTGGTAAAAGGATGAGTGTTTTCGAAAGCAGCTTTTGGCATACATAAATCATGAGGTTCGCACTGAGGCCTGGGACATCCGACTCGAGTGATCTTGGTTAGATAATGACACGAAGAAGGACTAACACGGTTTTGATTACCTCTGTTACTTTTGCCTATCAAAACTCCGGCACAATCTCAGTCACCGTGTGAATAGTGCCCTGTGTGAGTAGATGAACTAGTTGGTCTGTACGTGCCCGAATCTCTGGTTTGAGAAGGGTGGCACACTGCTGAAAAAGCATTAACCTTTGTTGTGGTCTCCCATTGCCATTGATCACATTTGGAGCCCCTTTGCCACCATCTCACAGTACCTAAAGAAACGTTTGTGATAAAGGTGGTTGGTTCACTTGGACTCAGACCACAATAAAGCCATGATTGTCCTCAGAGGGAGATGCTACAAAGAACTGGCCAAAATGCAGTTGCCATCTTTTGTCTGCAGTAAACAGCCCTTGTTCATTGGCAGATTGCAAACTCTCAGTGTTGTCTGTTTATCAACCTCAAAAATACCTTCCATCCCCACCCCCACATTTTAATTTATTAAAAGATGAAATTATTTTCTCCTGGACAATGACTCTGGATGTAATGACCCCCATATTTATCACAGGCATGTCTAAAGCAGCTGGAACTCAGGCAATCTGAAGTGAATTGTGAGAGTTTGTGTGGGTTTCCACAAGCAGAAAACTCATGCTCAGTTTTCCAGTGGCTCTGGTTTAACGCGTGTGCATGCACACGTGTGTGTGAGTATGCATCAAGTCTGTGCTTGTACTTCCCTGGATGCAGCGTAAGAAAGGCTGGCTCTTCACTTCTGAAGCAATTAATAGTTGAGGCTGCAGCCATATTTCACTCTAATAATACCAGCAGAAGGTGTGCTCCTCTGGGACAAGGCGGAACACAAAGCCTGGTATAAAATTTGTGAGAGCTAAACAAAATTCAATCACATCCAATCCACTACGGAACTGTCATACACGACGGTTTTCAGGCAAATCAGGAATTTGATAATCTTTTAGAGAGTTCTGAATGTTTTATTGCCGTTAGAGAAAATAACCAAACATGTTGATGTCTAACCAGATAAAGCTAGGCTCCTTTTACATGATGATGAATTAAGCTGAGAACTGTGCTGCCCAATACGCAAACTAAAGTACCCTGTCAGAGCAACTCTAACGCAGTGATGTGGCTCCTGAAGCAGCCATCTCGCAGCTTGAAGCAGTGGCAGAGGGATTCCTGTTTGTTTAGATACATGCTAAAGCAGCAACTGAAGCTTGTAGCTAGCAACTCCCATCTCCAAAATCTTTGACTACGCTGCTGCTACCTCTGGTGCCTCTCCGAAGCGGCACTCTCAGCGTGGTGCCACATGGAACTGAGCTCATGAACACTGAGAGTTGCAAATGATGATTAATGAACACCTTGTCCCTCTGTTACACTGTCCTTCCTGTCCCAGCATGTCCTTGATAATTAATTTCTTCAGGAGGGGTTTCGTATTATGGCTAGGCTGGTCTAAGGTTCACTTTCCATGATCGATGGTCCCCATCCCCTTCCCTGCTTCTGGCCATGTAATCCCCCAGCATCTCTTGGTCCAGCTCTGGTACATATCTGGTCCCATAATGAGCCTCTTTTGGGAGCCAGCCATCAGGAAACAACAAGAAAAAGTGATACTTTTTTTTTTTTCTCTTCTTGCTGCTTCCAGAATGGCTGATGATAGTCCTCCCACAGCTGGTTCACTGCAGGGTCAGGACGGTAACAGCAGCACACAGATTCAAATAGAGCTAGGGGGTGGGACTCAGAGGCAGCAGACCACTGGGTCAGCCTCAACATTCCCCCTTGCTGTTAGAGGGGAAGAGAAGTCGTGGGAAGCAATCACCAGGTGCTTCATTTGTGGTTTCTCTCCTGAAACCCATGTTTTTAACAGTACCTGAGCTTGGTCTTCCGCATTCCTCTGAAGCTGCAGCTGCCTGTGCTTGACGTAGGCGGGAGGCTTAAGAATGAGACCGTTACGAAGAGGCAATGCAGTTTTAATCCTTCTTTGATCATCTGTTTTTCTATTTTTCTGTAAGATTTCCCCTGCAGGCCAGTCCCAGAGCAGAAGTCAATAATGCAGTAGGAACATTCCCATACTAAGCTTTCTGCATGCCAGCTATCGTGCGGGGCGTAACAGCGGCGTGCGCTCGAACTCCTGCTGCCATCCGCTTCTCCTGCCTCCATCACTTACAGAAGGACGGAGACAGCAGGCAGGTCAGCAGAAGCCAGGAATCCTGCAGCATGAGAAATGGCTGGAGGATTGCGGCTGACAAGCAGCGGACTTGTAAGAGGCAAATTTTAAAGCCTCATTTCGTTTTTCCTTGTTAGGATGCTGTTAGGCCTCCTACAACAATGACAAGCTCGATATTATCTCAGCAATATTGTATGGCTGAGAGCTGAATGAGGCCGTATCGGACATTCGAATCTCTCCCTGACGTTTTCCTTCTGATCCTCAGGAAATTTTGTTCTGCACTTCGACCAGAGGAGAAATCATCCTTCGAATAAAATAAAGAAAACCAACCAAACATTTGGCAAGTGCATTATTTTAATTGAAAATATGGGAGCTATTTGGAATGTTGATATTTTCTGGCAAGTGCAGTGCACACATGTATGTTATTAGTCAACCAACACATTAGATTTGTGATAAATACACACTTCTTAAAATAGATTTGCGCTGTGTTTAGAACTTTTTCCTTCTTTACTCAAGAAATCTCCAAAACTGTAGCAGATGGAGAGGGGACAAACGTTTTTTGACCTCAGAATGGAATACTTTGATGGAATTTCAGTAGACAGATGACTTCTGTGTGTTAAAAGTGTTGTATGCAAAATGGTCGCTACCGTGGATCATAGCACTGTCGTACAGGCTGATGGCAAGTATTGCTCTGCAGCACACTTAAATCTGATTTGGTGAGGAAGGGTAGAAAGAAAAATAACTTCAGGCACTATATCTGCTCCTGAATCCTTTAGCAGTTTTTGTGGTTTGACACACATTCTTATTTTTACCATTTTTTCCTAAGGAGATGGGGCTTATGTGGCAATGTTTTGGATTTCTATCCATTTCTCCATAAGAAATCTGGAACCATGACCTAATTTCAGGTTTTGTGTGTGTTGAAAGTCCCGGAAATTTTGTAAAAAATAAATACAGAGGTAGAAGAAGCCGAGTCAGTGTCCTCGTGAAGGCAAAATGTGTTCTCAGCCAGGTTGTTAAACATCAAGGGATTGAAACAGGAGAGAGATTGAGGTATGTTTCAGGCATGAGAAAGGGTTCAAATTGTGCTGTCACAGTTTTAGACCCAGAAAAAGAGCCATAGGATCCGCTACAGAGCTGACTGATTTTGATCCTTTTCTTATTCTTCTTTTGATCATTTTCTTGTCCCTCTTTCTGCATGATACCTCCCTACACGCAGGAAAGTGGCTGCTGCGTGCATTGCACAGAACGAAGGCAACGTTTAATTCACAACAGCAACAGCTTCCAACCAAAATCTCATTCCTCTCTGAAAGTTTGAGTGATGTGCCCCGCTGAGAACGGTCACGGGTTTGGTCTCCTGAAGTGCCTGGTAGAGGAGTGGACTCAGGTCTTGATCTCACCAACTTTTGCAGCACCTTGTTAACTCTGCGCGTGTTGATAGCCCAAAAGGGAGTATTTTTTATGGGTTTAAAAGACAAAGCACACGTGTTAAGTGTTGGCAGGGTCAGTTCAGTTCATCTCAGTGTTTCTATCAGCTAATGGAGCCGCTCTCTTTACTCAGGTGAGGTTGACACGGGTGCCTTGCAGAAGGTTTAATTCTCACTGACAGCCCACGTTAGCAACCGAGTTTTCACATCGTCTCTCTGTTTTCACACGGTGTTTTGCTGGGTTAGGAATACCTTTAAACCTGTGCATGCCTGGGGTGACGGGTGACAGCAATATTCATTGCCTTCCCAAAAAGTAAGCGGTGCAAGTCCGAGAGACAGAGAAAACTAAACGAAAGGTTTTTTTACGCGTGAAAAACATATCAATCCGTGCTAACAGCTGATTTCAGCAGCCTCTTCTGTCACACTCCTGTGGCCAGGAAGAGGAAGGCTCTTTCGTTCCTCCAAGAAAATTGCCCCCCTAATGTTACTGCGAGGCAGGGTGAGGAGAGTGAAGAGGAAATTAGCGTTTCTTCTCTTTTCGTCATTTTGTTCCACTCAAAGGCTGTTAGCAGCCAATGAAAGCAGTTGTGCTCCTGTTGGCTGCCTTCTTTGTGTATGAGGCAGAGGGAAATGACAGCCTGCTGTAAAGGAAGGGCCCTTTTCACCACAAATCATTGAAATTCCCTTTTCCTGGCCCTGAACGAGCAAGCAAGGAAACAACAGCAGGAGACAGCGAGATATGTTGGCAGTGGAGGGGAACAGCCATGGAACAATTGATGTGAAAGCCTTCAGCTGAAATCAGCATGTGGCCCATGCAGCCGGCCAGCCTGGCCTGCAGTGAGGTATTTACACCTTGGACAGAGTAAGAGGAGTGCTAAAAAAAACCATGAGAGAATCATTAGAGTGTGTTTATTAACAACACAGTGCTTTATCTTCAAAGTGTTGCGCACAATTAACCGATATATTCAGCAAGAGCAGTAAATGGGTAGCATTCATTATCACCCAGTCACTGTCTTGCACAACAGATTTAAAGTGATGAGAAGATGCACTTGAAGCCATGGGAAGGAAGATTTCTAATCTACTGTCTGAACTGGTGCAACAACATTTTGAACTGCTTGCTACTTTGTGCTTTCAGTCTCTGTTCCACCAGGCAAGAACTGTCAACAGGGCTGAGAGCATTTCAGTGTCCTCCTTTATCACTTTGGTATCTGCCCATTAGAAGCCAGAATGAAATCAGTTCACTTCATAGACAGCTGTGATTACTCTTGGGAGGAGAGTCACCACTTTCAGTCCTTAGCAGAAGTGGTCTGAAACCAATATTTTAGGTGAATGTCCTCACTGACTGTGTGCCTGGCCTCTGCATACAGGGGAAGCGGGACTGGAGCTGTGCTTGCAGTGAACATAAAACATGACGCTTTCTCCATGTTCGGGGAGGGTGGTGGTTCAATGGTGTTTGGATCCATCCATAACTCAATGGGTTAAATTCAACCCACTGGCAGCAGCAAAAGAAATCTATAGCCAATCCTCCAAGGCAGCCAGATTCCAATTAATTTCTGATTAGCTACAGAAATGATACATAGATTCAGACATTCCTACATGCTCTCACACAATAATATGTAGATTAGAAGACAAAAATCAATTCCAGAAAGAGAATTCAGATCATGGAGAGCTCTTCTAACATAAAACAATATAGCAGTGGTGTTAGTTGTCTGAGTATTGTCATTTAGTGAATAACAAACCTTTTCAAAGTGATCTTGTCATTTCATAGGACAAAGTCACTTCAATGTGGATGCACAAGTACCAGTTCCAAGAAATACTGGCAATCTTTTCATTAAGACCTTTTTTCCCTCTCTCTTTCTCCCTCCCATCATCGCTCTTTTTTTTTTTTTTCCCCAAAGAAAGCATCGCACAATGGCAGTAAGAGGAAAAAATCTGTGAAACTCCAGGTCAACAAGAAGGTCTCATTTCTATTAGATTTGTTGGGAACCTTTAGATTATTTTTTTTTTGAAGAGTGGGCTTCCAGTGCTGCTTGCTTCTGTAGAGTCTTTGTAATTTCAGACCATTTGAAATGACTCTGAGCAATCCCTTGGAAGTTTTTTAGTACTTTCTAAAGAAAATCTACTCATTATAAACATCACTCGCTCCAGTAAAAATGGAGCTTGTGCACAAGTACTAAAGTACTTCCTTCTGCTTCTGTTATGTTTAGTTTAATGTGTGAGAGATTATTTGTTCAGCTAGGATTTTATTTGTGATAACAGCCTGATAAATAAAAAAAGGCAGTGATTAATTTATATTTTTATTAAGCTATCAAAGCTTAAAGTGCTGCAGTATCACAATATAAATATTGTTAATTGAAATGCTAAGAACTGATGAAACAAAAAAAAAAAAGAAAAGATAAAAAACAGTCTTTGATGGTGCACACTGTAGTCCAATTTGTACTGAAGAGTAATCTGGCCATACAGAGAGCTCAACAAGCTAAAATGCAGGTCCCAGCTCTGCCACAGATTCCTGTGCTGCCTTAGATCACCATTAGCAGCTGCATTTTAAAAACAGTTGCTGATGTGCAACGTTTCCTTCTTTGTATGCCCTAATGAGAAAGTAGCCGTCAATCCAGCGCTGCTCCAGAGGCCTTGGTGCTTCAACCGTGCGGCTGCAGCGGGCCAAGCCGGGCACCCAGCCTGTTGGAAATGAAATAGTCTCCTTTTGTCACACACATTCATGATGATGGGAGATGTATGTGTACAATGTGGCTGAGTTTACATGACTGTGGTAACTGTGATAAGTTACATTTCCTTCCAACTGTAGCTAACCATCCCAAAATTTATTTTGTTGCTAATGCCAACACATTACTTCAGAAATTTAAAACATGCATGAGCTAAAATACTTTGCTTCATCAGGATTTTTTGTTTTCTAAAAAAATCCACTGTTGATATAGAAATTAATAGTAACCTACAGCACTTCATGTACCCAGAGTAGCATCCCTTTGCAGACCAGGAGAAAAAAAAAAAAATCAAATTATTTGTTTTGCAGCTATTGACCCAAAATGGCATAACAGCAGGACCACGACGTTTCTGTTCTTCAATTTTACTGCAGCCCGTACAGGGATTAGGGGCCCAATTGCTGTCCCTAACCAGGCAAAGCTCTTGAACTATCAGCATTCAGCCTTACTTCATAGTTCAGACACAACCAAAGGTCTTGGCAACTCAGAACAAATGTATGTACTTTGCCCCTTCTCTAGTCTTGCACTGTGCCCCATGGCTGGAGGGGACAGCTTGTGTTGGGGTTTTGCATGGCTGGGTTCTGGTGGAGGAGGGGAGCTGCACAGGTGGCTTCTGCAAGGAGAAGCCAGAAGCTCTCTGCAGGCCCAACCAGCTGGCTCAAGGCCGGAGTCGTTGCTGACCAAGGCCGAGCCCAACAGCAACGGTCACAGTGCCTCTGGGAATCACATTTAAGAGAAAAAACACCTGCAAGCAGCTGGGTTTTGCCCCCAGAGAAAGGAGTGAGAAGGTGTAAGAAACTGTGCAGGCACCAAAGTCAGGAAAGGAGGGGGAAGGAGGCACACCACGTGCTGGAGAGAGAGATGCCCCTGCAAGCCTCTGGAGAAACCCATGGTGCAGCAGGTGTCCCTCCACAGCCCATGGAAGATGACAGGGAGCAGAGACCCCACCTGCAGCACATGGAGAGGCCCCATGCTGGAGTGGGTGAAGACATGTGGAAGATGCTGTGACCTGCATTGGAGCAAGCACTGGCAGGACCTGCAGCCCATGGAGAGAGAGAGGCCTACACCTGAGCAGGTTTACTGGGGGGACTTGTGACTTAGTGGGGAACCGGGATGGAGCAGTCTGGACTTGAGGGACTGCACCCCATAGAAATGATTTATGCTGGGGCAGTTGGTGAAGAGCTGAAACCCCGTGGGAAAGGACTCACTCTGGATTAGTTTACAGAGGACTGTGTCCTGCAACTGGAACTCCACGCTGGAGCAGGGGAAGAGTGTGAGGAACTCCACCTCTCCCCACCGCTAAGAAGGAAAACAACCTGTGAGGAACTGACACCCTGTGGGGGGTGGGGGAAGAAGGGAGAGAAATCCTGAATAAAGTTGAGTCTTTAAAGAAGGGAGGGGGACGGGAGGTGTGTTTTAAGATCTGGTTTTAGTTCTCATTGTACTGTGGTTTCTCTGTGTGTGCGCAGTGTAATAAATTAGATGCCTTTTTTTTCTTTATATTCTATGTTGATTCTGTTTTGCCTGTGATGCTAATTGCAAAATGATCTCTCCCTGTCCTTACCTTGACTCCTAAGCCTCTTAGTATATATTTTCTTCCCTGTCCAGCTGAAAAGGGAAGTGATACAGCAACTTTGGTGGGTGCCTGGCCTCCAGCCAGCGGTCAAAACCACCACAGCTCAGAGGACACTAGGGTGGGAGATGTGCTGCAGCCTGCTCAAAGCCACCGTGACAGGAAAGGGAAGGCGATACAGGCTACTAGGAAAGGGTCCAGCAGAGAATGGCTGTTAAAATAAGACAACCCTTTAAGCAAAGTGCCTAAGTCCCAGCAGAGAAAAAAAAGTGTAAAGAACATACAGTGTGAACTTTTTAGCAGGTCAGTTGCCAGACTGCTTTGTCTCTTGCTTGTGGAATCATCTTAGATGTGCCACTGCTGAGTGAAGGTGTTGAACCAAAATGCCACTTCTCCCTGGGTGCCTGCTCTCCTGTAGTGTGACAGCAATTGGACCTGGACACTCCTTTTTCCTGGTGGTGGCAAACTGCCTTTGTGAGAAGGGAAAGCCAAGGTGCTCTCTGCAAATAACACCCTCAGTGCTATGGAAAATTATAGAAAATACAATTAGGCTTTGTCCTGCTAGCATCAGTCAAGGCTGTCACAGCAAGAAAGGATGGAAATGTTCTTGGCTCTCCTGTCCTCAGTCATCATCTTCCTCTGTTCTACACATGTTCATGCTGTCGTGGGCTGCCGGACTTCCACTGTAGTGCATTGCCGTGTTGGCTTCTTCCCTAGAAACCTGATACAGTACCTCCACCTGACTCCAAACTGGACTGTGATGGGCAAAAGCAGTATGCAAATTAGCACACTCACAGCTGGTAGCAGAGTGAAAACCTGTGACTGGGACTAATGGTGCTGACTTGTCCCATCAGATGCTGGAATTTATAGCAAAATCAAAATCTGAAAGTGTGAGATGGTGCATGATATTTAAGATTAATGTTCCAGTTCTAGTAAATATTCAAAAGAGACAGAAGAGACAGATCCTGAATTTGCATTTAAATGAAACAATAATCAGATGGGGGAAATGACCTTTAGCTGAAGCAAGAAGGAAGGGGCAGGAAAACTGGAGAAAATGCCTATGGGCAGCAATGGGAAAACCAAAGGCTGCAGCATGCATGGATAATATCTGTCTTCCAGTATCTGCTGGTCCAAAGCCACTGTGTTGTTTTTTTTCCCATGTTGATTTGAACTTGCTGAATAACTTTACTCCGATCCAGACTTTTGCATTCCATGGCTTCACTGTTTTTGACCTAGCAGTTAGGATCCCTGGAACTGGGTTTGTGAGTGAACAAGGGTCCCAAACAGGCAGTTAAACAGCACATGATTGCGGTTCCAGTTGTGTTGTAGTGTGACCTGCAATTGCTTTTTTCACTTACTATTCCTTCAGGCAAACAGACATTTTAATTCCTGTGCATTTCACGGGAAGATTTGCAGATCTGCCCTAAATGTTTTGCTTCATCTGATTGTTGTTAAGAAATACTAGGGACTTGCACTTGAATTCCCTGCCTGGAGACATTTTTGTTTGCTTAACAGCAAATCAGCTCATATGGAGAAATTTTGAACAAAACTTTCTGCAACTCCAAACCATAATTCCCATGTTCCTTTAAAGTTACTTCTGTAGCGCTCAGAGGTCTGTGCATTACTCAGTAAATGATTTATCCTGCCACAATGTTCTTCATTAGTGTGGAAGGAGGGAGATGAATTTCTTGGACAAAGACTCTTTAGGGTTGGATTTTAGGCTTGGTTTTTAGAAAGCCACATCAGTCGTGATCTAATTGCACTATTTCAGCAGAGCTGACATTTAAAGTATGTGATAATTCTACCACTTCAGACAACCACTATTTCAAGGACTATCTCCTAGAAACTAAATTAAGGATCATCTAGACTGAAGAAGTTCTCAAGTATTGTCAAAAAAAAAAAAAGTAAAAAAAAATGTAAAAAACCCTAAATGAATCTACAGGGAAAATAACTGTGATTTGTTTATGCAGGAATTTGAGATACACTAGCATTAAAAATATGCAGGTGTCCAGTCAGGCAGAAAGTTTTCACTTACCAGAATTTCAAGTCTTTTTCCTTTTACTGACATAAATTTATTGGTAAGAAGACAGCCGTGTTTGGTTTTGATGCTTAAAACTGCCTATTGGGACAAATGTCTCATGGATTAATCTTAATAAATGTCACTCTCAAAAGATAACCAGCTTCCAAATCAACCTGTCAATCCCAACCACGAATTTGTAGTTAATACACTCTTTGTATTTAAAGTAACTTTCCACAGTAAAATGTTGGAAGCAGAGGTACTGAGGGGTCTCTGCCTGGCAGGTGAGCTTGTCCTGGGTTCAGCCCAGCAGCAGGCTGTGTTAGCCCTGAGAGTATTCCATACCAATTGCATCATGATCAGACAGGCTGCCCCCCCCCCTTTTGCAGGGGCGACTTCGGACCCAGGCACGGGAAGTCCCGGTCTGGGCAGACGCAGTGCCAGTTCCGGGGGAGACTCCAGACCTATCGGAAACTGCTGGGCTCGGGAAGTGCCAGTCTGAGCAGGCGTGTGGGAGTTCCGGTTTCTCTCTCTCTCTCTTTTGGGGATCGGCGTGGCAGGAGGTGGTGAGGGGGGTGCTCGGGGGTGCTGGGCTCAGGGAGTGCTGCGTTTGGGAATCTGAATCGGTTCGGGCACAACTCAAATGACATAGTGTGGGGAGAGGTTTGCACTGTATATAATAATAGCACTGTAGTTAGTTGTTTTCATACTTTTCCCTGTTGTTTAGTAAACTATCCTTATCCTAACCTTGCAGGCCTTGGTTTTTTTTTTTCCTCTGGCTCTGCAGCCCCTTTCTTAGCTCCGTTCGCCCATCCTCCACCTCTTAAAGTGGAAGGGGGCTTTTTGGTCTGACCTTTGTGGCCTCAGCTTTCCGCTGAGGGTTAAACCACAACAACTTTTGGCGCCCAACGTGGGGCTCGACGGGGGACCCCCAAGGGGGGCAAAAAAGGTTGGGATAACGATAGATTTGACCTTAACTCAATTGCAGTTAAGATAGAGTTGTTATAGGTACGGCTATTTAAGTAATTTCTATGTACAATGTTGTGGCATTTACTCTTAAGGATGCTGCCATGGTTGCCAACTCGTGGCATGCTGCATTTAATCCTGCCAGGATTCGTTGCCATCCCGTACGTGTGTTTAGTGTATGTTGTGATAACAGTCTATGATTGGATAACGTTGAAGTTCATGAACTTAAAAGAGTACTTGTATCAGCTTTTGCTGTTCGGTACAAGGAGGGATAAAACAGGCCTCGTAAGAGTGTTTAACAATTTCCAATACCCCTGGGAAATTCTAACTAGCATTTTCCTACTGTTGGTTTTGGTGCAAATGGTCCTGCTTTCGATATATATAGGTATATATATTAGGCACAGGTTTATGAATACCACCCAAGAGTTTTCCCTGAGGCTGGATAAGCTTGAGTGGCAGGGCAAATGGCGAAATATGAGCAGGTACCTAGGCACTTTCTTACCCCCAGTGGTTTGGAACTTCACTCCTGAACAGCTACAGGATCCTAATAAGGTGACTGCATATTTGAAAAAGAACTGCAGTGGGCTCCCCAGAGAAATACGCCCTACTGCACTGTGCTGGGGCTTGGCTACCATCTACCAAACACTGCTTGATAGCAAGCAGCACTGTCAGTACTGTCAGCACTGTCAAGGGGAACAAGGAAATGGATTGGCAAATACTGCAGCTACTGCAACCCCTACAGTAGACCTTGCCCCTAATTCAGAGCGTCAGTACTGTCAGGGGGAAAGAGGAATTGGATTGGTGAATACTGTAGATGCTGCGACCTCTACAGTAGACCTTGCCCCTAATTCAGAGCGTCAGTACGGTCAGGGGGAAAGAGGAAATGGGTTGGCGAATACTGCAGATGCTGCGACCTCTACAATAGATCTTGGTCAACCCACACCAATGTCTGTTGCTCCCATTCAAAAAGGGTGTCAGTGCTGTCAGGGAGAAAGGGGAAAAAGACTAGTACATACTGCAGATGCTGCAACGTCTACAATAGACCTTGCCCATAATTCAGAGAATCAGCCCACACCAATGTCTGTTGCTTCCATTCAAGAGAGGTGTCAGCACTGTCAGTGCTGTTGGCACTGTCAGGGAGGAAAAGGAAATAGACTAGTACATACTGTAGATACTGCAACCTCTACAATAGATCTTGGCCAACCCACACCAAAGTCTGTGGCTCCCATTCAAAAGAGAAAACACACCAGGAAGTTAGCTCGTGCAGTGCCAGATGATGATGGTGAACAACCGGGGCCATCTCAAGAATGTCAGGATGAGGATGATGGTGAAAAACCATTATCCCAAGAATGGCCGGATGAGGATGAGAATGGAGCAGGGCCATCTCAGAAAAGTCAGAATGGGGCAGGGCCATCTCAGAAAAGTCAGAATGGGGCAGGGCTGTCTCAGAAAAGTAAGAATGGGGCAAAGCCATCTCGAGCAGATCAGGATGTAGGAGAACCAGAGATTGTTACCCGATCCCTGACCCTGAGTGAACTGCGTGAGGTGCGAAAAGATTTTGGCCGCCGCCCAGGTGAGCACATTATCACTTGGTTGCTCAGATGCTGGGATAGCGGGGCCAATAGTCTGGAATTAGACGGCAGGGAGGCCAGGCAGTTGGGATCCCTGGCTAGAGAAGGAGGTATTGATAAGGCACTTGGCGAGGGGTCACAAATCCTCAGCCTTTGGAGGCGATTGCTGTCAAGTGTGCGGGAAAGATACCCCATGAAAGAATATATTACCTGTCTGAAACCCAAGAGCGACAGCATAGAGACAGTTATCCAGTACCTGAGAGAATTAGCCGTACGAGAGTTGATTTATTATGAGTCGGACAACAGAAGGCTCCCTGATGATCCTGATGATGTCCGATGCACCCCAGACATGTGGCGTAAGGTGATACGAAGTGCACCACCAGGGCACATGAATTCACTGGCAGTGATGGAATACGAGGAGATGTTTCCACCAACCGTATATGAAGTGACCCGCCGACTCCGGACTTATCAAGACAACGTTGCACGCTCTGTCATTGCAGCAGTAGAGCAACTGGTTAAACTTAAACTTGACGAACGCATGGCCGACTCCCAACCTGTACAGAGCGATGTTGCAGCTATCCGGAAAAGTCATCCACCGTCCCAAGAGAGAGAACACAGCAGGGACACACCACGAGCCACACCACGAGCCACACCCCGAGCCAAATTGTGGTTTTCCCTGCGTGACCATGGAGAGGACATGAGAAAGTGGGATAAGAAGCCCACTTCAGCCCTTCAAGCACGAGTAAATGAGTTGCAAGGTAGAGCAAGTGCACGAGGTTCTGCCAAGAGGAATGTTGCACCAGTTTCTATCCAGGAGCAATAGAGGTGCCCTGCCTCCAGCCAGGTGGAGGAGAGGGATAATCGGACTTATTGGACTGTGTGGATCCGATGGCCTGGAACATCAGACCCACAAGAGTATGAGGCTCTAGTGGATACTGGTGCCCAGTGTACTCTAATGCCATCAAATTATGAAGGGACAGAATCTGTTTACATTTCTGGAGTCACAGGGGGCTCCCAACAGTTGACTGTGCTAGAGGCTGAGGTGAGCCTAAGTGGAAAGGACTGGGAGAAACACCCCATTGTGACTGGCCCAGAAGCTCCATGCATTTTAGGTATGGACTATCTCCGTAGAGGGTATTTTAAAGACCCTAAAGGATACCGGTGGGCTTTTGGAATAGCTGCTGTGGAGACTGAAGAAACTGAACAGTTGTGTGCCTTGCCTGGACTTTCGGAAGATCCGGCTGTTGTGGGGTTATTGAAGGTCGAAGAACAGCGAGTGCCAATCGCTACGACGACAGTGCACAGGCGGCAGTATCGTACAAACCGGGATTCTCTGATCCCCATCCATAAACTGATTCGTCAACTGGAGAGTCAGGGAGTGATCAGCCGAACCCACTCACCATTTAACAGTCCTATATGGCCAGTGCGGAAGTCCGATGGAGAGTGGAGGCTGACAATAGATTATCGTGGCCTAAATGAAGTCACTCCAAACATGAGTGCTGCTGTGCCGGACATGCTAGAGCTCCAGTATGAACTGGAATCAAAGGCAGCCAGGTGGTATGCCACAATTGACATTGCAAATGCTTTCTTCTCAATTCCACTGGCACCAGAGTGCAGACCACAGTTCGCTTTCACCTGGAGAGGTGTCCAATACACGTGGAATCGTCTGCCCCAGGGGTGGAAACACAGTCCCACCATCTGTCATGGACTAATCCAGAGTACATTAGGAAAGGATGGAGAAACTCGATGTGTACCTCAAGGGGACTTGATTTTGGGTGAGAATAGCCAATATCATGCTAAATAACTCACTACTGTTTTACTGTTGTTATAAATACTGTATGTTACACTAATGACATTACAGCTAAGGTCATCGGTGCCGTGATGATGGAGTGAAGACCAGCCTCCCAAGAACTCTTTCTTTTCTCTTGCAGTGTTCGAGAGCCCAAGATACAGCATTCAACGATCCAGTGGCACGTACAACCCTTCATACCCTGAGAGACTTGTAACAGAGGGACCAGAGAGCCTGAGGATCGTGGACTGAATGAAACTGACGGACTCAGCGGGAAGGTCCACAGACTGAATCTATATGCACATACATGTGTGTGCATGTGTACATGCATGTGTGTGGATGTGAGAGACTCCCTGGACCCAAAGAAGGTTGCTGGTCCTGCTCATGATGTAAATGGTATGGAATAAGGGGTGGATAATGTCCTGGGTTCAGCCCAGCAGCAGGCTGTGTTAGCCCTGAGAGTATTCCATACCAATTGCATCATGATCAGACAGGCTGCCCCCCCCCTTTTGCAGGGGCGACTTCGGACCCAGGCACGGGAAGTCCCGGTCTGGGCAGACGCAGTGCCAGTTCCGGGGGAGACTCCAGACCTATCGGAAACTGCTGGGCTCGGGAAGTGCCAGTCTGAGCAGGCGTGTGGGAGTTCCGGTTTCTCTCTCTCTCTCTTTTGGGGATCGGCGTGGCAGGAGGTGGTGAGGGGGGTGCTCGGGGGTGCTGGGCTCAGGGAGTGCTGCGTTTGGGAATCTGAATCGGTTCGGGCACAACTCAAATGACATAGTGTGGGGAGAGGTTTGCACTGTATATAATAATAGCACTGTAGTTAGTTGTTTTCATACTTTTCCCTGTTGTTTAGTAAACTATCCTTATCCTAACCTTGCAGGCCTTGGTTTTTTTTTTTCCTCTGGCTCTGCAGCCCCTTTCTTAGCTCCGTTCGCCCATCCTCCACCTCTTAAAGTGGAAGGGGGCTTTTTGGTCTGACCTTTGTGGCCTCAGCTTTCCGCTGAGGGTTAAACCACAACAGAGCTACAAGGCTTACGTGGAATGGCTGGGCAAAGGAAATGGAGCAGGCAGCAACTGCTCCCTCACTCCTCCAAAGACTAGCATTGATAACAGTAAAGTGAAATAAAATAACATAATCCAAGCCAGCACATTTCTACTCTTGGTTTTCAGCCCAGACATATGTCAGTGAGTGTAGATCTCTGCCTCCCAAAGGCATTTTCTTCACTCGGCCTTGCTAACATGCAGTTCCCATGGCTGTTCACTGCCTGCTTAACTGGGATGGGAGGGAGGGAGGAAAAGATGAACTTGTTGGGCGCTGGCACAGGGTCTTGCCAGAATATCTATTTGTCTCTCTTTTATAGCGGCATGGTTAAGAAATATGTGCTTATTTTGATTGTGAAAACAACCTTCTCTTTATATTCCTATTTCTTATAATGGCATCATAGAATTATGATGCATTTTACACATGCAGGCGTTGTCCTTGCATGAAGAGCTTGAGATGTAAAAAGAAAATAAGCCAAATCAAATAAACAGAAGGTAAAGCAGAGAACAGCAGCACAGAAGAGAGGAGAAAATAAAACTGGTTGTTTGGCAAGGTAAGATTTAGAGGGATTTTGAAGACAACCTGGAGGATGAAGGCAGAATAATTATTCAATTGCAGGGGCTCAAATAGACTGGGAAAATAGCAAAGCAAAACAATAAAGCAAAAAGAGTAAGAAAAGACAAGAAGAGAAATCAGGAGGAATGAAAAATAAAAGCAGATGTTGCACATTTCAAATGTAGTTACTTTTAAGGACCGTTTCGTACAGCAGAACTTGGCATTTGGGCTGTGGAGGAAAGATATGAACACTGGCCTGATGGAGTTAAGGACCCGGTCTCAGCCTCAGTAACCTTTCAAACTTAACCACTGGACATGAATAATGGAAGGAAGCAAGCACTGAAAATGTCTGTGCTGTGTGGGGAAAGGATGGCTGACTGCACTGCAAGACCAAACTGCAAAGCCTTCCCGCTTGGCCTCAACCAGTGTGGCTGTGGACATGCTGCATTTTCCCCTCGTGCCTCGGTTCTCCAGGTGTTTCCTTAACCCAATGTCATTGTGGAAAACACTAGAGCAGAGGTGGCCAAACTCTCACATCAATAGGTACACTCATGTCTGAGAGCCCACGTAACTGGACACCACACAGGAGCCAGATTGGACATATTCTGGTGGACATTCCCATATTCCAGGGTCCTGGTTCTGCACAGAGGGGTTACTAGTGAGCAGGTTTATTAGCAGAATCACAAGTACTGAGATTGCAACACGCTCAGCCAAGCTTTGCTGCATCTCTCTTGAACAGTCTCAGCTTAATTTGATGGGAGTTGCTTATCACTAGTGACACACAACTTCAAAATCAGAGTTATATTTGCATAAGCATTGAGGAATGCAAAGGCTCTTGGGCTTCTGGGATTGCACTTTGGGGAAGAGGTAGAAGCTATAGGGGAGCACTGTCATTCAAGTCCTCATAGGCCTGGTTGAAATCAGTTTGAAAGCACTATCTCCTTTTTGGGCACTTAATTTAGGTATACACTCACAATAGATCATTGTAGCTTTTTGTTGTGGACACGGATGGAAAAAATTCCTTCAAAGAAGGAACAATTGAAGCTGTACACTATCTTAATTTTGTTGTGACTTTCCATACGGCCTCACATGACATTCTCATAAGCAAACTTGAGAAAATGGGGTAAGTTCATCAGGACTACAAGGTGAATACGCAACGGCTGAAAAATTCTGCTTAGAGCAATTTAAAATTTTATAGAATGCCGAGAAATACAGAACATTTATTGTCATGAAAAGGTTGTTATACAACCAGGGCTTTATGAATCAATAACCTTATGTTTCAAATAAGAGAATGATTAGAGAAAATGCAGTTCCATTATTTATGGGGAAGTAAGCAACTAATGCACAAAATAAGAGGAAGAGTGAAACATTCAGTGCTTTTGTTTGTCTCTTCTGATGATAAAAAATCCTGGCAGTGACCACAAATTATTGAGTACAAAAAAACCCCCAAACAAACCAGTGGAGAAGGAAATAATGGATTAAAAACATGTTTATAAAGTTAAAAGAAAGATATCAAAGCAAATTATTAATCATTTCAGGCTGCTAAATTTGTAAGTAACAGACAACATGCATTTATCAACACTCACATAATGCCAAATCAACCAGACTTCCTTTTTTGACAGGCTCACCAGTTTAGAGGATGAAAGGAAGCAGTGGAAATAGTATATTATATCTTGATTTTAGAATAAGTTTTGATACAGGATCATGAGACTGACAATCCAGGGAAACAAGATTAAGATGGACTTACACAAATGGTTGAAAAGCTGCATTCAGAGAAGCTACCAACGGTTTCTTCTCAAACTGGGAGGTAAGAGAAAAACCTTACCTCTATTGGTTCTCTACAATGGTATAATCTTCCCTCTAATATGGTTCTATTCTGTTACTTTCAGCAGCAGTGAATGATGACATAGAGAGGGAATCTGTGTAGGTATAAACTTGATGGAAAGGATTACATACCCTGTGGAAGACAAGATCAAACTTCAAGATGTCTTTGGTAAACAGGAGTAATGCTTCAAAATAATAAAAAGAGGTTTGATGTGGAGGACAAAGTGCTATGCAAAAGTTAGTTGACAATTGTATAGCAGCAAGAGGCAGCAGAATTAGCTAGGGGGTAATTATAGGCAGATGTTAAAGCTGTTGTGTTTTACTCATGGACATCAGGAAGCCTCATCTGAGGGAGCATGTGTAGTTTGGGTCCTACATTTTAAATGATGATAACTGAAGTTCAGAGGGGAACTACAATAATGGTAAGAGGTTTAGCAAATATGGTCTAGGCTGAGGGAACTGGTTTCCGGTAGTAGGTGGTTGTGAGGATATGGTAACAGTCTAATGACATATTTATACTGGGATATCATCCTACAAAACAAAATAGTAATCTTTTTCTTTTTTTCCATTTTTGCTGAGCGCTGGGCAAGCACTAGTGCATTTCATTTGCATCAGAAAGACTCAGTTATGTAGCAAGGACTGTTTTTGCCATTTGCTCTTCTATTTGTTGTTAGGATAGCAAAGACCAGAGGAGGTTACAGGGAGGTTGTAGAATTACTGTTGTTAAGGAATTAAAGGAGCATCTGTCATGAATGTTCAAATTACTGTTAATCCTAACAGGGGTTAAGGGAATAGACTGGAGAGAGGCATGCCTGGGGTGTGATGAACATTCACATCACGTGGATGTGCCACTTCACAGAAACTAGAGAGGCCGCATTATGCAGGATGTAGGCTCCAATTTAGCTTCTCCAGAGTTAACTGGGAAGATATTTTTAGGCATTTGGCTCTTGCCCAATGTCAAGATCTGCGCATTGCTCTCTTAGGCCCAGTTTATCATTCCCCATTTCTCATTTGTGAGGACTTGTTGGCACAGGCTCTGCTGGCCTTTGTGCAGATCTGCTTAGGTCATGCCACTGACTCCCATTTTCTCTAGAGCAAGGCAGCTGAAGGAGGGATCCCTTTCATCCTTTCACCCTGACCCTCTCTGAATCTAGTATAATCCTTTCTCATGTCTCACCATGAAAACTAGCCCAGGTCAAAAGCAAGAAGTTTTTATTACTGGTGTTATTGGGGAATTACTGTTATTATTTTCTTTTGCATGGACCAACCACCCTTATCTTTAGATAGCATAATGAAAGAGATCCTTGTGTGTGGGAGTTTCTGACACAACCACCGCTGCCAAGAGTTGTAACATGAAATTGTACTCTTTACCTGTCAGCTTGTGTCACTAAACCCCTTACAACAGCTCTTTCTCACCGAAGACTCCGTCTGACTCTACAGTAAGGTATCGGTACATTTCCAACATCTACTAAGCTGTAATAATGTTCTGCCCTTGCCGGTGTCTTGTGTAGCCTCAGGTTAACAGTGTTTTGAGTATATGAGAAAGGAAGCAGTGTGACAAAATGTGGCGAAGGATCCTCTGCTTGACTACTCACCGGCTTGTTTTCCAGACACAGACACCCCAGGTGCTGTGAGCGTCTCCTTTCTGTAAGGGCCTAGATCTGCTTTCCAGTCAGTCTCTGGCTGCCGGAGGAGCCACTCAGAGTTGTAGCGGTTCTTTGAGTCCCGTCTCCCCTCCTTAAACACCGAGGTACCCAGAAGCTCAGGAGACTCGGTGCAATGTTTCTGGGTTTCCTATTTTTACTCAGAGGGGAAACTGGGAGAGGTTCCACATCCCTGCCAGCGAACCCCGAGACCCCCTGCTGCAGTTGGCCACTGCCTGGGAGCCGGGCAGGGCTCATTCACACCTCTTGCCTCAAGGGCGAATGTGGCACCTATTTAGTTCTCCCAGTGGAGTGTTCACAGACCCCCCACCGGGTGACTTCTGGCCAAAATCACCTTCTCTTTGCTCAGGAGGGTTTGAGCAGGAGCTGGTTTATTGCGGAGGGTGATTACATTTCAGTGGGAGAGCACTTAAGCTAATTGCTCGGTATTGTTAGTCCTGTGCCAACATTCCTCTGGAGTTTTAGTTCAAAGGCCCTGTGTTGCAATCAAAATACTTTGCTGTTTGACATAGATACACCCGAAGTTCATCAGCTGGAAGAGTGCATTGTGCGGACTGAGTGCACAGATATTGTCAAGGGAGCAGGTAACCGAGAGTAAAATCCGAGGGTGAGATTTCCCGTTGAGGTTCCTGAGGATGAATGGCCCTGAATAATTGAGAAGCCCTTTTCCTGCAGCTGGTGCTGTATCGAAAGGCCATCAACGATAGTACCTTCTCATCACCAAAATTTACTTTATTGCTCAATTTCATGTCTTGATAAATGCAGTGGGGATATTTATATCCAGTTCACTTGTTCAGCTTGATAAGCCATACAGCGGCAGTGAACTTCAGGCCGTTTAATTTGATAGAATTCCCAGCCTAGTATAAAAAGAAAAATTTCTGCAGAACTGAGTCTTATTGCTATTTACAACACACGGCTGTGGCTTTTTACTGTGAAGCATTGTGACACCTATCAACAAAGGTTAGTGCAGACAATTTCTTGGGAAAGCGTGTGACGAGTTTGAAATTCAACAGCTGGTATACAGAGGGGGTATGGGTGGAAATGGTCACTTTTGAGAGAGACCTTAGTCCCTGAAATTTTTGTAGAGAAAACAATGAGAAAATAAAGAAAAGCATGTGCTTTCCTGATTCCCTTCACCTTATTCAAATCCAGATAATTTATTGTGGTGCTTTCTTCTACAACATTGCTTTCATGTAGACCATGCAGTATAGGTATATTTGCTAAGTCCAATATACATTTGTGTTTATATATGCACATGCTTCAGCATACAACACATACACTTTTATTGGTGACTCTCTCTCTCTCTTCCACCCAGGTAAAATCTGGAACGCTTTCCAAACTTTAAAACAGATTGGGGAGTCTTTTTGCTGGCATGTGTAATTGCTTTGTCCATTTTTACAGGGAAGCTCTTTAGCGTGCAGCTATTCTGCACGGTAGTTTAGAACAGTAGAGCCAAATGAAATTATGGTGGGAGTTTTCAGCAGACAGGCTGTAATTATCCAGTTTGGAATTTGACCAGAGTGAAATAGAAGCTTGCCTACCAATAAACATACTTGAAGTAACACGTTTTGGAAGTTTTTAAACAAAGAAGCATGTTTGGATGGTGAAAGTGCAAGATGGGAGTAATATAATCTGTGTTGCTGTGGCATAAATTTAGTAACTTTAATGTGAATTATTTAAAGTTTCCTCCCTCCTTTTTTTCTTCTTCTTTTTTTTTTTATTATTAAAATGAAACAATTGCGTGGGGCCTTTCCACCACCTGCTCTCTTCATTTTTACCTTGGGAATGATGTTGGGGTTGTCAGGAGTATCTTGGACTCTATCTTCTATTTGGTGCTCACTGGGTTCTCATCCATGACTTCACAATAGCCATGCCTATGCTGGGCCAAATTAATTGCCATGGTAAGGACAACTGTGTGAGCATTTGTCTGGAGTGACTCCACCCTGTGAAATAATTTATAATTTAAGCAATTATTTAATTTTCAAAATAGGATTGCCATTATTTGTTTAGTTCAACAGAATACTTTCCCATGGCAAGTTATTGCACGGTGGCTGTGTGCTGCTCTGTGCAGACAATCTCCTGGCTTAGGACTTTTACACTGCCCATCAGATCTGTGTGGAAAGCGGTAGGAAGAAAAAGCTGCCATAAAGGAGCTAAGTGTGATACCACCAGCCAAAGCACTGCTTCAGTCGTGGAACAGCCACATGGAAGCAAGAGGTGTTTTCCCATGTTGAAGTTTTCCTGATAATTTTCACAGCAGCGTGCTTCACATGATTTCTGAGAGCTTCCAAATTTTGTTGTCTATCCCTTTGCCCATTAGTTTTGGCTTATGGAAGAGAGGGGGAGAGTTTTAGCAATGCACAGGGTGAATCTACACGCATGTACGTACTTGTAGTGAGGCAGGGCAGAACTGACAAAAGATTGATTTGCTCAGAGTTGACCTCAATTACTGGTCTGCTGCAAGGGATATGCCAGGGCTGATTTTGCTGAAAGTGTCATGACACGTGGAAGTGGCAGTATGGGATGGATGGATGGATGGATGGATGGATGGATGGATGGATGGATGGATGGATGGATGGATGAAGGGCCATCGTGCTGTGTGGAGGTGGGTAGCTAATGGGAAAATATGAAAGAGTGAAGAGCGTGTAGTGGCAAAACCAGCAACCTCTCAGGCTCAGCTTCTGGATGTGCTTCAGAAAAAAACTCTGCAACTCAGTAAAGCTGAACCACTTGAAACTACACTCAGCATAATTAAGGTTTTGTGACAAAAACTCAAAAAGCATACCCAAACTATTGGTATTCATTGCAAACCTTACCAAGCTGGAAGGTTATATCTTCTTTGAAGACTGGGTCTTCGACAATGCCATTCTCAGTCATGAGTTACTCGGGAGGCAGGCTCAGGAGATGTCAGGAGACAGGTGGCAACTCTCTATCACTGATTGTGCTGCTGTCAGAAACAGCACAGAACCTCTTTCTGATGCTACCTCCTCAGTGATGGGATTTTTTTGAATGACCTAGAGAAAAGCATAAATTCTAGCCAGGGGCTCTATGTAAAAGTCAAAAACTTTCCTGACAAGATGGAGCAGATTTATAACTTTTGTGAAGCACAACAAGCTTGTGATGTTGTAGCCACACAGCTAAAAATGCACTTAAATTCTTGTAATCACCCTGAGAACATACCACACATACTTTCACACACACACACAAAAATAGACATATAAACTTTTCCCCTTGCATTGCTTCATTTTTTCCCCTACTATTTCACAAAGTAGCTATGTTTTCATTAAGGACAAAATATGTTACAAATTTATCACTCAGCATACTGTCATTCTCTCTCTTGCATTGATTCCAACCAAGTACTTCTGGTTTTGGGTTTTTTTTTTTGGGGGGGGGAGGGGAGGTTTGGTTGTTCTTTTTTAAAATGGGATATTATGTAAGGTTGGATTCTGGTCTTGGTTATTGTGGTAGACCTCTGAAGGCATGTCACTGGCTGCAACCTGGTTTCACAGATTAATTAGGTGGCGTTGTGCTTCTAAGTTCAAAATTTCACCACCCAGATTCAGATGACGATTCTGCTATTTAAAGAAACTACACTGTTCATGTTTGCTGTCCCAGTGGTGACCAGAGCCACCGACTGAAGTATTGGCTAAGGGAAGGCTGGGCTCTACATGGTTGAGCACTAATTAACATTGCCATATATCCTGCTGTCTTCTTGGGCTGCGTGGTGATGCTCTAACCACCCTGCCTGGTTTTAAAGCTTCACCAGACCCGCGTTGCTGCTATTAATCCTGTTTGTATTTACAGCACCGCCGAGCCTCCGCTTTGCTTAACACAGGAAGGTAGCGCTAGGGCTGACTGTTACAAAGGGACACGCAGTACAAAGAGCTCAGCTGCTGGCTGAGATATTCCAATCATAAAAAGGGCTGCTAATTTAGCTAGGTGATAAATACATTAATAGAGAATATTTATGAAGACTTGTTTGTGCAGATGGCCAAAGACAGTAACAGAATGATACTTCCTTACTACATGAGGAGCTCATGTTTATCACGTGCTAGTAAGGCAGGTATTTACACTGATTACTTTCACAGCAGGTACATTTAGATCTCTAAGTTAGGGTCCAAAACATGATTTTATGTCATCTGACTTAGGCATTTAACCAAGCTGGGTATACTGGAAAGCAGAGCTGTCCTATTTCTCTTAAGTAGTCAAAGCAGGTTGGACAGAGAGAGAGGAAGAGAAGGGAGAGGAGAGAAGCAGAAAAACATTTCCAAGAAAAAGCTGTTGTCCCCTGAAATCCAGGGTATCTTCTAGAGAATAGATACCTGATTCTCTGTTGGTCAGGGAGATTCAGTTAAGTGCCTGAAGTCATATGAGGACACATCTATATCGCCTCTTAGAGTATGACATCTCTGTCCACTGACTGTATATGGAGAATGGCTCCTAATTTATTAATCCAAAGTCTGGTGATTAAAGTTGCATGAATAGTCCTCTCCAGTCCAGAACTGGTTAAGAGGAAAACTGTTTTGAGGGTTAGTTATCCTTACCTTTAGGGTACTGGTCTCAAGTGAATACAAATGTACTTGGCTTTGGACTAACCTGGTCCCAATCCCAGGCTTTTATTAAAGCAGCTTCATATCACTCAGGGAGGTGTTTGTGAAAAAGGCACTCTTAAAACACAGGGGTACAATTCAGATTCCGCTTCTCAGTCTGGCTTCCCCATTGCCACCCAGTGCAGCCAGAAGAACATGTGGAGAAGTGAGAAATGCCATATTTAAATACTTCGGAGTTACCTGTGTGGGAGGCCCTCTGGACAAGAAGTTTAAGAAAGTTTCATGCTTCTGATCATCCTGCCATTCATTTTATTTCCAAAGCATATCTAATTGCAAAATATTATTGGGCACAGTAAAAGCTGAAGCAGGCCACAGGGTTCTCAGCACTCCATTATTCCTAGCAGATCAAATGTTCTTTTATAGGGGTTGGATGGCAAGGGCACGTTCAGTGCTGCAGGGTTTAAAATCCAACCATGTCTAGATCATTCTGCAATTTCATTATGTCCTTAAGTAGAGGTACTGAATGCGACTCTAACAGTTCTATGCCTTGCATCACCACATATTTTTTGACAAATCATCCCTATTCTAACTGATTTTTTTTCTTTCCTCCCCTAGGCAAATCCTGTGTTCTACAGTATTCCAGTTCTCTGTTAGCCCTACTCATAAAAGCTCAATCAACCAGCTGTGCAAAGTAGTATCTCTCCTCCTCTAGCCCCTGTTTGGAAGGTTTGGATACTCAGAACATAGATAAATAAAATGATGAATAATAAAGAAAGATAAATAAATAAATAAAGCCCATTTCCACTTAAAATCAGGAAAAGTCACAAGGAAATTATTTGTAATGTAATTTACAAGTGTTTATTTAGTTCTTTTTTTAGTACTCGGGGGAAAAATACTTTTGACTTACTGTTCTCTGGCTTGATGGTCTGCAGACCAAATCTGGTCTGTGAGATGCTTCCATCTGGATAGAGAAGATGGAGATCAACTGTTCTTTTTAATGCCCAATTGCATAATTTCACTCCCTTTTTTTCTGAATTTGGAAAAAAACCCACCCCATACTGCATAGATTATACTTAAGTTATTCATAATATTTTTCCTGGAGACAAAATAAGCTATAATACAGCTCAAAGAGCTTAAAAACTCTGGGCATGTGATTTTGCTCTCTTCCTCATTACTCATGTGATGGGCTGAAACTGAAGATGGAGGAAATGAAAGTCAGGACTATGCAAAAGCTGAGTGCGCACAGTGACTCAAAAGGAAAATGGATTAGGCTGAGAGTTTATTTTGACAGCTTTTCAGGTAAAATTTGGGTCTAACAGGGAATGCAGGAACATCGACATTCTGTTCCTTGTGCTGCCTTGAAAACAGTGTCAAAGGAAGCATTAGCATGCAAAGCTTCTTCACAAACAAAGGCTGATAAAAATTCAGAAGTCATTTGTTCCAGTGAAAGTTAATTCAGAAGCCATTTCTGATATTTTTACTTCTCTCTTGGACCGTGGTTAGCAACGTGCTGGGGATGGAAGAGGAAGCATTGTGCAACTCCGATGGAGAGGACAACCGTTGCGATTCAAGGCAGAGTGTGTCCAATGCTACGCAGGCTGATGCTGATACAATCTCCTTTCTTGTTCCTCACGTTGCTCACAATTTTATTAAAACGTGATAAAATCACTTTACAAATCTGTTCTTATTAGCTGTCTTTTTCTCTGTAGTAATTTGCTGGATATTTTAATTATTTCAATGTACTCTATGTCCCAGTAAATAAAAGCCTCGTAAGAGTATGTTGATCTCAAGGTGTTAGTGCTTATCAAAGGTACAGCTCTGGTGTTCTAAAAGTGAAGATTTTTATTATCTCTGAGCAATAATAGCAGAAAGTTACAGTGTTTTGCTGTGCTAAAGTACACAGACCCTGACCTAAAGAGAAGTTCAAATCTGTTCTCCCATGAAGCTTTTATGACTGACCTCCAGCTACCAAATATGAGGAGGGTTTTTTTTTTAATATGGACACCTGTCAAGAGTAAATACCTTGACACTACTCGTTTACTTCACATAAGCTACTAAGAACCTCCTCAAATTCATGCAATAAATAACACGAGTAACCTGGAAAGGCAGTAACATGCCCTAGCTTGTACTGCAAAAACCCATTGGAGGGAAAAAACAAGGAACTAGCAGCAAGCAACTTTCACATACCCACAAATCACAGGAAAAAAAAGAAAAAAGAGAAAATATCTTCCACTGAACCACAGCATCTTTTACACTGTGACTTCTTTTTTGAGTAATACAGAGTAACATTCTTGCTCTTTGGCTTTCCCTGCAATAAATGGGTTTGTGATTACAGAACAGAGCAAATCTACTAGACATCCAGTAAAAGAAAATGGATCAGGTCTGAACAACCCATGAAGTATAATAATTTTTTTGCACTCAAGATTTCATTCCAGACCTTTTTCAAGACTCTGCATACACGCTGCTAGGAAGGCTGATCTCAAACTGGAGTAATGCTTAAACCCAGAACACTGCAGCGAGAGTTGTCACTAAAACAATTCAGTCACTGGTGTTATTTTCAAGGTGAATCTTACAGTGACAGTCTTCCCCTCAAAAAAAAGACTCTGCTGCTTATGGAAAGCAAAAAGAGAACAGACTAATTGTACTCTTATGAACCTGCCAGTTGAGCATGCAATGTTTGATGTACTTAATGGATTGCTTACTGTTTGTGCTGTCTTGACTGCATAGCAGACAGAGAACATGCAGCCACCACGTTCTAGGCAGCACTCAGTACAAACAGTGAATCATCATATCCAAGTCACGACCAGTTTTCTCTTCCATCTCAGAGTGAAGAGGTTTCCCATATAGCACAGCCTTTGGCAAAGAATTCCATATCTTGATCACCAGCAACAGTGGGAGGGAAGCTTTGTAAGCTTAGACTTTTGAGACTATGACAACAGCAGTCATAGACTGGTAATCTAGAGAGGCATGTGGGTGCCTTGAACCAGCTGGAGACTTCCTGCCTTTTACCGATTAGCGTGATTAGCCGCTCCCTTCTTCAATCTCTTCAGTTCTCACCTTCCCTCAGTCCATTCTTCTTTCTTCACTGCTCGTCCATCCGATGCCCTCCTTCTTTTCCCAGTTTCAGCTGTTGGGTGGTGCATATTCCCCATTCCTGTCCCGGCTCCACTTTTATCTGTTACTGACCACTATGCCCAGCCTTTCCCTGGACTGTGCATCATTTCAGATATTCCTTGCAGGTCTCCAATCTGCCATTGTGCTTTTGGTAGTTTATGTACTCTTGGTTTTATTCCTCCTCTGCTCACACTGAAAAAAAACCAACGTAGAAGAGCAAAGAAATTAACAATTACAGCTTCTTTTTATTTATTTCTGTTTGTGTTTCTGCATTATTTATTTATCTCTTCTATTGTTTAGCACAAAGAAAAAAACCCCTACATTGAAGACACATAAAATCTTATGCTTTGGCATTAAATCACTCACAAAAGCTATTTGTTGATCTATATAATCTTCTCACATTCATAGAATACCTTAAAACAGAACTCTGGGTCCCTTCTGTCTTACATCTGCTTTCTTCCCGAGCAAACAATTTGTATTTCCAATGGATGAAGGTCCTAAGTGAATAACCTTTTTTGGCAAGAACACAGGGCAAATAAAAAGGTAGAAAATTACAGTGGATGAGGCTGTAAGAAGAGGTAGTGATTCAGTGAAATAAGGAAAGGCAAAAAGAAGGCATAGATGCACAAGCAAGGTGAGCTGCATAATGTATTTGAACGTGCTCATCTAGATGTAACAGTCTTTACAAGTCTTAAAAATGAGTTTCTAGATGTCATATATTTTGCTTGGATCTGGTCAAAAAACCCCCAAAACATTGTTTTTCATAAGTGTCATAAATATTGCTGTCCCAGTAAGACTAAAAGTAGAAGACGAAACAGTTTGAGGGAATCAGAGAATCACAGAGTTGTAGGGGTTGGAAGGGACCTCAAGAGACCATCGGGTCCAACCCCCCTGCCAAAGCAGCTCCCCAGCTCATACTGCACAGATAGGCGTCCAGACGGGTCTTGAATATCTCCAGAGAAGGAGACTCCACCACCTCCCTGAGCAGCCTGTCCCAGGGCTCTGGCACCCTCACTGTGAAAAAGTTCTTCCGCATGTTGGTGCGGAACTTCCTGTGCTCCAACTTGCAGCCATTGCCCCTTGTCCTGTCTCCACAGACCACTGAAAAGGCTGATTCCCCCTGCATCCCATGCTTAAGAGAATTGTAAACACCAATTAGGTCTCCCCTTAGTCTTCTTTTCTCTAGACTGAACAGCCCCAGCTCACTCAGCCTTTCCTCATAGGGGAGATGCTCCAGGCCCTTAATCATCTTCGTAGCCCTTCTCTGGACTCTCTCCAGGAGATCCCTGTCCCTTTTACACCAGGGAGCCCAGAACTGGACACAATACTCCAGGTGGGGCCTGACCAGGGCAGAGCAGAGGGGGAGGATCACCTCCTTGGACCTGCTGGCCACACTCCTCCTAATGCACCCCAGGATCCCATAGGCAAATTTCCACTGAATTATACCTTATACTTTGGTGTTCTGGTGAGGTACAGAAAAAAAAATAAATTTAAAAATTTATTCACCCCAGGGAGAATTAACGGTTTGAACTAAAGAAGAAGATTATTTTCTACAAACATTTAGCTTATGAAATGCTCAACTTGAACTCTAATACTGCAAGCCTTTCTAGCTGACCTATTTCTACATGCATTGAAGTTACAACTACAGGAGGTGAATGGGAAAAACACCTCAGTAAAATATGACATAACCTTTGCTTACCACGCTTGAATTTTACTACCAAGACCTCTGACTTCCATAGCTGTCACTTCCCACCTCAGCTGTGAGCTTGAGTCTGTTTTCCATTCAAGCAAAACCTCCACAGATGCCAAGAAAGGTGGTGAAGTCAGAACTGTGAACTTGGTGATCTTGCAAGATTTTCTAGGTTTTGTGTTTATAACAAATTTTTTCCACTCTGCAACACGCTGGTGATTTCTGCAAGAAATAAATTAATAAAAAGAACCCACACCAAAACCCCCTATGCTTTTAAGGGTATAGAGAACCAAATCTATTCTTTCATCATGAAACATCATCTCCCACTGTATTTCCCATCATCTCCCACTGTAAATTTTCCTTTAGTAGACTTAGATGATTAAGGACTCAGCAAGAAATAAAATTAGATTGTCAATAACTGATTTCATAAACAGGAAATAAAAGTGCAAATACATGAAGTGAGGTTATTTTTTTCTGCTTTCAACAATCCATAGAAAGGCAATGTGTTTTCAGTGATTTGATTTACTGACCTACTTTGCCAGACTCTATAGAAAGCTGTCTGTAGATGTTGAATCAGATTCTTTCAAATGAAATGTTGCTTTTCTTGCTGTGTGCATAAATATCTAAATATGATAATGATGTACACACACAAAGGCTGATTCAACTCAAATTGATGGCATAACTTCAGTAATGGAAGATCTGGTCTTTGGCAGATGGTAGAGATGTCTGCAAACGGTGCAGATGTTACAAGCAAAAGGCAGTAAAAGATTTGGCAGTGGATAATCACAGAATCAGGGAATTGTAGGGGTGGGAAGGGACCTCAAGAGATTATTGGGTCCAACCCCCCAAATAACAGTTATCCTTCCACTTCTCCCTTCAAATCTTACCTGGGCTCCTGTTCTGCGATGGAAACTGCTGCCCCTTACCTTACATCTGCCTAAGCAAGCTGGTGGTTCCAACCACCATGCCTAGCTATCCTTTAGCCTGTGATATGTTTTCCCTAGGATTACTCTTGGGGGACAGGGACTCACTGTTATTTTACAGAAGGGAAAGTGAACCACAGGGAAGCTAACTTCTCCATGGCCCTACAGGGAGTTTATATGAGGGTAGGTATTTGAAGCTAGGCTAGTGCTTTAAAGGCTGGTTCGTGTCTTCTCCTGCTGGACTCCTGCTTGCCACGTCTTCACAGCCGTGTGGGCTGAAGAAGCATTGTGTTTTTCCCTGGAGCAGTGCATAACAGAAATGTTCAGGCTAACACCTGAGGCAGGAAGCAAACTAAAAACCTACCAAATGCATAGCAAACCAGGCAAAATTAAAAACAAAACACCACCACAGAACACACACAATAAAAAACCAAAACCAAACAAAAATAGAAAACACCGTTTAATTTTATGCCTACTGCAGTCACTTAGAGGGCTTCTCAGAGCAACAGTTAGCACTGGGTATGACAGGAACAAAATACAGCATTGGAAATGCAACTAGCAAGTAGAATGTACACCCTTCATCCTTTCCAATGGTGCTTTCTAGGAGGCATCCACCCAAGTCAGTGCATGCACTCAGCAGTCAGTTCAGGGAACCTCTCAGAGGCTGATCTTGCTTTCTGTCAGAATCAAGCACTGCAACAACTCCAATATAAGCAGCTCAAGCTATTTTTAACTTCAGAAGAACAATAAATAAAAAAAGCTCTCTTTTACATAGCTCTGCTTTTCAATCTCAAGTCCTCATCCTTCCTTACAAAGCCAGAACTTAACTGTGTCCCCTTCTTCTGACTTGGAAAGCTATTTAAATTCAGAAACCTCAGCTTGGGTGTTTGGGTTGTATCCTTATATCAATGCACAGTTGCTTTATGAAGCAGGACCACATGCTCCTCTACACCTATGTATGGTCAGTAGACTCTCATGTCTCACCTGGGACATCACATAAACTCCACTGCAAACATAGGTTCTTGTGTCTCATTTGAAAGACTCCATAGGATATTTGTTATATCCATCACCAAAAAATGTGCACCAATGCACTACAGCAAATTTGAAAGAATTAAAAAAACCCTAAAGCAATGTTAAAGTGGTGCAACAAGGGATCAGATCCAGACCATGAAGTTTTTTTCTAAACTGGTAAAGGAAGCTCTGCGGTTCCATTACTTGACTGATGCCTCTGCTATATTTTTCTGTTTTCTTTCTGTAAATAGAAAGATGCTACTAACAGTCGTATAACTCATTCTGGTTTATGACCTGGTGGAGGAAGTCAGCTCTAATACTTTATGGCACCAAAGCAGAATATTTTTGCATGTGGTTCTGTTACGCTGATTATCTGCACTGTAAGAACCATAAATCAATATCTAGTACAACTTAAAACATTTCAAGGTTAACAAATAAACATCATTTCCTTCTCTAAGAAGACAAAATACCCCCCCATCAGAAATGCCTCTGCATTTGGTCTGCAAGGCATTTTATTTTAGCATCAACAAACATTCAGGAATGTCCTCAATTTAACCATTCTAATTTATATAGCTTTGTGTGCATGCATACATGTGCGTATGTGCTTGCATATAGAGTATATATTCAAACAAGAAATGCAGTCTTGTTTTGTGTCCCTGGCATCTATAAGGGAAGATATTTGCCAGGGAAAAGGGATAAAGTAACAGTGTGGAAAAAAAAGGTGACAATTAAAAGCTTTGCAAATGGGTAATTTCTGGTAAGGTAATTTTAGATTAGAAAAGATGGTCTTCTACCTCCTGAGGCTCAATATAAAACAAATAATTTCCATGAAGCAACCATACAGTTAACACTTTTGCAGTGTCACCTCTCCAACCATGGTTACTTGTACAAAGCCAGAACTCGGCTACGGTGCTGATGCGAAGACGTGACCGCGCTAGCTGCTGGTATGAGAGGAGTTAAGATGGGTATCGGTTGAAGTCCTAGGTGACTGAAGTCAGATGGCAGCAAAGGTCAGATGTTACAATGACATGTCTGGTTACACCTTTGAGAACACCACTTTTTGTTTTGCTTGCCCCAGGGAGCAAAGAGCCTGGTGTAAGGTGTGAGAGGTTACATGCGATTTAAGCATATACCCAGCTGAGCAAGGGAGATACAAACATCCATTCAGCGGGTGATTTCATGTTTTGAGGTATATTCAGCTTTTATAAGGAGAAAGAAGGTTCCCTGGAAGACATGCAACTCTGTTATTTTTGTAATAAATCCTTCAATTCACTCTTTACCCTGAGAGAATTCCAAGCCTTGCAGGACTGGTTGCGGGTCAGAAAGGGCCTCTTAATGGGCAAGCTGTCCAAAATAATATGCTAGCCAGGAGGATAGCTGCCACTCCCAGCTATTCACCTCTTTGCTAGTCTGGAAAATAACAGTTTTGTTCAGACTTTCTTGGCTTTTACAAATGCTTTAGTAAACACCGAATGACAACTTCAAGCTGTTTGCTCAGAATAGCCAAATGGTCAGCATAATGGTGTCTGTCACAACAGTGGGAAATACTCTATTACCTTATTAAGTGATCATTTCTGTTAATAAACTCGTGTCCTGTTTACAGTAAACAGCAGTTCAGGAAGAAGAGAAATCAGCAGAAAAATGTGGAAAATAATACGTGTTATAACCTAAAAAAGGCTAAACCCAAACTATGAAAACTATGCAGTTAAGCAGGCTATGGGAAGTGGATAAAGATAGAAAATGCAAGAGCTAAGAAAACCAAAAAGAGACAGTTAGTTCAATGTTAGCATTTTATAGAAAAATTTCTGATGGCCTGAAGAAATGTTGCCCCAATGGAGTTGGCAGCTTCAGACTAAGAATGAAAATTTGTTGTGTCGGGACTATAGACATTGTTCCCTGTTACTTATGCAAAGAATGCTCATTAGTCTGGGGGAAAAAAATAATTTAATTAATATTGATAGGGCATTCTACAAAGAAAGAACACTCTTTTTCCATGTGTGTGAGCTACCACCAAAGCTTTGTAAGGGGAACTGATAGGTATTAACAGAAAGATGGGCCTTGATCACAGGCATGAACCTAATGAAGAAATACAAGGAAATATTTCAGTTTTGTGGAGAAGAGAAAGAAGCATGAAATTCTGTCAGGACTTCCTTGTTTCCCTCCTGAGGCCAGCTAACAAGTCACAAACAACGCAGCTAAGGGAGACTGAGAGCTGTAAGCTTAACTCTTGATCAGTCTGGGGATGGAGCCAGCATGTGAAACTGAGGAAAGGGAGAACAGTCTGCACATTGCAGTGTAGTGCAGCCTCAGGTATTCATGTAACAGCAGGAGATTTTTGAAGCCTGCTAATATTAGAAGATAAATGGCATAAATTATAAGAAAACTGAAATCCTGGTAGTGATGGCGGTACACTTTTTCAAGCACAAAGCTATGTGCTCTAATGTGTTACCACATTTCAGATTCTAATAAAAGCTATTGGCTTCTGTGGTTTCTAATCTCTTTCTTCCCCTTCCCCATTTCTAATTCGTTTTGGACATATTCCGGATTTCCTGAAAAGTAGGGTGTGCCCTAATTCTTACAGAGAGATATGAACAAGAGAGGAAGCTGTGCCTGTATTAAGCAATGCTAACAACACTTGGTGCAATGATGGAGGCCACTATCACTCATTTTCTGGGAAGAAACAAGTCTGGTGAAGTTCCTTGGTAGAAGGAATCATCACGGATTCGGGAACTCTGGGCTCCCTGGGCCTGAGCCACATCCCTGCTCCATGCTGGGGTAATGATGATGTCGTTGGCTACCTGTGTGCGGCAGGGGCACTGCAGGGAACTCCTTACCCAGCCCGTGAGCTAGACATCTGGAGGAACCTGATTTGAGAAGACAGGAGTATGTCCCAGCTGGTCATCTAGACACAGCCTGAAATGCCAGGCAACAGTTAGAGCAGAACAAGGTCTGTGTCTCACGATACCAGGAGTGCTCTGCTGACATCCCTAAAATATCTCACTCACCATCTGACTCAGAAGGGAGATTTTCAGCATTACAAAACTATGTTAAAATACAGTTTGACTGATGAATGTCAGCATTCAGCACAATAGATGCAAACTTTCATAGACTGACTGTGAAAATGTCCCTACACCCCAAGCCTTTGCTTTTGCAGATGGGGATCAAGAGAGACTGTGTGTGCATGTGTATGCCTCACCTACACATTTACAAACATTTCGATATTATACTGAAGGCTCACACATAAGTGTAACAAAGAGAGGAAATCCATATGAGGAACAGCAACAGATGTATGGCAGAATTTATCTCACCTAACTTTAGGCATCCAGAGCGTAGGCGTCTCCATCTGAGCTAGCCAGCCTGTGCTCCTTTTATAGTCAGTGGAAAGAAATAGACACTTTCAGGGCATGATTCGTCTGCTTTATTTTAGATTACATCTATATTACAATGGGATGAGATGCATCCTAGAAATGCCAGTTTCATTCTACAGACTATGAAAGGACCTTGAACATAAATTTGAATGCTGGCTAAACCAAGAGCTTAAAACTTTCAACCAAACACTTTTTTTTTTTTTTTTTTTAAGCTGGTCTTGTTTTCTGTTCAGTCACAATTTGATCCCATAAAACAATGTGGTTTATGAGCAAGTGACAAGGCCTGTGGGGCCACAAGTGTCTTAAATTGTGTTACAGACCTCTTCTGTGTCATGAAACCACGATTGTGATGTTAATCCCACATGGAGATTTAGATACGACCTTTACACATTGAGGATGGAGTAGATCAGCCCATCAAACAAGGCTGAGATTTATTTAGCTCCACACGCACAGATTTGAGCAACCTACACTGCAGTTACCTGAGTGGTTATCCAGCTGGTCAGCAGATCCCTAGGGCCAAAAGGCTGGACTGGTTTGGAGCAGGCATATATCTGGTGAGTAACTACATTAGTCCTTGATTACTTTAACAGTGATAGCTATGGATGTAAAATACCTGAAAAATGGAAAAAATGTCTTATCCCCAAGGACTCTCTTCTGTAAGACAGACCAACATGAATCTTCCCACATCCCTGTAATACAAGACATGCTCACAAGCAATTCCTTGTAAATTTCAGTGCTTCCTTAAAAATGTTTTGGTAGGAAGATTAGTGTCCATTTAGTGGCCTTCAGCTTTCTTGTGTTTTTTGTTCCTCCTCCCCCAGGGAGACTTCAGATTGATACACTTTCTTGTTCAGGCAAGCAAGGTACAAGCCCTTAATGTGCCTGCTGAAGGCCCTTCCTTCCCAGCCCATCCAGCACTATCCCTCAGCTACCTGTGGTGTGCAAAGCCAACATACTCCCTAGGGTTCTTCACTTACAATCTGGGGCAGATGCAGGGGCTCATTCTCTTCCCTCACTGCCTAGCTGATTTTCTAATCTTGTTTCTAAAGGAAATAAACAATTAAATAATAAGGCTGCAGCAAGCCAATTGTAAAGCCAGAGAAACACCAGAAAATCCTCATACTTCAATACTTTGTTTCACATTCTGACACAGTAAAAGCTACTTCTCCCTGGATAAGTTTTTCTGCCTTTTTGTATCAGAGACTCCATGACCAAGATACTTATGTAAGATGGGTGTCTGAGCCTCATGGACATGAAGGCAAAACACTTGGACTTGGGGCACATACTATTTGTTGATTGCAAATTGGTTTAAGAGATTATTTCTTCTGTTTTCCCTCAGTTTTGTTTCCCCTTTCTTATAGTAGGATGTGGTCCCGCAGCAGTTGGGCCAGTTCATCTTCTTTTCACATGACTTCCCTGTGAATTGAACTTCTGGAAAGATTCACTTTAAAAGCACAATTTACACCCCTCCTCCTCCAGTCTTACCCTGAATGTACTTTAAAAATCACTAGTAAGTACAGCCTGCTTCTCCAGGTCCATGATTAGCAAAGCCAAAACTCCCTGTAGTAAACCCACCCAGCCATAATTCTATCTATAAACCAAACACATCTTAGAGCTGAATGCAGAGAAATCAATGACAGACAGTAACTGCTGGTTCCTACAATGTTGTTTTACAAAATCATTTTACTGTCTACCACATCTGAAATAGGTTTTGTTTTAACAGCATAATTTAAAACTTGCTTGAGGTGCATCAAGTGAATAATAGGCTGGCAGCCAAAATATGCCAAAGGTATTAAAATTTACATTAAGCAGAGATTTGCAGGAAGCTCTGGACTATAAAATCTTTCTGATTAAAGTGTGGTTCTGGGCTGAAAAGTGTGTATGAAAATATGAAATACAGCACCTACTTGATGTTTGCTCTAGAGATAAAGAATATTCACTACAGCCGTGTTCCTGTTTCTGCTGCAAAGCTTTCTTAGGCACAGAAGAGTAATTTGGTTGGTGGGGTTTTTTTGGGTTTTTTTACATTCCTGTATCCTTACAATTATTAATTTAGTGTTAAATGCAGGTTTGTTCTGTCCTCTGAACTTTTGTTGTTGCTGTTTAGCACCAAGATGCTAGTAAGTACACAAAACTTGTCAAAAATTCAGAGGAGAGAACCTTGGTTAGGTGCTAATAATCAAGGATCAGGTTTTCATTGCTCCAATCTCTGCCTGGGAGAGCTCAGATTTAAATAGACAATATGGACATGGAAAAATTAGAAGCACAAGAGAATTGAATGATTTGCCCAGTGTCTTGCAAGCAAGGGCAGAAGGGTCAGAGTAAGAATAACAATTAGGTCTCCTGACTCCAGATCCAGGACTTACTCACTGAAAAATATTATCTTATGAATGTATTTAACAATAAATAATCCCTGACCAAGCCAGTTTACAATTTAAGCACAGTATGAAAGAAAAACTTGGAGGCTGGGAGGAAACAGTAAGGCTGCAGTGAGATGCATTGGCTAGCAAGTTGTTGAAAGTGATCTTCCTTCCCTTTCCTATAATCTCTTACTCCTTTCTTTTTCCTATCCCCTTGCCACCTCCTGTCCTCCTAGTGGCACAGTCATTCCCATTCCCTTGGGATCATCTCACCCACCAGCAAAGCCAAGGGGGAAAAACTCTCTTGTCTGTGGGTTGCCTTCTGGCCAGGGTGAGTGAGCTGCCTCACTGAGGGCACAGAGGAACATCAGCCTTGGTGGAAGAAATACAGGTAAACTATATCATTAGCAGAAGAGCCTAGAAAGACTACCAGCTAGAAGCTGTAAGAGCAGCTCAGTCTTTCCTGTTAACAGAACCCAAATGATGGCATTAATTAATTTTACTCCTCCAGTATTGCTGTTATTAATGAAGATTGCAATTGGCTTTACTCAGGAGAGCAATGAGAATGCCCAGCAGTCCCTCACAACATCTATCATAAGACTCGCAGAAATCCCCTTTCTTATGTTGCTCAGAATCTAAAAAGGGATTTTGGGCCCCAGAATTATCACTTCTAGTGATGCTGTGAGAACAAGAAAAGTACCAAGCTTTACTTTCCAGCCCAGGTGAGTTTTGTAGAGATAGAAGTTCATTAAGCCACCTTGTGAAAGGAGCCTGTTTGATCCCAAAGCCATTCAGACATGCTACCATTGAAGCCTAAAGTACGATGACTATCTGTTCTGGTTCTGGCCAGGTCAGAGTTAACCTTCCCAGGTGGCCAGCACAGGTGAGCTGAGTCAGCCAAGGCTGTTTTTCCACACAGCCTGACATTGCTCCTCCATAAAAGGGGATGGCTGGGGAAGGGTACTCCTGGGTGCCTCCAGGGCAGTCTGAGCATGGCTGGCATGCTGAGCAGTCTGAGCAGTGTCCTTGCATTGTGTAGTACTCTGTGTTATCACCGGGTGTGACTGAAATTTGCCAAGGGCTGTTATTGTTCCTCTTTCACTTTGTCAGGGAACTGTCCTTATCCCGACCCAGGGAGGATCTGTCTGTCTCTCCTCTGGGAGTAAGTGGCTTGTGGTCCTTGGCCATGCTTGGGGCTGAACCAGCACACTTTCATTTTTCTAAGTGTGGGTATTTTTATAGGTGTCTTCTTCTGTTCTAGTCAGAGGGAAACATACTCAGAACAATGGACATGGACTAGTTTGGATAATTATCAGTGTTGCTCCTATCTTCAGATTTAACTCATTGCTGGAGAAAGTGAGAGTAAAATTAGGCCTGCTTAGAAGGCAACTGGGAAAGTTTATTGAAGTGACAAACCATGTGACAGCTAAAGAAATAGGCTTTTATGCACAAGAAAACAAGTGTTAAAGTCAAAACCACACAAGGCTTATTAAAATCGTATCGAGTGTTGGCAGTGAGTAAGTGCAGATGGTTTTCTGAAAGCAGCTTCCTGATGGTTAAAAGAATAGAAAATAAAAACAAAACAAAAACAATTAACAAATTGCCATGATTGTTGAAGTAGAGATGTGGGAAGATGGTCAAAAGAAATTACTGTGTGTCAGGGCAGATTTGCTACTTGGCAATGATGTTGCTTAAAAATGAAGTAGGTGAATGCACATTTACAAGTTCTCAGCTGCCAAGAATGAAAGTTGCACATCTGGCTAATAAAATAGATTTGTTCTTGATTGCTCAGTTTCTAGTGGTGCTTGCTAAAGATGTAAAATTCTGGAAGAAAGGAAAAAAAGGTCTTATTGCCAAGGACTCTGTTCTGTAGTGCAAACACAAATCTTCCTATGTCCGCATAATATCCATGAGCAATTCCCTGTAAATTTCAACACTTCCTTAAAAACATTTTGCTGTAGGAGGATTAGAGTGCCTGTTTAGTGGCCTTCAGCTTTCTTGTGTTTTGGTTCTCCTTATCCCTTAGGGAGATTTTTTTTATATACTCTGGCCGGCGGGGAATGAGCTGTTCACATGCCTACTGAAGGTCCTTGCTGTTCTCTTCATCCAGCACCATCCATCAGCTGATCTCTGATATCTGAAGCAGTAGAAAGCTGACATGCCATTGTTAGAGTATGGCTGGTCTTCCAGATAAAGTTGTGGGGCAAGACACAACTGGGAGGATAAGGAGCATAGGCTTGAGGATGTGAGGTAAAGGATGGGAAGAGAAGAAGGGAAAAAAAGGTCTGGGATTCTGAGAAGGTGCACAAAAGTATGAGAGATCAAGGCTAAAATACTGGGGTGAGTGAAGGTCCTGGCTTAAAACTGGAAGATGTGGTAAAGGAGCATATGTAGATGACATCTAGTGTAAGATTTTAACAGTTCATTTGGACATGGTGCAGCTCATTTACACTTTAAAGAAATACCTAGAGCCATATCTTTCCATCTCTTTTGAGCTATTGACTCTTTATAGGTCCAGCCTCATTTCTGATTCCCGTTTCAGATTCCAGTTTCTCATTCCCAGTGATATAATAGTTACATGCTTATGCTGGTCAGCAGATTCCTGTTTCCTTGACATGAAATAGACCCTCCCATCCCAGGCATGTTCTTTCATGCCCAAACAGTGCACTCTGACTGTCTATTTATCACTCCTGATGCCCTGAAGTCAGAGTATTACAAATCCCAGAGTTGTCAATAAAGTCACTCATGTATCTATGAACTACTTTTTGTTTCCTCTTGCAGTCTCAGGCATTCACTGCTTATTTAAAACCATTTTGACAGTACTTTTTTAGTGAGGTTGGAGGTCAAACAGTTTTACTGCTGTTGGGCTGCAGCCAATGATGCTTCCATCTCAGTTGGGAAAGAAAAAAAAACCCAACCCAGAAAGTATAACAAATGTGTTTTTACTTTGTTTCTTTATGTCAATCACAGCTGTTGCACTTACAGAAGAGAACAAGGCCACACAGCCTCCTGGGTCACACGTGACTAACAAAGAGCTCCAGCGTGACTTCCAAGCTGGGGATGCATTTCATGACCAGGGACGGTGCTCATGTAGTCCACATCTGTCTCAGAGGAAGTGAGTTAAAGGACATGCTGAAACTGAGATAGCAGCTTGTCCTGGGACTCACTTGTATGTCCAACCCAGGTGAACCCTGGAGTGGAAAAGTGGGAACTGTGACTACTCCATGTGTGTGGTGTATGTTACATGGCTTTTGGAAGGTAGTTCAACAAAGGTTGGTATGAAACTTTGGTAAAGTTTTAGTTGTGTAGCTCACAAGGTCAGGAAATCTGTAGTTGCAGCTCTGATGGGTGCAGGAGGTGTCATGACACTAACATGCTTTACAGGGAGCTCAGGGCAGCAATGAGGAATTTCTATTGATTTTGGCCTGGATTCATCCTTCCTGGTTTAGGGCTTAGTAAGTAAACAAGATTTTGTTGTACCTTACCTATGTAGTGGAGAAAGGTAGGGACATTCAGAGGGCAGTGGTGTCCATTTATTATCTGAATTCCCTTCCGAGATAACACATTGGTCAGTAAGGTGCCTGTAGTTACAACCCCCAGGCGTACCAGGTGTAAAGCCTGACAGATACTTTTTCCTTTATTTAAGAGACATCTTTACTCATGAAGAATGTTGTGACCCAACTCAGTGAAAGCAAAGACTTCAGTATGGCAAGGACATACTGAGAATATAATGTTTCACGATATAATGCAAAAAATAGAAAGATTTCCTGTAATGTTCACCATTAAAGGTGTCATTGCTAAACATGATGAGCTTTAGGGTAATCCTTCACAAGTGCAGTTCCACTTCTGAGCTATACATTGTTGATGTGACAGCCACTGCAGCAAAACTGGACAAACCATAGAGGCTCAAACACTGTGTGTATTAAAAAAGGAGGAAAGAAGCAAGTCCCTTCTAAGCTGTTTTGTCTTTATTCTTTTCTCCACATACACAGTACTTTTATACCCAGTCAGTTCATTTGCATGGAATTATTTTCTGTATATGAAATTTAAGGTCAGTGATTTAATGACCTTGAAAAGCAGAGACTGTGCTGTTAACATCTGGTGGTGGATGGAGAAAAGAATGGCCCAAAAATCTCCAAAAAGTCTGGATGAACAGAGAAGAGAGATCCCTCTGCAAGATGTTGTAAGCTAAAGAAACTGGATGAGCAAGCTGTCAGAGTGCCCAACTGGCAAGAAGCCCTTCACACAAATGGCTGTGCTGAGCAAATGAATGTCATAAGCAAACTTCAGCACGCTCCCTGTTGAACTCAAGATAGCGAGCAACTGGAAGCCCGTGAAAGCAGCTGGTTGCACAAGGTCTTCAAGCCAGGCAGTTCAAAGTGTGTGCAGGTAACTATGGTATTATGGAAAGTACCAAGGGTAGGACTTTTCGACAGGTCCGTAACATGAAAAAATACATTGCTGTGTAAAGAAAGAATCACAGAATCACTAGGTTGGAAAAGACCTTTGAGATAGAGACCAACCATACCTGTCCTCTATTAAACCATATCCCTAAGCACCTCATCTACCCATCTTTTAAATACTTCCAGGGTTGGTGACTCAACCACCTCCCTGGGCAGCCTGTTCCAGTGCCTGATAACCCTTTTGGTGAAGAAGTTTTTCTTAATGTCTAATCTGAACCTTCCCTGGCACAGCTTGAGTCCATTCCCCCTCATCCTATCACTTGTTGCTTGGGTAAAGAGACTAACACCCATCTCTCTTCAACAATAACCTTCCTTATGCTTTCATGCCATAAAGATTTCCAAGCTGCAAATAGAGTGGCAAGAGCAGTTAGTACCCAGAGAATGACAAGAAGAGTCAATGAACAGGAGGAATATCAAACAAATGAGACCACTCAACATCAGCCTAAACTGGAGAAGCAAACAAGGACCTCCCTGCCTGGTACCAGACCTGTCAGTCACTTCAGCTGGCATATGATGAACTCTTTTGGTGTGAATGTTTTTTAGGATCTGGCCCCATGTGGACTTTTCTGAGGCTGCTTTGTGGGGAGGAGTGAGGAAGGGACTGTGACAGTTGCCCACTCACATGCAGGCACTGATGAGAGGTTGGGTGAAATGATGGGCAGGATACCTTGGAGGTATCCAGATATAGGCTGAGAAGGCCAGGTAAATCTTCAGGGAACTGTAGCTCCTTGAACAGTGCCTTATACAGCACATGAGATCTGAGTGATGTGGTATAGTTGCAACCACACAATCATGACCCCTGTTTTCCCCATCAGGCCCTCTAGTCTCATTTATTACCAAAATAATGGTGTTCCCAGGCCTAGTGTTTATTGAACTTTCATTTTCCTTTTGATGAAGCTCTGTGGTTTCACACTTTGGATCACGTCCTTGTCAGAGGTCAGATATAGTTCAAGAGTCCTTAGACCATGATACTCTATTTTCTGAGATGGTTGGAGCTAGTTTTGCTTAAGTTTTAGGAATCCCTACTCTAGGTCAGTAATCCTCCACTGCTTAGCAGCATCTTGCAGAGGAATTGCATAATGATGCCTTGAGAAGCTGCAGGGTATAATGTCTCTTTTGCTGTGCTTCTTGAGATAACAATATTAAGCAGGAATATCATAAACTTCTTACTTAATATTCTATTACACCTCATAAAACCAATACAATCTTAAGCATAACAGTAACTTTCTTATTTTATTAAGTTGTTTGACAACTAAGGAGCTGTAATTCACAATCCTCCCTAAATTTTTAGATGCAGTGTTTGAAGAAGCTATTCACCTAGATTCCCACCCCTTTCCTTTATGATTTGCCAGTTGGGGCAGGATGGGTGTTCTGGAGTGGTGATCAAAAAGGGTACCTTTCTCATTAGCTACTGCAATTCACGCCTGATCTAGTTACATAACCTAAAAATCAATGGCAGTTTAAGTTAATTCATGGGCTGTGAACTGCAGCAGTTACAACATCTGATTCACGATCCCTGGTGGGTTATGCTGTAGCAGCTGCAGAAGCTACTGCTCCAGCTGCGTGGGAGGTCACACCCCTAGCCTACTGAAATTAAAGGGGACAAGGACAATGAATCAAAGCTGTAAGGCATTTTCCTCTGGTTTGGGGAGAGGATTTTTGTTTACAGACTTTCTATTATACAATAAGTCTTGTGTATACTTTGTGGGCAGTTTGATGCTAGGCTTCACCTGGTGTCAGTCACTCAGCATGCAATATTCCTTCGCATCCTGCTGATCGAATTTGAGTGGAGTGAAAGTTTCAGACAAGTACACATAGGTGTTAATGGCTTGTGTTCCTAATGGAACATGCATGTCTGTCCACTACCTTGTTTGAGTTCTGACATTGTTCCAAACAGGTAGCTTGCTTCAGAGCACACAAGTCATTCAAAGAAAGTAGGCTGAGCTAGCTGAAGTATACTTGCTGATTGTATTCAGCCTTGGCATGCATGTTACACCCTTCACCATTGCTATCTGAACATTCATTTAAATATCTGACACAACAGGCACTGAGATGAGTGTATCCCTTGACATCAAAGATGCATCTGTGCTGACTGGATCACTGTAAAAACAGCGTGTGAATGCAGATGTTTCTCTCCTAAACATGGCTTCCCATTCTTTTCCTTCTTTGCAGCACTCTCCAAATCAGCATTGGCAATTTTAATCCCTGGCTTTTTTTAATCACTTGCTTTTGCCACTTAACTGGCTGTAATGCAGTGACAGTGAGGTAGAATTTTCATTTCTTACAAATGCCTCTGGGAGCTGTTACCTGAAACTGATTTTCAGGACACATTGGCTATCTCTGTTATGTCCACATTTCTGGGAGACTGTGGCTGCTCTGAAGAAAAATAGCTACAGGCATTTGTTAATTTTTCTCACATAATTTGCTCTCAGACTTTCTGCTGCAGCTGAAATACGTGTGGCTGTTTAGGTCTTCCTGTGTTTTTGCAAGCACAAGCACCTGCCATATTGCTTTTACTCTTTGCATCAGATCAGAGTGCCTGGAAGGGCAGTGGAGAGGGATTCATCCAACCTAATCCTCTGAGTTACTCATCCAGGCTCTTTTAAAGTCAGTGGTGAGAAACAGACACTTCCAATGAGTGATTCATCTCATCCTAATATAGATATCCAAAATAGGTCAAGTGTATGCATTCTAGAGATGCCTGAAGTTAGATGAGCTCAATGTCTTCCCAAGTGTCCCAAGAACTGCAGTGAATTGTAATTCTGCTGGGGAGACATCTATTTATTTCTCTGGCGTCATTGATCATAACATTGGGTGTGATTGCTGTCTGTTGCAGATTCCTCAAAGTTGTCTCCATGTTAATACAGTGGAATGTCCATTTGGGTTTCCATGAGTCCTAGTAGTCCCTATTACTGATGAAACTGATATTCTTCCTTTGTAAAGGGATCCCAAACTATTCTCCCAAACATCTAGAACTACTCAGTGCTATATAAAATAATGGAAAGTACCCATTCACTTCTGTAGTTCTTGGCAGAAAGAATACAGAGAAGGAAGATAATTTTGAATTTAGCTGAAGCCACATGAGTACAATAGTATATGTAAGTATGTAGTTTAGCTAAGTTTAGCAGTGATACCTCCTTTTTCCATTCACTTTATTATTCCTGTATCTTTTTCTCTCATAATAGAATGAGAGGTATGAGACAGCAATGTGGTTGGTGAAGTTTTTTATCTATTTTCAGGTAAAATATGTCCAGAAGATGTCCCAGACTTTGTATAGAACTTGCTACAAGAATGCTGCAATGCATTGCTAGGATATATTTTTGCTTTTTTTCTGTGTCAATTGTATGACTTGCTCATTCCCCAAATAATGTCAATATGTTGAATAATGACTTTATTTCAGTAGGAAAACATTAAGCATTTTTTTTTCCTTGGGGCAGGCTGTTTCAGAGGGCTCCAATCAGTGCAGCCGTGGCCTGTGATGGTCCCAAGAAAGAATTCCAGTCGGTAATCCCCCCAGAGGAGTGCCAGTTTCCTCTTGCCTGGACTATTCTGGCTGGTGTATAATTACATTCAGACAATTTATGAAAGCTATTTGTACCTCTGTAAAAAAACACTGACTCATCTGACTTACACTATGATGAACCTTAGCCCGTAACCCAACGAGCGATGAACGGAATGGTACGCCCTTTCTCAGAGAGGAACACGAGACAGTCACCATGTTTCCCTAGAGTCCGTTGGATGGCTCCAGAACCTTGGGCTGAATCTATAATTTTGCTTATGGCATCACTTTGCAATATCCAAGTGATGGTGCCATCATATAATTTCAATTAGCCTTTGCTTGTCTGCTGCTTCATTTGGAAATCCGCAGTGCTATTGAAGTCTTTGTAACCTGGCACATTCACTGGTGCCCCATTGCCTATTCATTATTTGGTTTCCGGTTTGCTGCTTGCTGCTGCCTTGTCTTTGCATTTACTGATAGAGAATTCAGGCATTATTTCTTCCTCCACTGATAGTGTGTCCTCTCATCAAACCTTTCCTGAAAGTAATTTTCCTATATTTAATCACACAGCAGCTGCCATCCTCTCTTTTCCCTTTTTTGTGTATTTATAAGATAGCCAGCAATACCAAACCAACGCTTCCCATTCATGGCGCAGTGGCACTGGGTGAGAGCTGCTTCGTGTTTTGTAGGTATATGGTGACAGCATGATAACTCTAGGTAAACTTTTAGGTTCTTTATGCAGAGATTTTTCTACTCCTCCTTTGTAAAAGAAAAAGCTCATTCATGATCCTCTTCAGATTCCTCCCCTTAGGGTACTATCTATCTATCCTTCTATCTAGATAGATAGATATATATCCCTTCCTCTGTTCTTTTTATGTTATCTTTTTTCTATCTTTTTATGGTATAAGAAAATTGAGGCAGAGCATAAAGGCTAGATTTCTGCATTTACATCAACATTTTTCTTTGCAGCAGGATAACAGTTTTGAAGTGAACCCCTGATTGTCTTCACTCACTGTGTGCATTGGTTTAGTCTGCAGAGCTATGCTGGTTTGTGTCAACTAGATCACTTTCAGAGAAAACTAATCAAGAAAGCCTACTTGAGATCTGTATCCAAACTATTCCAGGCTTGGATGGGACCACAGAGGTTGAAACTGATGAGTGGCACTTTGGTCAGCTTTGACTGGCATGTGAATTTGGAACATTTTGTTGGGGGGATCAGTCTAAATCTAGTCTGTGCTGAACTCCTGAACCCTTGCAGCATGTAGATGTGGTGGCCACTGCCTTAACAGTTTTGATCTACTAATCTGCTCCTGTCATGTTAAATTATTTGGTAATGCAGATCTATCTTAGGCTTTGCAGAAATATAACAAAATAAATATGGTCAACATGGCCTCAAATTCACTCATACCATGGTAATAATATTGCTACTTAGTAATCAACAACTTAAAAAAAAAAAGTCCATTAGAAGCAATCTCTTCCAGCTGTGGTCTGAGGATATTGATTTCAAAACTAAAAAGTTTTAAATCAGATGGTTGCATGAGGACTTCCCACAAAAATATTCTAACTTTTAGGACTGATGTGATCAATTTCACTCGAAATGTTCTTGCTTATTATAGCTGGCAGCACATCTCCTAGCAAGGCTAATCAATAAGCACTAACACACAGATTGATACCATCCTCTGTCAGGCAGTTAGGAATTTAATGTGTTTGCAGAACAGGACCCTGGGAGTAAAAAATAAAAGAAAAAATATTAGTGTATTGATTGTGCTCCTGTGACCCATTTCCCATACCTTTTTACTCTATTTGTCACAATGTGGCTGGGTTAACCATATATGTCTGTGTACTGTTCCATAGCATGCTAACAACTCTGCACTAAAATATAATTTGACTTAATAAAACTTAATCATCAAAAGCTTGTAACCTCATCAGATATAATGCTGATATTTACAGAAATGCTCAAGGATACTCCTTCAACAAGGGCTAGCCACAAGTTGGATGAAAATGTGCTGCCTTCAGTTGTTGCAGTGGCAAATGTGTTCAATTACAGAATTTTTTAAATGGAAAAAGAATTTGTTTTCCTTACCATTCTCATGCTTCAAGGAGGTAAAAGCATTTTTGCTGAAATTGAAAACAAATGGACTTTTAGACAGGATACCTTTATTACTAGTGGAAGTTCTCTGGAAAAAAAAAGAAGAGAGATTTACCTTAGCTTCCATTTTCACTTGTATGCAATAAATTCCAGGGGAGTGGGAAAAATACAAATGGAAGGTAGCCTTTTCTCTTGGTGATAGCAGCCTCTAATGCACTTTATGTGCCTAATGACTCTTGATTAACTCAGGCAAAGGAGGTTAGCTCTGACCCCTTACAGCAACGCAGACAATACTGGCCTTCGTACAACACTGCACCACAAGAAAAGTGTTTTCAAACAGATGGTACAAAAATTAAATTGAAGGAGGATGTGGATGCTGAAGACTTAGGTCCATTTCCGAGAAGCTAGCAGAACTCCTGAGGAATTCAATAATGCCTGCCATCTATAGCAAACACAGAAGCTAAGTCAATCAATGGAACTGTCATAATAACACAGAAGAAACTGACCTCTGAAGAAGAATAGGGTTGTTTGTACTGTCCAAGGAAAAACACTGCTCATCCCATGTAGCACATAGTCCTTCTAGGCTAGTATTCTAATTCTGTCGATAGCTTTGCATTAGAAGATGTAACTGGGTAAGTAACTATGCATGCTAATGCTGTTTCTCCCAGACATAGTAGATTGGACATATTAAAGACTGTAAATAGGTTTGACATTTGGATTTCAACCTGTAATCCCTAATCCCTATTATTTTGTCTGACAGGCTCAGTGCAAAATGGATTCATCACCCATGATCCACAGCTTGCCTACTGCAGTTATTGTGTTTATTATAAACATAAGATTTAGAATTCTTGCAGCTTTTGAAGATGATGTAAGAAATGTTTGGGATTTGCAGAAAATCAAGGAGACAGGTAAAGATGAAGAAATGTGCGCTCTTTTTTCAGTAAGATCAGCTGTTAGTGCATGCACAGCTCTGATGGAAATCAGTGGTGACATTATTCTGAGGTGGTAAGCAGCTATGATTGAAAATAGGACAATGATACCTTCTCCATCTTCCAGAACAGGGGAATGACTGCTTAACATTGCTTGTTTGTATCAGAAAGTAAGTTTACTTGCACCCTGGAGGTGTTCAAGGCCAGGTTGGATGGGGCCCTGGGCAACCTTGTGTAGGTCCAGGCCTGGATGGTGGTGTCCCTGCCTGTGGCAGGGGGGTGGAGCTCTATGACCCTTGGAGTCCCTTCCAACCCAGACTGTTCTATGATTCTATGATTAACTTGCCACAACTGGAACAAGTAAAGCTGATTGTGCCCACAGATGTAACATGTGGCAGATCAAATAAACTAGGACATAGCCTGGTCAGACGTTCATGACACTTGGGAGACCTGGGACAGAGTGAACTGCTAAAAATTAGGCATCTGGTGTTTTACATGCCCTGCCTCCAGCTGTGGGTCTCCTTTCAATCCTCTGACATGCTGACAGTAAGACATAAGCCCAGCAAACCTTCACTGGGCATGGGCTCCTCTCTCCAGGGGCTGCAGGTCATGCCTGGAGCGTGTTCCAGCACGGGCTTCTCACTGCATCACAACCTCCTTCAGATGTTCACTTGTTCCCCTGTGAGGTTCTCCATGGGCTGCAGATAGAATCTCTAATCCCTATCATCTTCCATGAGCTGCAGGCAGACAACCTGTTTCACCATGGTCTTCATAGGCTGGAGGAGAATCTCTCTTCTGGAACCTGGAGCACCTCCTCCCCCTCCTTCTTCATTGACCTTGGTGTCTGCAGAGTTTTTTACACCTTTTTATTCCTTTCTCTGGCTGCAAAAAAAAACCCTGTCCCTTGGGCTGCTATTTTTTCCCTTCCTAAATATGTTATCACAGAGGTACTACCACCATTGCTGATGGGCTCAGCCTTGGTCAGCAGCAGGTCTGTCTTGGAGCCATCTGGAATTGGCTTTTTCAGACCTAGGGGAAGCGTCTAGCAGCTTCTTGCAGAAGCCACCCCTACAGGGCCCTTCCCACTACCAAAACCTTGCCACACAATGCCAAAATAGGGGACAGGAAGCTTAGGGATGGATTGAATAAGCCCATGTTCTGTTACACACATGTAACTTGTGTCTGAATGAAAAGTGTCTTTTTCAGCCCACTTTTAATTTTTCTACTAAATAAACTGAAAAGAAATGGCAGAAGATCACACCACAACATAATGGAAGAGAGAGAGAGGGGAAAAAAAAAGATTTAGTGAAGATCCTGCAGATAATCCTGCAGATGATACAAAGCTGGGAGGGGTGGCTGACATGCAGGAACACTGCGTTGCCATTCAGAGAGACCTGGACAGGCTGGAGAGCTGGGCAGGGAGAAACCTAATGAAATTCAACAAGTGCAAGTGTAAAGTCTTGCACCTGGGGAGGAACAACCGACTGTATCAGTACAGGCTGGGGGATGACCTGTTGGAAAAGAGCTCTGTGGAGAAGGACCTGGGGGTCCTGGTTGATGACAGGTTGGCTATGAGCCAGCAGTGTGCCCTGGTGGCCAAGAGAGCCAATGGGATCCTGGGATGCATCAGGAAGAGTGTGTCCAGCAGGTCAAAGGAAGTGATCCTCCCCCTCTGCTCTGCCCTGGTCAGGCCCCATCTGGAATACTGTGTCCAGTTCTGGGCTCCCTGGTATAAAAAAGACAGGGATCTCCTGGAGAGAGTCCAGAGAAGGGCGACAAAGTTGATTAGGGGTCTGGAACATCTCCCCTATGAGGAAAGGCTGAGTGAGCTGGGTCTGTTCAGCCTGGAAAAAAGAAGACTTAGGGGGGGACCTGATTAGTGTTTATAAATATCTTAGGCATGGGTTACAGGGGGAATTAGCCAGCCCCTTTTCAGTGGTTAGCAGAGACAGGACAAGGGGCAATGGCTGTAAGCTGGAGCACAGGGAGTTCCGCACCAACATGCGGAAGAACTTTTTCCCAGTGAGGGTGACAGAGCACTGGAATAGGCTGCCCAGGGAGGTGGTGGAGTCTCCTTCTCTGGAGATATTCAAGTCTCGTCTGGACGCCTATCTATGTAATATGAGCTGGGGAGCTGCTTTGGCAGGGGGGTTGGACCCGATGATCTCTTGAGGTCCCTTCCAACCCCTAAGATTCTGTGATAAATAAAAAGACAAAGAATGATCATGGTTTGCCTCTGTTGAGGAGAATCATAGAATCTTTAAGGTTGGAAAAGACCTCTAAGATCATCAAGTCCAAGCGTCTGTCCAATACCACTATGTCAACTAAACAATGTCCTGGAGTGCTACATCTACATGCTTTTTGAACATTTCATAGGTGTGACTATAACACCTCTCTGGCAAGCCTGTTCCAATGTCTGACCACTCATTCAGTGAAGAAATTTTTCCTAATACCCAATCTAAACCTCCCCTGAGGCAACTTCAGACCATTTCTTCTCATCCTCTTACTAGTTACTTGGGAGAAGAGACCAACCCCAAACTCACAACAACCTCCTTTCAGGTAGTTGTATAGAGCGATATGGTCTCCCCTCAGCCTCCCTTTCTCCAGGCTAAAAACTTTATTACTTAGAGAACTTTATTAGTTTGCAATAGAACTCTGGAAAACCTTAATTTCCAGGGTCTAATTGGGCAAACTTCTTTTTTAGCTTGAAGCATTAGCAGTTAGTTAATAAAAGGGAGATTTCTCAGATCAGATGAAGAACGTTGATAGAAAGCACAAGTCCTGTAAGTAAGGAGGAAACACGGGTTGAGTAATGGAGTCATGAAACTAGGCTTTAGAGTGATTTTTTAACATTATCCCTTTAAACCCTAGGCTATGTAAGTTCTTGGAACAAACTTCTCAGCAAAACTAGTGCTGGCATTATTAGAGTCATAGAATCATTTCTGTTGGAAAAGACTTTTAAGATCATTGAGTACAATCATAAGCCTAACACTGCCAAGTCCACTGCTAAACCATATCCCTGAGTGCCACATCTACACATTTTTTAAATACCTCCAGGGATGGTGACTCAACCACTTCCCTGGGCAGCCTGTTGCAGTGATTGATAACCCTCTCAGTGAAGAAATAGTTTCCTAAAATAAAATCTGAACTTCCCCTGGCGCCACTTGAGGGTAATTCTTCTTGTCCTAGCATTTGTTACTTGGGTAAAGAAACTGACACCCACCTGGCTACATCTTCTTTTCAGGTATTTGTAGAGGGCAATAAGGTCTCACATCAGCCTCCTTTTCTCCAGGCTAAACAGCCCCACTTCTCGCAGCCACTCTTGTACTGTAGACCCTTCACCAGCTTTGTTGCTCTTCTTTGGATGCATTATAATCTAAATGGCAGTTTATCTGAACGATATCAAGACTAGTGTAGGATATTCTCTAGTGGAAACAAGATATGGATGGTTTGCTCTGGTCAAGACCAACTAGGTAAATTCAGTGTCTTTGCCATTAGACATGTATTTATCTAGCCACATATCTGATGTTGACAGCTGTTATGTCCATCATAATGCAAATCTCACTCATAGTATGGAATTTAAATTTTGATTTAGTGTCACTGTTTACTCTTTACTTATGAATTCTTCCAGAATTCATAAGAAAATTCAATCTAGAAATCTGAATTCTACCATAAGTGATAGTTTTATGTGACAGAAGTGCTGCACCCGTAGAAAGAGGAATTTTTCCCCTAGATCCTATTAAAAACTAGAAGTCTCCAGTAATATTTTGATAAAAATATAGCAATACTCCCCATTTATACCCTCACCTTCCTCAATAAAAGATTTCTTGGCATACTGCATAGGATTTTTGCAGGTTTTAGAAAAATTATTTACATTATTTCTTCTATATTTGCTATTTTTACACTAGAAAGCAAAGGTGTTCTCCTTATTTTGAAATAAGGCAGACAGTGCAAAATGAAAGGTACACCAACCAGTATAAAATAAGATTATGCTGGCATGGCTGGCCTGTGTTTTTGACTTACTTTGTCTGCAGGTGTGGTAATCTGCTAAGGACAGAAGGAAGACATGACCCTTAAAATCTAGCTGCATAATACAAAGGTGACTAATTTTCTAAGTAGGAAGCAGATACCAGATCTGCTGAAATCAGTAGGAGGTTAGGTCCTGAAATATCCTCATGCATCTAGCACTCAGGGATATATTTAAACAGTGTTACTTCTACCTATATCCAAATATCTTGTCAGCAGAGGAATGTTTCAGAGGACCCAAGTAAGGTGCCAAGAGCTAGACAAGACACCAAACAATAAGAAACATTAGGCACAGGAACTCAGACTCATGAGCTGTGAAAACCCTTCTATCCCACAGCAGAGATACCTATAGGGTGCTCCTTTCAAGGGGACTCAGTTACCTACCTCTTCTCATAAAGCAGAGGTCATTGGATTAACACGATCAGATGAAGGAGAATTAGATTAGAGCTCTGTGAGGGGCAAATGGGTTTTAGGGCACAGCTGAGCTGAATCAACTATCCCAGTAAGAAGGCTCTGGGAATTATAAACCTGTAGAGCGCTTTCAGATGTCAGCCTTAGAAGACAATTCTAGTGAGGGAAGCTATAAAAAAACCTCCCTGAAACTCAAATAAAACAGAGTGACTCAATGCAAGGTGAGTCAGTTAAGGTAATGCTTGAAAACGAACTTGAAGCTAGTAGTTCAAAGACTGTTCCTGACCACATAGAGGTCCCCATCTTTCAAGGTCTTTAAGCATGTGTGTGGAACCACTACAGCTTGATCCTAGAAACTAATGCCAATTGTTTTCTGGGTTTCAGCCAACTACCCAAGCCTTCATAATTTATTTGTCCTCTTGCTCACTTTATATTCTGAGCTCAGGCTAGTAATGGCATGGACTCAAAATCAATTCTACAGTACATGAGGATTCTCCCAAAACTAGACATTTTTAATTCACTGCTTTGGTGTGTATATGCAAAACTAATGAAGGTTTTATAAAAAAATGGAATATCTTTCCTACTTTCTCTGTAGAAGTTGAATATTCTGTTTTCAGCTTGGTATGCACAGTCTGTGGGAAATAAATGATATGTCAGTGCTTGAATGTGCCCAGAGAATGCTGATATATTGTGTGCTTCACTCTCAATTATCCATGGACTGTTTATCCAGGTTATAGATTAACTATGTTGTGGATGCAAGACAATGGAGCTGGCTCTCTGCACAGCTGGTTGGTTTTGGCTTGGATTAACTCAGGTGCAGTTGAAGCTTTTCATCAGCTTTTGTATGATACAGACCCCACACCAATAACTGAGTAAACCTGACTGGGCTGCATGTGGGCTTGTTGTGAGTGTCTCTCTTATTCTTGTTACCTTCTGTGGAGTGCCAATTCTCACCTGTGTGGCTTGGGTCACATTTGGTTTATTAGCTGCTTGTTGGAGCTGATACTACTGGACCAAAGGCAGTTTTGCAAAACCTTACAGCCTCAAATTTTGAGAGGGCTTGTCAGAGGGAACTCAGTACTGTGGCAGTGCTCAGAGCAAATGCCATGTGGTGCTGTGCATGAGTTTAGAAGCCTCCCCATGTCAGCAGTGCTGGAGAGTGGAGTACACAGGTGTGTACTCCACCTGGAGTAGCAGGTGAACAGCCTGAGCAGGCCTGGTCCTGTGCAGAGTCATCAGGATGTCTTTTATTAACACTTTCCAGTTTGCAGGATCTGGGATGATCCCAGACCTCGCTTCTGTGACAGAAAGGCTTTACAGGCTTCACTGGTAACAGAGCTACAGAAAAAAAGTTTGTATTTAATGCAAAACACGAAAGCCACTGTATGAACTAGCAAGAGTCATTTCAGCTTGTCTTGAGATCGAGTCTGCCCAGCTACCTCTCATTTTTCATTGCGCTCTGTTGTTTTTCTGGTTGCATAAGTCAAATAAGCTTAAGTTTGCTCTATCAGCAAAACTGTCAATTATGTCTGTGTTTTAGTAACCCAGTCAGCTAAAATAAGCTTCTTACTTCACAGCCTTCTGTCCTCTCTTCAGCAGGGGAATACGGGACATGTTTATTTCAGGGGTCATAGACTGCCCATTGGCACTGTATGTGAGGCATATACATAGCGGCATAGCTGCTACCACATCATGTGTGATGAGTATATTCTCTCTCTCTTCCCCTAGCAGGTGGCTGTTTCTGGCTGTCCATTTTCATGCCTACACAGTAGTCCTTTTTCCCCTCATTCAAAAATCAAAGACTCAGTGACAGTAGGGCTGAGACTTGAAGATTATACCCTTTAGAATAGACCCTTTCTGCAGTGCTGTAGCAGGCTGGTGCCACAGCGTGCCATGAGCAGAGCTGCTGAGGTGAATACATGGAGTGTATCATTTAGAAGAAAGGATGAGACAGTGGCACATTTCTGTAGAGCTGTGCATACAGCCAGAGAAATTGCAAAGATCCTTTTTGAAATATCCAGTCAAATTAATTTGAGGAAAATTCCTTAGTAAAATGTCCTAAAGTGAAGGCTCAGGAAATTATCCCATATTTGTTTCTTATTTTGGAGAGTGAATGGGAGCTCCAGTCTTCCATTTTATAAACAAACATGTAGTACCCAGGAGTATTCCTTTCAGAGACACACTAGACTCCTACTAGCTTTTGAATAACTATCCAAGAGGGTAGCTCATGCTGGAAGCTAGCTGTTCCTCATAGCTTCACTTCTCTCACCTGGACCAAGCATGCCCACAAGAAAACTACAGAACTACAGAACAGGGGCTGGAGGGGGCCTCTTGGAGATTACAGAATCACAGAATCATAGGGGTTGGAAGGGACCTCAAGAGATCATCGGGTCCAACCCCCCTGCCAAAGCAGCTCCCCAGCTCATACTGCACAGATAGGCATCCAGATGTGTCTTGAATATCTCCAGAGAATGGGACTCCACCACCTCCCTGGGCAGCCTGTCCCAGGGCTCTGTCACCCTCACTGTGAAAAAGTTCTTCCGCATGTTGGTGCGGAACTTCCTGTGCTCCAATTTGCAGCCATTGCCCCTTGTCCTGTCTCCACAGACCAAAGCAAAGGGGCTGGCCAATCCCCCCTGCATCCCATGCTTAAGATAATTGCAAACACCAATTAGGTCTCTCCTTAGTCTTCTTTTCTCTAGACTTATTCAGCTTTTCCTCATAGGGGAGATGCTCCAGGCCCTTAATCATCTTTGTAGCCCTTCTTTGGACTCTCTCCAGGAGATCCCTGTCCCTTTTACACCAGGGAGCCCACAACTGGACACAGGTGGGGCCTGACCAGGGCAGAGTAGAGGGGGAGGATCACCTCCTTGGACCTGCTGGCCATACTCCTCCTGATGCACTCCAGGATCCCATTGGCTCTCTTAGCCACCAGGGTACACAGCTGGCTCATAGCCAACCTGTCATCCACCAGGACCCCCAGGTCCTTCTCCATATCGTTCTTCTCCAGCAGGACATCCCCCAGCCTGTACTGAAATGAATGGTTGTTCCTCCCCAGGTGCAAGACTTTACACAATCATCTTGTCCAACCCCCCTGCTAAAGAAGGATCACCTAGAACAGGTTGTGCGACATTGTGTCCAGGTGGGTCTTGAATATCTTCAGAGAAGGAGACCCCACAACCTTTTCCAGTGCTCTGTCACCCTCAAAGTGAAGAAGCTGACCAAGTCCAGTCTGCCTGGATTTGGGCTCTTCAGAGGGTTTTGATAGTAACCATCTAACTTCCTCCCTGTTATCAGTCAAAAGTCTTCAATCCACAGCTGGAAAATATTACTTTTGATTTTAGAGTCATTAAGTCAATTTATGTAACTGAAATTATTGATGGCTGACAAAGAAAAAGGAAGAAGAGATTAGTATGCCCACAGGTGAAACATTGCAACCACAATGATCTACTCCATGACAGAGAATGTGGGCCAAGGCATCACACATTTGTACTTAGACTGTTCAGCCTGACTCTCCTAAAAACCCATTGCTTGTTACAAATTCCCCAAACGGGAGGTGAACTGACTGAGGTTTAGGACTCGGGCTTCCAGTCAAATTACTGTGTTTCCACAGCTTACTGTGATGAACTGAGCTGTGGTAACTGTGTGAATGCCACTGAAGCTGTATGACTTCACTGACGCTTTCTCAGTGTAGGCTGACAGTCTCTGTGTGCCAGCTGAGCAGAAGCTGTTAGGCCACACAACTTGATTGCGAGTTACTTGAATCAATTATTACTAAGTTTTCAGTTGACATTATGGTTCAGAGTCCTCCCTTTTTTAAGGGAAAACATGACACTGTTGCTTGGTAGACAACATCTCACATGAAGAGGGCAAGGCAAAAAAGGACAGATTGTCTTCCCTGAGCAGGTATAAAGTTCCAGTCTGAGGAACTATTTGTGTGGCACAGATGCTTTCAGGACTGACTGTTTTTCATCAAAAACTGTTGGAGATTTGGAGAGTTATAAATAGCTCCTACTTCATTAGCCGAGACCTCAAAGACTTCAAGCACAGGTGCGGGATTTCTACAGGGATGAGAGAGGAAAGATCACTCTCAGTGGAACTGCTGTGTCCTTGAGAGTGAAAAATCACAAGTCACTCTTTCTTGTTGCTGAATAGAACATAACACTTAAACTGACACAGACCACAGAGAAAAAATTAAAAGAGATCAGGTGTTGATTCTAGTAATGCTTCCTCAGATTGAAATTACTTGAATGGAAGCTACTGTTAAATTGATAGCATGTTGTGAAAATGTGAGACTGGCTCCCATGAACAGTAAGAAAAATGGATTCATGGAAAGTATGGTATTTGATCAGAATGTTAATAATCTCCTTCCCTTGTACATTAGACCGGTAAACACTTAAAAAAAATTATCTCTGTCATGAACATCTGTTACCAGTCAAGCAAATGCTAACAACAGTAAGAAGCCTTTCTTTCATCCTGTGCAGAGGTTCATCATTACACATCTCCAAGTTCATAGTGAAGGTCAGACTGGAAAGGTGAGCAGCAAATAATCTGAAAAACCCAACCCAGTGTTGTAGCTGTGAGTTCTCCTCCTAAGTATCATCTGATCCATAGTTTGGAGAGACGTAATCTTTGTAGTACAAACAGGAAGAGATAGCACAGAAAGAAAACCATAACACTGTCTGAGTGATGGCTTTAATGAAGGACAATAACAGGAGTTCAGCTATTGGCACCAGAAGAGGAGAACAGTACAGTCAAGGAACTTCTTAGCCTTAAGAGTCTGAACGTGTTTTTTTCTGGCTGAACTGAAACTTTTTAACATCTACTGAAGCTTATCAATTTAATCAGAATGTAATACATAATTAAAAATAAAACAGTGATTGAAAAGTTTAACAAGTGAAATGTCCTAATGCTATTGCAGGGGGATTTGAAGACTGGGACCTATGTAAAAATAGGTTGAGATTCTTACAGTTCTAACCAGGCTGAGATTCTTACAGAAGATGTAGTTTAGCATTGTAATCATTTCACATTTTCACAGCTGTATCCAGATGTCTTAAAACATTAAAACAACAGCTGCTCTAATTTTTAAGTTTATACAGTTTTTTCTCTATTTGTAGTCAGAAAGCTAAGCAAAAGGAATTAGATTTACATGTTCATCTGGCATAAGATTGAGTTATTTCTTAGAATTCTTCACATGGAGACTTTCAGACTGAGACTTAACATCAATAGAGCCTACTTCCCTATACAGTCATGCTTTTGATATCTAGACATATCAGATAAAAAGCTGTCTAGAGATATCAAGAGAGCTCATAATTCTGGGAGTGAGGTCGGTTGACTGGATGTGTGAATTAAAATGAATCTTGAAGGTATGGTGTGAAACAACTAAATGGACTCAGCAGAAAGGAAACCACACTGCAATGATGAATAACTGAAATAGCAAATATTTCAGTTCAAAGAGATTAGTTTATGATGGTGGTACAATAAACTTAAAGTTTGGTTTATGTGTTTCTTACTTGCATTATAGCTTCGTACTCCTCTAGGGTTCCTATCATAAGCATCAGAATACTTCAACACAGTGGAAGACAAAGGGAATTGGCCAGCCCCTTTTCAGTGGTCTGTGGAGACAGGACAAGGGGCAATGACCCCAAGTTAGAACACAGGCAGTTCCACACCAACATGTGGAAGAACTTTTTCCCAGTGAGGGTGACAGAGCCCTGGGACAGGCTGCCCAGGGGGGTTGTGGAGTCTCCTTCTCTGGAGATATTCAAGACCCATTTGGATGCCTCCCTGTGTGACCTGTCCTAGGGAGCCTGCTTTGGCAGGGGGGTTGGACTTGATGATCTCTCGAGGTCCCTTCCAACTCCTACGATTCTGTGAATCTCTCTGAATCTGTGAACACTGAAAATTCACTAACTTAAAAGAATTGTAAATCTGTAGTGCCAGTTCTGTAAATGCCATTAGAATCCACTTAACACCAACTCGTATTTTTGTTAGAAACAAAAACGCAGAAAGGAATGTGAGGTTACATTCACTCTGGTGCTTCTGGAAAGTTACATAATGTAATTCAATTCAGATTCTATGTATAAACAGGCATGACTCATTTTGTCCCTCACTGGTCTTCTGAAAGTTAGCTGATCAACACTTATGCAAACACACACACACATATATAGATATATATGCATATAGATATATATACATACACACACACTGGCAAAAACAAGTCCCTTTTTCTAGATCTGTTTATATTTTTATTTCTAAGTGCTGCAGCAGCCTTATAAAATTCTGTAAGAATTTAATGAAATTCTATAAGAATGCAAAATAAATTCCTTTTACACTACGAGCTTGTTAGTCTAAAGCACAGTTGATCACTATTATACCCAGTACTCAAAGTAATGAAACTTATAGGAAGACCTTTACACTTTTCTACTTATTTTACTGCAAATAGTTTCCGTGTTACATCTTAGGTTCTTAGCATTCCCTATGTTAACAATTCAGAGCCCTCAGCTGATCAGCTAGACCTCCCAGTTTGTTTCCTCCCAATCACAGAGTTCTTCCCATTTAGAGCAGAGATTTTTTTATTATTGCTCTGTAACTGCAGCATTTTGCAACATTAACTGCTATACAATTACTGTTATGACAGTCTTCAAGGTCATCTGGTACTGCATGATAGCACGATGCTTCTCTGTATTGCAGATGCTTCCCAATTTTGAATCACTAATTAAGTTCATAGAAAAAGGGCCCTATGCTTTTCTTTTCTTGAACCCCTGTTAGCCATTATGCCTTTAACTTTGCTTTCTGAGCTACTGTCATTAGTGAAAAAAGAGAAGAGGCTACTTCATGTAGTTTTTAGAGAATCCAAGATTGTCATTGCTTTCATTGCTTACTAGCTTCTCTTCTCTTATCTTTTTTCCATATTGCTTTTTTCTTTCTCCTTGAGTTTTTCGTGTATATGGTTCAAAAAGCCTGCTCTTTATTTTCCTATCCTCTGCCAGGTCTCATTTAGCTTCATTTTTACTTTACCCCTGTATTTCCTGTGTTTGAAACATAATTTTACCCTCATTCCCTTCCCTTTGTCAATGCAATTCTGCATTCCTTGTGGACTGTCAACTCTTCCTTCTAATCTTTCCCATAGCACTTGCTGTCTTAGGTTATCCTGTTGCTTCCTCATCCTGACATGCTTTCCTAAAGACTTGAAAAACTTCCATGACTACAACAAGCTTTTAAGTGACTGAATGTATTATTCAACCAAGAGACTCACCTGATGGGACACTAGTGTCATTTGTCCCAACATGAAAGATAATCAGTTCATCCTGTTGGCTCTTATCAGAAGTCTCTTTAACCTTACAGTCTCATCTAATTTATATTCTTACTAAATGTATCCTGACAAGCAACACATTTTCTACATTTTCAAATGACAAGTCTACAATTTCTTAGCCAGGACTCTTGGCTAATAAAAACCTGCCTCTTTACTATTCTTTTAAGAGTCTTCAGTCCTTTATTCCCTCCCCCTCTCTGACTGTCATGTTTCCTCCTTCTCAAAATTTTGAAAATAATTTATAATTCCTTTGGACTCTCAGTCCTGGGCCTTAATGAAAACAGATTTTCTTTTCTTCATTGCCATCTTGCTTTTTCTATTCATATTGTCATGGAGCAAGTCTGTGTGTTTCAATCCCTCATGTTCTGGTCTCATCTCCCTCTATCCCCGCGGCCTTACACTACCCCCTTACACTACCCCCTAATTTTCAGATCTGGCCCACGTGTGCTTGAATATCTGAAGTTGTTTGTGTTTTGGCATTCTTCCCACAAATACTCAAACTCACACTTATATTCTGCGTTGATCACTGCCTACATTCTAGCACTCAGGTCTCCTCTGATGAGTTCTGTCAATGGATACTTCATGCATCAACAGACTCTGTGAAGTTTCCACTCAAGGACCATGTAGACCCTGAAACCTCTGCACCTGGTAATCCTGATTGTCTCAGCAAATCTTAAGATTCTACTCAGTGAAGGCTTAGCCACCATTGCTGTCTTTTCTTACAAGTTGCCAGATTTAAATAAATAGAGAAAATTCTTCTGGTTTAGCCTCCATGCTTCTGACTTCATGCCTTTATAAGCTTTTGTCTGGGTCAATGCTGTCAGCTCACTGAGACTCTGCAGTTAGCTATTTTTCAGCTGTGATCAGTCAAAAGCAGGAAGTTCTCTTAACACTATTGGCTGCAAAGCCTCAATCCTACTCATGAAAGAAAATTGTGATTTGAGAAGCTGGGAATATTCCAAAAAACCAGAACTGAGAGCTTCAAGCAAGTTACCTGAAAGGTACAAAAGCTAGTGAGTGAATAAAAAGCAAAACATTCTGGAATGTTCTACTAACTCAAACACAACCTTTTTTTAAACAGTGAAAGAGGGCTTCATTTGACTATTAAACTTATATTTCATAATTCGATGAGACCCTTTGAGTGTGTTGGACTATACTTTTTTCACCACAAGGTTTGTTTCTGTAAGGATATTTTTACTTTCCTTTAAGCTAGTATATTTTAAGTTCCAGTTTTGAAACATTTTTTTTAATGGTAGTTTGATGGCTTTTTAGTTGAAAACTGAACCTTTGGTTTGATTGCAGTGATTACTATTTGTCTTAAGGAAGCAAACATGTAATTACTTTTTTGTAAAGGAAAATTGCTTTGCATACCAATGTCACCTACCCTATTGCCAAATTCCAGAGACCTTATTACCTTACTATTTTGTGGTAATGATAGTTACCAAAAGAGCACTGGGTATACTCCTACAGAGCAATTACTTGGATCAGTTCCATTATTCTAATTCTGTTTATGCCCCAATTCCTTAATCCCCTCCTTTATAATGTCCCCAGAAGCTGGATCTCCTTTGGCAAAGGAAGAGGAAAGGAATCTCCATACACTTACTTCAGGTTTGATTCTTTTTTTCAGACCAGAACTCTTTTTGGAGTTTTCAAGGGCTGTCCCATCAGCCTGTTTTCCTCTTATATGGAAGGCCATTAATTGCCTTCAGTTTTAACCTTAAATATTGTATGTGGATGGATACACTTTCTTGAAACATTGGGGAATTTTTGGTTTTAATTCAAACTGAAAGTCAGGATAGAATACTTCCTTGTTCCTTTCAGACCCCTCCTAAAATGTGCTGGTATATATATATATATTAAACTTTTTATCTTTAGCTAAACATAAAATTACCTAAAATTATATTCCTAGCCCCACCCTCCCCCCCCAGTTTGCCTAACTCTAGTCCAGGCAGCTTGTTGACATTTTGCTTGCAGGGATAGAAATGTTCCTTCCTCCTTCTTTTCAAGAGTTATGGCTTCTACAGCTCAAGACAAATAGAAACATAGGATTGTGAAATCCCTTAGAGGAGTAATATGACTGCAACAAATGCCAAGGAAGATGAAGAGCAAAACCAAATTCATGAACTGTGCCATTGCTACAGACGCTTTCACCTTGGTCTCAGGAAGGGATGGTAACATGCAGTTTTGTCAGGAAAACTACTACAAGTATAGTAGGCTGTAGGCCAGATCCACAGCTGGGTTCAGCATGAGTTTCATTAACTATACCAGTTTATGCAACTGGAAGAATCAGTCCATCATAGTCTCTCTCAAATAGTAGCTTAATAGCACCAGAGTGCCTTTCAGACAATTCCTGTATACTTTGTAAAGAAAGGACAGGAGGTATCAAAGCCATGACATCTGATTTATTTAATTAATTGCTCTCTTTTTGGGGTTTGTTTTCCTTTTGTTCACATGTGGTAGAGTCTCAGCAGAACCAGTTAGGGGATTAGAGGATTAGTGTTATATGGCTATATGCAGGGCTCAACAAAAGATAAGAGGAATGGAAGGGCAGAATGACCAGCAGCTGCTATCAAGGCATGCCACCAAAAGATGCTGCAGGTTTTTATTTTCCTTTACATCTGAAGAGATGACCCGTTGTCCAAGCATGGCAGCTGCAAAGGGATGCAATCATTCATTTGGCTCTAAGCTCAAATGTTCATTCTTGGCTTACTGTGTTCCTGGTCTATTCGTATGCTGAAAATAGGCATATGGCTGGGAAATGGATTTTAGTAGGAATATAACATTCCTCCAGGTATTCTACGGCTCCAAAGAAACCCAAGGAGTTTCACAGAGCAAAACCATAGGAGAGTTGCAAAGTACATTGTTCCTTCAGCAGAACATCCATGAAGCCGTGCTCAGTCTGTACATCTGTCTTCAGCTGAGGTCTAAGTCCTCTGTAATTACTAAGTACTACAAAGGTACTGTCTTATCTCACTGACACCAGAAGGTGCAATTTCAGGTTGCATGATTACAGCTCAGAAAGCAGGCCAGACTCAGCCTGCCACAAGTCAGAGGACTCATTGAGATATAAAAATGGATCTGGCAATAGATATTCAAAGAAAATATTAGGGGAAGAGCCAGAGAGAATCATATGCTCAGTATGCATGGCCTCTGTGATAGAGTGTGCATATTTCTTTCAGGTACTCTTATACACAAGCTGTAGATGCTCAGTTTTTGGCTGCATAACTACTTGGAAATGTCCCATGCTGTTTGATAAGACCCAGATGGCAACCAGATGGCTCCATGTGACTCTTTGGAAGTGCCGCTGCAGACGGGGACTAAGAAACTGAAGTAAATCTACACACATCTCCCTGTCTTTCCCATAACTTTTATGAAAAGGCAGTGGAGATAAGCATACTATATCCCCACTGTTAAATAATAGCAGATGTTGGGGGTAGAGGGGTGGGGGAGTGGGGGAGGGGAGGATGTGGTAGGGGCATGTTTCAGAGCATTTTCTCATTTCAGAAAAAACAAAACCACTCTGACCCAGAGTCTAGATTTTTCAATGATGACTTGTTTACTTACTTGATAAATCCTACATTGCCAAACAGGGGGCAGTTTTAAAAATCCATAAACATTACACTGTCTTCAGGAATACAGCAAACCCTGCTTCAGCCACTCTCTAAGAGCTCTTCCTTTGACCAGCTGAGCAGCAATCCATTTCTTAAAGGGGAAAGGCATGCTCTCACGTGCACTAACCACCAAACAGATGACATGCAGGCAAACAACATACAGTAACATTCATCTTTTGGAAATCTTGGCTGTGTCAACCAATGAGTAGCTGTGGAGATAGTTTCTGTGTAAAACCTCATTGCAACTACAGAAACGAACAGAACTAACTCTCTTGCTGTTTATTAGTAACATCTCTTCCCAAAACAGAATTACAGGAGTTCTACCATTTGCTCTGCAGTACTTTTCCAGGCACTATATTGTTTACGGTAAGAGAGGGAACTTACAGGACAGTGATGATTCACTCCATCACGGTATTTTCCAGACACGTTCAAAGGCAAGGTGATGATTCAACTGCTTCTTCCAGTCACGTATCAGGAACTTGTAGTAGAGTTTGAGCCAATTGCTTTTTTGGTTTTCATTTCACAAAAACATGGGCTGCCGATGCTCTTCTCTACGTCACCATACTGTAAACAGAACAGATAAGCCACTTGTTATACAGAAGGATGATTTAGCATAACCTGTATTACCAGACATCTTTCTCCCTCTTTCACACATTGCTGTAGTTTGCAGTCAATGAAAATATGCTGCTGTGAAGTTTCAGAGTTATAAAAGAGGCTTGGGCTATTTAACTGTTGCTAAGTCCAATATTGCTAAAATGCCATGAGAAGTCAACACATCCCAGTTTCTACTTGTGTTGAAATAAAGTTTTTACAGGAATTTCTTTTGGGAAGTTTTTCCTAAGAATTTTTTTGGCTCCAGGTGGGTTGTATCTTCTCATTCTGTTAACATTACCTAACACTGATCAGTGATTTACTCTAAACTTTCTGTTTTACCTTAGTTTAGAGCCTGTTATGCAACCATAACAAACATTTCAACATATCTGAGTTTAATGGTAAAAACTTCTTGGCATCAAACTCTATTTACTGCACAAGTCATAAACGAAATAATTTTCATCTCTATTGGCAAAAGATACATTCTGTTGGTTTGTAGTTAAACACATTAGATATTTTTTTAGGGACGATCAGGTAATGGATGTGCATCAACAGCAAAGTACACATGTTTCTATGCATGAAGGAGGTGCAAGACAGAGAGGCAAAAGAATAGAAGGGAGGCATTTGTGGTGGGGAACAAATGTAAATTCAGCCAAGTATTGCCACTCAGAATAAGAACTGAGATGTTCTTTTTTAATATCATAGCTGTCATTTTGAAGGGAGAAGCAGCCCATCACAATCAGATTCACTGCAGCTTTAAGATTTGCTAGGAGATCACCAGGATCTGGTTGAATGTTAATGTTTTTCCTGATTTGGCATTTTGAAACTGTACATTGTGTTAATGAATTTCTGTCAAAAGGTTCATTACTTAATCATTAGTCTATATTTAAGAATGCATGTTTTAATGATTTTTCCCCCCTCCTTGAATATTTGCTCTCTGGATGTATCTCACTGATGACCATTATGAATTCTAATTTTGATGTGGTTTAAACCGTTCAGTCTTAACTGAGAATGCGATAACATCAAGAATCGGGAATGTCCAATGTGGCTCTGGGAAGTCCCTTCTGAAGCGGTTCTTTTCTGTTTTCATACTGCCATCTTGAGTATAAGTATCAAAACTACACTTATTACACAGCCTTGCAGCCATGCCTTTGTTTTCCTGAATCAAGATATCACCTTGCATGCTTGCAAGTGGGTCTTAAATACTGCCAACAATATTTAAACAAAATTAAAAAAACAGTTGCACTTTATACACGGGGATGTAGCTAAGTACAGGTGAACTAGGTCACCTGTAATGATTGTTGAATACCCCCATGTCATGTTGAACAAACAGTAGCCTGTATCAGACGGTAAGATGCTTTTTCTTGCCTTGTCATATACATTGGTTAAAACAAGTATTTCCATTTTCAGCAAACCCCAGGAAGTATCTGAAGTAAAGATTCTTAGTTTGTTGTCTTTTCCAGCATGAAGATATTTTTGTAGGCACCTGAGTTCCAGGAACGTGATGAGGGTACTAGTTTGTAAGCACTGAACATTTTTTCCCCTGTATTTTCATATTCTCACATTTTACATAAGAGTCTGTTCTGCTCTTTTTTTTTGACACTGTCTTCAAGAATTAAGGATTGGTCCCACAATGCCTAGCTTCCTTTTTCAAAGTTAGCTAGTGATTTAGAGACTGTCATAACCTGATTCTCAGGAAGTTCTGAGCCACTTGCTCTCCCATCAGGCTTCCTTAAGGGTGGTCACAGGCTGTTGGCTGAGATGCTGTGGCTTAATGAATTACTGGTGATCAGCTGAACCTTGCTGCTCTTAAGGACCTCTTGAAATGTTTGATCTTGTGCTTACAAGCACTCCTTCAGGATAGCATGATAACTGGTAGGTCTTTAATAGATGTATATAAGGATAAAACCTTAGAGTTCTTATTTTTCAAAGCCCTATCTGATGATGGTATAGATGAATCAAGGTCTCCAGAGATTAACAGCTAGCAAATGTGAATAGGGGCACTATAATGCGTGGCTGCATTGCTTTAAAAGAAACGTCTTGTCATTCAAGAAACAGTATTCATAAACAGGTAGTCCCTTGCAGAAACAACCCCAAACATCCCTGTCCCCACTCAGAAAAACAAATCCAAATCTTTGCTATTCATACAAAAGGTATCCCACTGAGTTTAGTTATGAATAACACCAATTTAGCTGTAATAAGAGCAGGAAAGGTTTGTGTGCAAGGAAAAGCTGTAGTTTAAGGCTAAAAATATTAGAAGATTTAATCTGGCATGCCCCCCATTTTTTCAGTTAAATATAATGACAGCTTTTTGGACAATGATTGTAATTTTTGTGGTCATTCTGACTTTCTAATAGAAGAATGGATGAACAGACATAATTTCTTAATCAGCTTGTTTTCTTTGGTTAAATGATGCATGGAATGATCATGTGGAACTCAAATTATATTCCTACCTGCCTATTTTACTTGTGATTGTGCTTAAGACAAGCACAAAATTATAATTAGACTTTACACATGTAATCAGACAATACTCTTGAATGAGTGGATAGTGGAGGCAGATGGGGGGAATATTGTTACAGTATTCCTTATCACACAAAAGGAAAGAAGAAAAGAAAAATATTTTATTACAGATACATAGCAGAGTGCATTTAAAAAGTTTCCCAGAAGTAGCTGATAGGCATTGTCTTAAAAGTATGTGACACTAGGTGTCCAAGGATGGGTCAGACTTAGGCATATTTCATTGTACTTGAGAATCTACAACAAGATTAATGACAAGATGCACCTTGAAGTGCATCTTGTCATTAATCCCTTCTTTTCAAACTTGCTTGTCTTTCCTTCATTTAATGACTACTTTTTGTTATTGTTGTTTTCATTAAATGCCTACTTGAAAGTAAACTTGCTTTCAAAAAATGCATATATTTGGAGAAGTGGCCTCACAGCCTTATATATTAACTGAAACCTGTCATGAATTAGACAAAGAGTTGACGAACGTTTGGGAAACGAGTGTTTGCCCAATAAGTTTGCCTTTGAAGCACATTGCATCTGGAATCCATTCTTCTTTACAGTTGAGAGGTGATTTCTTTGAAATAGTAAACACTGCTACTGAGAACATGGTGTGGTCTGAAAAGCACCATGTCTCTTCTTGGCCATGCTTTGGACTGGAGACAGTAGTCAGGAAGCTGATATTTTTCACCTGGGGGAAAGTAGGAAGGTGGGAGATGAACTGATGCTGGAGAAGTGTGCACTATCATGAACCATTTTCGTTCATTCAGTCTTGCTTTTGTCCTCTAAACTGGCAAAAGAAGGAGCTTGTCCAGTGTTTAATATCATAATCATAATAGCACCAAATATAAACAAGTATCATGTGATTATGCAACTGAAAAATTGCTGCCATTAATTCCCTTAATTAACAATAACAACACCTAAAGAAACGACTTTTTATGGGACAGTTGTGTTTAACCAAAAAAATGACCCTTAAACTTGAAGAAGCTGTGTATTTAGGACTACATGGAAGAGATCTCACATTCCATTTAGATGCCTAGATGACATGAATGTTTCCAGGAACTACACTTTTCATTCCTGCTGCACGCTAAACAACTGTAAGTATCTGGTCAGCTTTTTAAAGGTTTACCTAATGTGGACCATTAAATATTCAGAACTTTTAAAAACAAGTAGAGGTTGTGATCCTCATTGCCTCCTTTCCTGTCTTTTGTTTGCTGCAGTCCTTGTCTTCTACTGACAATTACTGTTTTACTGCTTAGCTGGGATCTGTATCTGCCTTTTTCACGTGTAGATTTTTAAGTTTTAGGGGCAGGAATCATCTTTTTGTTCTGTCTTTATACAGTCCCTAACATAAAGCAGGTTATGTGTGCTTCTGCTATATACTTAATTATATCACCCCTCTTGTACAATTAGCAAAACCATTTAAAAATTCTGTTTGTCAGAAACAGGGGAAAAAAATCCTTCAGATACTGCAACAATTACATCAAGAATACTGAAGAAACTCTACTCACAATCTCATACAGACTCTATGTGGCGACTCCAGCAGTAACATGTTAAAAAAGGGCAGAACGCAAACACTGATAGTGCTCCATTACAGGCACCCACTTTAATTAAAAACAAAGCTATAATAGAGAGAATCCAAAGAAGAATGAGGTAACAGTGTTTAGAAACTCCATGTGAAGGAATCAGTATAGTTAAATCTAAGGGGAGGAAAATCTGATGGGGTATATATGATAATAATCCTCTGCTGTGTAGACCAGTTTTCAGTAGAGAAGATGACAGGAACAATAGAAAATTATTTTTTCTTGTACTGAAGTTGGCACAACTGTCTGATTGGGATGATAAAGCCCTGAAGCCTAAGAATTCTATGAAATCTCTGTGGAGTGACCCAGACAATGTATCCACATGGCTGGCATGTATTTTCACAGAATCACAGAACTGTCGGGGTTGGAAGGGACCTAGAGAGATCATCGGGTCCAGCCCCCCTGCCAAAGCAGCTCCCTAGCTCATACTGCACAGATAAGCGTCCACACAGGTCTTGAATATCTCCAGGGAAGGAGACTCCACCACCTCCCTGGGCAGCCTATTCCACTGCTCTGTCACCCTCACTGGGAAAAAGTTCTTCCGCATGTTGGTGCGGAACTTCCTGTGCTCCAACTTGCAGCCATGGCCCCTTGTTCTGTCTCCACAGACCACTGAAAAGGGGCTGGCCAATTCCCCCTGCACCCCATACTTAAGATATTTATAAACATTGATTAGGTCCCCCCTCAGTCTTCTTTTCTCCAGGCTGAACAGCCCCAGCTCTCTCAGCCTTTCCTCGTAGGATAGATGTTCCAGGCCCTTAATCATCTTCGTAGCCCTTCTCTGGACTCTCCTTATACCTGGACTTTTTATACCAGGGAGCCCAGAACTGGACACAATCCTCCAGGTGGGGCCTGACCAGGGCAGAGCAGAGGGGGAGGATCACCTCCTTGGACCTGCTGGCCACACTCCTCCTGATGCATCCCAGGATCCTATTGGCTCTCTTAGCCACCAGTGCACACTGCTGGCTCATAGCCAACCTGTCATCAACCAGGACCCCCAGGTCCTTCTCCACAGAGCTCTTCTTCAGTAGGTCAACCTCCAGCCTGTACTGATACATGCGGTTATTCCTCCCCAGGTGCAAGACTTTACACTTGATTGACCCTCCTCAGTTCAGAATCTGGCCAAAAGGTCCTTTTCTAACCTCTTACCCTTAGGTATCTGTGATGTCTGGGTGAGGACATAGTCCCAGTAAGGTTTTTACCATTTGATCTACTATTTGGCAATTTAAATTTGCATGAAATGATTAAGTTGTCCATAAATAAGGAAGTACAGCACCTTAGAGTGAAGGGAGGAGCTGCAATTCAAGAAGCAGTTTAGATATGTACATTTACGTCAGCTCTATGTCTGTTCTCGCCACGTGCTGCAGTTTCAAACCAGGGTAATAAGGTCAGATTAGTGAAACGTCAGGAGGAGTGGGAAGTCTATCCTGAAAGTGGTGGCAGCTTCCCCATCTGCTGAGAGCTGTTAAGTAACCAATCTGAGAAAGCTTCCAAGGAAACATCTAGGCTATGTAGGACCACACAAAGTCCTAGATTCCCACTGACATATGTTGACAATTAAGTGGCACAACAAAACACGGCTGCATAAATCCTTTCATAGTATCCTACCAGCGTGGAAAGAGAGGGCCTAAGAGATTTTGGAAAGGGGAGTCACATTATTACGTATTCCAATTCAGCATGCTACTGGAAATTTATCAGGCACTGATCTGAAATGTTCTGCGTTACTTTGCTCAGTACTATACACTCCAAAGAGAAAAAGAGCAGTATCACAGGAAACCAAGTAAAAATTAAAATGGAGCTACCAAAAATCACAACATTAAGCAACAGCAATGATGCATCCAAATCCTCTCCAGACCCAAAGAGCGGGAGGGTGATTCCATACAGGCCAGCAGTCAATAGGATGCCAGAGAAGAAACTTTGATAAACATGTAAATCCACAATTCTCTGCAGGAAATCATGGAGGAGTTTGTACTGAAAATGCAGATTGCCATGCTTTGAGGCTGTATTGTCTACACTTTATTTATAATGTTCTTAACTTTAATTTTTGGTGTGGGAATTTTATACAGATAATGGAGAAATGAGAAAGAACAAGAATTTAAGAAAGCATTTGTCTAATTTGGAATATGTGCAAAACACATTTAATATTTTCTGTGAAGCTAGATTAATGACAAGAGGTTCACATTTTTCCCCAACTATTCTGAGAAGTTGTCTCACTGGCATATTTGATGAAAGAGCAATGGTTGTGGGAATATATAATAGGTGAGGAGCAGTTAAACACAAGCAGTCTTCCGATGAAGTCTCATCTCATGTTGAAAAGACAATTGATTTTTATATCTTTGGAAAACTCAGCACGACCATTCCCATTTCGAACAGGATGCAGGACTTGGCATGCTACTGCCTTGTGCGTCAGAGACCACTTGATGGTGGTGTTGCGCAGCGCCCCTGGAAGAGCATCCCCCGAGAAGCTGCATCAGCTTGCTCTTTGCAGCCAGGACGATCAGTGTGAGTGCAGCCAGCCTCGGGACTCCTGCAGCTCACGGCTGGTGCTGCTCACTAATTCATGTATTGACCAACCCATGGCTAGCACACCCTCTTGGAACCAGAAATAATTTAGTCTCAGTTTGAAGTAGTTTAAACAAATCCATACCTAGCATGAGTAAAGTACATCTGCAATTGCTTCCAGCTTCCTAAAGTGAACTGAATTTCTCAGACTCCCCACAAAAGAGTTGAAGCTAAAAATCAGCTATGGGCTCATCCTGTTTCTGGTGTCTTCATGTTGTTGAAGGTTTGTCATCTCCTTCCTTTATCCTAAATTCTGTCTTTCTCTGGTGGATACTCATTTAAGTGTTGGACAGGTTGCGGTTGGGATATGGACAGCAAGCTGGGAGAAGAGCAGTGGTTCCAGTCTTAGTGCTAATGTTGGAGTGAGGTAATTCCGCTAGGCCTAAACATGCTATTGCAACTAAGGCATCTAAGATAGCCTGAGTTAACTAGTTTCAAATGAGCTTGGTGGCTTCCCCTTTATAGTGCTGGGGCACTGACATACCCTCCTCATCCTGCTGTGCCCTGGGAGATAGCTGCACTGCTGGCAGGGCTGTTTTAAGGTGGCCCTAGACATTGCGTGATCAGCTGTGCAGAGACTGTTGTGACAAGAGATGTTACTCACACAATTCCAGGCAGATGGACAATGTTTTAAATAAATACAACTGTCTGGGGCCTGTGTGTTTCAGGTATCAGGGTGCACTGGTAGCTGGTGCTCAAAAGCACACAGCACCTGAGAACTGCAGGCCCTATAAAATCTCACCAGAATTTGCTTCCTCTCTGAGTCTCCTGTGACAGCTGACAAGATCTATCACCTTTCTAAGGCACCCTCACCCTCCCATGGGTTTTTGATACTGGGTGATGAAGCAGGTGAGGAAAGATTTAAAGCGGAACACAGGTACCCAAACAGCCAGCTCTGGTGCTTTGGATGATGTCTGTTAGATGTTCTTGTGTTCTAAGCCTAGTCTGCACGTGCACAGAACACGTCTGCTGAACAGATCTCCATCTCCTCCTGGTGGATCTAATGTGAGATCTTCTGTGCTGCTGCTATCTTTGTGCTGAGTGTAACTTCACCATTGGTTTAAGCCAGCCTAGCTGCAAATCGCTGCTGAAACGAGAAGTTCTACCCTTGTTCTTTGCTGTGCACTTGAATGCAAGCTGACAAGCAAAATGGGACTCATTAACTGCGTGTGTAGCTGAACTGTACTTCAGTAGTTTGATAAAAAAGACTCTTTGAGAGTCTGTTCTGGTGCACGCAGAAACCTTTATCATATTCTCTCAAAGGACTTTTCTATTCATTTCTTTTTCAGCCAAGATGGACAGAGAAGTCAGAGCACATCTCAAGTTACAGTGTTTTGGAGCATGGAAACGTTTCAGCAGATGTCTTTCTAGATGAAACTGTCATGAGAATCTATTAAAAGCAGGGCATTTGGCCATCATTCTCATACTGTGGTCCCATGATTAACATTAACTGCTAGCATAACAGCACTCACGTAGGCCAAAATATTTTAACCATACCCAATAACCTAATATGCTTATAACTTAACTGAACCATCTTATAAAATATACACTTTCACTCCCTGTCTTAAGTTGAAGGAATGTGGTGAGAGGTTATGGGAAACCTTATGCAACAAGAAGAGCATTAGTCTTTACAGCAAAGCTGAAATAATTTAAATAACAAAATAAATATTAATTTTAACAAATTATTTAAATTAACAAACTGTTAAAGAAATACTATTAATATAATAGTATATTGGTAAAAATACTATTTAGAATCAAAAGAAGTACCAAGTTCTTTGCAACACATACATAGAAGTCTGCTCACCACCAATATATTGGTGTTGCAGTTGTAACAAGGAGGAGCATTACATGCCTTTACAATGACTGGACAGAAGCTGCACCCAAAGGCATTTGAGTGTTGAGTTTACAAGGACTCTGGATTAGCTCATTGGCCAGTGCTATCTAAAGGCAGATAGATCTCAAGGTAGTTTGACCTGTAAGCACAATTAGTAATGAAACAGGAAAGCAATTATCTAATTAGGGAATTTAGTCACCATCCCCATCCAATGTCTATTGGATTGAACTATAAAAATCAGTTTCAATGTCTGTGAAGCTGTTTTTAGCATTCAGCTGGGAAGATGAATGAATTGCAAGGTAAATTATGAAACTGATGTTTATGGCTTCAGAGTAGAGCAGTAGAGCCTTTGACCTATCATATCTGAATTGTCTGCTACACTGATTTGTGCCAATCATATTGATCATTATGAAAATTAAATTAAGTGGCTGTCCCCATATGGACCTCTGTATATTCCAAATGAATAAAGTCCCAAAATAAAAATATTTTTTCCAGATTAATTAGTAAATTAATAATTTTTAAAAGGAAGTATTCAAATTTTATCAACTTCTCACCAGTACTATGTAAAAGACTATCAGAAATAAAGCTTATTGGTTTACTTCACCAATTGTTCAGTTGCCAGCAGGTTCCCCCTAACCAGAGCTGAGACCTGAGCAGGTCTGACTACCCTCTTCTACATTTAATAGTTAATTGATAGTGAGGCCAAGACTAAGGTTGCCAGACTAAAGCTTAATCCAGATAAAACTGAGATAATGTGAGATTGTGAAAAGCCACTGGAAAAATCTGAAAAGAATTTTTATGTTAATATGCAACTGCAATAGGTTATTAGGGTTTGCAGCCTGGGAATATTGTTGGATGCTGGGCTGTTGTTAGATGGCCTCATGGTAAAAGTCCATCTGAAGGCCCCTTTCTAACTTTGTGAGTACTTTTGGAGAAAATTATGTTACATAATATGTTATAATATTACAAAATATAAATATGTTATAAAATCTAAGAAATACTGTAGGCTGTTTGGTCAGAAAGTCTGTTATTTAGTAAACTGGATCCTTTGTTTGAGGGAGCATTTACATTGCCTTAAACGTTTTCCCATACCAAAAGCTGCAGTTGTGAGGTAGAGCTAGCACCAGATTTGTTTGCAGGTCAGACTTTTAACCTCTTTCTGCCCCAGCCAAGCACAGAGTTTATACGCCCCATCGGTTTTAATCTGCAATTCCTACAGTCGCGTGCGTTGTATAGTAGGCCTGTATTGTAAAACACAACTCTTGCGAATGGGATGGTGTACACTCTCAATCTTAAACTGCAGCGGGTTAAATTTTCACACATTGTCAAAAGAAGCCACCACAATGGAAATAAATTCCCAGTGACACCCTATATAGCTGCCAGGGCCTTTGCCGCTATAAGCACAAATAGAACTTCCACAGTAGATCCTTTAATTTACTGGAGTCCAATATCTAATTCTAGCAGCAGCCATTAGGAGATATTTCAAGGCATTACGAAGCCCTTAGTCTGTGTGAATTACTGCAGAGAAAGAAAGTAAACTTTCAGCCCAAATTCTTTTAGAGACCTTCCCTCAGAGAATGTTTTATTGTCCACAAGGCAGTCAGGGAACCACGCAATCAAACTAAAAACCACAGAGCAACCAGGGAGGCAGAAAGGGAACACACCCTTTCTAACCCCGCTTCCCCTTTCTTTTATAAGCCAACCCCAAACTGGTAGGACACACCAGCTGGAGCCTGTTAACCCCCTACTAATTGAATTCTGTTGTCCACTGTGCCGTCCAAGGAGGAAGTTTCTTTTTAATATTTAAGGGGTTTTTTTAAGTCATCAAGTTTTTCAGCTTTTCTATTATTCTGTTATTTGATTATGATAGAAATCACTTCTTAGTCTAAAGCTAATGAGCATAGAATGCTCATTTCCCATGATTTACTTACTTTCTGTTCACATCACTAAACTTCTCTTTTTTTTTCAGGCTTGACTTCTTCCCACCTGGCCTCCTGTCTACCTTTCCTACAAACCCCTCTCTTATCAGGGCTTTGGAATGAAGACAGAAAATAAGTAATTAATAATAAAAATCCACATATCAGTTATACAAGTGCTGAGTTTTACATCCACTTGTGAGGAAAGGGTTATTTTTCCTAAAAAGATTTATATCTGTACAGAAATATTTGCAACAGCAACTACATTGGTTGTATACTTCAAAATAAAGACTTTGGATTTAAAAAAAAATAAATAGAAAAGGCAAAGCATTCTCATTTTATTTTCCTAGTTTCTATTAATTATCTAGTTATATAAATATACCTAAAAGTAAGTATATAGATACAGAGACAGGAATGCCTCTATCCATATTTTATGAAGTTTATCAGGTTAGCTTTATTGCAATAAAATAGACTGAAATTATCCTTATGAAAATAAGATGTATAGATATTGCCTAATAATTACAATAAATGTGGTTTAGTATCACAATAATCAAATACATAAACCACAGCCATGAAGGTGATGTAATAAGTAAAGGTTTCTTTCGTGTATCATGTCTTTCCCTACCATCACCCTCAGTTGAGCCTCTGACTAGGCTCCTCAGCAGATTTATCCAGCTCTCTTTTGCTTTCTGCTATATTGGATTTTTCTCCCTTGCCCTGATCTCAGGCCGAAAAGCCATCTCAGGAAAATGGTATGTTTTGCCCCAGGTTAGAGCTGCAATTCTCATCTGCAGAAACAGAAATCTCTGCAAATTACAGTGCTAGGAAACTTGCGTCATTATCAGTACTGCCAGTTCATGTCCCCCAAATGTACAACTTGCTGGTGGCTGTTTTCTCCAGCTACTGACTGGAGATTGCCTGTGCTGGACACCTACCAGGGGTGAGAAGGAGCATGTAACACATTTACTATTGCTTTGACTTTGCTGTTGGGTTTAAACTCAGCCAAGAACCAGCTATTTACACTACCTGCAATGTTTTACTGATTAAATAAAGCTACTTTAAATGTGCTGGCAAGCTGTGGTGAGCTAATCAACCAAATGACATCGTGATGTTTGCAACCGTTTCTTCAATCAGCAGTTGGCCACCTGCTTTTAGGTGGCTGGCTTCTTAGCAGCATGAACAGCAGTCTCACCTAACTTTTAAATCACCTTGTGGCAACCATTTCCTTGGTTCCTCCCATCTCTGATACTCTTTACCTGGGGTGTGCACAGCTCCTTACAGCTCCTGTGCTGTGGGCTGTGCAGGGAGACTGAAGCTGTCCCCCCGACAAAATGGCTGCTGCTCTGAGGTGAAGCAGTGTCCCCCAGTGAGAACATCACTTTGTAGTGCAGTGGGGTGGGTTCCATGCAGGACAGAAGCAGTGGCAGCTAGCATTGCTCACAGCAGTCTCTGGACCAGAGTAAGGAGGCATGGAGAGGAATGGGCAGACCTCTGACTTCAGCTTCCTCCAGAGGAATTGGGACATGGCTCCTGCCATTTTGTGTAGAGGAGGATGTCTGTGACAGAGGCCTTTCGGTTGGGTGAGAAATGGAACCAGATCTTGAGAGCTGCAACACATCCCCTCATAGTATCAGCCTCTGTGAGAACTGTAGTTTGTTATTGCCCCATAAATGCTTTACCAGGGAGTTGGCTTAATAAGAAGTAAATAACAGTAGTGGTAAGACAAGTTTTCCTTCTCTGAAGACCTTTATTCAGGAAACTGTAATTTCTTTGATAAGAACCTTCTCAGAGCAGCTTTACTTTTGTTACAATATATTGGTTTATTGTAATGTACCTGAGGTGAGACTATACTTGGAGTCAGCTTGAAAAATCAAAGCCCAAGTATACATTGTGACCCAGCTGCTAAAGGGGGAATTCAGCTCTCACTATGTACCCAGGGGGTGGAGTAGTGCTGCACCCCCTTTCCACAGGCTGGTAGAGGTGATCCTTTAGCCCTTCTTTTAAAACAAAAAAATCATAGATTTCAAAAAATGTTTAGAGTTGGTTTCATTTTATTACCAAATGAAAAAAAAAATCAAATGTTCCCACAAGGAAGGTCTACTGCAGATTTAGTGAGAAAGTAGAGGCAGGTCAACTGCAGGTGCTTCTGGAAATCCTGTAGTAAGTATTTTGGTACCTGTTGTTTGTTCTTGTACCTCACTGTTAATGTGATACTCACACAGGGCTGCTGTTTCTGTAACAAAAGCAGGCAGTAATGGGAGCACCTGAACTACATTGGTGCTTGAGTAAGGCATGGGGTATCATTTCTATGTGCCTGAGATCTGTCAGCCAGAATTGGGGTTGGGGGAAGATGTGGTATCCACTGCTCCATACTGACAGCTTGGAGAAGCAGGATTTTCTTAGCATGTTTGCAACAGCTGGATGTTTTTGCTGAAATTACCTTGGCATATAGAAAAAAAGTGCAAATTGGATATGAATAGTTGTCATATGTGCCCATAGCAGACATGCCAGACCTTCTGGGTATGTACTTGATCTCTGTCTGCCCAGGTTGTCTCAGCTCCATGAACATGGAGACTGACTGGATTAGCTCATTGCTGATTTAGGTGTCAGGAAGGAATTCTGCATCCACTTCTCAGCAGATGTGGATGAGATTTTTTTATGCTATACGGAGACTGACTGGGCTCTCCAGATCTTCTGGGTAGGCACAAACCAGCATCTAACTAGTGTTATGGACTACCTAGTCTTATGGGCTATTATTTGCTGTTATATATTTCACTCTGCCTGAATAAATAGCTTCCTCTGTGAGGCTTTCATAGGCTGGACATTTACTGGTGGCAAAGGTCTGGAAACCAAAACACTATTTGTTGGTTTATTAGGTTCTTGCAAGTTGGAGGCAAGGAGGGATGAGGGACATAGAGGAGTTAATTTCTTTCTTATTTGATTGTGGGAGCACAAATAACATACCACAGAGACTCCCACAGCCCTAGATAAAGACTGGGGAGTGGGAAATGAGGTTTTGCATTACAATGGCCCTGTCTTGCAATACTTTGTCATGTATGACTGAGCATATGCTTTCTCAGATTTATTGAGCCCCATGACATGTACCTGCTACTGCTGTCTGAAACAAAATTTCACCTGTGGTCATCAACAGGGTGAGATGGCAGATGAGTGGCCCTGTGTTGCCTCTTTGGTAGTGTTCTGTGGTCCACAGGAGATTCCTGGGAAAAAAATTATAAGAATGAATGATTCAGGATCAGTCTGGGACATTATGCTTCCTTTCACTTGACACAGAAGACCAGTTGTACCGAGAGGTTCAACCCAACGGTGATGACTGCAGTACAGCAGAGAAGATACCAAATCCAGGAAAAAGCTGAATAGCTTTCTACTGGTTTAGTTGCTGTTATTAGCTATAGAGCCAGAAAAGATCCTGTGCTGCCCCACAGGAGACTCAAATAATGTCACTTTACATTGTTCTGAGAGCATTCAAGGAAGGGGTTAGTGTTACAGAGTAAATATATTGAAATTCAGATCAAAACTTGAATTCTGCGATCTACCCCATGTAAGCAAGTCCTCGGATTGTTATACATAAAGTTCAAAGAATAGGTCATCAAAAGTGAAAACAATAAATAGTGTTTGTCCAGATCCTCTCACCTACATAAATCATAAGTAAATACAAATACCCTGGTCTGTAATGTCAGCTACAAAATGCCAAAACCAAACAGAAGAGCACAAAGGGAAAACAAAGAATGCTGCCTTTTAAAATACTGCCTTTTTAAAAGTTCAGTCAACGGGAAGGGCACACAAGCTTTTCACAAGTCTTGGTAAACAAAGATGAAAATGAGGTAGGTAAACTCCCTGCACTCTATTACTGGTCCAGATTGGGGGAGAAAAGGAAATGATGTCACATGAGCAGAGTGGTGGCAAGTCTCCCTTGCTTCTAGGGATAGGGAGGCGTATCTCTTAAGAGTGACTACATAAATTATCTGAGCTGCTTAGTTCAGCACCAGTTCTGGTAATCTACTAGTACTTAGTAAATAGGGTTTCTTTCTAGTAAATAGTTCTTATTAGTTCATACTAGTAAACAGTGTTTCCTTCTTCTAAACAAAACTTCTCAGCTACTCTTCCATCCACATAAAACTGGGTCTACTTTAAATTTTTGGGTTGATCTAGAATACCTTGGAATATAGAATAACCAGCTATTAAATGTGTGTACATGTGCCTGAAATCAGATAATGCTGCAGAAACTTTGCAACTATGATCACTTCTTTGGGCTAAAGGAGTCAAAACACATCTTTACCTTCACAGAGAAGGGTTGAGTCAGAGAATAAGGCTGTAACTTGGCATGTGCAAGTTATAACCTTAATTGAGAGCCTCCTGCTCTACCAGGCTGTGGATTTTGTGCAAATCTGCTTCCAAATTTGTCATCATCTTCATGGGAGGATTAAGTGATGGGCTAATAGTGGGGTGGGGACTATGATCAGCATAGGGAAAGGACAATCCTTTTCTCTGCTCTGTTACAATGCAAGAGTGCAGCTGTAATCTCTACCTTGGCTCTGCTGTATTTCTTCATATTTTTCTACTCAGCTCATGCAGTGATTTTTTTTTTCCTCACTCTGCTAAAACACTGTGAATTATGTGCTCACCCTCCTTTTGCCTTATCAATTCACCTTGTGAATTCCAGGATATATTTCCAGGAGATCCACATATGGTGTCTTCCCACTCCTCGGTTGACTGAATACATCATTCGTCTCAGGCCATTTTAACATAGCAATTGTTGTCTTTAGACAATTTCCACAACACTGAGTCAGAAGCATCTCCTGGAAATCTTCTCTGTAATATAATAAACATATAAATGGGAAAATAAAAAAATTAAATTGGGAAGTGAAAAGTGAACATTCAGTGATAAAAATGTGCTGGTTTATAAGATTACGGATTTCATACATACTAAAGTATTTCTTTGTGAAATTGAAAGACACTGCCAACCCTTATTTCTCTGCAACAGGACTGTCTGACAAAAGCCTTCCTATGGCTTCATTTCTGATTGTTAATACTGAAGGAAAACTATAGAAGACTACTGCAAATCTACAATGGGAACACAGTCAAAGAAAGCGGTGTAATTGGCCATTTCACAGACATGGGGATCTCACCAATGACAGACTTATGAAGGGCCGGTCTAAGGAAATAATAGCACTTAGAACCCTTGGAATCTATTGTTCTCATACTTTCAACAGCAAATGAAAGATAAAAAGGGCACCTCTAGGACAGATATCAGGTGTCTCAAGATCAGATTGAGTTTAACACTCTGAAGTCTTCGGATCGTATGAAGCGACTATGGAAACAGATTGGTCTGAACCTCTTCTACTGTATGCCAGTTAAATTTCATTGATTTTGATGAAGTTATTCCAGATTTGCACTAATATAAGGTTAGAATGTGGCCTATCGCTTCTTAGCCTACAGCTGTCTGGAAAGTAGCCAGTCTTATAAAACCTCCCTGGCTACAACTGCATCTTTTCTTTTTGTTTTCTTCTTCAATATTCTGATATGCAATCTGAAAGTACAGCGATTTAGTTTGGGAAGAACTGACTAGAAGTGTCTGTATCTCATACAAATGAGAGAGAATCAGGTGGAAACTTGAAACTGCTGACATCAGTAAAGTGTTGGTTACCTTCAACCTGTCCTAAGCATGTACAATAGAAATAATTCCATTGAAGGAGAAAAATGCCCCTCCTTAGGAGACGCACCAGTGTGCTGGTAAAGGCTGGCCAGAACTGGAGGTTAGCATAGCCACATTGAATGTTACAGTGTGAGGCTTTTAGAAACTGTCTGAGATAATGGACTCTCATCTCTTCCTGCAGTGCTGTGGTGGCTGCAAACTTCTGTTAGTGGGTTCCCTGCTGCAGTCACCTCGGCCTCCTTGGTCTGTCCCAGAGGGTTGCATTTATGCTGTGGTAAGGTGCCTATGCAATAAACCTGGAAAAAATAATTTGTTTCATAGCAGTACCCAAGGTTCCCTCTTCTCATCTTCCTTCCATCAGTAGCCAAGGTCAAATTGGTGCCATTAACAGAGCAGGAGGAAGCGTGCAGCCACTCGGGAAGTATTCATTGCTTATTTTCCTTTAGGGAAACAGCAGTGGACTGGATGGAAATACCTCATCTGCTGGATTTTAATTGGGAGCCGTTAGCTGAATGTCACTACCTTTATAAGGCATAGTAGTGTGTGGTGGCTTCACCCTGGCTGAAGGCCAGCTGCCCACCAAAGCTACTGTATCACTTCCCTTTTCAGCTGGACAAGGGTGAGAAAATATAATGGAAGGCTCACAAATCAAGATAAGGAAGGGAGAGTTCATTCAGCAATTGCTGTCTTGGGCAAAACAGACTCGTCAAGGAATAAAATTAATCTAATTTATTACCCAGTCAAAACAGAGTAGGATAATGTCACGTACCCATTCCCCCCAAAAAACCTTGCCATGAAAATCCAAAACATAGTGTTGGGCAATTAATGCATGAGTACAACTCAGTAGAATTTTTTTTTCCATTTTTAGAAATATGTCTGGGCATGATGCTAGTGATATTATCTTGTTTTTTATTAAATAGTTTAATAGAACATTGAATCTGAGACATTGATGTCAACTCTGTCTAAGAGTTTTAAGTTCAGTTCCTTCTTTCTGAGATCTGAACCTGATGTAAAAAAAAATTTCACAGTTCTATATATCCAAAATAGCAGGGTAATGAAGTAAAATAGATTGGATGAGACAAAGGGGAATATGCTCACTATCCCTTCGATTAAAGAATTCCACTTTAAAGACATTGGCTGGGGAGAGAACATGACTCCATGGTTCACTGCTAAGATTGGTTCTCAAAGGAATCAACCAACATGTGGTTTGTATTACATATTCTTGGGAGGAGATCTGCTGTAGGACAGATGAGTGGTTTGGATACCAGGCTATAAAGTGTTATTTCTTTCTAGTCTTTTCCTTCCCTATATTAATTATTCCCTGTTTAGTGGGATATTCAGCTTGTGCAAGAGGCTCAGAGTGCCCCCTGTAGAATAATCCGTGCTGCAATTTGTCTTTGCCTGGGGACAATGATGCAGGTTCAAATCCCTCAGCTGTGCAGAGTGCTCCAAAAATTGATGGAACGATTTAGTAGGGGGAGCAAGGCAACAACACTGCCTTTTCTGGCTGTACTGTGTGCAGACTGTAATCTAGTATGTGTAGGTACAGAATGCCTGTGTCATCAGGCTTCCATGAGAACTGGCGGGGATCCTGTGCTCATGGATCCTGAGGGGTTTGCCCTCATGTTGACTTCCATGTTATGTGGTGAATCTGGGAAAGTTTACATGCTGATTCGGATTATGGGACTTCACTGTTGAGAATTAAGTATCTGTAAGTGGTGGGGCATTTCCAGGATTAGACAAGAGCACCGAGCATGTGTTTGAAGATCTTTATGTTTAAATTAGCTTTTTTTACAGAAAGTTTGGCATCTAAAAGTGTCTTTGGATCTAGCTGTGAGCACCTGACGGTACAAAGCTTTCTGAAACAACCTAATGGGTTTTAATGAGATTTAACATGTGTGTTTGTAGGATTAAGGCCTCATCCTATCCAGTATCACATTTTTATATTTTTCTTTTGGCTGAAACTACATTTTAGTACAGAAAGTGTTGCAATACTGTCATAAATCATGTGCCTTACGGTGAAGAGAGGTCTAAGACAAATATTGATTGAACTTTCCTTATTTTTTTGTGACAAAGCAACAGTCATTAAAGTTCTGGTATTTATTTTTTATGGAATATATGGAATGATGTATAAATACTTAAAACGGACAGATTTTTAAAGCCTCAACCTGTGCTTCTAATTGAATACATACTCTTTCACAGTGTAGCTGCATGTTTTATTTAAAAAAAAAAAAGTGCCTTCTTGAAATACATAAACTAAGTTAGCATTAATCTTTCTTGTCCCAAGATCACAAATAAGAATAATGGTTTTCATAATTGCCAGCGGTAAAACAAAGTTTGTACACCAGTGCATTGATAGTTTACACAAATAGACATTTATTTTGTAGGTTTCCAAGGCCTTTTTTTTTTTTCCTCTGGGGGAGCTATTTATGTCTCCACAGGAACACTTTCTTGCTATACCACATTTGTTACTAGCACCACACAAACATTTATTACAGAAAATATAAGAAGTAAGTAACTACAACTGCTATATTAAAATGGTGCCATTCAAAAATCCAAACCCCACTGGGACTGGCTAACAAAAGCAGTCACCCAGTTTCATCCTCCAGCAAATGACTTTAATATCAGTTGCAGCTGCTCGGCTTTTCAGCATGTCTCTGTCTCGGCCTGATGTGTCCTTTAAGAGGCAAGGGCACATATAGCTGCACGTGTTCAGTTGCTCTACCTTTGTGCTGCAGTCCTTTACCCTGTAAAATGTCCTTCCCGGTACACAAAAGCAGCTGCTGAAGAAACCGCTTCAGACCGAGGGTGAGAGAACTGATGGCAGCACCACTGAGCAAACTCCAGTAGAAACGGAGAGCGCCAGACGGTGCAGAGACACCCCAGGAGCTTCTGTGAGAAACAAAAATATCAGCAGTATTACCTGTCATCAGAATCCCAGGTGAGATTGAAAAGCCACTAGAGACTTTCTGGCTGTAGATCTACGGACCTGCGTTACGCTTGACTCGAAAGGGTTCACCTTAAGACTATGGGATAGAGTATTTTACAGGCATGATACCAGCAGCTTTTTCTTTTCCCTTTGCCTCACCAGTGGTGGTGATGATGATTTTTTTTTTTTGCAGTAGCAACAAATTAATTTGAGGGGGGTTTTATCTTTGCCTTTTGAAAGTTTAATTGCTCATTGTTAAGTTAATTAATTAAAAATTCCAATGCACACAGACTTCAGAAATGTCTATAGCTGGCTAAGTTATCCTTGCAATACATCAGTGCCTCCTGAATGTGGTGGCAGAAAGCCAAACGGGAAAAAACCTGATGCTTGCTACTTAATTTACAGACTTATATTTAAATATATTTTATTCTAATTATTTGTAGTGAGAGATTTACCCTGGAAGAGCCCCAAAAGCTTCATGTGAAACATGCACAGTTATTTCTGTTAGTGCTCAGGCTTTATTTCAGGCAGGGTTTGGGGTTTTTTTTTTTGCATTGCTCTAGCCATGCAGCGATCTGTAAAGGGAACCTACTCTGATACAGTTTGAAAAGTGGATTTTGTACTTGGCTCTCCCTTTGATCGAATTAATCTGGGCTTTTTTGTAGTTCTAAATGAGGCCTATGGGCTGACAATGTAGCTGTTTAAAGGGGATTTTAGGGGATAATAGCCAATGCAAATAGTGCCATGAGAATGGCAACTTGCTTTTGCACTTTCAATCACATAATAACAGCAAAGAAAGCTTTTAAAATGAATTGAAATTTTGTGGCATGCCATCTGGGATTATTTGGGGAAACAGTTCTGAATACTATGGTTGTGTAAAAGAATGGTACTATGGGGCACTCTTAAGCTGACATGTTTCAGATGGCACCCTTATGCTAACTGCTGCAAAGTTGGCTAGCATTTTTTTATTATTTTCTTTCTCCTGGATTATCTGCAAAAAATTCTCTTTGCTGGTATTTGGGCCTGAAAAACTTTTCTATTGTTAAAGAATTCAATTCAAACCCCTTGCAGCTGCTGATCCCTTTATTGTTCCAAACGTTATGTATAAGCGTCTCCGATGAATGTAGCCAAGCCTTTTAGTGCCTTAATAGGTGTCTGTATAAAGGTCATTTATTCTGCAGTACTTGTTTTAACAAAAGTTTATACACAAACAACAACTACAGCTAAAACATTCACATTAATCAACGCTCCTCACAGTGTAAAATGCAGAGAGATAAAGCCTAGCTGGAGAAAGTATGTCCAAACATGAGAGCTCTTTCTGCGTTTAACTGAGAAGCAGCACATATTGCAGACTTCATCGAAAGCTGCATGAAAAATCATTTCAAAGTTGTTCTGAGCAAGGATTGATGATTCCAGACTTTTCAGGACAAGCAGAGTTTTGATGAGGTCACTGAAAGGTTTAATACACAGGGATCAGTGGAAATGTGGAAAAATATGTATCTGAGTTCCCCTTTCCAATTAGTTTTGGAACTGAGCTTTAGGCTAGCCAGCACCTTGACATTTCAGTTGACATAGCTGCCTTCTTTTCTTTTCCTTTTCCTTTTGTCTTAGCTCCAACTGGCTGCCCTTATAAACACTCCTTGAGGAATTAGGGTGCGTATCAGATATCTTAGATGAGAAGAACTGAGCACATTTCTCTGGCACGCAAGATTTTTCTTTTTATAGAAATATTAAAATGCCATCTGTAAGCTTTAGGAATATAGGTCATGTCCATGGAGAATTTAAATTTGAGGTTATGACAGATGTTGGGTGGTGAATTAAAAAAATTGTCTCCAAGTCTGTAAATCTAACTTGGTGCCATTGACTTCCCTGGAGTTTGTTCTGCTGACACACATGTAACGAGACCAGATTCTGACTATATAAGTTCTCGGTGAGCTCAGCAGAATCCTTCAGCGATTTGAGGGATGAAGCTTGTCAGGAAAATAATGTGTGAGCTACGTTGGGGACACCTGAGGACCAGGGCCAAAGAAGCCCAACTACTTGATCTCTGATAGAATAAAATGTAGAGCAAGCTGTGCTTCCTTGTCTGCTACTCAGTATTTTTTATCATTCTTGACAATAATAGATTGTGCCTGATCTCTAAATGTTGTGTGATTTTTGAATATGTAACAAGGAAGCTATTACTACTGCTGCACTACTCCCATTACTACAGCATTACTCCCCAGACCTCTGTCGAGCTGCATCCATGGATTGCCATTGCTCTCTACAAAAAGCTTGAGAATCAATTGTTGCAGCAGAGGTCTGAGGAAAATTGCTATGTATTCCACTGTGCTACCATTTGATCCACAGCTATGGGCTCTGCCAGGCAGGTGAGGACATTGTTCTGCTGAGGACTGCAACGCAAATACCTTGCCTCTCCAGTCTCAGATTCTTAGTGGGCACAGCTTGGTTGCTCTGAAATGTTACCTGTGAGACAGAGGCAGGCTGCCTGCGGCTGCCTCATGCAGGGCTTCACAGACTACAGTCACTTCCACTGCAGCCACAGGCAAATAGGTGGAAAGTGCAGCGGTGTGAAAGTTGATGTACTGTGGTGCCTCACAGCTGACCCTGTTAATCTCATTGGCAAGCCACACGCTGCTCTAGCTGCAGCTTCCAGGTGGTCTTCAAAACTAGCCACATGTATAATGGGTTGTAATAATGCCATTCGGCAGCAGCGTGGGCACAGCTATCTGTGGCTAGGTCCTCATCCAAGGGAAATGACTGCAATTTTGCCAGAGAGGATAAGGTGCCAGTACACTCGACTAGTGAGACGACTGGTCAAAATGCCACATCAGAAAACACAAGTCCTTGTTTTGACAAGTAAATACTACTGCTATAAATATTCTAATTATTTAATAGCACCAGTATAGTGATTCTATGGGAGAGGTACACAGTAGCCATGGTGTGGCGCTGCAGAACGCTCTAGGAGAATAGCAGGAGGGCTTGGGGAATACCGTTACCAGCAGTGGGGGAAAAAGGTTTCCTCCTTCTGGTAAATCTAACCTTACTGAGGCTAAGAAAACATAGGGGACTAATAAAACCCCAACCCAACAGAGCATGATGCCAATCAGGGAGGCATGTTTCCTTACCAGAAACGGAATTTCTCAGCTTCTGCTGAACTCATACCACCTTGAAATGTGTGATCCAGTAAGGCAACATCCATCACAGAAGCAAGATACCACTAATGAGTTACTTGGTGGTATTTCACTGCACCTGGCACCACGTTCATGAAGACATTCTAGGCAGGGTTGTTTTGCCCTAGAACAGGAAGTATGGCTGTGGGTTTTATAGGAAAAGGGCTGTTATGGCAGTTTGTGCCACATCACCTGACTTTGATCTGTGCCAAACTGTGAATATAGATACAGAAACTCAAAGCAAAGGAAAAACTTCTCAAGATGTACATAAAAGATGAAATCACGGGATATTTAGGGTCTCCATAAAGAATTTACAGCTGTTACTTAACTTAGGCTCTATCTAGTTTAAAACTAGAAGAGGGCTTTTGACAACATCTGTGTGTATCATGCCAAGGAAAGCCATTCACAGAGAAGAGACATGCACACCACCAAGAAGCAGGAATCCTTCCTGCATCTGGCTACAGTGCAGCAGGAGAGGGGTGAAGGGAACTGCTACTGCTTCACAAAGCAGCTGAAGCTTCTACTGCTGGCACTGTGGGAGCAGTAGCTGTGCCTGAAAACAAATGGATCCACTAGCAAAGGTCCACCAGCATGTCTGGACCCTGAAAACCTTACCCTCCCCCCTGGCCCTCCCTGTTGTCTCCCCTGGCTCATGTTATAAAACCATTTCAATTCTAATGGAAAGGACTGATCCTCCTATCAGTAGTATGTCTCATGTAGGAGATCAGGAGCTACCCTCACACCAGTGGTGCTGTTTTGTTGTAAAAAGAGACTGTGCTTTGTCTGTTTTTGTTTGAATTTAGTCCTTTTCAATTCATTAAGACTAATATAATAATAGCGAAGCTGAAATCTGTTAATTGAAATCTGACCCTGGTGTTTTAGGTTGACATATCATGCCATTTTCAAAGTATTATTCATCTGTCTCAAGTCAGGTAATTGCCTGATCAACACTGCCAACTAGATTCATTGCTTTGGATAGCTTAGTTTATATAAGAGCACTCACTAAATATCTCTGTGCCTCCTTTGATTTTTCTGAAACAGGTAAAATGTTCGTAGGCCCATACCAGGCCCGGCTTCATAACATGACTTGTCAGTCAGATCTCTAAAGTGGCTTTTACAATGCTTCTGCAGGCAAGCCTTTACCTGGGCTAAATGGTTAGTATCCTTTCACCTTGGTCCTCAGATTGCAAACCTGATCTCATCAATCTCAAAGCATCACTTTTCAGTGTGTGTTTTCCTGTGTTTTCTGTAAACCCATTGCATCAATTTCGACAGTATCTGCAATGCCCAAGTACGTACAGAGTAGGAGCTTGCCTCAAATTAATTTTTAATATTGCATGAAGCAAAAGGTGTAAGTGCAAAATGCATCTCTCTCATCCCTGAGCAACACTGACACACCTTGAACTTGCTTCATCACTAAAGCACCTGTAAGTGGCTTTATGGCAACAAGAACAAAACGTTGACATTTAATATCATACTCTGCAATAATGATTCTGACTTAAAGGCTGGAGTGATCTTTAGCAAGAAGCTGACATGGATCATGAAGAAGACTGATCATCTGATCAGAAGTTTAGAATAAGTAAGGCTAATGACACTGCTAAATGCTCAGCAACACAAATTTATTGATTGGTGGCAGGCAACTTCTTAATTTGCCAAAGGATATGTTTTTAACAAAGTTGCAGTCCTGTGTATCGACTCACCCAATATTACTAATCTTTGAGAACACTGTATTCTTCCTGATGCAGCAAAGCTAGTAATTATAATATATAAAAATAGCTAAATACCTAGGATATATATAATTATTTTGTCACTCACAAGTCAATTATTTTAGTTCAGTGTGAACTCTGCATTTTGTCCTTAATACAGCACTTGCATAATTCTTTTATTTAAAAAAACCCCAACAACCCCAAGCCCCGTGGCAGTAAAATGGAGTGAGAACTGTTATGCAAAAGACTAACATTGAGTTATTTGCAGTGTATGGAGGGAGTGGGCAGGCTGTGCAGGACCTGCAAAAGTGTTAGGATTTAATATTTTCGCTGGTTTAATCTCTAGATTCCCTGGATAGATGTGTAGAGAAAGTATGATTGTAGCAGTTTCATAAACACATAGTAATACATTGTTCCTGCACTGATGAGTATGAAAATCTGCTAACATTGCTCAGGGTATTTGAGTGTGTTTTCTCAGCAAACAGTCCACAGGTACTCTCCATGGGAGATGTTACAACTTGGGTAGAAGTTTTTGTTCTTTTTTTCCCCTTTTTCTATTCCCCAGTTCCATTTGAAATGTTTATTTTGCTGTAAATAAAAGTGGCATAAGAGCAGTTCCTTAGGTGAAGACATCTAGGACAGACTCTTAGATCTCAGCATGGAATTGCCACAGGCCAGTTTGGAGAGACCATAGGCTGCTGTTAACCTTTTGTTGGTGTGTGGCAGAAAGAAAGTTAACCTCAAAAAAGAGGCAAATCTGAAACAAATACAGTGAGACTTTTCCTGTCTCCATCCTCAGCCCCTTATCAGTGCAAGAGTTATATGAGGGCCTTACACTCAGTCTTGCATGGGGGTGAATAGGATCTCAGGGTAAGTGAGATGGTAGGGTCTGTCTGTGCCACGGGCACACTAAGGAGCGAAATACCCTCTTAGAACCTGCTCTGACTTGTCATTGCAACCCTTGTGGCAGATCTGGAGGGCACAACGGGGCTGTAGAGTCCTCTTTACCTCCTGACATTTCATGCTACACTTTTCCATGATATGATGTGGCTGAAACCCCCCGCACACGCTTTGGTGTAGGAAAGCCACATTCCTTTGTGATTTAGCCCATGCTGGATCCTTATAAACTAGAGTATATTCACTGGAAAACCAGTAAAAAAAAAAAGTGGTTACATCATTTCTCTTTTACCATTCTGTAACAAAGTTCAGTCTTTTTATTGTCTGGTATCATCATCCAGAACTGTGAAACAGGCTGAATCACAGCAAAGAAAATCTTGTTTGAAGTCTGGGTTACCTTGCATTTGGGTGAATCTGACCCATTCTGCATTTCAGATAGAAATGACTGGCACAGGCGATTTCCCCTGTGTAAATTATTATGTAGCTGGGGTGAAGAGCCCCGTAGCACTCTGAGGCTTAGGTCTTATTCTGAACATGGTTCAGTTTGAGTAATCATGGTCTGCCAGACTAACTTGCTTCTGCAGAATTGAATATCTAGGCTGATCCTGTCCCTTGATTCCTTTCCTGGCATCACAGTAATGCACATCTAAGAGTTAGTGCTGTGTTGAGAAGACGTGGTAATATCCTTTGGTCAAGAGACCATTCCTCTGAGGGAAGGAGGGCAGGCAGGTCATAGGGAGAGCACTGGAGCCTGTACATGACACGAACTGGGAACTGGAGGGTTTTTTGAACTCTCATTTACCTTGGAAGAGGAATTGTTTTTTAATGTGCCAAAGGCTGAATTAATTATTGAACTGTTGAAAAGGAGGCTACCAATCACTAGACAAGTGAAGACAAGACTATTCTGTGACCTTGAATGACTGCAGGGTTTGCTGCCAGTTCAATTTAGCATTCAATTTGTTGCTGATGTTGCTTCTTTTCAGAAATATTGGAGTCATGCAGTAGAAAACACAGGGTACATACTGAAACATTGCTTCTTAGGTCAGCAAGAGTTTAGATGGCTGTTACTAATTTAACACTTTGCTAAATACACTGTGGAACAGGGTCATGAGAGTTGGCTTCCTCATTAGGAGCTGAACTTGGAAAGCCTCAGTTCTCAAACCACCCATCTTTGCTCTGGAAGGTAATTATAGTAGCTGATTAGAGTAGCAGTCTTTATCTCCTGTGGGGACAGCCAGGAGGGGAGTAGGGGAGCTTGTGGTTATGCTGAAAACCAAGCAGATCCATTTGCTGCTTAGTTTGTTTTTCTGTAGAGCTTACCTCCTCATTTAGCAGCTCCTCACAAGAAAGCTCAAGTGGAAGCACGGACCACTGCTATGAGAGGAGGAGTGGCACAGTGCAGCTTCACTCTCTTACTGTTCTGGTCAAAGTCATCTTACTTCTTCGCAGGAAGGGAGCAATGAAAGCGGTATTACAGTGTTGGTTTGTTCTTAAACAGCTTTCATTTAACTTGCTGTTGTCCTGAGGGTTAGTATTTCATTTCCAGGTCTCATCTTACACTTGCAGCGATGTAAATGGAAAAGCTTTTGTGACTAAATTACAGGATGTCTTTCAGTGCTTTACTGGATGTATTGCTTACTACACTTGCTGATGTCGGGAATGCTGAAACACTCTCTGGACATGCAATAGGCACTGGTGTGCATAGATTTGTTGAAACTGTTGTTAGACCTCAGCTGCATGTGGACCTCAGCAGATACAGATCTCTGCTTCCAGAAAGACTAAGGATCAGGTTTTGTCTTGCGTTTGGTTCTTCATACCCAAGTGAATTAGTTACATGTGGAGATAGATGGGGGCATATTAATTTAGGATGAGTTCTTGGGTCTTCTGAACATGTAGAGCTGTAAAGATGCCGTGAGAGTTTGGCACCCTTGTTACCAACACCCTTGTTACCAACAGGTGTCAGTGTATTTTTATTGTTTGTGGTCTGCTCCTGTTCTGCTTGGCTACACACGTTTGCTCCAGATGAGTAACACACCGTGCAGGCAGAGGCACACACAACTTTAACGCCTCCCACCCCGAAGAACTGCCACAAAGAGAAGTATTTCTTTTTCCTGATCTCATGGTAAGGAAGGCTATTAGAATATTTCATATCCCAGATTGCTAAATTAAACCAAGCTCATCTAGCGATACAGTATTAGGTAATGATGGTGCCTGGGAAGCGAAAGGAGGAATATAAACCACTGATGTCTAGCTGATGGCAAGGGCAGGCAGTTACCCTCTTCTTAAATAAGGGCTAGGCTCTTTGTCCTGCTCTGGCAGGGAGGTTGGACTAGATGATCTTTCGAGGTCCCTTCCAACTCCTAATGTTCCATGACTCTGTTATTGTCTATATTTATTGGCTCAATCCTTCAAAGGAAAATGGTAAGTGCTTGACTTTTTAGATGTTTATGGACAACCCACTTCATCCCTATTTTCTGTACAGCAATATGTAAATATCTAGCTTTTTATTTTATTGATAGTGACAACAAATAACTGTTTAAGTCAAATTAATATGATATATGATATGATACATGTAATGGGACTAAGATTTTCTGGATCACTTTCAAACATCAAAGCCAAAATATTTTAACAGTGACATTTAAACTTAATATCTTAATTCATAGTTATGACCTTAAATACAGATTTACAAAGAATCTTCATATCTTCACAAATATTTGCCTTTTTGAGTCTTTACATGCCTCATACAAACTATGATTTGTAGCAAAACCTGGTTTGGTATCCTCATTTCTGATAGACTCAAGCAGCGGAGCTCCCATCTCAGCTGAGCAGAACAACTCAGAATCTCTATCTGTCCAGGGACCTTCAAAAGCCACAAGTTAGGTGCCTGTATGTCTAAATCACTGGTCAGTCCCACCTGGCAGGAGTGATCTGTATGTATGCAGCCCACAGTCACATCACTGAATTCAGTTAAAGGCACAAAGTCCAGTAGGAGCACATCTCCATTTCACATATTTCACATATGCAACAGCGAAGGCATTCCTGTTTTATCTTTCTTCTCTTCAGGGACAAAATACTTTTCCTCTTACTTTGGCAGTGTGTTGAGAGACTTTTCCCCATTCTTAATCCAATCTGTTATGGCTTAGCAGGCAATTAACAACCTTCTGCCTGGATCATTCAGGATACTATTAATTTTTCAAGTTTTATGACTGTCAAGGGGTACCATTCTGGAAAAATACCCCATAAGAACAGGTCCCTTTAAGACAGTGAAGACTGACTTTGGAAAATTCTAGGTTGGAGTAAAAAAGAGAAGTTTAACTGGGCATTCTGCATAAAGGCAATGCTTTGGAGGCACTATATCTTTGTTAACCTGGGTAGTGTGAAAGCTATATCTAAGAAATTCTGTGACTCAAAATGGATTATAATCTGTGAAAGGATGCATTTGGTACTAAGTCTTCCTTATTTATGCAGTTGTGTGACACAGGAACGCATCAGTTGTTCAAAAAATTAGAAGCTGAGCTCCCAAAGCCTTGTTTCAAAACCATGATTTAAAAGATAATGGATTAGATTTGTGGATCTATTGAAGTTTTTCTTTGTCATTTTGAAAAGCATGCTTAAAACAACACAGTGCAAAGCAGAAAGGATGCCTGACTTCCCTCCAGAAGTGGATAACCACATGGCAGTAAGATGTTAGTCATTCACTTTAAATTGCCTTATTCAGTAAAGCTGTTGTATCTGTGCACCAATTAATCACCGCTGCATATCAGTTACCAGCTGCAGTGTGCTGACTTGATGCTGTATACAATGGTTACGAGGGGGACAAAAAGCACCTTATACTTAAATGCAGCAAAATAAGGAAGTGCACTGCATAGTCCTCTACTGCATTGGCATCTTGAAAGAGAGAGGTAGACAGCATGTGGCATGTGTGTGTGAAGTAAACAGGCTAATATTCTCTGATTCAGTGCTGCAGATCATTGTGAAAAAGCTGAACTTGACAGCAGAAGTTAATATAAAAAGATTTTTATGGCATTGTTCAGTGTAGATGTTTGTGAGGAAATATGTGAAATAAGCAGTTTTATATCACTGCTGAGGATGCAGAGCATATTTGCATTGTATGCACTAAAGAAACAATACAGCAGAAGTTACACCATGAGAGTATAACCCTCACTGCTGCTAAGATTAGCAAGAAATTAGTCATATAAATGTTGGCTCTGTGACACGCCTGCAAGTGTCTTACTGAGCATATATACTGGCAGCTATTGCTGTGTTACACTGCTGATAGAAAGAAACCCAGTGTTGAACTGGAGCTCGGTATCAGAGTTGCTTTGCTTTAGGTGAAAATCATAAAGCTCATGTGGTGGGTCGACCCTGGCCAGCAATTGAGAACCCACCCAGCTTCTTGCTCACTCCCTGTTCCCATGGGATGGGATAAAAATAGGAAGAAAGTGAAAAGACTAATGGATTGAGATAAAAACAGTTTAATAGGTGAAGTAAAAGCTGCATATCCAAGGAAAGCAAAATAAGGCATTTGTTCACAACTTTTCACCCCCTGGAAAGCAGGGCCTCAGCATGTGTAACGGTGAGCTGGGAAGACAAATGTTGAACACAAGCATCCTCCTTCCTTCTCCTTTCCTTTAGCTTTTATTGCTGAGCACAACATCGTACAGAATATTGCTGTGGTCAGTTCAAGTTAGCTGTTCTGGCTTTGTCTCCTCCCAGTTTCATGCCTACCAGTTGTCTACTCCCTTGTGGGGGGAAAGGAGAAGACCTGGACCCTGTTCAAGCATTGCTTAGCTTTAGCCAAAATACTGGTGTCTTATCAGCACTGGTTTAGTCACAGACCCAAGATGCAGCACCATACAGGCTGCTGTGAAGAAAGATAACTCTATCTGAGCCAGACCCAGTAGAGCTCATCAAAAACCAGTGTAGGGCATGAAGGATTCATTAGAAATTTACCCCTTTCTGTTTGCTGCTTAAAAGAGTAGTGCTCTTTATAAGCAAAGACATGTTCCTCATCAATCTCTGTCAGTGTTCTCTGACAGAAAATGAGTGAAGGTTGTACGCTGGTTTGTTGTGGTAAGACATTCTGTCTGTAGTCATCTGAATCCTTTCTGCAATATCAGATGTCACATCTCTTCTTCTGAAGAATGGTAATTCCATAGGACACACTGAAGCAAATTGAGCAGGACTGCAGGTTCAACTTTAATAAAAAAAAAAGATGGTAGCAGTACTGCAATGTGTCATGCTTTTATCTGATGTATGAAAGTATATCAAATGCAATTTATAACCTCAGTCTTATTCACGTCAGTAGAAGTTACCCATACAAAATTGCAAATGCTCAGCAAAAGTAAAAAGTACCAAAGTTACTTTAATAGTAAAAAAGATGATTAGCATAGTATAAATTATTAGTGTTGATATAAAAGATGATAAAATATAAGTTTTATGATTTAACACTGGGGGTTTTGTTTATTTTAGGATTCCAAATACTATCTAAATACTTACACAGTCTATCAGGGAATATGCATTTCATATCTATAGTGCCACAGCTGAGTGTAAATACAGAAGTAGCTTTGGTGTGATGAACTTTTCACTTAGAACTAGGTTTTAGATCAGTCTGCTGGGAAATGAAATACAGTATTTTTAGCAATATGAGGCAAGGGACTGAATTTCCCTTCTTAGAGCTGGCTGTCCCACCCAGAGCTTCCCTGGTGGCACAGTGCTCACCACAGTCTTGCCAAGTTCCTATAGTTATCGCTGAGCTTTCCAGCTATACATCCCTGTACAATTTTGAAATGCATCCTCCAAATGGAAATGGAGCTTCAAGCTGGTTTAGCCTGGTTTCTGAAGGAAATCAGATGTATGCACCTGCTTGCCTATCCATAGTCTGCAAATAACAATGACAATTTGCCAAGTTTTAGTTACAATTGACAAGAGTGTAGGGGGTTCTGAGGTAATAAAGTTTGCATCTTACAGAATTCAACAGCTAAACATGACAGGGGTATAGTTAATGTGACACTGAAAGAACAGTGGCAGCTACCTGCCTTGCTTAGCCTGTTAGCTGGACAGTCAGTGACAACAGGCAGGCTGATCCGTGTGATCTACTTACTAATAGTTTGGAGCTATTGGAAGTAGGTGAGTTCTTCCTGCCCAGGTGGCAGGAAAAGACACTGGAGTGAGCTGGGGCTTACTGTCCAACAGGAGAGCGGCTGAGAGGAGCCTCCGTGGTGGAAGTGAGACTGCAGAGGAAATGTAGAGCCAAGATTTGGGGTTGTTACTGCAGAATAGTAAAGGGATGCTGAAAAAATCATGGCTCATTAATTTTGTTGTTCTGCTGTTCTCAGTAAGGCTGGTTTATTCTTCTTTTCCTTCCTTACTTTCTTTCCTTGTCTGAGTAGCTCTGCTTTCTACAGTCTGCCTGAACATTGGCTTCTATCCTTCTATATCTGGGCCTTTCAAACTGCACACCTAACAAAACCCTCTGAAGACCTGTAACACTCTTTACAGTATGGAGCATCTATATCTGGGTCCTTCAGACTGCACACCTAACAAAACCCTCTGAAGACCTGTAAACCCTTTGACACTCTATACAGTTTGGAGCATTTCTGAAACCATGGGGCATCTACCTTTGTCCCCCAGTCACGTTTGCTGCATCTGTACCATAATTAGCACAGTAAGTGAAAAAATAGAGTACCTTTATTTCTCAAAACAGGAGGAACCATGGGTTTTGGGTGGGTTTTTTTAGATTTTTCCTAATAACTTAAGCAGGACAAGAGTTTTCTAAAAAAGAGGAAAGAGAAATTTATTCACCCAGCAGTAATTTTCAAATATATTGTGCTTGTAATTTAAATAAGCAAGGATCATTAATTCTCCTAGCAAGTTTTTATTTACTTTTTATTGCCTAGCCTGAAATGTAAATGCAATATGAGAAATTTAGCTCATTATTTGGCATAGTTTTTAACTGGTTTATTTTCTTTAAGTCTCTTTGATTACTTTGGGTAAAACTCAACTGTTTTCCCTCTATTCTAATTTTCTAATCTTCTATTTTCTAATTTTCTCTATATTTCATAATTTTCTAATGTTAAATTCTGGATTAAATTAAAACATTAAGTTGTACAAATGAAAAAGCAAGGAAAAATTACCTTGTAAATCAAACCAAAGTATTAAGAAAACATTTAAAAATAATTTATGTCTGCTGTAGAAAATTTTAGGGAGTAAAATCACTATCTTGAGAGAAATTATATATTTTGTTGTATTCGTGTAGCTCTTTATTTACACTAACCAGAAGAAATGTACTGCAACACATCTTTACTTGTCAAATTAACAGATATTTTTGATTTGGTGTCCTGATACTCTCTAGCTTTCTTAAATACATAGATATTAATATATCAAAAAATCCCAAATATACCCCCCCAAAAAAAAACTTCACAAGAATTTTTTAATAAAAGCTCTAAAAGTTTTTAATTTACCTGGACAATGCTTAAAATGATCTTAAAAAGTTTGAATTAACTGTATCCCTGCTTACTGTGTATAAATTATTCATACTATTACCCTATATGCAAGTAAGACCATTTGTAAGCCAGCAGCTCTTGGGGAAAATGTATGAATAATGACTTTCTAAGGTAAAGTCCTGAAAAATGCATAGGTAAATGCTACAGGACAGCATTGCCTCAGCCTCCACCTAAAGGTTCCCACCACTGAAGTAATCAGTAAGATGCTTCAGAAATGCAGCATCATATTTGCAGCTCAGCCCAGGCACTGCTTTGGAAATGGAAAGATGTAACTCCGGTCAAGGAGTGGTGGCTGGGCCTGACTGCACGTAAGGGCCTGGCTTTGCATCAGCAGAAATTTTGCTGAAGTTAGGTGGAAAAGGAAACCAGTTCCTGGCCTTTAACCCTGCTTGACCACAACAGCTGGCCCAAATTGCTGTTTGGTACCACGTGACCAAGATATTTGCTGAACCACTCTTTGGAGATTTGCTTGCATTTGTTCCTAACAGCGATATATTTTCTGTCCTTTCAAGGTCTTGAAAATACGAAAGACATCCAATTTATTTCTGCATAGACTATTCCATGTCCTCCTGTGACTTTCATTAACATAGAAAGCAGGATTTAATGATTAATTTTAAATATATTGGTAAAAAAATAAGGAAACTACGTAAACATCTTTTTTTAGGCCACAAAGTCATCTACACAGAACTTGTGGAAGGCCATAATTAGAACTGCCACAAAACACTTACTTTGATCTATTGTATGGCCATCTGCTGCAGTAAGCTAGAGAAGTTTCTGTGTAAAAAATGCACTGTAGAATGACATTAATTAGTAGCAGGACATCCACAGAAGGTGACCACTCTCAGACAGCTGGGAGATACTACCATACCCTGTTTCTCCTCCATTACGGGAGTACACCCCTACCTTGTATGAAGTTTTCAGGAAAAGAGATGACTCTCTGAACTCACATTCTAGAAAACATTTTCTTTACTTTCTCAAATTAGCTATTAAATTAATTGAATTAAAATTAAAATAAATTCATTTAATAGCTAATAAATTGATTTAAATTAATTGATTTATTAATTGATTAATCAATCGATAGAAATTCATGAGAAGACACAAGATGATGCTTCTCAAACAGGCAAGGTGATGACTGATGGTCCCTTGTCTGCTGTGTATTTCTAGCCACTGACTTAGGTCAAGTTTCATATTTATAGTGAGGTCTGTGAGAGGCTGCTTCATAAAGCCAGGATCACCCTGCTGACAATAACCCACATTTGTGTAAAACAGTGTCTCCTGAAGCCAGAACTCTCTGGAAACTGGTAGTCAGAAGCTTTGGGCTCTGACAAATACCTCCCTCAAGGCACCACCCTGCAGAGCTAGGCTGTTCTACGTGTATTTGCCTTTGGGACCAGTGCAATACACTGCATCCTGTTCTGCTGTGTCCATGTGCCAGCCTTGGACCACATCAAGTAGAAAGCCTTGTCTGTCTTGTCCATTCAGTTTTGTTTGAAAAGCTCCCAGGTGATACCAAATGACAGCATTCTTTCCGGTCAGCAACCTGTTTATGTGCATTAATTTGAATATTCTTTTGTTTTCATTATGCTACTTTAAAAAGGCTGCAATCAGCTACCTTTACCAGGTAAAAATTATATGAAGTATCAATGTGAGAAAGCTGGATCAAAGGCAGTATGAAGTGACTGAGGAGAAATGCAAGGGAGAAAGCAATATATTAATTTAGAATGCCAAAGCTATACTCTGAAATTAAGATTTTTTTTAAACTTTCAGGATAACAGCTTAATTAACCTGGAAGCATTGCTTGTGAGGCAGATGCATAGGGTATAGCTCTAGTCACAGCACTGGGTGCATAAAACGTAGATCAGTGGCAGCACCTACCTCACTTCCAGTCTCCAAAGCCTCCAGCAACAGCAACAACTTTTTCCTGTTCATATCTGCCGTTTTTGAGTCTGAATGTTATTAGCAGTGCTGCACCTAAAAAATGCAGTGCCAGTAGCACTCCTCCGAAAGCAATACAGCACCTGCAGTTCTCAAAGCAAGCAGAGTCCACCTACTAATTGAGAGAATGCAAGAGGCCATAGGACCTGAGTTATGCAGAGAAGAGTGATGTGAAACATGAAGGCTAGGTGCTGGGAAATGAACCACATTATGAAGAGTCTATAATGAGAATTGTACTCGCACAAATACAAGCAGTAGAATTAATGCGATTTGAGAATTTACTGTTCCTTCTCCAGGGACTTACTCCCCTTCATAATTCACTGACCATCAGCTCTTAGTCTATTACAGTGGCAAGTAAAATGGTTTATTTAAGCTTAAATGCAGTCTTGATAGATTAAACTGCCACCTGAATAGGTCGCAGCCTTAGGATTCTTTCCATCAGGTGAGATATATTTTAAAGATTAATTCTCTTGCTGAAACAAGGTAACAGTAATACTGTTTTTTGAACCTACTTAAAATTGAGATGCTTTCTTTCATATGTATCTTGCTTAATATAATTTCCTTGACAAGCCTTTTCATCTTGACTATTTTTAGAGTGTATAATCCTTTCATGGCTACAGATTGTTTCATGACAAACTTCCTACTGTGGTTTATTAATGTCAATAATCCGAAGAAACATATGTTTTGAAGCAGAGAGCAGCTAATTAAAAATGCACGATACACAAAACAGATTCACCAGAAAGCAAACAAAAAAAAAGTTATTCACTTATGAAGAAATTAAATAAATCCTCTAAAATAAACAAATGTTTTTCAAAAGGAGGAAAACTACCAGCCAAGATGCGAGACGTACCAATCTGCCAGCTGAAAAGTGCTAGAGCTCACAAGGTGTCATCACAACTTTTCTTGAGAATTGAATTTCTTTTCTTGATGGAACTGGAAGCCGGACTTCTCCCTTTTAATTTTGTTGGGGATGTATTTGAGCTTAAAGAACAGGAGATCTCTCTGAAGGGAGCTCAATCTTGTAGTATGGAAAAGATAAAACATAAAAGAAGTAAAGAGGAAAGGAATAAAGCATCCTCTACATCCAGTGGAGACTAGACAAGAAACAGCCATAAATTCCAGAGGGAAACTTGGATTTAACACTAAGGATTTTTATTTTCTTAGCAATCAGAATATATACACCCTGAGAAGGTTTGCCAGAAGCAGTTGTGGTATTAGGGATTTTTAAGTATAGCTTAGATAGAGGTATAAAGAAGTTAAGCAAGAGGTTAGACAATTGTGAGAAATGATTTAGACATAGTTGATTCTGCTGAAAGAACTAGGTTGAGTATCAAATTCTTTGTTGAAAACACTTCCAGACAGACCTGTTCTGTCACTGTCCCCTTCCAGGGTAAGACTTAATGAGAGGCTTCTTCTCTCCAGGTTTAGGACTGACCCAGGAAATTGCCATCTCCCTAAATTTAAGGACATTTCTGCAATATGTCTTTGGTGCAATAGAGCTAAGCAAAATATAATCCTGAATATGAAGCATTCCAAAAGTCTCTACTGTATTTAGCAAGAAGTATCTTATTTATACTGTATCATTTCTTTGAGAATTTGCTTTGTAGGAATGAAAATGTTCTTTGTCACCTGCGTTTCATTCCCCACAACAAACATGCATGTTTGGTTTATTGAGAAACAGATTCAGTCATAATGTAGAACTTTTCAGCATCATAACTTTCCTTCACTTTTCTGTTGCTATTGTTTTTGGAGAAATTAATTTGAGACCTTGGGGCCTGTTAGTCTCAAACTATCTACTTCTTTTCTGAGCTTTTGAGTACTGAATGTGAGGAACCAAAAACTCGGTGAGATAAAGCTCCTGTCCCTCATCCCTCTGAGGATATTTTTTGAGTAAGGGAAGATAAAAGCTACAGCAGTTTGAACACTCATTGACTTAAGTGACTTCCTCTTCTCTAGGCTGAGATTTGCTGTTTACCTGTTTACTCTTCCTGGGCAGATGGTGTGAGTGTAGAGCAGCAGGGATTATTCCAGTTGTGGTAACACAGTTTTCATCTTTTCTTTGATGTTGCCAACCATTCATTTTAGAATGGCTCTTGCCACTCATGCATGATTTAGTTTAAACACATTTCCAGATTTTTTCTGGAAAATAGTATAGCAGTGAGGTAGAATCTACTTTTCATGAATTTTTTATCCTCCTCACCCCCCCTCCCCAGCCTTAGTGTCTGCACAGGTCCTTACATCTTCTCACTCCCTTCTCTGGTGGCAAAATGCAGCTGCTTGTGGGTTTTTTTCCTCCAAAAAGTGATTCCCAGAGGTGCTGTGACCATTGCTGATGGGCTCAGCCTTGGTCAGCAAGGACTCTGGCCTTGAATCGGACGATGTTTACTCTCTGGGACCTGCAGAGAGCTTCTAGCTGCTTCTTTCTGCAGTCCCCCCATTCTCTACCAGTACCCAGCTACACAAAACTGCAACAGATGCAGACCTGAGATTTGATCCCCATCAAGGAGAAAGGGTCTGCAGATTTTAACTTCAAATATTAAACTTTGAAAATAATGAGACCTCAAGAAATACACATTTTCCTGCTTTCAGAAATTTTCCAAGTCATCCATTCCTAAACATAAGGTACACCACATAATCTTGAAGAAAATGGCATCTGACAGCTTCAAAAAAATTGTGTAGGAGGGAAAAATATATAATTTTAATTGTCAAAGCACTGTATTTGAGTGCTTCAGGGTTTAACTGTGTCTACAGTACGCGGATAATGAGTGCGGCAAAAAGACATCATTGCTCAGATATTTTCATTTTATTTTTATGCTTTGTTTTACTTAAAATTAAGCATTTGATCTCAACAAATATCTCACATTTCATCCATTAATTATATGTTGAAACTAAAAAGTGAAAAACGCTTGTGCTTTGGGATTATTCTCTGCAGTATTTTGTGAATGTGGGAATATTCACAAAAATCTTGACTTTGAAGTGAAAAATGTTGGAGAACATCTGATCAATCTGTGTTTTGAACTTTTAAATAAATCTTCATGTCATATTCTGGATTCCAAGAGCATTACTCATACTGGCAGGAGTCAGATCCAATAATATTGGACCCACCTAAGCAATGAAATCTAATTGAAATGTGCAAATTGCAGATATTGGTATGAACTGCTTGCTTGTGAACAACCTTCAGAGCAAAACTTGTTCATTTAATTATCCACTGGGTGACTCTGAATCACAAATATAATTGAGCAAACTGTAAGCTACTCTTCAACAACTCTTGAACAGAAAGACGCTTGATCCACCCAATTATTCACAAGGTATTTGTTCAGCTGTAATAGCAGTGATATCCACAGTGGTTCCCTCTGGCAAATTATATCACTGCTAATATGATGACCCCGTGCCTGCTGAGTGTATTAATATAAAATTCCTACTAACATCTCCTAATGTCTGCAGAATGCTGAAGGAAAGGCTGGGAGTTAGGGTGGTGTGACTGCAATGGAGAGCTGCAAGCACGTTTGCAGTATCCACTGCTGCACAGCCTTTTTGTGCCCATGAACATCGATGAAGTTTTGTGCTCAGTGACAGATTATCAGGCCTTCCTACAGATTACAAAGGTTGTTCTTGCAATGTCTCCCTTCAAAAATAAACTAACGTGTATGTTGTAAGTTTAGCACATATACATATTGGAAGTTCTTGTGCTTTTCATAGATGACATCTGAGAGATGAGTCCAATCTTTAAGACCCTCAGGCCCAGATGCCATACACAACGTACTTACTTACAACTTGTAGGATGTTCCATTTGTGGTTCCTGCCTGTTCTAGGTCTGCTAGCAGGAGAAAATCTGATCAAAATCCAAATGATGGAGCTTAATGTAGGCTCTGTCAGCTCTCTACTGGTTTCCATCACATCAGAAATGTACTTCATGCTTTCATATTTCACTCTAATGGTGTTGATTCTGGTTGATAAATGTTTATAATACACAATCATATAATTTTCTTATAATTTAGATATGACAGACATCAACATGCTTCTCAGTACTTTGTAATCTTGTCTGGCATCATGATCTGAAGCTTGATATTTTCATCTTTCATTGTTTGTGTCCTTTAATTCTCTAATTGTTTTCATCATGCCACCAGCTGAATAAAAGTTGTATTCCCTTGAGGGGACAAGGAAGCTACTTATGTAGCAGCAGAAGAGATTACTAATTCTCAGGATTTAATTTCTGAATGTAACACGTCGTGCTGAGTGTGGGTGCCCAGGCCCTGTCAGCGGAGCAATGGGGCGGCCTCTGTGAGGAGAGGCTGGGGCTGCCCCATGCTGGACACAGCCAGTTCTAGCTGGCTCCAAACCAAAATGGAAAACCAAAGTATGGAAAAATGTTAAAGAAACAGCCCTGGAATGCCAAGGTGAGAGAAGAAGGAGGGAAGGAGGTGCTCCAGGTGCTGGAGCAGAGACTTCTCTGCAGCCTATGGTGAACTAGGGTGGAGCAGATATCCACACTGAAGCCCATGGAGGACTACGGTTGGAGCAGGTAGATATTTCCTGAGGGGCTGCAACCCCTGGGAGGGACCCATGCTGGAGCAGGGAGAAAGTGTGAAGAGAAAGAGTTGGCAGAGGAGCTGTTCTGGACTGAACCTCAAACCTCCATTCATCACCTGCTGCGCTGCTTGAAGCCTGGGATGGGTGGAAGAGTTGAGACTAAAGGAGTGAAGTTGGGCCTGGAAAAAAAGTGGGTGAGGGGAAGGTGGTGTTTTCATTTGTATTTCTTCCTTACTATTTTAATTTGCAAAAAACTAAATTAATTTTCCACAAGTTGAGTGTGTTGTGTTTGTGGTGGCAATTGGGAAGTTACCTCCCTGTCCTTATCTTGTTCCACAAGCTTTGTTTTCCCACCTTATTTTCTCCCCCCACCTGCTGAGGAGAAGTGTGAGAGTGTCTGGGTGGGTGTCTAGCAGCCAGTCAAAGTCAACCCACTGTACACACAACATCATGAATTCAAAAGTGCTTTCAATTAACGAGATTTTTTCTTTAAGTAACATTGAAAGTAAATTTATGACTGCTATTTATGAAATATATATATATATATACACATAAAATCAAGGATCTAGTTTGGTTTGGATGGGTCTTCCTCGATACCAAGCAGGTGGATACTTTCCACCATATTCTGCTTTTTGAGTTATCAGGCATCTTCAAGTTTATAATGCTCCTTGTGATAGAACTGCAAGTGATCAGAAATTCTGAAAACTGATTACTGAGTGAATCCTTCCTCCCTCAGTCCTGTTTAGTGACTATTTGAAGATGTGCCTTCAAAGAAAAAAGCACATGGCAAACAAGAAAATGCTTTTCCACTATAAAATCTGTATTTTTTTCCCCATGGGAAGTTACAACATGATAACCTGTATTCTACTGGTGTATTCTACTGACAAGAACATTTCCAAGTTGAAAATCCCCACTTGATGTCATCAAAATCAAGAACTGTGAAGAAAGATTTACTACCTTGGTGCAGAGAAGAAAGCAGGAGCATTCATTAATCCTGAATACTGGGTCTAGGCTATGTTAAGAACATCTGCTGTAGGGATGATTCGTGAGGTAGGTGGTCTGTTTTTTAATCTGTATGGGATTTCATTTTTTAATGTTTGTAATTCTTGATTTCTATTTCTGTTTCTCTTTTTAGATATCTTTTCTAATAAAGAAGAAAGGAATGGGAAAGCAAAGAGATGCAGGACTGCCCTGTGAAAGACACATTTGGGAAGGGAGGAAGAGAAGTCTTGAACCTTCTGGAGACATATTTATATATATATATATAAGATGAATATGTACTCACACAGCAACCTCATATGAAATACACCATCTAACAGTTAACCAGATATTCTCTTTATATAGTGGAAATCTTGATGAACTCAGTGAACTCACATCTCTGAAGCATCACAGACATTTAAAGGAAAGATTATGCTACAGAGTTAGTGTAGTTAGAAATACATAACTTTGTACAGGCCTCTGAAATGCTGTTTTTAACAGCAGTTTTACAGACCTATCATTCCACTGGTAGATGTAGTATAATTCCAGGTATAAGTAATGCATGTATTGGACTTGGAATTTTTATTTCAAAGCCTTGTTGTCCTTTCGTATATACATTTTTCATTAAAAAAAAAAAAATCCTACCCATCTAGCTGCTTTGCTTTTGTGTAAAGGCCATTTTATACTAATAGAATTAAAGCTGATACTGGATTCTCAGTTGGGTTTATTAATTAAAGGGCTAGAGGATACTTAATGAAAGACTTGCTAAATAAAAGAACTAATTGCTTGTATCCAGAAATACAAAGTTTACCATAGATTGTATTGTGTAGTAGTATGCTGAGGCAAAGTTTACTGCCAAAATGCAAGGTATTACTGAATTTTTCTTTCCCTTTGGATTTTGAAAAATTCTAAGATTTGATAAAAACCTCACAGTTGAGAAGGTGGAATACAGGGTTTTAATTAAGAGCTTGGGAATAATGTATTCTGCTTTTCACTCAGCCTGACAACTCCTTACTGTGTCACCAATATTGGCTTTGTTCATGTTATACTGAATCCATTTATAACTCAAGGAAGAATTCTTACCTCTGGCAAACAGCTGTAAACACATCATCCTTCTGAAGCTAGTGAAACTAGTCTGTAACTTTCCAAGCCAAGCCATTTATTTTGGGATTTACCCCTGTAAGTGGTTTTAAAGCTTCATAAACAGGTCAGCCAATGGATATTCTTAAAAAAATCCAAATAATAAAAATAGGGTTTTTTTGGGAAGAGAGTATATTCTAAGCAAATACGGGGTTTTACTTTTAAAAAGATTTTTTAATTTGAACAAAGCTGTCTGAAGGATAATGTTCTTGAAGAAGAATTTGGGGAATCATTGAGGAGGTCCCACCCCACCTTTCTGAGACTCAATAGTAACAAAGAATCTATTTGGTTGCTCAGGTTTGGGAAACAGGTTGGACTTTTGAGAGGCATCATACTCCCTAGATCTGTAATGCTTACCATCAACACCAGTAAAAGTGATAACTTGTGTCAAAACAGTCAAGTGATGTTGTAACTATACCTTTTGTGGTGTCATTACATAGCCAGGATGACATGTGCTCGCTGCTGCATGTACTGCAGGCAGATACTGTCTGTACACGTTTCTGGAAAGTAATTGTAATGAATACAGATCTTTATTGGCACTTAATAGGCCCTGCTGTTTCCCTATTGCCCCTTTTTTTCTGTTTTAATTCAGGAATACATCATACAGCCCTGTGTTGCTAAAGCCCACAGGATACCAAATATCTTCACTGTGCTGACATCAGTTACAGATGTGTTTTGTAAAGCTATCAGCCCCCTCTGTTTTAAAAAAAAAGATGTTCCACAATGCAAGAGCAAATGGAACTTAATGATGGGAATGTCTCATATGCTTTAAACAAATTAAAGGAATTTATCTTCATACTCAGGATATGGGATAAGAATTTGGATAGTGTGCAGGATTCATGTCTGTAAATCTGTTGCAGTAGTGCCTTTTAAAAGGATGTTGACATTTTTGAGAAATCAAAAATAATACAGTCCAAGACAGAGAGACCTGAAGCTTTATGAAACCTTTCTTACCTGGATGTTGATTAGGAGCCATCTGAGATAAGGACCCCAACTGTGAAATGTGTATTATAGCACACCACATGATAAACACCTTTAGGAACTGCATGCTTTACAGAAATCCAGCAGCAAATCAGGAAACAGTCTTCAAAGAATCGCATATGATTCTCATGAAAATACATGATGATTTTATACATATGGCTGGCTCCAATTCAGCTGGGAAGCTAAATACAAAAAATAAACATAAACTCCACCGGGATTCAGCATAAGAACACGCTGCATTTAAAGAACCTGAAGGGAGTTATAATATCATCTGTCTTTCAAAATATTACCATTCCACTCGTACAGAAGAAAAGGAGAGAGCTTTCCAATATTTCTCTATGCTGCTTTTTCACACAGCTTTTTGAGAACAGCATTTCTACCTTTTTTCCAGTCTTAAAAAATTAGTCAGAAATATCTACAGATAGTCCTAAGATGTGAGGCGCTAGCAACTCTCAAGACTGTTGCTGAGGATAGCCCTTTTGGAAGTTTCACAGATAAAATCAGTAAAGTAAAACAGCTTTCCAGTAAAAAGTACTAGGAACAGCCTTTAAAGAATAAAATTTAAAACATGCTAAAGGCATTTTCCTAGATGATAGCAGCAGCCATGGAATACATCAAGACCTGGTTCCAGGCAATGCCAAGTTTAAGAGTTTATGCCCCATAAATTCCAAATTATGCTTAACTTCATAGTCCTGATTCATTGGCACAAATGTAAAATGTCCTTTTGGCTCCCACCACAGAATGAGTTTGACTCCTGCAGTGGATATGCACAAAAATGTGGCCAGCTGGCCTGGAGTCATGTTGTGTCTAGTATTGTCTGAGCCCTGCACATTGCACATTGTAGTAGGGGAAAAGAGGCTGCTTGTAGGCAGAAACAATCAGTGGATTGTCTCAAACTCCAGGCCCTTTCTTGCAGAATGGAAAACATTTTTGATGCTGATTACATTCAGAAAGCATGGAAGGAACTCAGCACCTCATATGCTGGACTATGAGTAATTAGGAGAGATCTTTTAATAGATGAAAGCAATAAACCACAAGTTAACATGGAAGCATATTACAAGTGAACCTGCAGAATACTTTCTGGGTACCTCCCAGGACCAATCTTGTCTCTTTCTGCTTGTCTCAAGGGTTGTCTGGATTCCAGGTTCTTCCCTCTACTGAAACAATTGGCAGGAGCCATCCAGACCATCCCTAGTCTCCCAGTTTGGTTCCTCCACTGTCCTTGTACAAATCAGACCAGCAGAGAGGTCTGCTGTAATATCAACTCAATAAATCACTCAAGCTGTGGTTATGTATGAATAAAGCAGGTTCTAGGAAAACAGAACAACTTTTATCAGCTCAACTGATACTGCTGGAAAAAAACCCCAGATGTTTTGGATGTGAAATACAAAAATACAAAACTAGTAGAAAATTTGCAGACACTTGTTCAAAATCAAAGGAAATTTTTTGTTCCTGTGCTTTAGAGACTCATTTTTAGGATGTCACAACCACTGCTTCTGCTTCTTGCTGCTTCTGTTTACTGCTATGATCTAGCTTACATCTGAAATAGTCCTAACATGACCTGTTTATGATCTAGATTAAATTTGGAGAGATTCTGTAGGATTCAAATGGCACGTTTATGTTGTACTAATTCTTTGTACCGTGTAAACTTAATCACATATTAACAACATTTGTTTGAAAACCTCAAGAGACTCTTAAAACAGCCACAGAGGGGCAGCAGACGTTTATGCTAAAATGATATGATGCTTGTACCCTTTCCTCACCAGTTCTGTTTTCTGTTTAATGAAAAAACACCCCAACAACCCTGGGCAGTTGTCAAGCTAGGCTTTTCCCTTGAGAAGGACAATCTCTTCCTCATTTCCTTCCTGACAAGGTCATTAAAAATATAGGGGGGAAATGCAGCTTTTACCTGCTTACAGGCAAAAACCTTTAGCAAGTTTTTGATTTTATTTGTATTTTTTCTACCCATCTTTTTCGAGGAGGTCTGGTGCCTGATATTGAAGTCCAAGCCTATTATATTACCCCTATAGCTTTCGATTTTCAGAGATAATGTTAAAAGAACACACAAAATATACTTATCCTCACCAGGAGATAAATAGCTGACTTTTGTTGTTTTTACACTAAAGGTATCAAACAAAAGCTCTGAAAACTCCATGAACAAGTCATTTCCTGTATAGCTGTTGTGGTTTTTGCGTGGCGGGGTTCTAGTGGAGGAGGGGTGCTGCAGGGGTGGCTTCTGCAAGAAGCAGCCAGAAGCTCTCTGCAGGCCCAACAGAGCAAACACCAGCTGGCACAAGGCCAGAGTCATTGCTGACCAAGGCCGAGCCCATCAGTGATGGTCACAGCGCCTCTGGGAATCACATTTAGGAGAAAAAAAACCCACAAGCAGCTGGTTTTTGCCACCAAAGAAGGGAGTGAGAAGATGTAATTAACTGTGCAGGCACCAAGGCCAGGGAAGAGGGGTGGAGGTGGAGAGGAAGATTCCCCTGCAGCCCATGGAGAAGACCATGGTGGAACAGATTGTTCCTCCACTGCCTCTGGAAGATGACAGGGAGCAGAGACCCCCACCTGCAACCCATGGAAAGGCCTCACGCTGTAGCAGGTAGAGACATATGGAAGACACTATGACCGGCACTGGAGCAAGCCCACACTGGGGCAGTTGGTGAAAAGCTGAAGCCCCGTGGGAAAGGACTCACTCTAGAGAAGTTTGCGGAGGACTGTCTCCTTTGGGTGAAACCTCATGCTGGAGCAGGGGAAGGGTGTGGGGAATTCCCCACCCACTCAGAAGGAAAACAACTCATGAGGAACTGACCAAAACCTCCATCCCCATCTCCTGCTGTGACATCTCAGTGGGAAAAAGGGAGAGAAATCCTGAATAAAGTTGAGTCTCCTAAGAAGGGGGCGGTGGGGAGGTGTTTTAAGATCTGGTTATACTTCTCATGATACTAATCTGGACTCACTCTGTGTGTGTGTGTGTGTGTGTAGTATAATAAATTAGATGGTTTTGGTTTTTTATTCCGTGCTGAGTCTCTTTTGCCCATGATGTTAATTGCAGAATGATCTCTCCCTGTCCTTACCTTGACTCCTAAGCCTCTCAGTATGCATTTTCTCCCCTGCCCAGCTGAAAAGTGGAGCGATGGCATGATTTTGGTGGGCATCTGGTCTCCAGCCAGGGTCAAACTACCACAACAGCAGATATTTTTTACTACTGTTAGGAGGTAAAGATTGAATGTCAGTTCCTGTATGAGCCTCCTATAGTGTAGGAGAACCAAAAATCACATTTGCAGACATTTTTGCCTATGTGTTGATTTTTTAAAAGAGAAAGTTGAAGATATTTTGGTAAACATTTTGCATACAGATGTACATAAAATTTGATTTTTATTATGTGTTTTCTATCATTCACATTGGGATTTCTTTGTTCTACTGTAGGAACGATTGTTGGTAATAGCAGGCATGCAACTAAGAGGTCATTATTTTATAGAATTTCAGATCATTATGACTCCATTTAAAACAGTATCTTGTGTAGACTCATATCTGTAACTATCAGCCTGACGTGAGTAATACATTGTTATAAGCTTGAAGTAATATACAAACTTAACGTATCTTTTCCTGAAACAGACCTACTGAAAATAGCTGATGCGCAACATTTCATTTTCTGCATGTGATTTATTGCGATGTTTGTGTTGCAGTTAGAGACCTTTAAATAAAGGCGCCCTAGATTTTTACTCTTTCATTTTCAGCAATTGAATTTTTCCAGAATGTGACTATATAAGCTGAAAATTCTTATGTTTGTTCACTCAGCTGTGAACATTTCTCCAAAGTTAAAAGAAAATCCATTCGGTTCATTTTTAATCATCTGAATATTGTGAGAACCCTGTGGTTTTCACACTTTCAGAAAATTGCTTAGTTGTTATTTCTTCTTGGATAACTCAGAAATCTGTTGAATGCAATGCTTCAAACTTGGCATGAACAAAATTAGTAAGTTGAAATATGAGTTTTACTAAATTTAAATTGAAATAGCAAAAAAACCTCAAGCTCTGCATAGACAAGCTCTACATATATCACCCTCCACATACTCAGTATGTAATTTTCTCCTAATCTCTTCACTGATACCTGCCTATCGATGCAAGACACAGTCACAACTGTGCACAAAGAGGCAAATAATAATCTTATTACTGTGTCTGAGCAGCAAGGTTAACAAAGTTCACGCAGGAGGCACTGCTCTTCTTAGCCTTGTTCCAACAATAAAATTGTGCTGCAGGTATTTCCCCAGTCCAGTGGATTAAACTGTCCCTGTCTATGTGCTACCCATATAGACTGTTTAAACTCAAAGAAAAATAGAGTGCTACCCCTTTGTAAGAAGGAAGACTTCCACGCTGCTTAGCCCTGAGAATGCTGCTAAAGACGCTGCTAACAGGAAGAAAAGATTCATGTTCCAATATAAAAAAGTGTTGGCTGTACTGAAGGTACAACTTGTCTTCATCTCTTTCTTGTTTCTAATGATTTGCAAAAAAAAGGCTGTTACTCTCTAAATTGTACAGCAAATGAAAAGGTGAAAAAATTAAGTGATGCCTTTCCTATGACCTACTTCAGAAGGTTTGGTTTATGGTTTATCTTTAATGAAGTAGTCAGTTCAGATGAATTTGAGTTAACTTTCTTTCAGGCAGCTCATCTACTGTGACTAAAGAGCAGTAACCTACACCAGCCGTGCTCATGTGAGAGTGACAACACTCACAGCTCCAAAGAGTGATTTGATTAGCAGCTCAAAATCTTAGCAGTTGGACTGAAGTATCCCTGGACTGAGCTAGCCTCAGTACCTGTGTCTGCATAGACTTCCTATGCACCTGTTCCTCTACAGTAGATCCATGTAATGATTTCCCATGCTCTATTGCTTCTTCACTCATGTTGTGACACTTCTTTATGAGTTCCTACAGTAAACCAGACATAGAATCTTATAATCTTACAATTGGTTTGTTTGGAAAGGAACTTTAAGATCATCAAGTCCAGCTGTTAACCTAGCACTGCCAAGTCCACCACTCTACCTTGTCCATAAGTGCCACATCTATATGTCTTTCAAATACCTCCAGGGGTGGTGACTCAACCACTTCCCTGGGCAGCCTATTCCAGTGCTTTTAGATTGGTGGCTTGAACAGGCATTCTTCTTGCAAAGCATATTTCAGTTGCACCAATGAACCGGTCTGTTTTTACATGCAGCCTTACAAACAGTAGGTCAGCACAAGACTCAGGCTGCAGTAAATAAATGTCTAATGCTGGTCAAGAGAATTCCTAAAGCCTCACTGCTACCAAGAAAAAGGTGCCTGGGGTCACACCCTAAATGAGCATTAGGAACAGTCAAAAGCTTCAGCCAAATCCCATCGAGGTTATGGCACTAATGGACACATGAACAATGTATAAACTGACGTGTAAAGCTGCAGCAAATCACACTTGTGACAGCTGCTTTACAATAAAGTGAGCTGTGCATCTGAAAGCATGAGAAATAAACAGGCTGTGTATTGTAAAGGCATGCAATTAAAATGTGACAAATTTGCCTCTGATTCATCCAAGGGTAAATTTGTCACTGCTAGAGCAGGGCCATATTGTTTCTAGAGGTTGAATCGTGTTGGTGGCTTTTAAAAACGTGGAAAGCTTAAAATACTAGTTAACCTGTCCATGGATCCATGGCTTCTGCTGGATCTGTGGATGCTGCATTCACTGTAGAAATACTAAGCTACTGGTAAGGTAGCTAGCCCAGGTACTTCCAGTGATCTGGGCAATCAGCCAGTGATTCTGTGAAAGCTACCTACTTACATGCTTATCCAGAAATTTCAGCTATTCTTGTTAATATCTGCAGCAGCATCAAGTGAAGGGAAAAAGTAGATCACAGCTAAAAGTAAACGGGTGAGAAGAAGCCCTCAGAAATGGAAGGACAGGAGCAAATGCTATAAAAATTAATGCAAAAAGTACATGCAGCTCCACCTAGTATGATGCATTAATACTCACTTGAAGGACTTCCTCCAAAGAAATTCAGCCAAAAGTATTTTGGGTATCTTCTCTGCACCAATAGTCAGAACTACCAGAACCAGAATTGAGGTTTGCGGTGACAGAAAAGCAATACAAAAGAAAGAAGTGGTATTAGAGTGTCTCACCAGCCTAGAAATTTTTCTGGTAAGAACAGGACTACCTTTCCCTGTACTCTTCCTGAGCAGGGCACACAAGTGGGTGCACTGGGCTGAGGATGCCTGCTGAACCAGGAGTGGTGAAAACTGTGCTATTGTAGATGATGTACATTTGGTCCCGAACCACTTGCAGTATCCTTCCAGTTAATATATAGATGTTTACAAATGGCTTGGATGAGTGGATTTTATTCTACCTTGTTAATTACCTACTCAAACATTTGCAGTTAATTATTTCATAGTTATGAAATACAAGTTTCTTCGTTACAGTGCCTGTGCCCCAAGATAATTGTAGCTGTCTACTTTTATGTTAGAGTATCAATTGCAGAACAAACTTGTTTGCCTGTAACAATATCTTACAAAAACCAGCAATTTCTCAAACTCTGCAATGAGCAAAACTCCCTTTCCATAAATGCTAAGAAACAGTTAATAACAAGGGGCACTAAAAGCATCACAAAATCCAAATGTTTGGAATTCAGATGAAGGCTCATGAATACTGCTTTACTAAATGCCGTGCCACATTTATGACTTCAGGGCAAAATATATGAACACCAGACAATGTGAACATATTAATTAATGCTAATTACATCTCTGCAGTACAGATGGGCTCTATTCTCTTGACATGAGTGTGTAATAATTTTGGCAGAAATGTCAGGTAATGTTTTTATGCAGAAAAAAAGTAATCTGTCGTTTGCAAATACACAATCAGCTGTCTTTTATTTGTGAAGATGTTGTGTGCTACAGCCCATGCACGTTGACCTGCAATGTGAACAGTGCAGATTTTCACCACCATATTTACTCTGTTACAATGACTCCCAGGGATCCTTAAGCTTTTTGCTGTTTTTTTGCCATGTGACTGTTAGTACAGCACAGATGTAGCTGCAGTACGGGCAGGGGTTGTGTAGCCTCCTCAGTGTCACATAACTGGGAATGGAGGGCAGGAAAGATTTCCCCCTTCAAAATTCACCCTCTGAAATCCAACCCTGGTACAGGTACTAAGCCTGTGTAACTCGGATACATCTGCACTACTCGTACTGTTTCCAGTGTATATTCCTATACTCCACATGCATACCTCTTTGTGCCAGCTGGTTATACTCACTGGTGTGGATAGGAAGTAGGATCATTGTCTTCCAGCATCCTCATCCCTTTGGAGTTCTGGGCATTGCTATTACTGATCTCCAATAAGTATTCTGTTCAGTGGCTCAGAGAAGCATAAGGCCTGTGGCTATGTCCAACTTTTGCATGCGGACACAGAGCAGTAAATAACTTATCCAATGGTGAAATTGAATAAAGGATAGACAAATTAAAAATAGGTCATATTTACAGTTTACCATAATATTTTCCAAGGTTTGGGACTGGGGGGTTATTTGGCCTTGCTCTGTGATGTGTTCATAGAATCTCTCCAGTCTTTCAGCAGTGCCATGAATGAGAAGAAGAGGTGCCTCTTGGATTAATGGATTTTGGTTTTTTTGCTCAGTAGCTATTACTTTTATTTAGGCACGGGAGCAACAACCTTCTAGTGTGCTTCAGTTTGCCTCAATACATTAGTAAAGAACAACGTCCCAATATACCTACTGATGCACAATTCCATCGAAGAAAACTCAGTTACTTGTACACTAGATTCTGTCCTTTCCTTCCTGTATAATTTGTCTTCCTTTTCCTTGCCTCCCCCCTCCCAACGTAAATTACTTTTCCCTTTGGAGTAGGCATAGGTGACAAACATTAGATTTCAGATGTTCTAGAAACACAATACATTAATTGTGAAGCTGGCATTCGCTAATTGTCTGGCAAGCTGTTACTATCTAATTTTAAAAACATTTCCAACTATCATTAGTTGAGAAGTTACAAGAGCAATCTGAAAAGCAGTAGCACACTCTGCTGAGGATGCTTAAAATCCCAAAAGCAGCATTTTCAGGAGGTGGTGTCCCTCAGTCTTTAACAAAGGTGGTCTCTAAGGCTGGTTTTAAGTCCTGATTGTGCTGATTTGTTTACCAGTGCAGATTCCCATGTCTGGGCAGGACACACTCAGCAGTGAGGCCATTCTGTGTAATTCATTCCAGTTCCATTCCCCTACTGGTCTAAGTAACAGCACTGAGACTGAACACATACTCAGAAATTCTCCTCCTGCACAACCATAACTAAAAGATGTTGGTTAATTTAGCTTAATATAACATTATGTATCACATTAATTTCAGGTAAAACATCATATTAGAAGATTATTAAAACAGATGAATAAAATCACACGTTTTGGCTTTTTCTAACAAGAAACTAAACTAAACTAAAATGTTATTGGGCACTTCTCCACTGACTTAATCAACCTGATGTCTGTGAGCTTGGCTTGAAACAGTCATGTAAAATTAGGGCTTCAGCATTTGTTTCATGACTAGCAATTACTTTTAATACTTAGAAGAGATATTCCAGAGCTCTTAGAGGATGGCAGTTTGACAGTAATAGTTCTCCTTAGTATCTTAGGTATTTTGGAAATGCCTCCCTTTTACTGGTTTTAAATAATTATTTGCAGAACAGGAAGCTTCAGGAGGGAGCTCATTCATCATTATCTCAATGTTCTACAGTTTAAGACATACTGGATATGTCTCCAGTGTTTCCTGGACTGTCAGTTCAAGTTGCACAGGATTCTTAGTCTTTTCCTCAAACTCTTTCCCTTCTGTTATTCATACTACTATAATCAACACCACCTTCTTAACTCACAGCATGCAACCTGGTATTAGATGTCTTCTTTCTCTGTATAAAACTATGACGTATGAGTGCAATTTTTTTTTCTTTAAGACTCAGATGTTTCTCTTCTAGTGAGCACCACAGCTAAACTTGTACTGTAAGATGACAACATCAATTTTTCTCTTATACTGAGTTTTCTTTTTCTAATCTCAAGCCTGCCTTTTCTTGAGCACATTCCTCCAAATACTTTTTTGTGACACTGACTATGAGACCATGCTCCATGGGTTTCTCCTCCACCAGAACCTACTTATTGCTGTTAACATTAATTTCCAATCAACTTTCTCTTATTCCCTGTCAAAATGCAGATGTCTACATCTGCTTGTGAGTGGTAGCAGCCTACAGCACTCCCTTCTTGAGATTTCAGAGAAGCACCTTGCTTATTTTGTTCCAGCTGCCCCACATGCTGGGAAGGAGACCTTGTGCATATTTGGAACCACTTAAATAGCTATAAATTCCTTTTCAAAGTTCTTTTGCATAAGATTGGCTAAAAGACTGGACATTACTAGGTTAGTGTGCTGTGACCACTGCCTCATGGTTTCCTGGTCCCATCTCTCTGTCAGCTACCATCTCTTTTTTGGTTATATTGTCTTTCATCCTGTTTTGGGAAAGGACTGATTTTTATTAGGCTGGTGCAAGCCAAAGTCTCCCGCTATGATAATTTGAACAAGTAGTAGTAGTAGAGCCTAATTATATCAAATATTTGAACTGTTCTACTTATCTTTGAATTGTGTAGCTGAAACTCCTGGTGCTGTTTCTCCGCTCGTAAAATAGTGTTCTGCTTCTACAATGAAGCCAAAGAGCTAGACTGTGAAGAGTGCAACAAAGAACTGAAAAACATTCCCCATCTGTCATTTGAAATACTTCCAAGAAGTGTAGCAGTCAAATAAAAAAAAAAATCAAACAAAGAGTGAAAACAGTAAGTGGTGATTGCTTATTGATTCATTTGCAAAATGGAATGCAAAGAAATTCCTTTAAAATGGAAAATTTTGATTTATGAGTACATGTTGTGGTTTAACCCCAGCTGGCAACTATGCACCACCCAGCTGCTCCCTCACTCCCCAACCTGGTAGGAATGGAGGAGAGAATCAGAGTAATAAAGTGAGAAAACTCACAGGTTGACATAAAGACAGTTTAATAGGTACAGCGAAAGCCCAGCACACAAGCAAAGAAAAATGAGGAATTAATTCCCCATGTCCCATGGGCAGGCAGGTGTTCAGCCATCTCCAGGAAAGCAGGGCGTCATCTCACATAACGGTGACTTGGGAAGACAAACACCATCTCTCTGAACATCCTCCTCTTCCTTCTTCTTCCCCCAGCTTTCTATGCTAAGCATGATGCCACATGGTATGGCATATCACTTTGGTCCTTGGCTGTGTCCCCCCATAGCCTCTTCTGCGCCCCTGGCCTAATTGCTGGTGGGCTACTGTACTGCACACAAATTGTACCTCCTGGTCTGACAACTGATGTGACACTGGAGACATCAGCTACTGCTTCTACTATGCCTGTTGCAGTAGAACCCTGTCATTCATATCCATTCATTACATATCATTATCTGGTAAATATTGCCACTTAACTCCTGTGTGTCAGGATTTGAAAACATTTTACAAACATTAGCAAACCAAACATCACAAGTGGGGTTTTTTTGTCTCTGATCAACGTAACTCAACTGAACCTACCACGCAGTACATTTCCATATGTCTGCTCTTCTTTCTCAGAGGTGATGAGAAAGGCCAGCTGAGTAGCAAACACTTTCCAAACACTTAAACACTCCTTCCTGCATTTGCAGCCCAAAGGAGACTAAATTTCTGCTATTCTGCCCCTTTTTCCCTTACTTTGGTGAAAGCAGCAACCATTGTGGTGCCCTTCTCCCCATCCAACCATAGCATTCAGCCCATGAAAGCAGTGGAGGTTACATTGTACTGGAGGAAAGGAAAAAGGTAATTTTTCAAAAAAAGGGGAGCGAAGGTCCCTGTGCAAATTTGAGAGGCTATAATTTCCTGAAGAATGAATGCTGAATGTACTGATTTGCCTGCAAGACGAGTGAGGAGTTTTCATGAGACATAGGAGTTTTCATCAGCGCTAACACTAGAACTCAGGTCCAGAACTGCTTTTCAGCAGGAGAATTTCTTTGTAAAAGAATTAAAAAAAACCCCAAACTACCAAGAGCAGAGAAAGAAAGGGCATCCTCTTTTGGATGGAATGTGTGTGGAAGGATGCTTAAAAAAGAGAAGTTCTTGAATTCAAGTGATCAAAATTGAGACCGGAGTAAGGCCTTATGAAAACTTAGGGTACATAAAATTTTAACTTTCAAAAGTGTTGCAACAAAAATACATCTGTTGTATTGTCTGGAACTTCCTGGGACTTTAGCAATTTTGGAAATTGGATTAGATTTTCAAGCATACACATATGATAAGATATACTTAAATTAATTTTGAGCAATTTTTGCTCCTATATGATTTTGTGAATCTTTTCTTCAGAAATCTTGTTTACAGCCAACCTTGGTATGGCTAATTTTTATATGCCTGCCTTTCCTCCAAAGCATATGCATTACAGAATCATAGAATAGAATAATAGAACGTGTAAGATTGGAAGGAACCTTTAGAGGTCACCTAGTCCAAATCCCTTGCAGTAAGCGCCGACACCTTCACTAGATCAGGTCACTCAGAGCCTCATCAAGCCTGAGCTTGAATATCTCCAAGGATGGACCTCCACTATGTCTCTGGGAAACCTGATCCACCACCCTCATATTGAAGAATTTTTTCCTAATATCTAACTTTAATCTCCCCTTTTCTAGCTTAAAACCATTACCACTCATCCTATTGCTACATGCCCTTGAGAACAGTTCTTCCCCAGCTGTCTTATAGGCACCATTCAGGTACTGGAAGGCCACTATAAGGTCGTCCCAGATCCTTCTCTTCTCCAAGCTGAATAAGCCCAACTCTCTCAGCCTGTCTTCATAGGAGAGGTGCTCCAGCCCTTTGATCATTTTTGTGTCTTTCCTCTGGACATGCTCCAACAGGTCCATGTCCTTCTTGTGTTGAGGGCTCCAAAGCTAGACGCAGTATTCCAGGTGAGGTCTCACCAGAGCAGAGTAGAGGGGCAGAATCACCTCTCTCCATCTGCTGGCCACACTTTTGATGCAGCTCAGGATGTGTTTGGCCTTCAGGGATGCAGATGCACATTGGTGGCTCATGTCCAGCTTCTCATCCGTGAACACTCCCAAGTCCTTTTCCTCAGAGCTGATCTCTAGCACATCATCTCCTGATCTGTATGGATAATGGGGATTGTCCTGACCCAGGTACAGGACCCTGCACTTGACTTTGTTGAACCTAATGAGGTTCACCTGGGCCCACTTCTCTGGACTGTTACGCATCAAATTTACAGTCTGGAAATTATGTGCTTAACAGTCCAAATGAGCCTGAGCACCTCAGACTGCACTGCAAGGCAGTTCCCACACTGTACTGGATTGTAAGCAAAAGAGCCAAACTGAAGGTTTCCAAGACCTTTGCCTTGCTGGAAAGTATGCACCCAAGTCAGGGTTGCAGGAAAGCGCTGCCTAGCCATTTCTGGAGTGGGGTACCTAAAATGGTCATTTAAAAGTGACAGGAGTTAGACATTTTTCTTATTTTAAAGTAAAGGTAAAAGATGCTATGCTTCTGTTCTTTTTACATCATTTACTAACCTAATGTCTAGCACTTCTGACAAGAACATGGAGACCTAAAGTCAGATCTGGCTCCTTCCTTTTGGAATTAGTTAGCGCAGGATGAAAAGCTATGACAGGTCCTTGGCATTGTGAGTGAGCGCAGACAGTTAAATGCAAAGAAAGGTGAGAGAATGAGGAACATGGTTTTATGCCTCTTGAGCAGCTAAAGAAATCTAGGGGTTTGTATTGCAATTCTGGATCTTTTATGCTAACCCTGAGTTCGAGTGAGTTGCCTTTTCTTGCATAATATAGGTGAGATCCTGTGCAATCACTGGGGAACGGGATCCATGAGCTTAGTTATTTGATGATTCTGAGCACGGTTGGAAAGAGCTCACCCTTGTTCCTACATTTCCTCTCCTCTGCAGGTTCTTTTTTCTGTCTCCAGTCAGGAAGCTTGGACTTTTGTAAAGCAACCTTAGTTCAAGCTCCCTGTTTGGAGACAGAAATAATTCTGGGAGAGGAAAGAATCAAGACATAGATGACATTTGAGAGAGTTCCCATGTGACTGATGGAACTAAACTTCATCTTTCTTCCAAGTTCTGCCCTAAGGGCACGCTCTACTTGTCCATGCTAACCCCCTTGATCATGACAGAGACACAACCAGTCATTGCTCTTCTCACACTCCCTTCTTCCTCTGTTCCTCATCAGGTCATTTCATAGTTCATGCAATGTCCTGGAGCTTGTCTAATCCACTGCATGAGGAAAACACAACTTTCCAGCTCAGTGGAAGCAGAAGCTGATGGGATTAGAGAAGCTCCTGGCTCTGTAATCATGTGCTTTGCTTGCCATTGCTACAGTATTATTGCCTGAGATTTTCCTGTCTATAACATCTAGGTCTTATTTCTTTACCATATTGGAAATATTAACTGCTTGGGCTCAAAATTTGCTGCCTAAGACTTCTAAGAAAAATCTTAATTCCAGTACCAAGGCTAAGGAGGAATATGTGGGTTTGTCTTTTTTAAGTCTGAAAATGATTTGATGAGTTCTCCTGTCTTACTACTTTGGTGCAGCATTCTTGAAATTTGGTATGCTGTTGATTTTATGTCTGCTCACAGAATGTCAATCTATAGACATTTGAAAAACTGCCACTCTGCCAATATTACCAGAGGTGTGCCTGAGAGTCTTAGCCAAAGTTCCCAAAGACTCTGCATTGGGCAACTAAGGCCCAAGCTGAGGAGAAATTTTCTGAAATGGTAGTTCCTAGCTAACTGGGGTGAACTATTTCTGAGCAAGGTTTGCTGTTTTCACCTGTCAGCTGCTCTCAACCTTATACTCTCAGTATGTATGCTTGCATCATGGTGGAGGACATGAATCAAACGTTGATAGATCAAGAGGAGAGATCTGAAAGGGATGCAGGAAGGGAACAGACTGAAACAATGGGTGTTCAGAGGGCAATCAGGCCAGTTTGAGCTTGTAAGGTGAACGATGAGTGGCAACTGAGGCTGTATTGAGTGACAGAGTGACACAGAATGCACCAGCACTACCTGGGAAGTCTAGAATGGTTCTCTAGGTGGCCTAGAACTAGATGATGAAAACTTAAGAGAATGGCTGAAAGCCAAAGGATCACAGGTGGACAAACAATTCTGAAGCAATATTCAGGATTCCAAACATTCAAAGCTATCTTCTGTGCTTTGGGCTGTGTAGCTCTTACACTATCAGTGACAGAAATGTTTTACTTCTGAAGATACTTGTTTCTTCAACTCCTTCCTTGGCATGGTGAGAAATAAACCCAGGGTAATTGTTGCTATAACCTAATCCAGACCCAGTCTGCAAGGACACCATTATCATCTCTTGCCTATCAGTTATCCTAGAGTTCTCCAAGTATTACCTGATGACTGTTAGCATGCTAGTTCATAGGATCCAAAGGGTTGGCTCTTCTTTCAGTAAATGGTAGAGAATAAACAATCGGATGTGGAAGGCAGTGCTGTAGAGGAAAGAGGAAAAAACTGGATTGGTCTGATGGGGCAGCCTTAGAGAATTGCATTTACTTGTGTTTTCTGTCACATAATTAGATACTCTGCAAGTATCTTAAACTAGGCTTATCTTACACAATCAGCAGTTTTGTTTTGGTTTGTTTTCTGGATACTAGACTCCAAACACTGCAATTTAATTTGAGTGTTCACAGCAACCTCTGACATTAACAAACACACTTTGAATTTAATGAAGTCAGTATTATGCTACTTACATTGAAAAATCTCATAAGACTCTCAAACCAAGTACTCAAAATTAGTAGATACTTTTGACCTCAGTGTCTCTGTGTATTCCATAGTCAGTAAAAGAAAGAGAATAATATCTCTAATCTCATTTGTGAAAATAAATGTTTGGGAAGTATTCAGTTCTGATGTGTATTATGGAAGAACCTCTAAGAAAGTTAACAATTTATAGCAGGAGTTGAGCTGTACACAATAAATATGGCATAGCTTACACTGCCCAACAAGGAGAAAACAGTTTATTGGAGAATCAGCCATTAAAGGAGATCAATGCATGATGGGCACTGGGTGAATACTAGCTTTCACGTGGCTTTTATGTTAAATATCTGCAGCAGTGGTCTGCAGCACTTCTAGCAGGATTAAGCCTAGGGCTGTAGAAGATGAAGTTTAGAATCTGATTTTTAAGATGTAGAACCATTTAGGTAGAAACTATATGAGATAACTTCATAACCTGTTTTACTGTGTAGACAAAGCTGTTTCATACTGTAAAATCAGTTCCTGAAATTCTTCTTATATCTATGGATACTTCATAATTTCATGATCACTGCAGCAAACCAAAGGTATTTCTTTCTCTTAAAAACACATTTCTGACAATTTTCTTATATTTAACTACAAGAACTGATGAATATGAGGAATTATGCTAAGTAAGTGAGAAATAGTTAAGGAGCCACAGAGCATAGGAGCATTTTTGGTTCTCTATTTCTTTTTTTACAGTTGTTACTAATCTCTACATAGCTCCAGTAGTGAACAGACACTTTGTGGAAAGGTTTGGTGCCTTTTTACATCCTCTGTAAGTATTTTTCAGCACAACCAGGCAATACGAGGACTGACATTTTTATCATTAGTTTGCTAAAATCAAGTAAAATTAATAGCAAATGAAGTTAAAACCCTTTCAGGACTAACAGGGAAAAGACAATAAAAATATTTATCACCCTTCAGACTTAACACAAAGCTTTGGTTTGAGGTAGATGTAGCTTTTCCTGGGCACATATGAAAGGAATCAGCTATTTGGGGCAACTCTTTAAGAATCCTGTGTTTCACTGATCCCGGGTTGACTAGTGCAGCCAGACAGGAAGGGGTGCCATAAAACTATATGAGACATCTACAGGAAATCTAAGTGAAAACCACTTTTTTTTAAAAGGGGTGAAAACAATAGGGTTAAATAGACCGAACTTCCGAGAATCAAAGAGAAGACAGTCAAAGACCTTGATCTTAGCTGGCTGCAACAAGGGAGTGAATTACGAAAACTTTAAACCTCTTCTGGCACAACAATATCACTGCCAATCAAGAAAAGGGAGAAACAGCACATGTAATCAAGGAACAGTAAGCATGTCAAAGGATTATGTACATTGAGAGGGATGACTATAAAAGAAGTCCTTCTGATTCTCTAGTAGATTTCTAGGTGGAATGATAAAAAGTTTCAAACTTTGATGGCTCACTTACAATACTGATGAAGTTAGCCCAGATTTCTCCCAGTCTACTCCATCAGGCACAAGTAATCTTCCCCACAGTTATTTCACCACCATTTGCTACATCTTGTTTTACTCTAAAGGGAAGGATGAAATGGCAAATTTCTCTGCCCAATCCTATTTTAATTTAAAGGGTTTGCACCTTATGCGTCTCCCTGCCTTTGCTTCTAGGAGGCAAGTTTGCCCAAGCTGTTTGAAGACTCTTGTCAAGTTAAGAAAGAAAAAATTTCATGCCTTTAGAAATAAGCACTTTGAAGAACTGTTATCCACCATCAAGGTGAAAGAGGGTAGGTTTAGGTTAGATGTTAGGAAGAAGTTCTTTATTATGAGGGTGGTGAGACACTGGTTGCCCAGAGAGGCTGTGGAGGCCCCATCCCTGAGCGTGTTCAAGGCCAGGTTAGATTTTGGGTAATCTGGTCTAGTGGAGGGTGTCCCTGCCCATGGCAGGGGGAGTGGAACTAGATGATCTTTCAGGTCCCTTCCAACCCAAAGCATTCTGTGGTTCTATGATTCTATGTAGCTCTGCATAAAACCAAAACTTTTCTGGTTTAAGTAAATTCATAAAAATGGCATTGCTCACTCAGATCTTGATGCTGCAAATAGCTATGAATGAATGGATACCTATTCCTTTGAATAATAATAAAAACTGTCATAGGCATCAATTATTTGGGATGATTTCTCTTTTTGGAGTCTCGTGACTGTATTTTCAGAGAGCAGGGATAGATAACTTTGAAAAACTGATGACCTTTAAGGGCCTTGCACACAAAATTAGAAGCTGCCAGTGAAGATTCTCAGGATTTCTAATGTGAAGGAAAGCAGGAGTCCCATTTCCTCCTCAGATGCATTGTATGGCTCACTTCTAATACTGGACTTTTGTACTGTTACTTCTGGTAGTGTGAGTAATAGGAAGTAAACTTGCCTGGAGCTTGCTGACATGTGAGCTCTGCTCTAGTGACCCAGAATCTACAAAAACTCCCACCTGTTCCAGCCAGTGGATGTGGCCACACTGAACAGCATGAGCAGCAGCCTGCTGCAATCGTGATACTCATTTGGAATTTTCTTTGTAAGCAAGGATTTAGCTCAGTATGGACACAGGCCAAGACTTCAGAGCTTTCTGGAGGAAGAAAGTTGGTGTCTGTTCTGCAGCTCAGTACCTGCTCTGCCTGGCCTGAGTCTTCATCAAGGTGCTGTCCCACAGGAGACAGGCTCCACTCTTCCCACCTGGATGCACAGATCCACTGTGGCACAATCACAGCTGTCAGTTGCTAGTGTGAGAGACAAAGAATCTTTGTCACCTCTGCTTCTTGCCTCTTTTAGTGTATAAATGCTGCCAACAGCTTGCACTAAATTTAAAGCAAGAAGTGCTTCTGCCAAATATTTGGATGACTTGACCTGAACTTTTTACCAAGGTAATAAGTATTTCCTTCAAGAATATACTGAATAAGGGCATGGTATTATATATTGTGATTTAAAAAATATTGTGATTTAAAAAATAATTTTAAATTGTCCTTATAAAAATAAGAACATATCACCACTGGCTGTTTGAAAACATGCCAGAGGAATGTGACAAAATACGGGGAATAAGAATAAGCAGTGAGTGGTAAACCAATGGAGAGGAATTTGACTGTGAGGAACAGTTGCTGAGCATGTAAATAAAATTATAGATGATTAGAGATGGAGTGAGAAAGAAAATAAATATACACAAAGACAGCATGAATAGCTGCATGCCAGCCTGCAGTCAAAATAGTATGAATTTATCTCACACATTTCAGACAAGCCATCCCTCAAATGTCAGGAAAAAAATCAGGGCTCTAATGGATGTTGAACACATGTAGCCCACCAACCTCACTAAGTCAGGATGATCTGTACTCCAACTGTAACTATATAGATCTAACAGATGCCTTAAAAGCCTAGAATGATAGAGATTCTACATTTCCCTAGGCAATTTATACCAGTGCTTGAGATCTTCCTGTTAAAAAAATCTTCCCTAAGGTCTAGCCTAAATCTTATTTGCCACAGTTTAAGCTTTCTACATTTTATTCTTTATTCTTATGACCTAAATGAAAGACTTTTCTTCCTTCGTTGATGCTACTCCTTACATATTTGATGTTTTCAGTCTAAATTAAAGATCTGTAAGGCTTTTGATGTTTCTTATAGGTCATGTATTTTTTACATTTTTCATACTTTCTTCTGGATTTTTTTTTTTTGAGACACAATGCCAGAACCTGGTCAGTTTTTCAGCTAAGGATTTACAGGAGCTGAACTGAAATCATGTTCATGTTTATATTTCAATACTCGATGCTCTTAATTTTCTAGAGCAGTACAACATTTCTGACTCTTACTCTGTTTGTCATCAACTATATCCCTAAGATTTTTTTTTAGTTGTTGTTCTAAGACTCTTATTAATAGATTGAATTGAGACAGTTCCTCATCACTTGTAAAAAATGGCATTACAAACTCCCCTGACCTTCTCTTCAGTGAAAACTGATGCAAATAATTTAGCTTTTTCTGATCTAGTTTGTCTTTCCTGAGTCCTGATTATGAGCACTGATCTGTTCCAATGACAGTCTGGTAGGCTGCTTCATGCTGATATGGTTAAGATGGCTTTGAACATTTAGCTAGGGCTTCTTCAAATAGTGGTTTTGGACTTATCTCTGGTTGTACACCTGTCTCTTCTGTTTTTTTCCCTCTTTTGGACATGACTAGATTATTTTGGACCTTATTTCTATATTTTAGTGTCTTCCTTTGCAGTTTAATCACATTCATGTTTCAGTTTTAAATGCTCTTGATATCTTAATATTTGAGGGTATTCATTGACTCTTGGCCCACAACATGATGTTTTTTATAAAGTCTCCAATCCAATGCAAACTTTCTTTGCCTTCTTGCTTAAAATTTTCCCTTTCTTCTAAAAATTTGAAAGTTACTGTTGAAGTCTTGTCTCATTTTGTCCATAACCTTTATCATCTCAACATGGCCTGGTCATACCTACTTTCTGTTTGCTGGGGTTCTTAATCTCATGACAGCAATTAATTGAAGTCTCTCATTATTATAATTTTCTGCCTCATTATTTTCTTCATCAGTTTGTGATAACTATTACCATTCTGGTAATCTGATAAACTGCAGGTCTAATATTATTCCTCGATTAAGGAATATAATTCACATCAACTCATGTACATGCCACTCTGGTAGCATCTTTACCTCACTCCTCTGGATGATTTTCTTAATTATTAATGCCTATGTGCTACCCACACAGTGTCTATTCTTGACTGAAAGCAGAATTTCACATTTCCAAACCTGAAATATGTCTTCTTTTTTGTAGTTTATTCTTTGAATTCAACAAAATAATTTTAAATTCTCATAGTGGCCTTCTATGTGCTCACAGATCCTTCAGCTTGAAATCATCTAAAAATTTAACAAACACACCAGATTATGAATTAACATATGTGATGGATTCAGACCAGGATAGAGTCTAAATATAATGTTGTAGTTTGATAGTAAACCATTGATAATTTCTCTTTGCACGTGGTTGTTTAGTCACATTAGCTTGTTTATGAATGAGAACCCCACATAAGAATACCTTCCTGAAATCTTGCTAGATCCCATTTATCTTTTTCTCAAGGTCTATTACTCATTAAGAAGGAAATGAGATGATTTCTCATGATTTATACTTTGGTAGGTATATATTGGCTTGTATATATCACCTTTATCTTCTAAATGCTTAGTGACAGTGTCTTCCCTTACTTGCTTCTGTATTTGGGAGGACTGAAGGTAAACCAACAGGTTTGTTAAATCCTTGCCTTGTCTTTTTCTCTTCTTTAAATATAAACAGAGCATTTACCCTACTCAAATCTTTGTATCTTATAATACAGGATGAGTTATCATCAGTGCTGAATTAGTGTAATCCAACTATTATTTTGCTGTGTAATAGCCCAAGGCTACTACAATCCTCTACGGGCTATAGCTTATTCCCTTGCACATAACAACCCGAAGCCACTAGTTGTCTGGGACCCAGTCTATGGTATGTGCTCTATGTGACAGTAAAAATTGAGAGACACAACATGTCCACCAGACTAGGGATAAGATCAAATTAATTTGGTTTTCAGAATGGTTCTTTAATATCTTGCACTGCTTCATACAACACAATTATTAACTGTGCAGTGAGTTCAAGGAGATCTATTGTAAGTGAAGCAAATGACAGAGTTAATTCATCCAGGAGGCAGCTGGCATGGTGCTTGGACAATGTATTTTGAGCAGCCAATTAAATGTCACATCCCAAGTTATTTTTGAGGAAGTATCAGAGAAGTGTGCCAAGCTGATGAGTGAAAAAAATGCTGATTTGCATGCCAACATTTTCTTTAACACATTTTAAAAAATAATTAGGAATAGTTGTGGGATAAGAACAGTTTGAGCAAGAGCCATTATGCACTCCTTCATGGACAAAATATCCTCTGCCAAAATACCCACTGCCAATCTCTGTTCAGTTAAGTTTCATTAGCCTAAGTTTGAGTCACGCAGGTGCTGTCAAAATGTGAAAGAGAGACCCAGTGGGTCAGCATCAGAGCAGATCAGTTCTGCTCATTACAGGGATTCATTCTCTGTTTGAGGTTCAATTCCTTCAGACTATTTGTCATTGCTGTCTAACTCTAACTTGAACGGTTGGCTGCTGAAATATGTTGCTACTGACTGTAACTGTCCACTTCTTTTATTGACAAAGACTATTTTTGTCATCACTTCTTAATGTTTTGATTCCTGATTTTTTAAGTGTATATTTTTCTTATGCATCCATGGATTTTGGACACTGAAATGGGAAAAGCCTTGTTTCAATCTTTTCTGTCACATTTGTTGTAGAAGTCTCCTTTGTCCAGTTTTATGTTGTGCTTTGTGCCTCCCAGTTTGTACCTTTAATTAATTGTCATTGACTTTATTTTAATGGAAGTGTCCTTTACTCTGGACTTCTAGTCCAAATTAGACATGCCATGTACTCCTATCCAAGAAGCAAATCTAATCTGCAGTGCAAATGCAAACTGCATTTAATGTAGCAGCAATCAACTGTCTATCTGCATAAATCTCTCATTTCTTTTTGCTTTTCTCCAACTTTAAACTCACTTCCTAAGGAAGCAAGATTTATGCTGTTGCACATGCTGTTACTCTGCATTGCAATAGCTCTGGAACCTTCTTGAAAATTTCAACCGATTTTGACAGAGTGTTCAAGGTCTCAGTGTTACCACATTCCCACAAGCTGCGTGGAGCCAAGCAGAGTGTTGAAACCCAATCAGTCTCCCACTGCGGGCAGAGCTGCACTTCAGTTCATTTATATGGATATCCTCCCTCTTACACGTATGTAGACTAGTTTATCAGCTGCCTATCACTGGTATTCACTAAGCCATGCACTGTTTCATTTTCCTTTCAGTTCAACATGTGATATCTCAGTTATAATCCTTAAATGAAACAGTGTTTTTATGCTGATTGGTTTAGTTGTATTTAGCTAATTTATAAATTACATTCTACATCTTCTCAGGAGTTTTGACAGCTTTATTTCTGAATTTCAGCTCTTTTTTTGGTTTTGTTTTCATGGTTTGCCCTCACACATCTTCAAGCAGTTGTATTTGTTCCTTGATGTTAAGTAATAACTTGCAAGTTTGCTAATGAAAGCAGAATTTCTCAAAGACAATTTAAAATTTTGCTATTTTCTTGCCATATAGGACTTGATTTACATACAGACACATGCACATATATAAATAAGCTTGTGAAAATAATTGCTTCCTTTTTGAATAAAAATAATATTATTTCTGGATTTGCTAAGCACTGTTGCTCTGATTCATCCCAGGGTCTGGGTGCTTATGTTTATATTTGTTTGCTTTTACTGCAAATGCTAAGAAAAGGGTCAGCAAACAGGCTAGTCTCATTACGAATCATAAAACCACAGGAAACTTGGCTTAATGAATTCTACTGCCTGTGCTTTCTTTCTTGACTTCCTAGTTCTTTGTCCCCTTTTCGGTTACACTTTTTGCTGTCAACCCTGCCTACATTACTTTTAGGCTACTGCACCTTATTACCTCTTTCCATTCTAATCTTTTCTATGTCTGTCCCAATTCTTTTTCCCCTCTTCTCATTAATGTCTCTCATTCTCACTTTTCTTCTCCAAAAGTCCTCCCAGACATATTTCTCTCACTCTTCTAGTTCTCTGAACTACCTTCCCCACTCTACTGCCTCCCATCCCTCCCCATGCTATATCCATATGACTGCATGCGTGTGTACACACACATGTGTATGCACACACACACACAGAAACATATGGCATTGTCCAATTTGACCCAATACCTTCCCCTCAGCAGCACATTTTGCAATAACTTTTGGAGTATGCTCCTTTCTCTCTTCCACTGAAAGGATTCTTATGTCTTTTCTTCTTTCCCCTCTCTTTCTTCGACAGTCTGCATCCTTTGCCACCACCTACAGAAGAAAAGGAGAGTTGGCAATGGTTTATACTGACTTTAAACTCATTAGATACATAAATGGGAATAGTTTTTATATACCTGTAGTGTGCATATATACACTTATATATAGGTTGCACTAAGAAGAGCACGGCCAGCCAGTTGAGGAAGGTTATCCTTTCACTCTACTCTGCCCTGGTGAGGCCACATCTTGAGTACTGTGTCCAGCTCTGGGCTCCCCTATTCAAGAAAGGTAGGGAACTACTGGAAAGAGCCCAGCAGAGGCTACAAAGATGATGAGGGTACTGAAGTGTGTCTTATTTGAGGAAAGGTTGAGAGACCTGGGCCTGTTTAATGCGGGAATGAGGAGACTCAGATGGGGTCTCATCAACACAAATATCTAAAGGGCGTGTGTCAAGACTCTTTTTAGTGGTGCCCAGTGACAGGACAGAGGGCAGTGGGCACAAACTGGAACACAGGAGGTTCCACCTGAACATGAGGAAAAACTTCTTCACTGTAAAGATGACACAGCACTGGGACAGGCTGCCCAGGAGGTTGTGGAGTCTCCTCTGGAGACACTCAAAACCTGCCTGACACAATCCTGTGCAACCTGCTCTGGGTGATCATACTTTAGCAAAGGGGTTGGCCTAATTGATCTCCAGAGGTCCCTTCCAACCACTACCACTCTGTGATTCTGTGATCCCATATGTAGTATAGAACACAATCAACTTGTGAATCAGCATGCTAGGCCAGGTCTGCATTCAGCCTCAAGTAACTTATCCAGATGCATAAGTATAATTAAATCCTTAAAACATATATGTCTCGAGTAAATAATTTCTAAAAGCATGCATCTCATTGTGTTGCCTATCTGTTTGTATTTTGTATTAAACAAATTAATCAGGGATGAGAACATGAATTAAATTAACTTTATGTTCATTCTACAGGAAGACTGTACAGGGAAAAGAATCACTGGACTGGATGAAAACTGAATGTGGTAAGAAGATGCAAATTCATTATATAACACTGCAAGCAAGTCTTTAATTTTGCCTAATATATTTGATTAGATTAATTCTTTTGTTAAATAAACTGTTCATGCTGTGAGAAGCATAATTTTTGCCCAGCTGCACAGGTAATAGTAAACCAAACAGTAAGAATGGGAGAATATTTTGACAGACTTATGCCTTTCTTAGAGAAATGTATGCAAGACAAACAGCACACCACGCTGTACTTCGTGAACCATGAGGAGGAAACGAGAATAGTGGAAGGTCTTAGCTGGTTGAGGTCAAGCTCCCAGTGGCACACGCCCCCAAGTCCCACTCAAAACTACTCAAGCTACATCTTCGGTGCATTTGGACTGTTTTTCCTTATTCTTTACAAAAGAAGGTTACTGACCACACTGGTTGATGATTCAGATTGTCTTCTTGGTGCATTACAATGATCACTTCTTATCACCTGCATCTTGCCAAAGCTTTTCTCCTCAGTTCTATCTAGCTGCACAGACTTCACTCCGTATGCTATCTAACTCTTCTACCAGAAACCACTGTCAGAGGAATTTGCAGCACTGAGGTGGGAAGCCTGGATTCCAGTCCCTGGATGCAGCCTTGCTGGAGGCTGAACCACCAGTTCATGCTTTCCACAGAAGTGCTGTAATCATGAGCTAAATACTTCTAGGACAGAGAGTTTTTCCTACCTCCATTTTAAAGCTGTGTCACTGTGCAACCAGGAATCTAAGCTGAAGGGTCTTTACAAAGGGGAAAAAACAGAATAGGTTGAATCTGTGATGAAATGGTGGCAGGATCTCCTAGGGGAGAGAAGCATTGCAAATCTTTCCCTTTCCTAAACTTTATAGTAGTGCACCAGGAAGCACAGAAGGGAATTAGACCTCATGAGAAGTCTAATTAATTATGATTTTTACTAACTTCGTAAATAACAGAATTATGGGTAAGGTAATACACATAGCAGTTTATTTTTATCCCAAAAGGGTAATGAAGCTTTGTGTTAATTGGGGAACAGAGCATGAAGATGCAGATGCTTGTTAGACTGGAATACATATTGACTAAGATTCAGAATTATTCTAGCCCAGGGATTTTCCATAAGATACTGTCAAGGCTAAGGTATAAGCATAGTGTAAATATTGCAATTATGCAAATGTAAATTTGATGCAAATATAACTGAATGTAATTTTAAGATTCCACCAAAACCACGAGGCATATAAATATTCACAGTTTAAAACTATGAGCAAGTTGTATTGGGTTATAAAATGACATTAGAAAACTAGTTCATATTTGTCACGATCCACAACCTAGACAAGACTTTGGTTTGGCAGAGGCTAAACCCCCTTGCGTTCCAGCCGAACCTCAGATCGCTCTGGGTGGCTGGGGGCGGCTGGGCTTAACCCCTGAGTGATGTCCAATCACTAGGTGTTTTATCGTGGTAAGTTCTTAATTAAATTCTCGGAGCACAGAATTGAGACTCGAAACGGAGTCAAGGTGAAGGTTGTTTTATTTAGAAAGAAACGTGCAGGGAAAGGGGGGAAGAAAGAAAACGGGGGTGAAAAAGAGAGATAGAAAGAGAGAGCGAGAGAGTGGAAAAAGGGAAGAGGGGTGAGGGGAGGCTGTATCTGCCACCACGAGGCTACGGCATTCCGTCCGATGGCAGAGTATTCTCTGGGTCCGATGGGATGGGAGAGCGCTCCCTTCGTTGTCCCTCCATGACGAAGTATGAAGTTAAAGAGAGAGGAGGATGACCGTTGCCTCTCGTTGCACCCCTTTTTATCGGGATATAGCTCCTTTGTCTCACTACAAGCTTCCACCTGGCCTGTAGGAATGCTCCAGGGTGGATGACGGAATGTCCGATGTGCAAATGGCTCTCCTGAGGTGTGAATGGCCCCCGATGTGTATTCCGGGCAGTGGAACAATGGCTCCTGATGTATGCTAAGAGTTTCTCGGAAGTCTGGGCCTTGCCCAGTGGTGATGTAGTGTTACAGGAATGAAGTTTGGTAAGGTGAGAGGAGAAGAGAGGGGGGTCGGTTCTGTTGGCAATTGGTAAGGCATAATTCCGGTACCTTACACCACCCCGTGACTTAACATTGTCAACAGAAAAAGAAGATAGAAAGAGTACAAACGTGCAGGGAAAGTGGGGGAAGAAAGAGAAACTGGGGGTGAAAAGGAGAGATAGAGAGAGCAGAAAGTTTACTATGAAGCTAAAACATTACAACAATACAAACTCTAAGCAAGGCCAATGCCTGGCAATTATTTTCTTGGTACACATTAAGAAGGTAAAACATCTTATACAATTTCTACGGTGGATGATACAGATTGATGTACAGGTCGAATTTGTTTACCTCCATCAGGTGACACGGTGGATACAAATTGCATATTGGCAACAACACATTGAATTAATTGAATAAAACATGGGATAACACATGGTAGAAACAGGGTAGCTAAACCACACAGCAAGTGAAATATGTTTCACCCGGTGACTTCCTGGAAGCCAGGAAAACATATCGACATTCCAACATTCCCAAATTAGCACTGGCTAATTTTTGTATTTCAGCAGTAATTTGTTCAACTATCTTGCCATTGTCAGCAATTTTAAGCAACAATCGGGAACATTCAGTTTTGCAAAGATCCCGCCCTTTGGCTAGTAGGTGGTAGAGAACCATGCAATGTTGATAAATTGCATTCCTCATTTGAGTTGCTTGATCTGCCAATAGGTCAAGGGCCTCAGTGTTTGATTAGTAACAATCTCCAATATGGCTTGCAATCGGATAATGCGACTGAGGTTATAGATAGGTTCTCTAGCACCACTAACCCACTTGTTAGGATTCCAGGTTGCAGGTCCATACTGTTGTATGATACGTTGGGGGGTCCATCTGTCCTTACCCCAGGTTTGGTTACTCCCGTCAGTGAGGGAGTTGTCAATGACAGATCTTTTTTCTCGTTTCAAATCATCATATATTTGAATACCTAAATGATCTTCACCAGTTTCAGGAAGTAAGAGAAACAAAGGACGGATCACCCCAACGTAACACACTCCTGACCAATTTGCTGGCAGTGATTTATATGCATGATTACCACGTATCCAATAGTGTCCTTTTCAGGCCACTGACACATTAGCAAAGGGTCCTCTCCAACATCCCACCTGAGGAGAAGGGTCAAAATAAGGAGTGAATTCTAACCCAAAGGGGTCACTTTAAACGCAACAATACAGGGATTCTGTTGTAGTATTTTCACAGCAGGATATGTCTGAACATAGGTCTTCCCATATTTTGCCTTTTGTCTCACTATATCTATTCACTAGCCATTTTGGTAGCAAGGGTGTAGCTGCCCATGGCCAACTTGATAGACCAAATGGTCCTCCACATACCCAGCATTTTGTGAGGTTGTAAACATTTGCTATTTGTTCAGCCAGCTGTACAACATAATTTTTTTATATCACTGTCTTCATTCCTATAGTCTTGTAGTGGAGAGATGATTGCTCTAGAGGTTGTAGTCTATATAAGACACCAAAATAACATAGTTGCTATTTTGATCTGCAAATCCATACCAAGCTAACAGAGATTACAAAATCATTACAAAAAATACAAATTATTAAAATTATGCGTTGGTTCTCCTGTCTTCGGTCCTGTTCCCACGGGGATCTCCTCTGAAATGAAATGAAAATCGACGGGCCCCTCTTGGGTTCCGCCTACACAGTTAAAGTGAGTGAACAATCCAGCACGTTAATTTTGTATTATTTTCCTTGGGTGTCTTTCCACTGTCCCCCTTTCAGCAGTTTGATTGTTTGTTTGTTTGTTTGGTGGTTTGTTATCGGTGCATCTCAAGAAGGTCGTATAACATCTATTCCTCTGGCCAAGGAAGGGACATTTCCTTGGACATTGGATGCCTTAGGGGCAGCCATTCTATACAACTCAAAAAGGGGTAATATTGTCCACACCTTGGTATCAAAATTTCCCCTATCCACTTTACTCACAGGGTTTATTACACAGTAATTGCAAAAAATGGGAATACATCCTGAGAGGACCACACTTTCAAGTGTCCAGCTCCCCCCTCTCAGAAGCTCAAATGGGGAATACATCCTAAGAGGGCCACACTTTTAAGTGTCTATAGAGTTCCCCGCCCACTTAGAAGCTCAAAGGGGCAATACATCCTGAGAGGACCACAGTTCCAGATTTCCCCTATTCACTCTCAGGAGGTCATACACTGTAATCACGCAGCAACCACACAGCCCACACACAGAACCACGCAGCCTGCGTACAGAATTGACAGGGGCAATACATCCTGAGAGGGCCACAGCTTGGTATCCATATTTCCCCTATTCACTCTCAGGAGGACACAACGTAGTTACACACCTTTCTATTCTCCGAGAATCCTGCCGACTACGCCATTTTAATGTCACGATCCACAACCTAGACAAGACTTTGGTTTGGCAGAGGCTAAACCCCCTTGCGTTCCAGCCGAACCTCAGATCGCTCTGGGTGGCTGGGGGCGGCTGGGCTTAACCCCTGAGTGGTGTCCAATCACTAGGTGTTTTATCGTGATAAGTTCTTAATTAAATTCTCGGAGCACAGAATTGAGACTCGAAACGGAGTCAAGGTGAAGGTTGTTTTATTTGGAAAGAAATGTGCAGGGAAAGGGGGGAAGAAAGAGAAAATGGGGGTGAAAAAGAGAGAGAGAATGGAAAAAAGGAAGAGGGGTGAGGGGAGGCTGTATCTGCCACCACTAGGCTACGGCATTCTGACCGATGGCAGAGTATTCTCTGGGTCCGATGGGATGGGAGAGCGCTCCCTTCGTTGTCCCTCCATGATGAAGTATGAAGATAAGGAGAGTGGAGGATGATCGTTGCCTCTCGTTGCACCCCTTTTTATCGGGATATAGCTCCTTTGTCTCACTACAAGCTTCCACCTGGCCTGTAGGAATGCTCCAGGGTGGATGACGGAATGTCCGATGTGCAAATGGCTCTCCTGAGGTGTGAATGGCCCCCGATGTGTATTCCTGGCAGTGGAACAATGGCTCCTGATGTATGCTAAGAGTTTCTCGGAAGCCTGGGCCTTGACCGGTGGTGATGTAGTGTTACAGGAATGAAGTTTGGTAAGGTGAGAGGAGAAGAGAGGGGGGTCGGTTCTGTTGGCAATTGGTAAGGCATAATTCCGGTACCTTACAATATTTCATCTGTAGTGCACAGAAAACTTTTGATGCATTTTTTTGCAATTACTGACCCAAGAAGAAACAACTCAAGTGTTAAGTGATCCTACCTTTATCTGAAAATCAACATAGTGTAAAGACTTGTTTATTTATTTGCCATTTAAGCATCATTGGATATAAATAAATGAAAAGCACTGGGAATTGCAATCAGGAATCAGTATTGTTTTTCCCCTTTCCCAAGTTAATAGCATTCTCAATAGAATCAGTGTGTCTTTGTTAACCTCTCTCCAGCCTCCCAGCTCTTGCCTTTCTGACTGAACTGTGCCTTGTGCTCTACAAAAGGGCTCTCTAACTTGTAGTTTAGGATTTAGAAATCAAGATCTTCTGCTTCCTTGGTGAGTGTTCTACCCATTTAACCATCATGGACACAGAGCCTCTATCAAAGGAGTTTTATGTGTGCTCGAAACAGTCTGAATTGCTCCCAGACTTGTATGCCTAAAATTCATTTAATCTGGAGTTCATGAATGTACAGTTCACCATGGGTGGATTTCAGTGAGAAGAGTAGATGAAGACACATCAAATCAGTATGATAAACTAAGAGTGATGTATTAAGGAATGATGGAGTATCTGTATTAGCAGAGTAGCACTTCACGACTGTGATTTATGCCACAGCTTGATTAGCACACGTTATGTGTGAGATCCTTCCGAGGGTATGCAACTTTACCTTCATCTCTGCAAAACTGAACTCTGCTCAGTGCAGCGTCACAGCATTAATTCACTCCAGCTCAGAATTACTTTTTCCTAGGAAAAACTACTGTGAAGCCAGGTGCTTCATCCAAAATGCATCTCAAGTACAGAAAAAAATGTCAGTGGTCACAGCGTATGAGGAAAAGTTTAACTAATCAAATCTTACAGCTCTTAGATGTATAAACAGATGGCAAGGCATCTCAGCAGGTGTCACTACCAGCCCTTTGGCAGAGCAAAACCTCTCAGTGGACACTAAACCTACTATTTGAGATAATGTTTCGATATCCTCTACCAAAAATTACCTCCCTTGCTAGAATACTTCATTATACATTTTGGAAGCACAATCCAGAAACTAAGAGAAATTGTTCTGAAGTTTTGATTTCTCAAAGCCATTAACCACAACAGAGAAACAATTAAAAAAGAATTTGCTCATCACATTGTAACAGAAGTCTCAGTTCATAACATCTCACCAGTTCCATATTACACAAAAGACAATGAATAAACAAAGATGCTATTTCAAAGCCTTCTGGTGATGTTGAGAACATTACCCAGAGAACAAAAGCCAAACTCAAAGAACCTCCCCTAACAACGTATTTTATGCCTAGAATTTACATGAAATGGATCAAAAGGATTTTCATCCTTACCTTTATATGGCAGGGCATCTTGCACTGTTTAGCACTGTATGGGGTTTAGCTGAGAATTTCCATGTTCACCATGCAGGCTGCTTATGCACTGGGTGAAGAATTACTTCCCATTGTTTTAGAAATATTTTAATTTTTGTTGAATCTTACCAATGTAAGACAAAAATAAAATGTGCCTAGTTTTTGCTCCACCATTTTTATTCAGTAATTTGCCCTTCTGCATTCTCCCTCCCCAGATTTAGTAATTCCAATTGGTAAACACCTGGTCTAGTGGAGTGTCCCTGCCTGTGGGCAGGGGTTAGACGTAGATGTTCTTTGAGGTCCCTCCCAACCCAACCCATTCTAGGATTCTATTCTAATTCCATGAAGTAGTGTACTATTTAGTTTGTTGTGGGAGGGGGGAGCAGGGGAGGCAGTTGCTTTTTTGGAAGATGGCCAAATAGCAGCCAAAATCTTACTCTATCTTAAAAACATTTTCATAACTTCTGTGTTTCACTCTTAGGGAAGACAAGAAAAAATGGGCAGTGCTACACGCATGTATGAATCTCAGTAACTTAGTTGACCTTGTATCTTGTTTGTGGGTGGAAGGCCCTGATCTCTATATTGTTGTGTTTAACTCCACATGTGGTTTATAATGTAACGAATTAGTGGTGTGGGCAAGCAAGTGCACCCAAACTCTGACCAGTCAGATAGCCAGTCAGGTGCTAAGTGTCTCTGGTACAGGTAAGAGTTCCCAGCACATATAAGGTAGTTCCACCTGACCTAGAAAAAGATACTTTGAGGAGGGTAGTTACAGAGGGGAGTCTTTCAGCCAGTGACTTGCTGTTGTGTGTGAGACCTTCGGATCCAGGTGTCAAAGATCCCAGTAAAGTTCACTTCACAACATGCTGCTGCAGTTGCTGTTCATCCACAGGATAAGCTGCAACTAAGATTCAATTTGAGTTTTGTTGTGTAAATGAAGAACAAGCAGATGATGTTGCCTGACTTGGAAAAACTGAATTATTTCTCCATTAAGTATGAATGCTAACTAGAATCTATAAATTCCTTACAAGTCATTTATCTTGATTTCAGCAAGGGTTTCCACATGGGCTTCCATGGTGTCCCTCTAGCCAAACCCAAATCTAACTGGGTGGGAAGACTACAAGGTAGGTGTGTATGGTATACCACTGGCTGGACTTCCACAGTCAAAAGGGTTGCTGTGAGTAGTCTGAAATCTTGCTGGCAGCTAGTTTGGATGGTGTCCCTCAAAGAGCAATACTGGGGCTTACATTGTTTAACACACTCAGTGATCTGCATGATGAGTTGGAATGCACCCTTAGCACAAGCATGATGTGACACAGGGGGGGTAGCTGATGTGCTGGAGGATGGGGTTGCTGTATTAGGAGACATTGAAGCTGGAGAATGGACTGACAGGACGAAGTCTTGCAGCCAGGACAAAAAAAAACCCAACAAACCCATGCAATAGTATAGACTGAGGACCAACTAGTGAAGTAGCAGCTCTGCAAAAAGGGACCTCTGGGTCCCACAGAAAAGGTTGAACGAGGGTCAGCACTGCACCTTTGAGGTAACGAAGGCCAACCACATACTGTGCTGCATTACCAAACATACAGTAAGCAGGTGAATGGAAATTATAATTCTCCTCTACTTGGCATTTGTGAGGCCACATTTGGAATACTGTGTCCAGTTTGGGCTCCCAAGTGTGCAAGAGATACTCAAAAGCTGAAGAGTACCCAGAAGAAGGTAATCAAGATGGTTCCAGGGCCTGGAGAGTATAGCATGAGAAGTGGAAGAAATTTAGTTTCTTTATCTTGAAGAAGAGACCATCAAGAAAGGATATAATCTTCATGCTCCACAGAGCAAGGGGTTAAGAAGGTGGAAACAGACTTTTTTCAGAGGTGAAGAGGAAAAAGACAAGATGGAATGGCCATAAGCTGCAAAAACAATGACAATGTTTCCTTTGGTTTTGTGCTAGTTGGTGGCATTCAGACACAAAAGTTGTTATAACCTCTTCAGTCACTTGAAATACAACCAGGAGTTTCTGAACGTCCATTAATCAGTTTATGATTTACAGGTTGCTTTTGAACATTTTTTTTTGATTGCTCAATAAAATGGTAATGAGGTTAATTATGTTCATGGTGAATGACCAAGATGAAAAGTTAAGCTGCTGTTACTGTACTATTTTGACACTTGCAGCACAGTGACATCAGTGGTTAATGGAAGACGATCTTACTTTTACGGATACCCATCTTGGGAGGTAAGGAGCACTAATTCTCCAAGGTTGTTACTTCTTGGGCAAGTGCTACAGTAGGTGCAGAAAAGAAAAGAGTTGGCACCTGTGTTCCTGGCACTTTGTTACCCATGAGCTTCAAAGGTTTACTCAAGTGCATTATACATGGGGTAAACACAGCTACATGGCTGGGTGGAGCTTAAACTTCTTCCTGTCTGTGTCTAAACAGAGCTCAGAGCGTAGCTATGCACGTCAGGCGAGCGCCACTGTGTTTAGATGCCTAAGGTAAAGGATTCGATTGATTTCTGCTACCTGAGAGAACGCCACTAAGCTGTTGGTGCCACTAGGCTGTTCCAACATTCTCTGATACTTAGGGTGCCTCAAGCAAATCCAAACGAAGTTTGTGGAGTTCGAATTTGGCCTCCTGTTCCTTTGGAAAGAAAAGGCTTACCAGTCAAACTAAATGTCTGCATCTTAAAAGAAGACTATGTTGCTCCTAATTTGATGGTCAAAGATGGTAAAAGCTTACAACGGGACAGCAGATTCAGCCTTGAATTTTGCCTGAAGCCATGAATCCCATCTCTATTAAGAAGTGATTCTATCAAAAGCCAAAGCTTAACAGATCGTTTACATGTTAGCACCACTGCTCAGCGCTTTTCTCTGTCACAACTGCACTCACACCTTGATTTCAAGAGCTTTTCCTTAAATGGAAGACTTACTTGTATCTTTTGCTTTGGCAACACCCGAGTGTGACCTTTCCAACAAGCACCACTAAGGTAGGTGCACGGAAGGCACAGGACTAAGCAGACACCCTGGGGAAGGTATTTGGAGGCACCAGCTGCCCGGACATTCACTTCAGTGCACTCATGTCTTCTTACCGATATTTGCACTACGTACTACACTATTACCTCTCAGAAAATAAGGGTTTTTTTTCCCCCAGGTGCTGGAAACATTAATCTATGCTTTTCTGTATTGCGTTTACTAAAACAGCTAGGGAGGGTTGGGGGTTTTTTCGTTGTGCTTTTAAACAGTAATATAGAAGACGAGGCTGAGGCGGCAAAACCGCCATCATCCCTGGTGGTGGAGCATCGGTGTTCGAGCACCGGTGCCCTCAGGCCAGCCCTGCACATGCCGCCGTGCGCCGACTGGGCTTGGCGGCCGGTCCTTCTCCTTCTTCTCACAACGACAAGGACGGCGGTCCTCCGCCCGGGCAGCGAGCCCTCTGCAGCGAGGCTCCCCGGCCCCACGCCGCCCCTGCGACTCCCCCGGCGCAGGAGCGCCCAGCTGCGCCGCCCCTCCGCGGTCCAGCGCCACATCTCGGGCTGGGCCAGGCCGGGCCGGGCCGTCCAACGGCCGCCGCCACGCGCCCCGTCCCGCCGCCGCGCCCCACAACCGCCACCCCGCGCGCCGCCGCCGGGCACCTGTGCAGCCCGGGTGGGGGAGCGGCGGGCGAGGCGCCTGCGCACTGCGCGGCCTCATCGCCGCCAGGACCGCAGTCACTTCCTGCCCCTGTGCCCATCCGGCTCCGGGGTCAGCGGCCGCCGCTCTGGCGGGACAGGGGCGAATAAAGTTTTATTCGGGGAGGGGGAAGCCGGCCGTCCTCTCCCAGGTAGGGGTTCGCCCGCCGCGGCTCGTCCGTCGCGCCCTCCCCCTCCCGGCGGCAGCGCTTGGCGCCCGCTGTCACCTGCCGGCCGTTCGCCCCTCCCCGCCCGGGCTCGCGTGTGGCGGGGTGGCGGGCGCGACCGGCTCCGGCTCCGGCAGCGCCGCGGGGGGCGCCTGGCCCGGTGGCGGGCGGGCTGCGGCCGCTGGCTGTCGGGGGCGCGGCTTTCCGCCTCTCCTCATCTCCCCGCTCTCCCGCGGGAGCTGAGGGACGCCGTTCCGGACGCGGCGGCGACTACGAGAGGAGGTGGAGGAGGTGGGGACGGAGCGCGGCGAGGGGCGGCGGGAGAGCGGCGCGGCGGGAGCCGCCCGCTGAGGGGGCGCCGGGCCGGACGGCTGGGTTCGCCTCGCCTCGCTTCGGCCGGGCTCGGCGGGGAGGAGGGCGGCCGGGCAGGCGGCGGCCGGGGGCTCTGCTCCGCCGGCCGAGTCGCAGGTGGCCGAGGCGAGGCGGGCCGGGCCCGCGCTGGGTGGCGGGGCCCGGCGGGAGGGAGCGGAGCGGAGCGGCCGGGCTCGCAGCAGCGGCCGTTGCAGAGGGCGTTGTGAGACCTGCTGTAAACAATGGAAACTTTCTGCGCGAAGGGTGCCGCTGCCTCCTGGCCTGCTCCGGCGGTGCGGCTGTAGGAAGTGGGTGTGCGAGGCTGGCGCTGCCCTGTGCCGCCCGTTCTGCGGGCGTGACAGTTGATTTGCTTATTTTTAGCAGGAGCGCGCCGCTGGATGTAGAAGGAAAGTAGGTCGTGTGCACGGAAAATGCCTCTAAGGGACAAGTGTTGTCAGACTGACCACCATCACCATGGATGCTGCGAGCCAGGTACGGTGCCGTGCGATGCTCTGGCTTCTTTGCTTTACCTTCTTCGTTAGGGGCTTGCAGAACTCGTTGTGATGTTCCAAATAGGCATCATTGCTGGCAGTTTTGGGTACAGAAAGTTTCGGCATTTCGTTTGGAATTTTTGGGGTTTTTTTAACTCTTCAAACCGTCGTGTTAAAATTATTTCAGGAAGGTAGTTTTCCATTTTGTGCAGAATGTGTAATAATCCCCAAGCCACCACCACGTGGGCATTGTATGCGGTGAGCAGAGGAAGACGAGGAGTTGTGTAAAGCAACTGTCTGTTTTGTTTCCAGAAAGCAGAATTTTCTGGGTTCTTTAATATATTTTAGTTTTTTAAATTACATGTCTGGTGATTTCTTGCATTTGCTGCTTGTGGGCTTACTTTATGCCACCTCTGGTGAGCTCTGATGAACTCAAAAGATCTTATTTTCAAAGGAGGAAAAAATAAAAGGCAAACCAAACAAAGTCCTAAAATGTTTGTGGTTTACCATCGTGTGACATGGAAGATGCCATCAGAGGAAAGTATAATGCATAATATGAAAGTTTGGCTAACTTGCTGATTGGTTTGGTTTTGGATTTGTTCTGCCTACTGTTATAATTGGTAGTCCAAAAGGAAATTTGGTTCCTCTCTCTTTGCCTTGTAAAGTTTGTTATTTGAAGGCATTTGTTTGTGTTTTGAATTGAAAGGCCTGGGTTTGGTGAATTAATAGTTGAAAATGTGAGGATGACAGCTTTGATATTGCTCCTTTAATTGAATGCAATTTGAGAGTAGCTATTGTTCAGCTAGAAGAAACATTTGTGTTTAAAATGAAATAGGTTTGAGTTGTTGCAATGGCTTTAGGAAAGCTAAAATACTTTTCTTGCCTTACAGATAACAGCGATGTGTTATGTCTGGTTCATGTATGTCGTTCCTCTTGATGTCAGTGGGTGTTGCACATGCATATTAGAGGCAGTTCACAAACCAAAATACACTATTTGGAAGGATAGGCAATAGGCTAGTAGAATACAATATGTCATTGTGTTAGAGATCCCCAAACGATTAGCTGATTTGTAATGGTTGTTATGTGTTCGTATGTATAATAGTATATTATGGGGCCAGTGTGGTTGGGTGGAGTGTTCATTCTGTCATTCTTTTCTTAGTCTGCTTTTCTTTCTGATGTTCTTTTCAGCTTGAAGTTATTTATAACCTTAAATCTTTTAGAACTGTCAAAATGTGTTTAATCTATTTGAACTTAATATCTCTACGTAATTTCATATGATACTGGTCTTTATTAAACATAAATTGCTTAGATGTTCAGCGCTTCATTTGGAAATGGAAACCTTAAATGGGGTTAAAAATCAAATGGATAAGGGCCAATTTATGAACTATAAAACTAGAGGGTTTTTTTGAGTGAGAAATTAACAGGAAGACAAAAGTAATGATTTTGCAAATGCATTCTTGAATAAATACTCTTATTCAATTAAATTTTGATTTCCCTCTGGGCAAAGCTGAATTGCCTTGTGCATACATAGCATTGAAATGCTGTTAGAATCATAGAATTGTCTTGGTTGGAAGGGACCCTTTAGATCATCAAGTCTAACCATCCTCAATTTTCATATGCATAAATACCACATACTGGAATAACTAGTAATTATCCTGATCAATAAATGTTTTAGTTTCAATAGATTTTGCAAAGTTTGTGATGTGGGATGGAACTTTGGAAATGAGGCATTACTTCAGCAGTTTGCTTGAACCAGAAGCATTTCTTCAGTATGGTTTTATTGGTTATTATAGTAGCTATTTTTCATACAGACAACTCAATTTTATTTTAGGAGTTTTTTTCTGTTCACTGCTACTTTAGATTTGGATTCGGTGCTTAGGTGTGTACTGACAGTGATGAAATCACCTACTGTGCTGTGATGTACAGTATTTGCTAACACTTTTTTGTAGGTCTGTTTTGGTTTGAATGGTGGGAGTCAAGTACGGAATTTCTGTAATTGATGGAAATGTCTAATTGAGGCAGTTTGGTTTTGTAGATTTAGATGTTTTTGTGTTTGAAACATGTAGTGAGCATGGTTTTAAAAAATAAAGTGACAAACTGTCAGAGCTATCATGGCTGCAGAATTCATTATCAGGTGTTTTTTAATTCAGTATGGATGAAAATTTTGGGGTAAAAATGCTTACTGCAGTCTTGGCCTTTGTCTATAGCTAATTTACTGTATGCACAGAAATCCATAACTTAAAAATTAATGTTCTCTAATGGCTTTTTTGCCTTCCACATATTTCAGTGCATCTGTTGGAACCTGGTGACCCTCCGCTGTTACGGCAGCCTCTGCAAACATCAAAATCTGGCATTCAGCAAATCATTGAGTGTTTTCGATCAGGTATGAAACTAAGCCTGACTCTTAAGAAGCTTATTACCTTGTTTTAAAACTTATTTAATGTACTAGGAAAAACAGCACTTGCTTTTCTGCGTATTTGCAAAATGTTTGGGGTGTTTTTTTTTTATTAGGTACTAGTTCTTTTAATAGTGTTTTTCATATAGAATTATAGAGTTCCTGCTGTATAGTCATCTTTCAAAACCATAAAAACTTAGCTTCTTGTTCTGCTTTATGTCACCATGCTGTTAATGAGTTTATCCTACAAGTCCTGAGATAATGGGAAAATTTAGTGTTTACCTTGACCTTTTTTAGAATTGCCTTTTCACTTGACTCTTGGTTCTTGGTTGTTTCCTGGAGTCGTTGTATGTAGTAATAAATCTAAACCCAACAACTGAGCATTTGGTTGAGCATGCCAGAGATGACTGAAACCTTTGATGTTTTCTAGCTGTTTCTATGCTTCTGATATAGCAAACCAAACATTTTCTTTTCACAACACTTGATGTAAGAACACAGCGGTTACTAAAAAATTTAAGTGAGGTTTCTAGTGCTGCTATCTATATGTTTCTAGATTTTTCCACGTGATGCTGTTAGACATGAAACATTTAATATATATAAATTATTGCTGCCCATGTCTGGGCTGAATCTTGTAGAATGCCACAATATTCAGTTTATGTTCTCTGCTTACATTTGAACAACTTATTACAAGAAAGAAAACTGGATGTGAGAGTCATCATTAGTGAACTTTTTTAATAAGAAATGTGCCTGGATGAGATCACCTAAGGCATCGTACGTGCGTGGCAGGCTGCTTTTGCTTGAAGCAGATTAATGTAATCTCTACTAGTAATAGCAAGAAGTAGTTGGAGGTACTCTGTCCCTGGGCTGCTTCTAGATCATCCTCTCTGGCAGGTGTTGAATTGATAGCTTATCTTGCTGTCTTCAGTCATCTGCACCAGGGAAGTTGGACAGAAGAAAACCAACTTTGCCAAGACTTTACTGGTTAGTTTTGAACAAGCAGTTTGTTACGGGAAGAAACTGTTTCGATTCTTGTGGTAAAGAAATTGGCTGTAATATTTAAGTGGTTTTAGCAGAAACTTCTGTCATCCAAAACATTAAGAATAACAGATGAATTTGAATCTTTCTCCCTAAAAATGAAAATGATTTCTAAAGGCATAAACTTTGGTATTTTTGCCAGGGAAATACTTGTAATGACCAAAGGTCTGCACTGATTTCTTGTGATTGTGACAATATTCTAGCTTCAACACTTAGAAATAATAACAGAATCACCTGCTCCATCTAGATGTAACAACAGAACAGAGAAGGGTCCAGTAAGCCTGTGGCAGCATATGGTGGCAGAAGACTGGCTGCTCATTGCCACAAGCTGCAGTTGGTGAAGATTAAGAACATGATTGTTTGTTTTTTTTCTGCCAGCTACATCCACAACACCAGTGGATGTTTTAAATGTGTTTGCTGTTTCCAGAAGTCACTAAACCTCTACAGTTTAGTTTGAAAGGACCTTTTTTTTATTACCACCAATGCAAAGATTCATAGTTGCATAAGGAAGGTTTGAACCTGGAGTGACCACATCATCTTTATGACCTTTAGTATGTCATAAATCCTTAAATCTTGCCCGATAACTTGGATTAAACAAACATTTCAGTCTAGAACAGAAAAAAAATGAACTGTCAGTATAATAGGTTGAGAAATAGTGGAGAATTAGATTTTGTTTAAAAAAAAAAGTTGTTTTGGCTTTGTTTCAGAGAGGGGCTGTGGCTAGGGCATATAGCAGCAGCATGGCAAAATTTTGGGTTATTGTGTGCTGTCATCAAATTGGAAGCCTTTTGTTTGAATTACAGTTTTGTAAATTACTGGTGTTTTTATTTACATGGAGCGTCTTCAGTTCTGTTCAGCTGGTTTTGATCAGTGATTTCTTTTATATTCAGAAACTCAAGTGCTGCTTACTCAGATCTCACCACCCAACCTGCATTTGGGGGAACTGTACAGTTTTAAAATTTAGACTTTTCACTAAATCTAAATCTGTGTCCAGTAGCCTGCCTGCAAAAATGCAGGTCAGATGCAGGTCATGTTATCAACACTTGAGAAAAGAGCAGGGAGAGGAAAAGATGAGAGGCTAGACTAGTGGCTCAGGAAAGGCGTAGGAGGGGGCAGAAACAGGACAGTAGCCTTGGCCGAGTTTGGGTCTCATTTTTAAGCCATAGTTGAAGAATCACAGAGTTGTAGGGGTTGGAAGGGACCTTGAGAGATCATTGGGTCCAACCCCCCTGCCAAAGCAGCTCCCTAGCTCATATCGCACAGGGAGGTGTCCAGACGGGTCTTGAATATCTCCAGGGAAGGAGACTCCACCACCTCCCTGGGCAGCCTGTCCCAGGGCTCTGGCACCCTCACTGGGAAAAAGTTCTTCCGCATGTTGGTGCGGAACTTCCTGTGCTCCAACTTGAGGCCATTGCCCCTAGTCCTGTCTCCATAGACCACTGAAAAGGGGCTGGCCAATCCCCCCTGCACCCCATACTTAAGATATTTATAAACATTAATTAGGTCCCCCCTTAGTCTTCTTTTCTCTAGACTGAACAGCCCCAGCTCACTCAGCCTTACCTCATAGAGGAGATGCTCCAGGCCCTTAATCATCTTCGTAGCCCTTCTCTGGACACTCTCAAGGAGGTCCCTGTCTTTTTTATACCAGGGAGCCCAGAACTGGACACAGTAGTCCAGGTGGGGCCTGACCAGGGCAGAGTAGAGGAGGAGGATCAAGAAAACACTGTGCTTTGCTAAATCTCAGTTCTAAAAATTTTTGTAGTACTGCTTTTACACCAAGAAGAAAAATGTTGTCTTGCTAAGGCACATTGTGTTGCAGATCCCTTAGTTGTTATGAAATTATTAATATTTAAAAGATTTGTTTAGGAAATAGTTCTGCAGTGTGACTTTGAGTTTGATCATTAAAACATTCTCAAGAGAAGTGTCTGTGACGACAGAAAGTTTGCACTAGTGTTTTGTCTTGAAGAATGTCTTGATGTGCTTTCATAGTTGTCTGATGTTATTAATAATCAGTCCAGTTTCATTATATTTTTGATTGTTGGTCTAATTTTGATTGATTTATTCAATTGTAAGAAAAAAAATCAAGGTAGAGAAATTGGCTGAATTTGGTCAGCTAGTGTTTCTTCCCAGTTTGGAGTGGGTAAGTATTCATTCAGTAATCCATTGCTAATTGTAGGCAATAGATTCATGGTTTTTGTGAGATAAACAAATGAAAGAGTGAGTTTGAAGTGTAATTTAAACTGTGAATCGTACAGTTGTTTAAGCAAGACAGTAGCTGAAATACATCAGCATTGCTGGACCAAGCTGTATCCTTGGGGTTTCTTTAAATGCATGGTCTATAATAGTCTGGAAAACATGCATATGGGAAGTTTTTTGACTTAAATTATATGTATTTTCCTTTCGTCAGGCTGAAAATATATCTGCAGTTCTACTTTCTTGCCTAAGCATCATCGTCTTGATCTTGGGTCAGATACCTAGATGTAATAACATTTCTTGACCTGTTAGTTATTCACTTTGTTTTATTGTATGTTCTGCCATTTTTTGTCCTGCTGGGTGCTCTTTTAGCATGAAATAGCTGTATATATCTTGCTCTCATAGCACTGTTGGGTAAGCTGAAGTTAAAAAATACTGCAGGCATTTTTAAATGGCCTAGGTGCTTAGTCACTCCTGTTGGACCATTGCATTGCAGCAGTTACTGTAGTATGGACTCTATTCTGGTGTTAGCTGTTAGTTTTTATCGTAAATCATTGCATTTTCCCTGTAAACTGCAACGTGCTTAATCCTTGACTTCTTAATCCTTGATTTTTTAAATGCAAATTAGGCTTGTTTTAAAAGTGGAAATTGGAGTGTGTTTGATAAACTTGCAGTGCAGTGAAGTAGCATTAACACAAGATAAAATGCTGCTTTGTTTGCCTTATTTTAAAATGTTTCCACTTTCATGGGAAGATACAGATTAAAAGTTGGACAGAATACATTCCTTAAGTGTAACGTTTCCTTTATTACAGGAACTAAACAACTGAAACATATCTTGTTAAAAGATGTGGATACCATTTTTGAGTGCAAATTGTGCCGGAGTCTCTTCAGAGGATTACCAAATTTAATTACTCATAAAAAGTTTTATTGTCCTCCAAGTCTCCAGATGGATGATAGTAAGTCTTACTAATTGAAATATTTAATAAAGCTATCTGAAGTTGAGAAACTTATCTTTCTGTACCATTTATACAAACTTACCAGAAACAAAATGCAAAAGAAGTGGAATTAATTTTCATCAGCAACATATGTAGAAGGCTTTTATGGTAGTAAAGAAGCTACAGCGCTAACTTAATATTCATGAACAATCAAGATCCACGTCAATGTCATAACTGGATAGCTAGTTTATACTAGCCTTTTAATGAACAGTGTCACTGTTAACACTTTTTTCCTTCCTCCACTCATTTCTGTCCTGTCTTTACTGATACTAAAATGCATGTTCTCTCTTTCCTGTTTGCCTTTCTCTTTCCCTCTTTGCTGAGCAATACTGAAAAGCATGCCAAAGCACTTGGAAATGAATCTCATATGAAAGTGTGGATCTAAGAAAGCTTTTCAGTTTTAGATCAGCATAGCTTAGTTGAATCCACTGACTTGGATCAATATCCTTAATTTTTCTACTTGGGAAGTAGTGTCATAAACACAATCCATCAGTCGTACTCATGAAGCACAGGCTAAAAGTTTACCCTTTAAGGACCTGTGTGTCAGTAATCCTATCTCTTTCCCACTGCCTTATGCTGCTTTAAGATATTTTATGTGATGATGCCTAGCTCACCACCTTTGTGGTAGAAATTGAACCTTATTAATAAAAAGAAGCAACTTAAATGGTTAAGAAAAGGTTTGTATGATTATAAATGATGACTTTTTGTTGATTTGAGGAAAGCTGAATAATTTGGAAACGTGCAGCATTCAAAAATGTTTTGTAAAGGTTTCTAATGATCTTGATTTCTTGACTAGGTCAGCATAGGTGCAATGATTTTTCTTTCCCGATTAATGCCTTCCTGCCTCAATATTTCAAAGGTTAGGAGCCAGCAGAGATTTATGTAGGCAATTCATTTCCCACATTGTGTCAGATAGTGCTGTGAAGGACAAGGTGAAAAGATTAGTACTTTCTGAAGTGAGTGTGCTGGACCAGTTGCAGAGAGCTACAGAGCTTCTCTGTGAAAAGGGATGGGTTATATTTTCAAAGTAAGGTTAGAAGCACACCGGACTTAGATGCAAAAGTTTTGAAACAAAATAAGAATACCCTGAGTATTCACTTCCTGTACAGCTCCTCACATTCCAGCTGTCCTTTAATTAGCTGGGTGGTAGCTTTTGTACCTCACCCTTCACTAGGAGGGGGTGCAAATGAAGAGAATACTATACATGTTCTGAATAAAGCTGATGTAAATACTTCACATAAAATTGAGTTTGATTATTGAATCAAGTTGGACTTTTTTTCCAACAAATAAGATCAAAAGCTACAGAACAAGAGGTAGGAATAAATGTTCAGTATCTCCACAGTGAAGAATTCCAAAGACTATTCTGTGATGACTTTTTTGAGATGTATTCTGTTAGTGAAGTCACAAAATGGTGTGAAAAGGTGCAATAAAGTAGGAAGGACTTTTTACCCTTGATAAAAATTATATAGGTAGCCCCATTTGAAACTGATTGCAAAAGGTATTAAAGATTCAGTGTTAAAAGATAGGTTCTGAGCAGCAAAGCAGCATATTTACTGACAGTTTTTTCATATATTACTGGTCGCATAGAAGTACCAATCCTGACTAAGTGTGGGTTTTCAATTAGCTGTTATGAGGAATCATGTCTTCAAATCATCATGCATAATTTTGCACCGTATCATCTCAGTGCCTCACCTTTTTGCTGTAGCACCCTGGCTTCTTAGTTATGCCAGTGCAGATGCTTAGTGTTACTGTGCTGGGAACTAGATCACTGCACTAATTCAGCATTTAGAAAACAGAATATGACTGAAGCCCATATTATCATGAAGGAAAATGGGAGCAATATTATTTCTTTTTTCATAATACAAAAACTGTGGGATATGCAGAAAAGAATACCAGACAGTAAAAGGTATCAGTGTTTCTAGTAAAACAAACTAAAAAACCCCAAACCACTTAACATTGTGGTAGCCAAGAATATATATGCTTCAAAAACATTTGCATAAGCTCTTTTGGAACTAGGTGTATTACAACAGTACTTCAAAGGCAAACTTCAGTTTCAGAGGTTTTACTGGCATCAGACAAGCAAGGACAACCCCTGTGTCCTTGTTTTTTTAAGTCTGCTCCAACTGATTGGGACAGGACACTGGATGAATCTTTGGCGAACCTCAATGAAGTTATTCTTTCTTCAATTAACTTACTTGTCTCTGTTTTACTGTTTTGAGAAATTAGTACATTTTCCTCTCTTCCCGAATAATACAGGATTTTTCTGTCCTTAATATTTACCATCTTACTGTATCACTGAGCTCTCCTATTAACTGCTTTGGTATTTCTAAAACCTTTCTCTGCACCAGAAGTTGAGATCTCTCTTACCTACTTCTGTCTTCCTGCAGTGCTCAGGTTACTCAGAGATTTCATTCTTTATTAAGGACTGTTCAGAATTCAGGGAGAAGAGCTTATTACCAGAACTAGGTTCCCTTACTGAGAATGTCTGTTTCCAGCAGAAGGAAAATCAGTTTCTCATGATACATCATGCTTAGTTACACACCGGCAGAACAAGCTCAGTCATACACTATTATTTTTGCAATTGATACAGATTTTTAAAGAGAAGTTTAATTCCAGGCAAACTAATTTTCAGTTAAAGTGGCTTTCACATGAGCATGCTAGAAGGATGTACTTCCAACATTGGCTTTTAATAAAAAAGTCACTTTTACCAATGTGGTAAAAGTGATTACTCAAAACCTCTAAGTATAAATAGTCAGAAGAATAGTACAAATACAGGATTTGTGCAAATTTGGTGACTGAATTGACATGGTGGTTAAAGGAGACTTTGAATAATTTGAAGTTAAAAAATCATTTAAAAATAACTTTGCCTCTCTTCACAGACCTCCCAGATAAAAATGATAAACAGAGTCAAGCCATAAATGACCTCCTGGAAGCAATCTATCCAAGGGTAGATAAGCAAGAATATGTAATTAAATTGGAACGTATAGAAACTAATCAGAATGCTGTATTCCAGTACGTATCAAGGACTGACAGCCCAGATGAGAACACAGAAAGTAGTAGTACCCCTGATCAAGCTCCAGTACAGGTTCAGGAGCCCAGCACTGAACAACCTAAGACTGTTTCAGCTCCAGCCCCAGTCCCAGCTGGGGAAGCTGTAGAGTCACCTCCTGCTGATCCCATTGCAAACAAAGTGATACCTACTCCTGAAGAACAGCCTCCAGCAGTAAATCCTGAGTCAGACTCTCTGGATAATTCTGATTTTGGCCACCAGTTGATCTGTTGCCTCTGTAGGAAGGAATTTCACTCCAGACGCAGTGTACGTCGGCACATTCGAAAAGTGCATAAAAAAAAGATGGAAGAGCTAAAGAAGTTCATAGAAACAAAAAAGAAACCAAACCAGTGCTCTGCAAAAGGACGAAATAAGAATGTTCTTGTAACATTAGGTAGAAGTTGTCCTGTATGTTATAAATCCTTTGCTACAAAAGCCAATGTAAGGAGGCATTTTGATGAAGTTCATAGAGGATTAAGAAGAGATTCCATTACTCCTGATATAGCTACAAAGCCTGGGCAACCTTTGTTCTTGGATACAGTTTCTGCTAAAAATTCTTTTAAGACCCGAAAACAAAAGTCGTCTTCAAAGGCTGAATACAATTTAACTGCATGCAAATGCCTTCTGTGCAAGAGAAAATATAGTTCACAAATAATGCTGAAAAGGCACATGCAAATTGTTCACAAGATAACTCTTTCTGGAAAGAACTCTAAAAGAGAAAAAGGACCCAACAATACTGCCAACGGCACAGAAATAAAAGTAAAAGTTGAACCAGCAGATTCTGTAGAACCTTCACCCCCTTCCATTGCCCTTTCTGCACAGAATGAATTAAAGGGAACAAGTCATTCAAATGAGAAAAAGAGCACACCGTCAGCACAGAGAAATAAACTTAAACAGGACCCTGAGAACCCTAAATCAACTTCTAAATCAACCGGTAAATCAACCTGTAAATCAACTGCTAAATCAACCTCTAAAACAACCAATGCATCTGCTGCAGGTGGCCAGCAAAAAACCAGGAAGCCAAAACTTTCAGCTGGCTTTGACTTCAAGCAGCTTTACTGTAAACTCTGTAAACGCCAATTTACTTCCAAACAGAACTTGACAAAGCACATTGAGTTACACACAGATGGCAATAACATTTATGTTAAGTACTACAGGTGTCCGCTCTGCTCTTACGAAACACGTCGCAAGCGTGATGTGATAAGGCACATAACTGTGGTTCATAAAAAGTCCCCACGCTACCTTGGGAAAATAACTGCGAGTTTAGAAATCAGAGCAATAAAAAAGCCAATTGATCTGGTTCTAAATAAGGTTTCAAAAAGAGGCCCTCAGAGGGATGAAACAAAACAGGTTGTTGCAAAACAGGATGTCACCTCTAATTCTCCCAATAAAAAGTGCGAAGGAGCTGATGTTGGCATTGAAGTGAAAGTAACAAAAAACTTTTCTCTGCACCGATGCAATAGATGTGGGAAAGCGTTTGCCAGGAAAGCTTTTCTAGAGCATCATAAGAAAACCCACAAAGCAAATGTATCTCATTCACCTGAAGAAAATAAAACCAAAGGCAGAAGTACAAGATCTAAAGCTGTTGTCTGGTGAGGAAAAAAAGAAGGTTTTTTTTTATTCTTCTTTTTTTTTTCCCTTTTTTTTTCTTTAAGAAAGAAAACAAAGCCACCACCTTTCATTTGCTGTTGTTGATTTATTGCCGAAAACTTTTGTTTTGTTTTGTTTTTTCCATAGATTTTATGGTTTAGCAGCATAAATACTGAGGTCAATGTCAAATTTGTTTCTTAAATTTTGTTTTTAGTGTTTTGGAAAAGAGTTAATTCCTGAATTTGTCATTGTAGGAAGTTGGAATAGAATTTAGATTAAACTGTACCGAGTCAACTCTTTAAATTGTTTTACAGCATCTGTTGTAATCAAGCTAATATACGTACATTTCTAAAATAGTACTTTTTAAAAATTAACAATAATCTTGTTTTGTTTGAATAACTTAACCTGTTAATTAACTTCTCTGTGACCCATTTGAAGAAGTATGAAGGGCGCTACAGTAAAAGCTGTTGACAGAAAAAAATATGAACTTACTGGAATTATGATGCATGTATTTTAATGTGTATTGCCTATCCTCTGTCAACAAAAGGACATAGAACAGTTTTTTCAAATGTAATTTGGATGCATAATTGTTTTGATTTAAAAACTATGAGTGAGGTGCCTGCAAACACCTTTAAAATCATCAGAGTTAGAATTTGATTCTTTTAATGCTTATGTATATATAAGCATGGGTGTGGAGACTCCTGGTCATTTGTTTTTCGAAGTGTCTGAGTCTCTTCAAAGATATTTTTGTTTTAATATTTTAAATATGTGTGTAGAAATCTGGCCAGTAACTTTCTAAACTTCTGCTTATATGATACTCTGGGAATATTTTTACACTTGGAAGTGTAAAAAAAAATTGTATTTGAAGTTTCTTAGCTTTCCATAGCCTTCATGTTAAAGATGTCCTGTTTTTATAAGGACTTTTTAAAAAAGGAAATAACGTATGTACATGGTCAGTTTATATTTCCGAATGGCACACTGATGCCTGATTGGGGATCCCACAAACAAATTGTAACAGAGACAGAAGTGATACCTTTAGGAGGTTTTAACATCCTTATTCAGAACGACTTTCTAGTACATGGGGTGAAAAGAAAACCAAGTATATGTGCCTTGATCTGTATCTCAACTCAGACATACTGTTTCCCAGGAGGTGATTTGATTTGAGTTCAGCTTTTGTACTGCATTTCCACCCATCTATGCTAAATTGTAATCTGGTGCTTTTGTGACTTTGTAACAAATCGTGGCTAAATGAGAGGGAACTTCAAAAATAAACTGAGCTGGACCCTGAATTGATGCTGAATTTAAGAGGAGGAGGAGTGACTTCTGCATTTTTGATCAAGAATAAAAAAATTAGCCTTATAAATTATTTAAGTTGTGTAATTTAAAAGAGAATTATATGGGTAAACTCAAGGTATTAATTTATTCCTGTTTCTCCTCAGATAGGTTCAAGTGATGTTCGGAAAGTTTGGAGTTCGTTTGAATGAAAAAGACTAGTTGGTTGTTGGAGCCGCTTATATCTTGATAAACGGAACTGTAAGGAGGAAATAAGCTGTTGGTTACTTACTAAATTAATAACCACTCTGCTTGTAGGATGGTGCCTCCTCCCTAAACACTGAAGTAGTTGAAATGCACGCGCGCTTCTAAATTAGCAGTTATGTCTATGCAGTTGAGGTTTGACAGAGAATAGTATGAACTTTCTGAAATGACAAAGAGTGCAGAGGCAAGTTATTGAACAGCAGCTTTGGAAGAAGATTTTTGTTCCTCATTTAGGAAATCATCTTCAGAGAGCTCATCATGCATACTGGTCCTCCCGAGTAGTGCTAACTGACAAACAGCTCTAACTTTTTTGTGATATCCTACTTTGGCAAATGTTGTGTTCTATACTGTTCTAAATTTATTACAAGTGAATGAATGTATAAGAGCAAACAGTGTAGTGTATACTGGCTGAATTGTACTAATTTTTAGTATTTGCCATAACATCAGTTTGTTCATGTTGACTAATTTCCCACTCCTCGGACTTTCTGAATTCACTGTGTTGAAGTTGCTTCAAAGATCTCCATTTTGTTTCCATATGTGGTGCATAGGACAACGTTGTAAACATCTAGGAAGTTTATGAGAATATCCACATTCCTCTATTCTTTAATTTTTTAAAAAAAAAAAAATACACAAGCACTTTAATGATAGTTGCAGTTTATTTTTTTCAGTTTATTTTTTGAAAGATCAACACACTAATGTTAATATGAAAGTAGTGAATATTTGCTGATGTATAATAGACAGACAATCTGTGCACAACCACTTATAATGTTAGCTTATTTCATTAAATATTAATAAAAAGGGAGGATAGTATGAGAGAAACTCAAAATATTTTTTTTTCTCTCAAGATTGTGAATGACCACTATAGGTAGCACTTCCCTTTGTATCATTTACAAATTGTTTTAGACTCCATTTTTTAACCTTTTAATGAAGACTGTATTAAAGCAGTCGCTTGCCTACCATTATGACATTCTTGGCATGTTTCATGTTTCATTTTTTTTTGGTTCTGTTTCGGTTTGTTTTTTGGTTTTGGTTTTTTTTTACTTTTTAGAAAATACTTGGTTTAGTGATTTGTGTCAAATTGCTACAATTTGAAAGGTATTGTACATCAGAAGAAATACTGTGTTTTTATATAGGTTCACTCCCTTACTTAGGGAGGTGCCTTGTGTTCATATATACTTTTTGTATAAAATATATCTAAAAATGTTGATCACAAGATCAGGAGTAAAAATACTTTTATGGATAGAGAAATGTTTGGCCCTGTTAGTGCATTGCACTAAAATTACTGTGAATGGGAACTGGACTGTAGCTGTTGCTCAAAATGTTCTATATTGAATGTACATGCTTTTGTTTGGTTAAATGTACTGTCTTTGATGGAAAATAAAGCAGACTGGAAATCACTTGTAAGTGTGTGGAAACGAAAGGATGTCATGTTTGTAAACCAGGAGTATCTATTGCTCCACAAGCAGGAATCACAGTGTTTGCATTTTTGTAAAATTTTACTAGTTGGTTGTAGTATTCCCTTGTAGTAAGTGGTTTGGGGTGGGGGGTTTTTTTGTTATTAAAAATTTGGCACTTGTGGAGTGAACACTTCTCCACATGGAACGTTGACCCTTACTATGTTTTTAGAGCAGCGCTGTTGATAGTGGATGCCTTGTGAAGGTATCTCTTCCTTACCTAAGCAAAGCTTGTCTTAAAGATCCTTTTAAAACAAAAGTGAATATTGATATTAAAAGAGATAGGCTGTGTGGGTTTTATTAATAAGAAAATATGGTTGCCAAGTTTTGCATTGCAAATAACGTTGGTGGCCATCCAACATTGCTTTTTATAGTTAGAATATAAGAAGTGCCATAATCATTGTTTATTCTTTTGTAAAGAAAGGCATCAAGCTGTTTATTTAAGTACATTGTAACTAATGTTCCTGACTGCCTGTGGATTGAGATTAGGAAATTTAAATTCAGGCTTAGTGGTAGAATAACTGTTCACTTCTCAGTTTATCCTTGTGGATTCTGCTGTCTGTTCTGGGTAAGTGTGCAGCCTGCATCTTGAAATAATGTGAAGGTGAAGTTACTCCTATTTCAAAGGTAAGCTTTCTGCTAAAGGGCTTCCAATTCTGCATCCAGGTAGATAAACAGAGCTCCAACATTTTTTGTTCCACGCAAAGTTTTAGGCAGCGTATTTCTTCTTGAAGATGGGGCTTAATTAGCAATTGCCACAACTTTTTTTTTTAAAGTCTTCCTGTGTGGTTAAATCTACTGAGTAGCACTTTTGAAGCACAAGTCTCCTTTTTGTTCTGACTCATAGTTTTGATTTCTTGTTTTCCAATAATGAAAATAAATGATTCCGGTGAGTCAGACTTGTTCAGTTTAATGATTTTTTTAATTGACTCTTTCCCTGCAACCACTTAGAATGGGAGGAAATAAAAAATTGAGGGGAGAAGGATTGCTAATTATTACTCTTAAATTGCACAATATATATTTTTCTCCCAAGTCTTGAAAATTTGTAATAAAGATTTGAGTATAGTCAAGATCCATGTGGGGTTACACATCAGTCTGTCTGGGTATGAGGTTTTTAATTGAGATGCGATCTTGTGTTGTTGAGAAAGCATGTTGGTTTCGCTCATTTTGCTTGACAAGACAAATGTAAATCCTTTAGTGGGCTTTCAGGGTGAAGGTTGAGTCTTATTAAAGGGATTTTTATTCAGAATGGATGTGATATACCTTACAGAAAACTTTGATGATCTAAGCATTCTGTTACACTTACAATATCTTGTAAGTAACAATTTTTCTTATTTAAAGTGATACTTACCTTCTGAGGCTTTGAGGACCTAGTTTTAATGTCAAATTGATGTGAAATCTTGCATAAACAACAAATGAAACTCATGGCTACTGGAGGCATCAATCTTGCTGAAGTTCTCGGGCTAATGAAGTGCTGGCTTCTGTCTCAAAACTGTCTTCTCTTTAGTTAATCGTGGCTCAGCTGAGGAGTCTGGTCTTCCTGGGTTTATTTTTCTGTGTTTAGTTTTGGAGTGTTTTATGCTTTACTTATCTCTTCTGTCTGGAATGGTGGATTCCAGGACTTGAAATCCCTCAATTTTGTATGAGAATTAAAGAAAATTGTAGCTTAGATAGAGGATTGTCATTATCATAATTTAGTTTGGATTGGATTGTGTTGGGATGAACTTAAAGCTACAGTGTGAAGGATCTGTATGACTGGCCAAGTGCTTGAAGTACTTTGATGTTGAGATCAGTTTTGACTGACAGTTGAAAGAACTGTGTGTTACATCATTCCCTCTTGCTGGATGGATAGTGAGATACAACAATTGGAGTACCACAAAGGTAGACCAGTACGTTGGTCAGGGCATAGGGGGTAGAGAAAAATGGGAATTCAGTGATTATATGGATTAAGAACCTCTCATGTTTGCACTGATAAGAAGACTTTGAGGACCACTGGCTGGGTATAAAGGTTCTCCCCCCATCTTGAAAAGGGGAAGAGAGGGCAAGGGAATGGTTTGGAATACATTGCAATTCCCTTTTGTGGCGAGTTTGCTTCCATTATCCCTCAGTTACAGTCTTAAAGTAGCAATTTCATCGACACAAAGTGGAATGCAATTTGAAAAGTTAGGATCATTGATCTCTGGGGACCAGCAAGATACTGGTCATCTTCATAAACAGGTTGTACACTTGGAACCTTGCCTCAGATGAGGAAAAAATGTCATTGACTTTGGAGGATTTAGTGGGAAATTAAGATAGTCTGAGCTTTTGGTAGCACATAGACCAAATACATTTTTCTTTAAAATTAATTGTTTCGCTGCGTTGCCAGGAGCAATGCTGGCATGGTTGGTGTGAAGGCTGGATGGCCGGCGAGGGTGTTCTACCTTGCTCTGAGTTTATTCTCCAGAAGTAGATTGTTAGTGGTTTTTTATCTCGGGTTCTTTGCGTCAGCAATCTGCTGCAGGGTGGTAAGATCTTTTTTGGGGTTTGGGTTGGTTTTTTTTGTTGTTGTGGTGGTTGCTTTCCTGCCATTTCAGTCTAAGGCAACTCAGATTTACCTCGTCTGTCCTCTCAGCATGAGCCTTTTTTGGAGTCACAGCTAGTTCACCTCTCCTGGCTGAGCTGGATTTACTTACGTGCTTTGAGCCTAAGAGTCAGCTCCTTTACTGGGGCAGAACTCTCTGCTTTGATCTTCCCACAGCCGTTGGTGTTACCTAAAAGAGTTCAGTGAGCTCTGGGGCAGAATGTAGACCAAAAAGCACAGTCCAGCTTTTGCAGGATTTCTTGTGTGCACTTGCTCTTAGATTTATTCCCTCCCTTGCTCAGATGTTTTGTTTTGCAGGATGTTGTGGTTTTGGAGTCCTCCTCAGCAAAGGCACGAGTAAGGTAGTTCAAAGGCACGGTCTTGTGGCAAAGGCAGCTCGGTTGTGGCTTAGAATGAAAATAGATGTGGATGTGTGAAACATCATCATCAATTTCCTTTATAACAGTAGGCCTGAAATGTGAACTGCCACTCTCTCTTTGAAGAAGCATAACTACCTGAGAGCGAGCAAGCCTAAAATGGATACATTCCATCCATAAATGTATAAAGCCCTATTTTCCATCAAAAACACATTCATGCTATTGGCAGGTAAGTGGAGGTCAATAGTTTTTATTAGATATAAAAGTGGAAACATCTTTCCCAATTCACTGAGACATTTTTCTGTGTAGCATGAGACTGGCGATGGGTTAGGTGGTGTCTGGGTCCACAGGGCTAAACATCAGGTGTCTTGTGCTGGTTCAGGGTACTTGTCCCCCTTAACATAAATGAGAACAAGGTGCACGTTTCTGCTTACCTTGTTCAGAACTGAACAGTTTGTGGGCGACTGTTCTTTTTACCTTAAATCTCAGTAGGTAGATATGGGCAGTTGCTCCTCAAGGAACACTTGGTACAGTAGACTTCTCCCTGCTACTTCACAGGTTTTTTTTCTGTGTATGTGGAACTCGGGGATGGATAAGGACGTTAAGTGTTGATGTGTGAGGATGCATAAGGTGATCTTTTTGGTATGCTGTCATGGGATTGTGCATGTGTAGCCTGTCAATATAAAAGTGAGAAGGTTGAAAGAGTGTTGATGGGCTATTTGGAGAGAATTTAGATTGCGAGCCTGATGTATATACATCTGTCTTTAAATGATGGGTTTGAGTTGACCAGAGCCTTGAGGTGAAACTGTCCTGCATTTTCTTTTAGATAGCTACAACAGCAGCCTATTAGCCTGTGAAATATGGATGCTATTTGAACACAAAATACTGAAGTAGAGGAATAATACTTTGTATCAGAATAGAACCTGCCAATTTAAATGTAAAAAACATTGAAAAATGAAGCTCCTTCTGCCCTCTTTGCATGCAGGTGTCATTCTTTCTAGTATGAGCTAACTTCCAGTGTCTTTCTAGTTTGCACCAACTGCCTGCTGTCTCTCCTGAGGTTTGTCAAAGCCTTTTCTATCATGACTGTAGGTTTTTGAGTTTGCTGCAAGTCTCTTGCTTCTCTTCAAAGTCAGCTAGTGTTGTCACGGGCTCCCTCCTTCCCATGTTTGTCCGTCAGCCTGAAGGCATCTCCCACTTGACCATCCAAGTTATGCTTAGGGAAGGAGTGGTGGAAGTATCCTCTTCCTTGCTTCTACCTGCCAAGGGCAGCAGTTGTCCCACATATCTTCTGTTTTTTATACAACCTTTATGTTCCCTGTGTCCTCAGTGCTTGGGGATGAACAGTTGGTTGGTTGGTTCATCGGTTGGTGTTTTTTTGAGAAAATGTTTGGTTTTTTTTTCTTCTTAATGAAAATGTGAACTCTCTTTACCTTTGACCAAGTGTCTGGGTCCTATTAAGGTAATTGATGCATTTTAGTATATTGTGTTCATGATTTCCAGACACTGGATGCCTCTGGTAGGTGCACAAACATCATTCCGAGGGTTTGGGCTGCAGTGCCATTCCTAGAAACTGAAGTCAGCCGTTTGGTATTGCAGATTCACATGAACGAAAGTGCTGTGCAGCTGGCATAAAAGTACATTGGAAATATGCTCTGAACTACTGACACATTAAGCATTACAAAAATGGTCTTCCACACTTAGAAGACCAAAGGGACTGTTTTCTTAAATGTCAGTAACGTCTAGAATCTCAGGCTGGTATCAGTTCTGTTGGTGCAAACCATAGTTTTCACAGTGTAACAGAGTGCAAACACCTGTTAAATCGTACTTCATCTGACTGTTGCTATTCTGAATTCCAATTTAATTATAATTACTTAATGATTCTAACCATAGAATTTGCTTCTCTGCTATTTGAGGAGATACTGGAGATCCTCCGCGTTGAGACATTCTTTTCAAATGCTTGTTTTCAGTCAGCTGTCTCAGGTTGCAGTCATCTTGTCAGGATACAACGATAGGATGTTTATTTTCCTTGTCTTGTATCTCTAAACGTTCAGGCAGCTCACTGATGGCAGCAGTGCAGAGTCAGGAACCCAGTTATGCTTGGAATGAGATTTCCTTTCGAGAAGAAATCTCATCTAGGAAAAACATGGACCAAGGAGCGTGGAGGGAATCATGGACTGACCCATGGTGGTAGGAAATGGCAAGCCAACTGTTAGCCTTCTTGGCTTCAAAACCAGACTAACAGATACTTCCACATCTTGAAATACAGAATGATTTTTTTTTTTAAATTTTTTTTCGTATCTTGGAGCTAATTTTCTCACTTGGTAGATTCTCACTTGGTTTCTAATTTCTACAACAGTGTGATACAGGGCGATGTAATCTAAAAGTAGTAGAGTTCTTAAGATAATTTTTGGAACAGCTTTTGGGGTCAAGGTTTAATATATGAGTAAGGATCTCTTAAGGGAGGAAAAGTTAAAACTAACTATGCAGCTGTGATAGCTACAGTAGCACAGCAACAGGACAGTCGTCTCACTCTCATAAAAAAACCCTTTTCCTTTGTGGGAGGTGCTGGCTGTTGTGTTTCAGTTTCCATCAAGTAGTGATGTGGTCACCTTACTCAGCTGTGTAGTAACCCCCAGCCTTAACATTTTACTGCTGGTTGGCTGTGGTAGAGTGATGCTGAATTGCTATTTATCTGCTTCATATTTTAACTTCTTTAAACACTTAACTTGATTTATTTGAAGTAGGAATTTTTTGTTTTGTCTGTTTTGAAACCACTTTGCATTTCAGAGTGGTGGGACAGTGATTTTGGGGGTTTTTTTCCCCTACAGAGAGAGATGATACAAACGCTACCGGTGTGGTAGTTTAAAAAATGGTTATGGAGTCTCCTCAAAGATGATTTAGAAAAAGGCACAGTGGAGCAGTGTGAGAATTGGGCAGGAAAAACGTTGTTCCTGTTACATTTATGCCTTTAAATACAGGTTAGAGAAACAGTTGTCAGGAGTAACATTTCTCTCCCTGCGTTAAGCACCTAGTAAATGGTTTGAGATCTTCAGGCCCTGTCCGAACCTTTTTTTCTCACTACTTCTGTGTGCCTGAATCAGAAATAAAGTGCTTATTTTTGTGTTGGTTTTTTTTTTTTCCTAGGTGAGGTTTGGTGCCCTCCAGTTGCTTTTTCCACAGTCATTAGCTTGTCGTTGTGAGCTGGTGAACGGTAGCGTGTAACGAAATTTGAATCATTAAGACATCCTGGTTTCTCCTGCTCTGAACGGGTTTGCTGCCTGTGGAGCTGCTCCTTCATTTTATTTTTTGGAGCAAGAAATAAATTAATAAATGCATAAAATTCAAGCAGAGTGAGTAGGTAACTATGGCAAGGCCTGTGGAAGCGCTAGAGGCCGGAGTAGTTGTTTGAATGTGCTAAGCACATGTGAGGGGAATGGGGTAATTCCTGCTCTGTGGCACCTGTGGTCCTAAAAAATTCAGTTTGCCTTCCCTTTCCTTCGGTGTAAAGAGGGAAGGGCTTTGGGCAGGAGTTCTGTGCGTGGACAGGAAGGGCAGTAGGACTATGGGTATTCATAAGTTGTGCCTATCCACTGCCATGCCGTCACATCCTTCTCCCTGAAGCAGGGAGATGTTGGAAGAGGAGTGGGAAGACCCTGAGCCAGGAAGGAAATGCCTCTTTTGGAGTGGCGGCTGCAGAGCAGCAGAAAGTCTTGATGTGAGGGGTGGGCGTGAAGAAGACTGGGCAAAGCAGCTCGGAGGCAACCAGGGGTAAGACTTTTTGGGTCTGTGATGGCTTGCAAGGAGAGAGCCTGAATGTGGGTGCAGAGGAAACCCAGCCGTGCCTGGAGCCCACCTGCACCTCTCAATCCTTTTCCTGTCCGGAAAGAGCAAGGTGGGCAGTGGGACTGTGTCACTGAGCTCCCCTGGCCTGACGTGCAGAGGAGCGGACGGAGAGCAGTTGTTTCGGGTTGCATCGCAACTGCTCTCCAAAAAAAAGGCGTTTCCGTTGTTTCCTCCTCCCGAAGGAAACCTGTGAGCCCGGTACCTGTGGGGCTGCAGGGCAGCACCCCTTTGCCGGGGTGGGACTTGCCGAACCTGCCGCGAGATGGCAGCACGCAGTTTGCTATCGTGAGAGAGAGAGAGCTCCACAGGGATGTTGGAGACGGCAAATCCACGGGGATTTTCCGTACGACCGGCTTCTTTGAGCACAAGGAGATGGATATTCTGAAAGTGAAGACAAAGGGAGGTGCAGAGGTCTGTCCTGGTCAGTCCTGTGGCATAGGAATCAGTCATTAATGTGATTAACGTAAAGAGTTCCTTGGTTGTGACTTGTGGGATTCAGGAATGACGTTTGTAAGGATGAAAAGTTTCCCTGATTGCATTTGGTTTTGTCCCCTGGGCTGTGGGATAGCTGGGGACGGTGCATTGTCACAGCATTAGGTGGCATCTGCTCAGATGCTCTCTCAAAATTAGCACATCAAGAACCTGCGCAGCTTAATAGCATTTAAGCTCAGTGCCGTTGTTTAATCCCTCAGTGAATATCAACAGAGGAATATTACTTTATTAGTGTCTGTTGCCTCTTGCAAGCTTCATTTTACTTACCTCTACATTAAAAAGCAAAATACTGACAGCAAAATTACTTCCACTTTCTAAAATGCATGAAGCTTCATCTTGGGGATGGTGAAGAGATATCATAAATAGAAATTTCTGCATTGTTATGTTATATAGCACCTGTAACTGTATTGTTTTCAGGCCTTGAATCCTACTGTGTTCCCAGAGTTATCATTTGGAAAGGGTCATGCCTACAGACAGACACTGTCTCCTTTACACCTTTGGTAAAGATGACTTTTTACTGAACTTCGTGTTAGCAAAGCCTCTGCCAGAGGAAAAAAAAAAAGTAAAACAATTTATTTATTTTCCAAATATGTATTTTAGTTTGGTTTTCCTGTTTTTCTTTTTCCAAAGGGAAAATATCTCAGTGTATCTCATATTCTGAGCAGTAACAGCAGGGAATACTGTACTATGTTGGTAGCTATAATGAAGCATGTACATGTCAGTGTACATTACCGTGACTGCTCTGTGTCTTGCCTGATGGCTAAAACTGGTACTGCCACACTAAAGTCCCTCCCTTCCACAGTTTATAATCCTGCCTGGGAAGAAATCACAGAATCATAGAATGGTGGGGGTTGGAAGATCATCTAGGCCAGCCCCTCTGGCAGAGCAGGATCATCTAGGTTATGTCACATAGGAACACATCCAGGCAGGTTTTGAATGTCTCCAGAGAAGGAGACTCCACTCCTTATGTTCACATGGAACTTCCTATGCTCCAGCTTGCACCCATTGCTCCTTGTCCTATCATTGGACATCACTGAGAAGAGTGATGTTTATGTACAGCATTTAAACCATGTGCCCTGAGTCCAGCCATTCGGTTTGTGGGCAGTCAGGTCAGACCTTCTCAGGACATGTGAGATTTAACGCACAGATGCCTGTCAGTTGTCTGCGGGCCCATCTGCATGTGCGAGCACGCTGTAGCGTGTTGTGTCAGATATACTGGTTCCACACAGCGCCCAGCTTAAATCCAGATCTTAAGTGAAATGATGGGTTAGCTGCAGATGAGCGCTCTGTGGCTGTTTTGTGATTCCAAGCATCCAGAAATCTCAAGTCCAGGAGCTGAATGTTTACATTGCACGCAGAGTGTGATGCTTCTTGGGTGCAGTGGGCATGCACTGAGACAGTGAGGATGCTGCCTGGCTCGCTGGTATCGTGGTCACCCCAGCTCCCAGCTCACTCTGTCCTGCAGAGCACCCCCTTGCATGCCATTCCTGGGGTGTCCCTGCTGTATCTCAGCCCTGTTCACTGCTCACAGCACATAGGACAGATGAAATCCTTCTGCCAGCTTCCTTGACACCACAGCACTTTATGATAGTGAGGGAAGATAGATTGTGCTTCCCAAGATTGCTATTCATCTTCTGACCTTCTGCTTCTCTGCTTGCAACCAGCCCTTTCAGTCAGCTCAGACCTCTTCCTCCTCTTAAGCTTGGAGATATGCAAGCAGCTCAAGCTTCGGCTCTGTAGAGTGAAAGGTATGCTCCGGGCTCCAAAGAGCTTCAGTGGTGGATCATTCCATGCTCATACTCATCTCACCGTTGCCCCTGTTGGGGCCTATACCTCACACCCAGATGATTCAACAGACATCTGCCAGCGTAGGAAGGTGTTTATAAATTGCAGCAATGTTAGAATAGTTATTTTCCTACTGCAGTCTATGTCTTGCTTTAAGGTGAGTGATGTGCTACCTGTTACCAGCACGGAATTTTGGTCCTTGCTGTTCATTTGAGATTTGCAGATCTTTCTCTTCTAGCTGAAAACAGTAGAGGTCAGTAGCTTCTGATAGATAAATGATGCCCTGCAATTTTTAACTAAAAAGATACTCTATTCCATTCAATTCTTTGTCACAAGGGAAGAGAAAATTGACCTCTACAAGGGAATGAGCTGTTCTTTTAGCGCTATCACTGTGTTTCTGATAATATCAGTGATGGCCAGTTACGGTCATTAGGGAGAAGCTGTTTGTCCAACATGCAGACGTTTTTTATCTGCAGGGGAAATGAATTAACAGGATGCTCCACCTGCCAAGTTCACTCTCACAGTTTCATCGCCAGCTGATCCATCCTGTCACTGTCCTTAAGGAATGCTCAGCCTTTGATGATTCCCGGGAGACCCCGTGGTGCTGACTTCCCTCCCACTTGCTGACAGCATGTGAGCCTGGTGTGGTACATGGCAGCACCCGGTTTTGGAGGGGTTCTTGTGTGGAGCTCCAAGCAGACAAATCCATCCATGGTGCTGCAGGAACCATTCGATATCTTTATTGGTGTGTTTTGTGCCTGTACTTTTGCATCAAAACAGATTATTAGGTAGATCTAATATCCACTAATATACCATGCGTGCTCACAAAAGGACCTCTGCTCTGTAGCAGTGTAGCAGGTCTTGGGACCCCTTGAGACTGACCTTCTTAATGAGATCATACACCCCTCCTTTTCACCTTCCTAAACCTGTAGCGCCTACTACAAGGGTATACTTGAGATACATGCCAACTTCTACGTTGACAGAAGTAAGCTAGTTAATACATATGGTGATTTGTCACAGGGCAAAAGGCCAGGTTGTATCAACACAGACACCTTCTATGTAGGCACTTCCACCTCCATTGAGTCGTGCCAGAAAAAAGTCACATTAGGTCCACTCACAAGAGGTTTGTGCAACTTCTGTGGCTTTTAAATGGTGTTTCAGTGCCAGAAATCTGTACAGGAGATCGTATGCTACAAATGCAGTGCTGTCCTATGATAGGAGAGTGAAAGAGGAGAATCTTTTTGGCAGGGTAGTCCTGTAGTCTTTCCTGAGAAATGTATCAAACAGCCATTGCCTATGAGATAGATCACTTCCTGCAAAGACTAATGGGGGAATATGTGCTTGGATAGAGATGTCAAGAAACAGTTAATGCTTTTTACATACTGCCTCTGCTATCATGATAACGTAAGGTTTTTAGTTCGACTTAGATTTACACTACTCCTTGATTTTATGCTTAGCACTCACTTCCATCTTTGCATAGGTCTAATTTAGATTTATGAGGCTGAAAAGGGCCATTATGATCAGGTAATCTGATCTGAATAACAGAGGCCCTAGACTTTGCCTGGGCTTATGCCTACGTTAGACCTGTCTCCCCTGGCTGACTTCCAACAGGTTACTGAGAAAGATCTTGAGTCGTGATTTTAATATTAACCTTCCATTGCTTCTTCTCTCCCCCTGCCCCCTGCTTTGTTATATCCTCAGTTACCTGTCTCCTGCTCCTTTTGGCAATTTCTATCATGCTTCATGCAGATGGAGCCCCTTTAATCTTTAGTTAATTGCTTTCCTGTTCTTCTAATAAAGCCTGAAGACTTATTTTTCAGAAAGGAAAAGGGATTTTGTGTTAATTAGCCTCTGTGCATATGGTTAGAGAAAAAATATTCATGGTTTTGTGTGGTGGGACAGTAGGAGTCCTGAATCTAATCTGTGCTGTATGTCAAGAATTCATGAAGCTGTTACATACCATAATTAATTTCAACTTTTATTTTCCATAGCAGGTGCTATGCTTTCATTATAACCTGAAAATGAGAGTTGGTCTGTTAATATAGTGACCCAGCTTTACAAGAAACTGTTGTTTGGTTTCTAATCAGAAATCTCATGATGCCTATTGTGCTTGCCTGCTGAAATAATATGCAACTAAAATATTTTAAATTGTACATGGTAAGGGCATCTATGCTTTGTTATGATAGCTATATGTGGAATCTGAAATGCCATCTTCAGAATATATTTAGAGTCTACTGAGCAATGATGGTGAGGGGTTGGTGTGGGAGCATCTTTCCCACCTGCCTGAACCCCCCATTTTATGTTTTGATGACAAGCACATAAGAGTATTGGGTCTCCTAAAGCTTGTCCTAAATTCTGTGTCTTGTCAAGGAAAAGGTAGGCAGTTCTGATGGCCTCCAGACAGAAATCATCTTTGCCCCAAATCTAAGCACGTAAGTCATCCACAAAGTGTGGTCAGACACCTTTCCAGACAGGCAAGACAACCACATGTTATTGGGAAACCATTTTGCCAAGTGAAAATAGATACTTAATTGAAGAACAAGACTACTTTCTATAGCACACAAGAGTGATGATTGAATCTAATACTCCTTGTATGTTTGGGAAGTGAGGAGGTTTGTGTTTTCCTTGAAACTATTGTTCAGAGACTTGGAAAAAACCACTTTTTTGGGATGTCATCTTTTCCCATAAGTGGAGGCTCGTAGGTACTGTACAGGCAGGCTGGCTGGCTGTAGTGCGCAAAAGTTGCTTATAAATGCTAAATCCTTGTTTTGTCATTTAATTTACATAACCGCCATATGGCAACAGTCCATCTACCACATACTGTCTGTAACTAATTTTAACATTATTATTCATCTTTCTTCCAGTAACAGAAGGAAAGAACTTCTGCCGTTTGGAATCGTATACATTACCCAACGTGTAGTAAAATGGTGTGTTCTCCCGTAGATGTAATGCAGTCTCATCGTTGCAGGGCTGAAAACTGGAAAACAGAATACACAGATCTGGAAAACCAGCCTGATTCTTGAGTTATTTCTGTGTCTTCAGCGACGGTTTGTTTTGATCAAGGTTTAAGGTTTCTTTCCTTATCCATTGGGAATGTGCTAGTGATGGTCCATTGAGCAAAGTCGTACAACCTGGGAATGGTTGTCTGAATAAGTGGTTAATAATGGAGAAAAATGATTGAAAGCATGAGAGATGTTGAGCTGAATGTTCACTCTGTCTGCTGGAAGGAGCAGAGGAGAAGCTGGCCAAGATCTGGATTAGCTGACTGATCTATAAGATGTAGTTTCTAAGCCAAATCATTAAGCCTTGAAAGCTAGCTATTAATCATCCATAGAGGCTTTTGTATCCTCTGTAGAGGATTGCTTAGAGCAAACAGAAATAGCCCTGGTGCATGCACAGGAAATGGGAGAGTGGAGGCAGCCGCTCTGGACCAAGTAAAGCCTTTCTGCTACTCTGGGCAAGGCAGAGAAGCTAAAACGCAGCAAGGCACAGTTCTCTGATCACTGAAAGACACTGGCTGATCATGAAGAAGGGATTGCTTTTAGAGGATGTTCACTTCCTTTTATTTATTTATTTATTTTAAAAAATGTATAGGCAAGCTGAGACTAATAGGGCTGCAAGGGAAGTTTGGACTTTGATCTTTACTCCAGGACAGGGTCTGTTGTCTGTCAAGGAAAGTTTTTCTGGTTCTTTAGGCCCAGGTTTTGTTATTCTTGTCAATGGAGGAAATTCCTTTGCCTTGAGGTGGAAACCTTGCTGTTAAAATTTAAGCCTGCTACTTTTCCCCCTTTTCTGGGTGGGCACAGGAAACTAGCTGTGCAATCCCTCCCTGCAGCAGTGTGTTGTGTGCTAGGAGGCTGTTAGCATGTCGCATCTTAGCCTTACGTTGTTTGGATTGAAAACCTCACTGCTCCATCTTTCCTCTGGGGCCGTGTTTCCTCAAACCATTCTTGCCACTCTCCTCTGCATCCCTTATGGTTGGCCCACGCTTGCTTCCACTTGTGTACCTGTTTACTTTTGTGTTGTGAGAACAGGGCAGTGTCACAGCCGTGCCTTGCTGAGCAGGAGGAGTGTCCCACATACTATGTGTGCGGTACTCTATCGCTCAGGGGCATGCAGAATCCTGTTGGTACCTCAAAAAGCCTGCTATAGCTCGGTACTGACTGACCTTCGCCTCCTGTTTGATATAGCTAAAGGCCCTTTTCTACAGAACTGATTCCTAATCAGCTATTTCCTGTTCTGTATTCATTTTCTTTTATAATATATTCAATTTGTCCCTGTTGGGGAGCATTCTGGGGGTTCCTTCCCCTGACCCCCCCTTATTTCCATTTTTGGCAAGATTATTTTGTCCTTTGCAATACTTTCATTTCCTTCTAGGTTCTTCTACAAATTTAATATGCATTCTCTGAATCATGGAGTAAATACTGCAATGTATTGCAGCCAGGACAGACCCCTGGAGAACCCCATGTGACACATCCTTCTGTTTTGATGCTTACTCATATATGGCAGCGCTCCGGGATAGAGGCAAACAAGCCCAAATTCCCAATTTGAGAATTTTCTGGCCAAGGGATTGTAATTTTTGCTTTCTCCTGGCTTTAGGTATCTACAGTAATTAATTCTATCTGCTTAATGTGGGGAAGTATATCTAACTGTGACACATCTAGACGAATGCAGAAGTTGAAAATGTGTTAGTCACAGGTAGAGCCATTACTTTCAGATGTGGATCTCAGCCTTTATTCCCCCCTCTGAGGAAAAGAAAATGCTGTTGCATAATGTTCAGGTCTGTTTGCAAAGGACAAGTTGGCTGATACACTGGAAGAAAAGACAGACTGCGGTGGTGTACCCCCCCGCCCCAATTATAATATCTCTCGTGAGATAAACTGTATCTCAGTTGGTGGCAGATCCTGTAAACTTAAATGAATACAAGCCTTGTGGTGAAAGAAAGGTGCATGTATGAATATTTTGCTTAAGTATTCTTTAAAAAAAGCCCCACCAAAAGTAAAAATTTGGGCTGTACCAATAAGATCCATGTTTACCTTATGACATTGCCCCATTCTAACTTTGTTTCTCATAGGGACTTCAGAGGGCATTAGAAATTACTTTCTAAAGCACATCTCATTTCCAGGTGTTGAGGGTTAAGGAGCAGCTGATCATTTATGTCATCTTCTGTTTTAAATTTTTTTTCCTTATTTAAATACAGCTTTGCAGGAAAGACTACTAATTTTGGTGTGTGCTGTGTATTTTATACCCTTTCCAACTGTTCTGGAACAACTGTCTCCAGCCTTTGTCACACTCACATCATCTCATCAGAGCAACAGCTGCCTCCTCAGTACCAGACGAAGTTACCTGACTCAGTTCAGGATGACTGAGATACCCAGACAAAGGGAAGGAATGACTTTCTTGTGTAGTTGTTGCTCTGTTTTCCTGCTTATGCTGGCAGCGATCTCATGATTCCCAGCTTTCATTTATCCTTCAGTTCACTTTTTGCTGTTCTCCTTGGATACTTTCCTTTGCTTTTCCCTCTTTGTTTACTTTTGTTTGTTCTCATTTGCACCTGTCCTCTCTGCAGGAGGACATTTGGTGTGTGGGGAGGTGAGGAGGCCTGTTATCATTCAAAATATCTCCTATTTTTCCACTCCTTTCCTTCTTTCACACTTACTGCTCCACTTCTGACAGCAGTGAAGCCTTCCAGTGTGAAAGCCTGCATCCTTGCTCCCATGGTGGGGACAGCACTGCAGGTAGTCCTCTTGCTGTCCCCATAGTGTGTGATGGGACTCTGCATCAGACAAAGTTTTAAAATTTTATATTATTATATTAAATAATAATTTCATATTATTATACTAAATAATGATTTTATATCCTTACATTAAATGCTCTCAGCAGACTAAACTTGGTGTGGTTTTCTTTTAACCTCAAACGGGACAAACTGTATTTGGCCAAAACCTAGAAAGTTAAGTTTTCCAATAAAGAGAACTTAGAGCTTTTAAGAAAGTCCAAAAGGAAATAAAAAAAAACCCCAACCCAACAAAACTTGCTCACTTAGGTGAATCTTTGCTTTATCAAACACAGTGACCTGCTGAGTTATACTAAACTCTGCCCAGTCTCCTTTTCTCTGGGAAGTTCTTGTTCTCTCTGAGGGCTGGTTGGCTCCTTGGTGCTCCTTGGCGTCTTCTCTTTCTGTGCAATGGCTCCATCGCCTCCTCTATTGCCTTAAGCATCCTTTAAGCACAATAAACAACTCCCTGAAGAAGACTGAAGTTTTTTTCCTCCTAAGTTCTGGCTGACATGGTATTTTCAAGAGAAAATACCAGCAACTTAGAAGCAGGAAACAGAACAGAATCTGTCCCACAGTATTTGAGAGAGATTGTCTCAAGCATTGACAGGTGTACAGGGAAAGAGTACATGAACAGGACAGGTAAAGCATGGCTGCAGCAGTATTTTGCTAGAAGCAAAGATACATGAAAAACAGGATTCTGAACATCATTGCTCATCTGGGGTTTTGGAAGAGGAGTTTAATAGTTACACCAGAGTGTAATTTTGCCTAAATGTCCCCAGCGATTATGGTATTATTATTTATTTATGCCAGTGCCCACAATTTGCTGAACACTTTCCAAACTTTCATGAAAACACAGTCTCTGGTCTGAGAACTTGCTGTCTGAGGATAGAGACGAATAGCTGTATTTAGTGAATTTCTAATAGATAAGGAAGATGATTGCTTACCTGATGGTAATGGAAACATCTGCTTATGATTGATCTATTGTGTAAGAAGATTCCCCCCCCCGCCCCCACCCCCAGAAATTGAGCTATTTCTTATACTCTAATAAAGCTTCACAATTTCATCTGTATTTCTAATATTTTCTGTATTCATAGGTCAGTTTTAATGAAACTAGGGTTATACCAAGATTACAACATGCAAAACTACATATCAATCTGAAGCTGTAAAGCAGAGGCATTGGTGCTATGGATTCAAGAGAAATAAATTATCAGGTATATGAGATACTTTTAAAAAGCTTAGGTTGCAGTTACACTTGCGGGAAGACTGTCTGGTAGGAAAGAAGCTGAATCAGAGGGAGGTGCTGGTGGTCTGCACTGGAAGGGGTCTTTCTCATGATGTTCAGCGTGTTAGAGAGCAGTGTGTGTTGTTTCTCTTCCTTTTAGTCCTCTGTACTTCAGAAAACTTCAGCTACTTCTCTGCTCCTTGAGTTGTGGACTGAAATAATTTGCCCCCTTAGGTCCTGTTCAGACAAATCCCCCTATAATTTGATTTATTACCATTAACAAAAAAACCCCTGCATATATTTTTTGTTGTTGTTATTCTTTCTAGTTCTTCTGTAGAAAGGTTGGGGAAATTAAAATGTTTGGCCCACAGTGCTGTACCTGTAGATGTATGGCTGTGCTTATTTCAGAACACCTCCTCCTGTGCAGCTCATCTCTTGGATTCACACCGCAGACCCTGGCACCTTTCTGCGCATCAGACCCTTTGACAAGTAATGCTCATTTTTGCCAGCACATGTTGTTTATGGAAAGCAGCTACCCAACCTGAGCAGTGCCTGATGGCTGCTTTGTTTCTTTCTCCACATTCCCAGGAGCTGTGATGACCTCACGTGCTGTACAGGCTGCAGGACCTCCCCTCCAAAATCTGGTATTGATGCTGTCCTGGGTTTGGCTACCATAGAGTTAATTTTTACCAGAAGCTGGAACAGTACGCAGCCGGGACAGGTGACCCCCAATAACCAAAGGGGTATTCCATATGATACGGTGTCATACTCAGCATAAAAGGGAACTAGTCAGGGAGGGGTATTGCGACTCCAGGACATGCAGCTCAGAAGTTTTGGGACAGATCTATGTGCATGGTATGAATTATACGGTTGTTGGGTGAGAAACCACATTGTGTATCACCTGTTTTGTACATTCTAAGTCCTGTTTTTGCTGTTTCCCCTCACCACGCTGTCCCAGAAAACTGCTGTACCCCCACCCCATGGTTTGATTTTGCCTGTTCTCCTTCTGCTCTGGCCAGGAATGAAGTGGAGATCAAGCCGCCCAGGGTACTCGGCTCCTGCCTTGGAGCTGGACCATGACAGAGTCCTAGGTTTGCACCTGAGCCACAAGGATGCCTTTTATGAAAGCATGTAATCTGAAAGGCTCCAAGAATGATTGATTTATGGTAATTCCAATTGAGTTGTTCCAATGGGTAATAAAAGTTCACTTAATTTTTATTGGAATTCCTGGGGCTTGTGATTCTCATGTTAGGTCTTGTTATGCTTCTCTTGGTCCACCAAGTGAAGGAAGCAGCCAAAACCCTGTTTTCAAACTGTGTTTTGAAGAAGTCCAACTTCAGATTCTTTTTGCAGCTTGTTTATAACATTTGTGTCTTCCTGTATTCTTAAAATGTTGACTTTGGACTCAGCTTCCCATATTTGAATTGCAATCTCAGCCAACAGAAAATTTGGGTTTTTCGAGATTCCTTCTCCCAAATGAGAAGAAAAAGAGAAGATCTTAACAGCTTCTACAACTGTAGGCTCAATCTTACAGCAAACACGAAACATTAGTTTGATTTTTAATATTTTTATTTTAAATTTATTTTTAGTATGATTTGATGTTACCTAAGATATAAAAGGCATGTTATGTTTTAAAAAGACTATATTTTAAAATGCAAGTATCAGGAAAATCAAAGCATTTCCCCACTTTTTAAAAAGGGTTTTGTTTAAATTCCACCTCCCTGTGAGCATGTTGAATTTTCTGATGGAAAAGTATCAGGATAAAAAAAATCCCAATTAGCTCTCCTTAGTTGGGCAGTATACAAACATCCTACTTCTAGCAGATTTGTTCTTATTTACACATCTGAAGATCATACTTGACCTCAGAATCACAGTCATGTTACAAGTTTATTTTTCATTTGCTATTTCCCTTAAACTAGAGTTCTTCTCAAAGTCTTTGCATTACAGGATACCGCTTCTCTGTGTCTGGATGTTTGACCTACATTCTTTATTTGAATGAAACTAGCACTTCTAGCACCACAGGTTCTGTGTTGAGCTGACCCATTCTTATCATTTTGCATGCTGCCAGAGTTTGTACTTTAGCTGCAGCAATTCTTTTGTATTCGGTTCAATAATAAAGGTATTTCATACTGTTGAGGCAAGAATAGAAACTCTGTGCAACACCATTTAAAATACTTCTGTTTAGAAATGTATGAATCCAGTTTCCATTTGAAATCCATTTTATGTTCAAGCATCTGCAACTGGATGATGAACTAGATAATCTTATAAGAATTTTTTTGATCTTATTTTTTCTTAAGACTCTACAGTTTTTTTTTTTGTACAAACCTTGCTTTTAAACAGAAACTCCTGCAACATGATGTAAAATGCGTTGTCAAAACCTCTTACGTCAGTATAATTACCTTTATCACTTAAAGTTCTAATCTCCTCCAGTAATGGTATTTATGTGACAAAGTCTGTTCTCAATAATTCTTACTGAATGACATTAATTATGCTGCCCATACCCTTACTCATGGCAAATGACATCCCTATCAGCCTTCCATCAGTTTGTGTGCAATCAATAAGAGTCTATCCCTTTAGGTCATCCTTTTTAACCTTCTTAATATCTAATTAGCTTTTTGCTGTCCGTTCTTCTTTCCACATTATACCAATATTTCTTACAAATCAATATCAATGTTTTCCCAAACTTTCTTCTTTCTTGAAGAAGCTCAAGGACAAAGCTTTTCTAGTTCCTAGGGGATACTGAAGCTGTAGGAACTATCCACACAGGTCCCATTTCAAGATGCTGAAGCACCATTTGAGAAGCAGTTGTGCACACTGGGAAAAGATGTTTCAGGTGAAACCTTCTACTCGATGGACTTGGTGAAATGGATCAGACCTGCAAATTCTTAAAGGGATCTTGGCAAGACCCTATGAGGTCTCCTCCCACATCAATGTCAGCACGTGACTGGCCAGATGGAAGAGTAAAGCAGCATGAGAAAGGACAGTGTGGTAGGTAACTGAACCTGGCCCCAAGTCAGGAGACAAGGGATGTCCTGTGTCCTAGCCCACTCCTGCCATGCTCTTTCCATAAGACTTTACGTGACTTTTTTTCAGGTAAAAGACTTTCTGCTTCAGCTATTGGACTTGATGGTCTTCAAGGTCCTTTCCAACCAATTCTATGATTCTATGTGTGGAACACAGATTCTGTGCTTGTCTGGTAGATGTCAGATGCCTCAGCTGAAAATATTATTTACAAATGGTATGTTTGCCTCTTCGGTTTGGTCAGGCTTGTGAGCTGCAGCCTGGGACTCCCCCATCCTCTCTGGTAGAAAAAGGGGGAAATCAGGCAGTCACAAAGAGTTTGCTTTACTTAGAATTACAACAATGTTTTGATGATTTGCAGCCCAGGATTTGACTGCTTGGCTTGACCCACTGCAGCAAGGACCCTTGGTGTGGTAAGCTAAGTTATCTGCAAGTTGAGATTGGTAAAATGGTGACACTAATAGGACATCAGTTAACTGATGGTCATCTTGGAGTCAACTGAATAGTAGCAAAGTAGATGGGTCAATACATAAAAGCCAATCAGCTCTATCACCAGATCAGCACATGGCAGAAATGTACAACGGTTTTCAAGTTTTCTTCCTGTTTTGTAAAAAATATGTATACTGGCTTCTTAATCTCCTTGGCCTGAGGAGCTGGAGCTTATGACTTGTTAATACTCCAAACAAGAAAATGTGTGAAGCAAAGCAAATCCATTTTATCTGAATCCATATATATCTGTTTTGGATCACAGCATCTTATGAACACTTATAAATATCTAAAGGGCAAATGTCAAGAGAATGGGACTGGACTCTTTCAGTGGTGCCCAGTGACAGGACAAGGGGAAATGGGCACAAACTGGAACACAGGAAGTTCCATCTCAATATAAGGAAAAACTTCTTCATTGTGAGGGTGACAGAGCATTGGGACAGGCTGCCCAGGGGGGTTGTGAAGTCTTCTTCTTTGGAGATATTCATGACCTGTTTGGACATGGTCCTGTGCAACCTGTTCTGGGTGATCCTGCTCTGGCAGGGGGGTTGAAGTAGATTATCTCCAGAGGTCCCTTCCAACCTTTGCCATTCTGTGTTTCTGTGATCTATTGCACTTGACAAAAGTGTGATTGACCACATAAAGTTTGAATACCTTGCTACGAACTTCTCAATGTGCATAAAGCATTAGCTTCACAATGCCCAGGATTTAAATATTCAGATCTTCAAACATCCAATATTCCTGAAGCACATGGGATTAAATGATTATTTTAGGAAACCGATCCCCTTGAAGACAGCAGAAAAGAAGCCTTAGGCTCGTTGGCTGAGTTCCTATTGATTTCAAACTGGCATGTTGATATTTTCTCCTTCCTCTTGCTTACATAATGTAGTCACTATATGTGATGCTTTCTGTTTTATAATTGAGTTTGACTTTGCTGTGAGTATTGTCTAGCAAATGTGTCCAAGATCAACCTTTGTGTCTGAAAAAAAAAGAAAAAGAAAGGAAAATCAAATTTTCTGTGTATGCAGTTGGATATAATTTCATCTTTGACATCAATGCCATTGCTATTTATGTGTGAAAGAAATGTGAGATCCTTCTGATACTGCTTTTGGCAGGATACAGTGAAGGCAATAGTATGCAAAGCTATCACTGTCACACAATGTTTAAACTGGTTGTATTATACTCTAACCCTCATCTGCCCATTTTTGTATCAGCTCTGGAACCATGTGTATCATGCAGTTTGGGAGTATGTTGACTGTGACTACACTTGCTGGGGTTTGCCAAGCTAAACAGAAATTGGCAAAAGCCTTCTTCATTATGTGTCCAAAACAAGCAGCCTGCTGGGGTAAGTGCTCACTCCTGTTGTTGTGTACATGCTTTTTTTTTTTTCTTCTTTCAAATCTTATCAGATGGGCTTTCACTCTTGAAATAGTTATTTTTCTCAGAAAGACCCACGGATATATTTCTTTGTCCATATAGTTGTAAATCATTGTGTGGTCTGACTGACCTCAAAAGGAAAGTGGAAATTGGAGGCAGCCGCATCTCAATTTCTTGTATTCTCACTTCCCACAGGCTTCACAATGTGCAGCTGCAGAACTAGGTCTGTGCTTTGGCACAGACTGTTTTCCATAACATTTTATTAGCATGATAAAATATATAGGAGAAATCCTGTTTTCAGCTGGTTTTCACCTCTGACTAACTGGTTAGTATTTAATGCTACTGGCAGTATCTGCTCAGTATACTAAAGGCCATGAGCAACATACAAGATTTCCACGCCTAATGTGGGATTTGGTCATTGTATAGGCTTATTTCTGTTACTAAAACTTAGGCATCTAGTTCCATTTACAAGGCTACAGGGTATCTGCTGGTCTCCTGCTGCCACTCCAAAAGGAGAGAGGTCTCCTATGTGGCCTGCATCATATCTGCCAGCTGCACCCCTGTAAGATGTGTCTAACATTACTAGATGCCTTTTATGATTATAGAACCGGACCTGGTGTCTTTTATCCAAACATCCCTGCCCTGTGGCTGCTTAACATTTCTAGATGCCTTTGGAGGTCTTCTGCAACTTAGCCTGCCATACTGCCTACCTGCCCAAGCCATCGTAGATTCCAAAACTGTGCAGAAAAGCACACAAAATGCTTTGAAGAAGTTGCCTTGCTCAATGCCAAAAGTGTGTCCCTCCCAAAAGGTAATTTATGGTAAGGTGTTTCTAATGAACCTCTCCTACCTAATAGTCTTGTGGCTGGACCCCTCACCCAGGAGACATGGGTGGAATGCCCTCCTCAACCCGAAGCTCACACTCCCTCTCTTGCAGCAAAGCACTGTAGCTATTGGGTGGTGTGAAGCCCAGAAGAGAGTAAGGCTCATCACCCTTGCAAGGATTTGGCTGTGGAGAGGCAGGATGCAGTGGAAGACGGGGGGCCTGGGGTTCAGGGGTTTTAGTTCTTCCTGCTTAGCAGCCTATCTCAGGTGTTGGCAGGAGCTCAGGTATCTGGCTCTGGATTTCATTCCAAGTCAGCCGAAGAGCTATGTGTAGCAGCCTTTAAATCCTTTACTGGTTCTTCTACTTGTCAGAAAGGAATAAGTATCTGAACAGATCTTCTGTACTTATAATGATGCCATACATGTCTTTGCAATTGTTCATCCTATAGTGTTGATGGGTAAATATCAGTGCTGGCAGCTCATGTGATTTTGGTCATAAATCTTGTGAAATATGTGACCATTTGTAAAGACCTGGAAGGTGGATAAATATAAAGATGGACTAAGTTTCCATACCTTCCCCCACACCCTCCCCTGCCAAAAAAAACCCCAAAAAAAACAAACCAACAAAAAAACCCCACCCTAAACCATTTTTCTTTAGTTATTATGAAAACCTCAAGAATTTGTCTTCAGTGGAAAATTGAGACCCAGAAGACAAATATGACTCCAAGTGTAAAAAATTACCAATGTTCTTATTCTCAGCTAATATAACTCTGATCTCTGACATGATTTGTTTTGGTTTGGTTTTTTTTTTTCTTCTTTTAATTGAATTGTAGCTGCAGGACTGAACCTGGCTTAGTGATAGGAAGGTCTACCAAACTCCAGAAGTGGTAAACGGATGGTCTGGGAATCAGAAGCATCGGGCTGGTAAACAAGAAGCTTCTCAAGTCATTCTGGAATGGATTAATTGTTCATTCACCTGGCATTACATAACACTTAATCCTAAATAAGTATAGAAAACTTTTAAATGAGGCTTTATTGCAAGCCTAACAGGCACGTTAACTGTTTTAACTCTGAGGGAATATTCCAGGATGATTTTGCAAGGAGTCAAAGCCCACAGAAAGTTTGCTTCTTTTCCCTGCACATTTTGATTTCATACTTCTTTCTACTGAAGAAGAATTGCATTCTATGGAGCATACACAGGCATTGCAATATGGAGTACAATGCATCAGGTTGTAGTGGTGTTGTTAGTGCCAAGTATGTCACCAGTAGCTGCTGAGGACCACACACTTTAAAAAATGTTAAGCAACTGCTAAAACCCTCTAGTCTTTATGCAAGCAAGTAGTACCAGCAGATTAAAGCACTCTCCTTTAGTAAAGCCATTTCTCAAAGCAAGGGTGTTAATGGATGCAAATGTAATAACCTTGGGTTTATTTTAAGTCTGTAATAAGTCACATGTGCTCTAAATGCTCATTGAAGACTACTATTTTGGAGGGGTGATTGTTCAGAAAAAAATTTAGGCAAACATCAAATGTATGAAGGGAAACAAATCTAAATGTCTTTATTAGCTGTTCATTTAATCCCAAAATTAAAATTGACTCCACTGAGGAAAAGCTTTAAAAATCATCCAAACTAACCCAATTGGCTTCTCTAGAGATTTAAAATTTAATTGTAAAAGTGTATTTTTAAGAGGTAAATACTAGATTAAATTAATTTTTATTTTAGCAAATGCGTATATGTTTTAATCTGAACTTCCTTTCATTCAATTAAACTCTTTTCACGGTTGGTGTGACAACTTTAAATGTTGGGGCTTGGGAGGAGAAGCATTTAATTTAATTAATATCCTGACTAGATGTGCTGGAGTCAAGTGGACCTCTGCAAGGCTGCAGTTACAAGTGTTAAGCACTAAAATCCTCTGTATACAGCAGCTAATACGTGGGGCATATCTGTATTGCACTGAGAAACCTGGACCCACGTGGACCTCTTCCTTCTGGAAATCTGCGCCTGCAGGCAAAAAGCAGAAGACTTCTAGACAATGTGGGTGTGTTGAACACTGGTACCAGCTTGCTTCAATTTCGGGCTCCTCTATGGAAGGTGCTGTACAAAGAGAGAGAGATTTTCATGGTCCCTGTGGGAGTGCAGGAAGAAAAACTCCTGTGCTGATTCAGGGTAAAACCGTGTTCCCAATTAAGTTGTGTGCTTGTACTGCCTTTCCCCAGGGTACATGCGACTGCAGAGCTCCTCTCTGTCAGAGAGACTGTGAACACATCTGCGCCAACAGATTCGGCAGAGAAGCTGCATTTGGGTGGAAATGGTCAGGTAAGGTGCTTCTGTTTGTGCAAACAGAGTGGACGCACAGCCCTGCCATGCAGAGGCAGCCCGGCACCTGCCATGACCCTCTTGTGGGTCTGTGCTCCCTGCTCCGGGAGGAAGGGCATTCTCCATGTGTGGTCCTGGGTGGAGATGGAAAGCTGCGAGGCTGTCCTCCTTCCCCTCTCCCTCCTCAAAGCTCCTGGGTAAGAGACGGTCCTTTCACAAGGAGTGGTGGAGGAACCATGGCTTCAGAGGAGGAGCATCTGAGCTGTTTGCATGGAGGCCCTGAAGGTGGATGTTGTAGGGAGCTGGGAAATGGCAAACCCATTCAGACCCTCCCTCCAGGAAATCTGTGTCTGAAACGTGAGCAAAGTCCTTAAATTTAGTTGTCTTTTCTTTGATCAGCAGTGACTTGGGTCCTACTAGTGGCTGTAGATGTCTAAAGGTAACATAAAAAGCCAGTGTCCCCTTGTCCATGCCCTGGGACTCCCTCTGTTGTCAATGGAAAGAGACTGCCACCACCTATGAGTCAATTTACCACACCTTTTTAAAACATTCGTTTGAGGATGAAGCGATGCCCTTGACACTATTTATCTTCCTGATCTCTACAAAAAGTTTATGGTTACTGTTATATACCTACGTGAGCCATTATATGCCTGAGCCAATGGGGCACATGAATCTTGGTCCTCAAACTTCCTGGAGGACCACTGGCAGGCCTCAAAATTTATCACAGATCGCAATACATGGCGCAGCCTTCAGCGTACCAGGAAACCCATTTAGCATGCTCCTCACCTGTGACCCGCAACCCTGAGCATGAAAACCACTGGTATAACTAACACATACATTAGCTAGACCTTTTAATCCCAGTATTATTTCTTAATATGGACAAACTCAGTGTGTACTAAAGCTACTGGATTTTATTTTCACTCATTGCTTCATGCATTTGACATTTGAAATAAGAGTCTGTATTAATGTCTATAAACTAAGAAGTAATAATGATACCTTAGCGTGCTATTTTAATCCAGTCATTTTGCATTTTAAAATGAGTATGAGCAAAGCATACAGTAATGTTAATTCTGTAGAAGTGTACAGGCTTCCAGACCTTAGTGAGTACCGCTTCCACTTAACGCCAGCATGTAGTGCAACTGCAGGAAGGAAAGGTAATTTAATGCCTTTGATTTGCAAATCCTTTGGTATGTCACTGACATAATGTGATTAATAATATTTCTTTCTGATGATCAACACAGAAAAAACATTATGTGGTGTTCATATGATTTCCCCCTCCTGTTATTTGGAGACTGAAGTGGCAGAAGGGAATGGGGCTGTTGACTTGCAGCCATTGCTTCCATGGGCTCTCATCCAGCAGCCAGCAGTAGTGCTTATGTGGATCTAGCTACACAAAACTGGTTCCTGACAGAACTGGCAGAAGCTTGATTTTTATGAAAATTGCTGATATATAAAAACATCCTTTTTTAAAAAAAAATAAAAATTTGAGAATGATTACAAGCTTTTAAATTTTTCTGTGAAGCAAAAGTAATGAGAAGAGATGCTTGGGACACCTCAATACATAGTAATTTCCAGATAAATTATATACCCTGGTCTGAAACTGATGAAAATCTTCATTATTTTCGCTATGCTTATAGAGCACTTCTGCAACTACGCTGCTGAAAGAATAATATCCCAAGCAGCAGGGAATTTGGGCAATTTTACTACAGCCTCCTGAGCTGCTTGAGCAAAAGGCTGGGTATCCCTCCAGTCTGCATCTATCTGGGCTCATTTTTGAACACACTCTCTGGCCTGATGGAAGCAGAAAACACTGATCGAAGACAGAAGGAAAGAAGATGTGTAGAACAAGCCACTTTGCACAATAGAAACAGATCCATGGGGTGGGCATTAAGAACCTCATGTCCATGCTACCCGTGGTCCAGGGATGTCTCCTGGGACTAGGGCTAGTCTGTTTTTCTCCTCACTGCTCTTGAGTTGAGGGCTGCAGGATGAGGAGTGGGGAGACTGAGTCCCTCCCACTGCAAGTGAAGATAAAGTTTGTGACCATCTGAGGAACCTGAACATACACAAGTCCATGGTACCTGATGAGACGCATCCCAGCGGCCTTCCAGTACCTGAAAGGTGCCTATAAGACAGCTGAGGAAGAACTGTTCTCAAGGGCATGTAGCAATAGGATAAGGGGTAATGATTTTAAACTAGAAAAGAGGAGATTTAGTTTGGATTTTAGGAAAAAGTTCTTCAATGTGAGGGTGGTAGATCAGGTTGCCCAGAGACATAGTGGAGGCCTCATCCCTGGAGATATTCAAGGTCAGGCTTGATGGGGCTCTGAGTGACCTGATCTAGTGATGGTGTCCCTGCTTACTGCAGGGGGGTTGGACTAAGTGACCTCCAAATGTCCCTTCCAACCTTAGACATTTTATAATTTTATGATTCTATTCTATGGTTCTGAGGTCTGGGTGCCCAATGGAGCTGTAGTGCAGTTCACATTTTGGTTTCACCTGAGAGGGTGATCCTGTTAGCTTGGTTCAAGGCAGCTACAATTTAAATCTTGTCAATAGGGGTGAAAACTAGGTTTGCCTCAAAATAACATTCCTAATCCAAGCTAAAATGCAAGTACAGCCAGGTGCAATGAAACCTATCCCAGAGTATGTTTGAAATTAGGGCAGTTGCTTGATGCCAGGAAGTGCTGGTTTTAATCATTGGTTGTAATGAGTCAGAAAGAAGATGCCTGCATGTGTTTCTGTCATGGCAAATGAATGACATAGCTACGAGACTGGAGGAATGGGACTGTTCCTATCAGTTTCTCCTCTTGCATATCCCCAACCTTTCATTTTCAAATTCCCTCTGATTTTTTTAAATGTTAAAGAAAGAAATAATACAAACTAAACAAAAAATCCACAACCAACAACAAAACTCCATAATAGCATGTAGGGAGTAAAACTAATTTTTAAAAAATAAAGGAGAAATATTTTTGTCTGATCCTAAATTCCTTATTTTACCTTGATTTCACTCAGATAAATTGTTTATTTCATCAGTCTCTGTTGATGTGTTTGTCTGTTAGTCTGCCAAGTAAGTTTTAGCCTATGGACTCTTTCAAGTAAATCATCCCCAGTGATGGAAATATAAAAATACTCTATTCAAAAGGAATATTTCTTGAAAAAAATTTTTCTTGATACTGTAATTAATTTTTCTACTGAGGGAATGGGTTTCAGTTTGAGTTAAAAAGACTTTTGTTCCATTTTACCGGTTTGGCCAGGCAGTAGGCACATGTATTTTTTTTATTAGCACCATTGTGGCTACAGTTAATACTGAGGAATAACACCAGGACATCTGGGAAAAGCAGCTAGAGACATTAAGGAATACACAAATTTTATGTCAAGCTTTACAACATAATACACTTTCTATAAATCCATGGTAGGGGGATTATTATTATTATTTCTGTACACTTAATTTGCCCATGGAAACCTATAAACTCTTCTTGAACTTGTTTAGACTTTGAAATATTTAAGGTGAGGACAGATTATGGAGCCTTCTACTTAATTTCTGCACGTGAGCATATGCTCTCCTTGAAATGGCTTTGTGACCATGCTAATAAAAACTCCTACCTATATGTGCCTTAGACTTCTTGCTGAATTCAAGTTGAAGAGTGAAAATGTGCTGATAGACCTTTTAGCATCTAACATAGGGCTATAGCAGTTGTATCTCTCAACAAACCAGCTCTGTGTTTACTGCCAGTCCCAAAGTTGCCCAATATGACCAATGAGGTAGCATTTAAGAACTGGAAATGTTTCTGCCACAGAAACTCAGTAAGTGTCTAGTACAACGCTGAATTATACCATTAGTGATTACCAGTCTTCAGGTCAGAGTTAAGCAATGAAGCACAAGAAAGCAAGACTCATTAACCTTAATACCAATGACATGACAAAGTGGCTTTTGGATATCCTAGGTTGGGTTTTTCTTTTTTGAGAGAAGAAATTGCCATTATCATAAGAGTACATTGCAATTGGTCTTTCTTGATTAAAATGATATCATTGATTGTTTTGTACTTCAGGCAGAGTTTAAATAATGAAGGGATTTATTAAGATCACCTTATCATTGACAAATGAAGGTAATTCCCAAGCTGCAGATGCAGAGCAAAACGCTGGATGAATGTTGCATCATTGTACACTTAATCTTCCTTCCAACGACACTGGTAGGGAGTTCTCTGCTGTTTCAATAGCACAGAACTTACAGCAAATGTGGTTGCACACAAGTTTTCTGATCTTCCACTGTAACAAAAAAGTTCAGTCATCACTTTACACATATAAGATAGACTCATGTACATTACTTACAGCTGATAACCATTAAACAGTGTGAAAATCCCTTGTGAAACATGCCATGCATCATGCTAGCCTTTAATTAGTTACAAGATCTACCTGTCTTAGAACTTCAGTACAGTCTTTCCACCCTGGCTCTCAAGGGAATGCCAGGACAGGGTTCAATTCTGTAACCTCGAGCTGTGCTTATCTTTACAAGTCACATGGGGCAGGACAGGTCTCTAGAACAAAATATTTGGTGCTGATGATGTCCACACCAGATGTGTATCACTTCAGACTAGCTCCAGTTTGGTCTTTTAGTGCTTGTAGCACTTCAGGCATGCTTCTGGAGTGCAGCTTCAACTTCTAGTTTCCCCTGAGAGGAATCCAATCCATGAGCCTCAAGACTGCTCTGTTACATTAACCAAAGCACATAGTAAGCAGGGACAGCTAGGAGGTTTACTTCAAAAATGTGTTCATGATCCAAGCTGAAATGTTAATGTGAACTCCCCCACAAAGTTCCATATGGATGTAAAAAGTCATCATATGTGAATCTTGAGCAGCAGCTCAATTACATCTTGTTGATGGAAAAGTCAGGCAGGAAAAAAACCCAACCATGACCATTACTTCTCACAAAGGCTGTTAATTAAAATGATTGTTTAATTTTGTATCAAGTATATTATTTTTTAGGACAAAGTTGCAAAATTATTTCCTTCTAAATATGCAACTTCTTAATGAATACAAAATCTTTTTTTCTAAGGCTTTCTCACTTTTAAATACTTGGCACACAGTTGATCGACTTCTTAAGACCATTCTGAGTATGTTTTAGCAACTTGCTGTGAAGAGAGAAAGGAAAAAGGAAGGAATTATTAGTGCTGGTGTATTACCTACCACCAGAACAGCCGTAATGAGGAATAAAACTAGCCATGATTTGGTGGCGTGTGCTCTCAGAACCTTTGCCTGACCTGTTGTCTTTGCTGTCTGGATCCTCCTATGCTCCAGTGGTGGATGTACCTCACCACACGTTGATCAACTACAATGCAGACATTTACATCTGAGCCAGTTGTCTAGACTCTTTTTATAGTCCATGGAGAGAAAAAGACACTTCTCAGGCATGATTTACATGCTCTATTTAGACATCTATGGTAATATCAGATGACTCACTGCCTGGAAAGTAGCTATTTCTTTCCATTTCCATATTTTGCATTTACACAGGGAGCCTAGAGGAATATTTTAAATACAGGAGTTTACATTTTAGATGTTTGAGAATCTATCCTGAAGACATGTATTTTGACCAAGAAAATTCACCTCAATTTTTTGTCTTCTAGCTAAGGAACCAACAAAAATGTTTATATGATTCTTAAAGAACAGTTTCAAGAGCGCTAGCTAATAGGACACATTCACCTGCTGACTCTGAGTTTATAGGTCTGGGCACATGAGGGGACACCATAATTTGCTTGACATCATTCTTGTGAGTTCATGTATCTCCACTCAGAGAATAACCTAAGGCCAAACTTGGGGCTGAACACATATCTGCTGCCTGTATGGACGATGTTTGTATGCCCTGGTTTTAGGGGAATTCTCAGAGCCTTTCCAAAACGCTCTCCCTGCTCAGTGCTGCTTGAGGGTGGGTCTTGCAATGCTTAAACTTACACCCACATCTAAGCAAAGCCTTTTATTACTTCAAGTGAGTCTTCATTCATGATTCTGATGATTCCTAGAGCTGCAATTCTATTGCTTCTGCAACAAGCCATTAAAAGGAAAGTCTGGCTCTGTAGCGCAATTCCCTGAACTCTAGACGATGGATGAATGGTTGGTTTTCTGTCTGTCTAATAGGCAGTATTAAAAGTAGAACTGAGCTTACCTTATATCAAGCCTTGAGTACATATTTTTTCTAGGGAGTATGCAGGTCATTTTGCTCACTTAGTTTAGAAAACAGTTTTCTGATGAATTCCACTGTCCACAAAAATGATAGAAACACCAGAAGATTAGCAATTTCCACACACTGCTAACCTCAGAGGACTTTACCAACAGCCTACAAAGGGGCTGGAACAAGGCAAAGCATGATCAGCTCCACTTGCCTTTTGGCAAATGACACTGTATGCAAGTAACTTCTTTGGAAGGATAAATAAATGTAAAGTTGTGGGTTGTTGGGTCTTTTTTCAATGTAAAATAGCTGTGTCTGCCTGCTGTCATTTAAAAGGAAAGGTTATGGCTTACATGTTGAGAAGTTAATGTGGCTTTACTTTCTGATTTAGAAACCTTTTTTGTACCTCACCTCAAAGATGTCAGCATTTCAAAGGCTGGTGAAGTAATCACTATATATAGCTTTTTATCAGTTTTTGTAAAGTGGCTTAGAACGAAAGGCACTCTTAAACATGGTTTCATTTTTTTTCCTTTAGTGAAGGACAAAATGAAAGACTAAAGTTTTAGAAGCTGCAGAACTTAGTACCTATATAAATACTTAAAAAAATATAGATATAAACCCACTCAGTCATTATACTCGAGGACATGCTAGTGGAGACTGTCCCCATTCTATGCATAACTCCCTTTGTGGGTGTTGTAATTTTTTGTTAATTAGGATTGAGTCTCTTCTCTTTAGCAAATATTATGTTGCTTCACAACTGTCTCTGCTGACTTCAGTGTTCCGGCTTGTGTGGGAAAGGATTTTGCAGGCTCATATTCCACTTTTATTTTGGAAACACTGTATTTGATTCATAAATATACTGTATCTTCCACTTAAATTCAGTATGAGTCCACCATTTCTAACTTCCAGATGGGTCTCCTTCAGCTTTCAGTCACACCGAGAGGCATATTATCACAGAATCACAAGGTTGGAAAAGACCTTTAAGATCATTGAGTCCAACCGTTCCTGTCCTGTGCTAAACCATATTCCCTAAGTACTTCATCTATCCTTTTTATAAACACATCCAGGGATAGTGACTCAACCATCACTTACCCTCTGCATTGAGAGAATTTATCAAGTTTTACGTCATTGTTCAGGCCAGATATGTCACTGTCATAGAGCCTGCTCTGCTCTTACGGCTTTGGAAGCGGGCTGAGGAGACACCTTCACAAGGAAGCTGTAATAAGTCTCACTGGGGCTCCTCAGAATCACACAGGAGCTTTTTTAAGCTTTCATTCTTTGCCCTTTCTTGAGCTGCTGCAGCCATGCCCCATAGCCCTTTGATGAAGATCTTGATCCTCCAGCTTGACTTCCCAGTTTGACCTCCAGCTTGCCTCGCCACTGCGACTTGTCTAGCAATGACTGAGATGTCCTGGCCCTGGTTGCTGGCACCAGACCTTCTCTGCTCTGTCATTTGGCTGTTGTGGGTCTGGGTCTCTTGTGGAGGACACTGCCCTGCCTGCTGTGCTGCCTGCCTCGGCCCCTGGCTTGCCCTCAGCTGTTGCACAGCCGGCTCCCACTGCCTCCTGAAAACAGAGATTAAAAAGCCCATTTACAGAAAGGTGTTCTTGTGCTGCTCCTCCCAGCGAAGGGATGATTTCCAACTGCTAAAAATCTTCTAACATATTGGAGTTTGTTAGACACATTTGGAAATTAGATACTAAAGATATTCTGATCCTGAAAATATCTTCCTTGGAAACCGTGCTTCATGATGGCTATCTTCCTTTTTATAGTTTAAACTTCGACATCTCCTGTTCACTGCTGAAGAGTTTATTTGAAATAAGTCACAGCTGGGGCCTTCCAGAGGTATGTTCTATTTTACAGATGGTTGCACACTTTCTTTGGCCTCCAGATAACACTTTTTGTCATAGTTATTACTGTGAAATGCCTTTTATCCCCTCCTTTTTTTTTTAACCTTGCAATAGATTTTGAAAGGAAATATTAGTCTTAGAGAAACATGCAAAAAACCCACAAATGTAAAGTTCTTTTTTTAGTGATTATGTTTTCTTGAAAAATTCAAACACCCATTTTCCCAAATATTTTATAATTCAGAACATAGTATCCACTATCACTTTGATGGGAATCACTGACTTTATGGCTCTGTATTCCTTGATGTTTGTCCTTTCCCTGAAAGTTATCATTCATGTGGGTTTTTTGGCAAGTAAAAGAACCACCCAGAATTCAGAGTGTCTTACTTTGCACTATTTCAAAACTAAAAGAATATCAGGCCCATTTGAATATCTTTAAAGACTGTACTGGTGAGTGGGGTGTGTAATTTTGCCTGGGATAGAGTTAATTTCCTTCATAGTAGCTAGTATGGGGCCGTGTTTTGGATTTGTGCTGGAAACAGTGTTGATAGCACAGGGATCTTTTCCATACCGCTGAGCAGTGCCTACACAGAGCTGACCCCAACTGACCAAAGGGGTATCCCATACCATACAACATCATGCTCAGCATATAAAGCTGAGGGAAGAAGAAGGACATCCGAAGTGATGGCATTTGTCATCCTGAGTAGTCATTACGTATGATGTAGCCCTGCTTTCCTGGAGATGGCTGAACTCCTGCCCCCACATGGGAAGTGGGGAACAAATTGCTGGTTTTGCTTTGCTTGTGTGTGCAGCTTTTGTTTTTTGTTACTAAACTGTCTTTATGTCTAACTCGTAAGTTTTCTCACTCTTCTGATTCTCTCCCCCATCCCTGCCAGGATGGGAGCAAGAGAGTGCCTGAGTGGGGTTTAGTTATTGGCTGTGATGAAACTGCAACGTGTAGCTATGGAATAGTTGGGTGTGAACTACTCTGCCAAAATCACTGCTTGAATACACGGAGTTTCAAGGTCTTCTGGGTAGGAGAAGTACAGGCAGAGACACACTAATGCATTTGTTTTTCATTTTGCCTGTCTTTAAAGAGATGTTTTGAGCAAGCATTTATTCTGGACAGTCATTAGAACTGAAGCCTCCCAGGCCATGTATCTATGGTCCTGACATGTTAGCATAGCCAGCCCATGGCAGTCTCCTAATATGTCAGGAACTCCATGCCTGTCTCCTTTCTGTGAGAACCAGAATTTCTCACTCAGAAAAGGGCTCCCTTATGAGAGCTTGGTCTGCAGAAGTGGATTTCTTCCCTTCTGAGTTAGTTGTGCAGGTACACAGTTGTCACCAGCCCTGACATTAGTCTTCTGTATAACCTGACATTAGCTGCCGGTGGGCTTGAATCAGAACGAATCCTTCTCAAAGAATGATGGATGTGTTTTGCCTCTCTTTTGTGTCATCTGCCCTCACCAAACGACCATTGTCATGCAAGGCTTCTCATTCTTTCTATTTCTTGCCCTTCTCCCTCACCCCAGTTTATTTTCTCTGCTTGTTTTTAGTCAAAACACAGCACACATCCCTTTGGTTATGCATTTATTTGTCATACTCCCACCTGACAGTCATTGTGCGTATGTGAACATACATAATAAGATACAGTTCCAATGCTCCCTGAAGATGTGCCTGGGAGAGAGAGGGCAGCACAAGAGAGTACATTCAGGTTGGTGGTCAAACTGGAAACACATCAAAGGTTTCCTTATTCTAACCTTTTGATCTCAGCCCACATCTCCAGCTACAAGATCTAAAAAAAAATCTGAAGCATCAGCTGTGCCCTCAGAACATCACTTGGTTTTACTTTGCTGAATTTTCTGTTAAGCTGCTGGAGCCGTGGAGCGTAAATGGAGTCGGGGTTCAGTCTACCCAACACTACTGGTAATTCATGAATGGCTTATTTTCCTGATGGGAGTTAAGGAGGATGTCTGCTTGAAAATGGAATTTTGCTGATGGTTGAACATCAGGATTTAATCTATGTGACTATGCCAGATTCCTATGGTAATATCACTGAAATCACAGCCCCCTGGTCTTCTCTCATGGAAGGTTTTGAGAAAAAATGAAAGGCAAACATGAGTTAATGCATTCTGTCTGATTAACATAATCTGGCTGATTTCACAGTGCCATTTTCCAATAATAAAAGACCATCTCTGTAGAAGGGGTTGGTCGCAGGCTTGAAAGACTCATCAGATACTGTCAGAGTCCTGTGCCTTGCCTAGGGCAGACCTTTAGCACGTAAATCCAAGAAGCACCATACAGCAAAGACGATCGTGGAAGCACTGGTCGGGTATTTTGGAGCGTGCCAAGACAACTCTGGGCGACGCAAAGAAAAAAAATATCATTATGATCTTAAGGGAACCGGTTCGGAGTAGCCTGAAATGGGAAGATGGAAAGGAGCTGGTTAGTGTCAGAACCGTGACGAACCGGTCACCCTGCTCAGGCCGTCTCAGGAGTCTCCTCCTACTGCCCGAACCGGGCCCGAACCGTGCCGGCAGAGCCCGACGCCGCGGGTGCAGTTGCGGGTAGCGCCCTCGAGGTGGAACCTTCTCACCGAGGCTGCGGCGGGCGCTCCCGGGCGGGCGGGTGGCTGCGGCCCCGCCGGCGCTGCGGTCCCGCGGCTGTGCGGGGCCGGCCCGGGCGCTGCCACCCGGCGTCCCCGCGGAGCCCCGCGGGGCTGGAGCGGAGCGCCCCAGAGCAGCCCTATGCAAGCTTGGGGTGGGGAGTGCCTTTGAAGAGAGGAGAAAACTTCCACACTGTTCCAGCGAAGCAGTCCCGACCGCTGGCCCCTAGCTGTGGGCGGCGGGGGAAAACCGGGAAGTCCTCCACCCGGCATCCAAGCTGCGAGCCTAAACCGGGAGCGGGACAGAAAGCATCGGGAAACCTCCCCTGTGTCATCGCTCCGCGGAGTGAAGTCACAACTCCGCCGTCCGCGGGAGGCGGGATGGGGATGAAGGTTCCGCACCCCGGGGGCGACCGCATTAAACAGTCCCAGCGCCCCCCCACCTTACCCCTGTCCTTACCCCCGCTCCCCCACCGCAACCGCCTCAGCCCTTACTGACATCCTCTGCTCAGAAATCCCGCGGCAAACCTTTGTCCGGCACCCCACGCCGGGTGAAGCGAGGGGTCCCGGGGGACAGCGGTGCGGGCCGTGGGCTGCCCCACGGGCGGATCCAGCGTCCCGGCGAGGCAAGGCGGGCGGGAGCAGAGCCGCAGCCTGCGGAGGGCTGGGAATACACATGGATCCACGCTGTGCTGTGCCGTGTCGAGCCTTGCCGAGCCGTGCCGTGCCGAGCCGTGCCGTGCCGAGCCGAGCCGTGCCGAGCCGAGCCGAGCCGAGCCGAGCCGAGTCGAGCCGAGCCGAGCCGAGCCGTGCCGTAGAGCGCCGCCGCCTTCAGCACCAAGAACAGCTACAAGTGCGGCGCCGCGCCCTCACCGCCGCGCCCCTCCCGCCCCGCCGGAGCAGCGGTAAGCGCGGTCAGCGCCGTGCCGCTCCCGCCGGCGCTCGGGGTCACCGAGCCGCGGGGCTCCTGGCGGGGACCGCTCCGCCGGGGAGGAGGGGACGGGCCGGGGAGGGAGGGTGGGGGGGGCGGAGGCTGAGGCTGGGGGCGTTTTCTTGTCTGTGAACGGCACGGCCGGGCCGGTGCGTGGGTCTGCCGCTGCAACTGAGCGGGGAGGCGGCAGAGGGTGGGTATCGTCACGGGGGCTGAGCCAGCGGTCCCAAAAAGTTGTTGTTGGGTTTTATTTTTTAATTTTTTTAATTTTTGTTTTTAGGAGTGGGGAGGAGTAAGGAAAGAGTCAGTGGAGCAGGTTCAGCTTGGCTAATCGCGAGTGTCATGCAGCACTACTGAGATCGCTCTCCTGGATACCTGTCCCAGGCTGAGCCCCTGCATATTAAGCTGACGCTACCGGGGGAAGGCTATTTGAGACGAGGGTTGCACAGAAATTACCTCATGCTATTCCCGATCGGCGCCGAGTATTAATTCCAGTGACCTCTACAGTAATATGGATATGCAACTCTTTTCGATCAAGGTATTTGTGTATGTGTGTCTCCTTTAGTTCTTATTTGAAGGGGAGAGGAGTCCACAAATAATGCAAGTTTTGCCTCAGTTAACGTTTTCGGGCTGGGCTATCCTCTCTGCCTGCTTCGTGGCGCCGGGGGCTTTTGTTTTTTGCTTTAATTATTTATCATTTTTATTGTCGATATCCTCCCCCAATCAGCTATAACGACAGAGATCCCGGGCACGGTGCCGTCACAGCAGCGAGCAAAAAGGGAGGGTATCGGCGTTCTCTAAACAGGGAGATCTCCCCATTGCCTCCTTAGCTGGGTCCTCTCCCACCCCGGAGGGGAAGGAGGGGGGGGGCACAGGGGTTCCCCCGCGTTCCCCGCCGTCCTGTTCACGTTTCGCTGACCAGGAGGGGAGAGGGGGCTCCCGCCGCCCCGGGGGGACGGGTCCAGTCCTGCCCGCCGCCGTCAACTTCTCTCTCGGCTCCGGGGCCAGGCGAGGTGCCCGCCGCCCGCCAGTACCGCACCGATTGCCGGGTGGGCTCCGGTCCCTCGACGCCGTGGGAGACCCTCCCCGTGGCTTCGGGGTGGGAAGGGGAAGGGGGATTCCCGCCGGGCTCCGAAGGCTTCCTCTCCCGAAGAAGAGGGAGAGAGGCTGCTCCGGCCCGCGGCGAGGGGTTAACTGTCCGCGGCGTGGAGCAGCCTCCCCCGGCGCTGGCATGTGTGTGTTGCGGGAACCCGAAGTGTTGGCAGGTGAATGTTAACACGGTTAAAGAACCAAACCAAACCAACACAACTCAAGTAATAAGAATCGATCGGTGACCCGAAGTGCATGCAAATCCGGCGGCGGCGTTTTGGAGTTTGCAAGCTTCTGACCTCTGGGATCGGGGATTCATTAAAGGAGACTTAGGTTTTCATCGAGGGGGAACAGAAGCGCATTAAAGCTGACCAGTTGATGCAAGGAGAGCAAGGAATCACCGGCGGCTGTAAATAAAAGGCGACGCTTGTTTTTGCATCGCCGCTGGCTAGAGCCCCCGGGGATCAGGGGACCTCCGAGCCTCTGCTCCAGCCGGGAGAGCCGCATGTGCCCGCCGCCCGCCGCGCACGGACCGCCTCGGCTGCAAGGCCGCGGGGTGAAGCAGATTAAACCCATCCAACGGTCGCTAAAGGGAAGGAGCGAGGCCCCGGGAGAGCCGCGCCAAAGCTGTGCCGGAATCCCTCAACAACAGACGCCAGCTGGGGTATGGATGAGCCTGGGAAGAGTGGGGGGGGAAATAAAAAAAATAGCTCGGATAAGTAAAGTGGAGAACAATAGGGGGCTCCCTTCAAGGGAGAAACACCGCGGTGATGGGCGATGGTCGTGGAGTTGCGTGGGCAGAGGCTGCTCGCCCAGCCCCGGGGGCGCTCCCCGGGCCCCTCCGCCGGGCGGGGCCGGCCGGGGCCGGGAGAGCTGCGGTAGCCCTTCCTCGGTCTGAGAAAGGTGCCGGGATGCATTAGGAGCCGAAAGGCAGTCGGGAAAGCACGGAGGAGCCGCACGGAGGAGCCGCACGGATAGCCGGTGTGTGGCCGAGTGCTTGCTCCCGGCGGTGCGCGCCGGAGCAGGGCGGGGAAGGAGGGGGGTAGAGGGGAGCAGAGCGGGGTGCGGAGTGCGGCGCGGGTTGCGCGGAGTGCGGTACGGCGTGTTGTGTGGGATGCGCGGGGTGCGGTATGTTGGGTGGGATGCGAGAGGTGCGGCGCGCAGCGGTGCGCGGGGTGCGGTGCGGCGTGTTGGGTGAGATGCGCGGAGCTGCCCGTGACCTGGGCGCTCGGGGGACGCGTCGATTGCCGGGGCCACCGCCGGGGTCGGGCGCGGACACGGCGGGGCTTTCCTGCGGGACGCCCCGGGACGATTTCGCGGGGCAGAGCCCCTCCGCGGAGCACCAGGCTGCGCTACCGGCGCCTCCTCTGACCCCAGCTGTGCCGGCTGGGGAGCGGGAGTCTGGTGGGAAGAGGGTGAAATGAAAACAAAAACAACAGAGAAAGCTCTCCTACGCTGCCTGGGAAATTCTTCTTGATCATCACTTGCCAGACCAGAAGTGAAACTAACGGCGAAGGTGTTAATATTGATGGGGTTTATTCAGCTGTGAGATCAGGCAAGGGCAGGGGAAATGCTTAGTGCTCTTTCCTTCTTAAAAACTGTGAGCTCCCATTAGTCTCATGCTGGCACAAGGACCGGTGCTGGTTTTTAGCAGGGTAGCGTGATGGGGAAACTGGGTATTTGCAGGGTGGAAAGTGAAGGCAGGTGCTCGGGTGTATTTGAGAAGAGCCTGATCAGACTGAGTGGAGACATTTCTCTCCTGCTGCACTAGGAGGAAATAGTTCCTGTAAACGAGATGCTGAGGGTGACTCGCCTTGAAGTCCTGATTATTGTGTAAGGGTTACCTCTGTGGCAGGAGCACAGCAAATCATTACAGAAGAGCTGAGGTAGATAAGACTACTTACATCAGTGAAGATTTCTCTCGCAGGTTAGGAGTTGCGATGTCAAGGCCTAAGGTTTTCCAAATTCCCTTCTGTTGTCAGCAAAACCCATTAATCTTCTCTCTGTGTCAGGTTACTGTATGCAGGTGGCAACTCTTTACCTGCTGTGTGTGGAAATTCAGCTATTTATTCATGGCTGAATGCTGTGCAGGGGAAAGAGGCAACTTTTATAAACACTAAAATGAACATTAGCAAGGTAATTCTTATTTCATAGTTCAGAAGTAACATCAGTAGTAGAACATCAGTAGTAGAAAGTCAAAGTAAGTGCAGTTTGGCAATCTTTTTTTTCTCTCCTCAGTTCTTCAAAATGGTAGATGCTGTGATTTTGTTTTTAGTCAGTGAAAACACATCAGTTTTTTGCATTGCCTGGACAGTCTGATTTTTGTGAAAGTAGGAGTGGGGTTTCACCCTAAAACTCTTCCCTTTCTAGTTCACAGAACATGGGGTTTATTTTAGTGTATTTCGGTTGTTCTCCATCTGCAACAACAAATGCATTTTTGCATTTTTTTTTTGCTTTTTCTGTCCCTCTGTAAAGGGTTTGTGTGTGGCTGGCTGGCAACATTAATTAAAAAATGTTCCGTGAAGTTCAGTGAATACGTTTTCCTGTTTATGCTGTGGAGAGTAGTCCTTGTTCCTGTGGCTGTCTGCAATTGTGAGACTTTTAAAAACAGTATTTCCAGGTGAAGAGACAGAATCTTTCCACATGAAAGCCACGACTTCAGTGCCAGCTCAAGATGTCTCTTTCAGCATCTTGTTACCAAAATAGAGACACTGCCTATATTAAAGTATTTACCTGTCACTCTCAGCCCACTGTTCAGACCTTTTCATTAACATGAAGAACTCCTGTAATGAGCCCATCTCCCAGTGCCGTGAGTCTGAGGTCGGAAGAGTGGCTGGTCCAGGCACATGCCGATGTACTGACTCTGGCATCATGGTACCAAAGTACCCACCCTTGAGGTACCACATATCTCACAAAGCTGAATGATTTTATGAAGGAAGTAATTTCAGAACCAGACACTACATGCAGAAGTTTCTATGTCCCCTGTCTTGCAGTACTCCGCCTTCTTAGGTTTAAAAATAACTATATATTCTAGCAGAACAAGTGGAGGTTTGTGCTGAAATACTGACTTTAAAAATAGCAATATGTTCTGATAATGCCAGATATATTTAATGAATTAAACCCAAGAGAAGCATGTATTCCAAGGTGACTGGAAGACAGGCTTTGTGGTGCGCTTACTCTTGGACTGTGCTGGGGAAATGAGTGAATTTCTTCTCTGAAGTCATGTTTCCAGTGAACATCAACTCCTACAGTGGGGAATCTGGCAAACGGAGAACATGTTTGCGTTAATTCAGACTTTTATGATCAACTGAAAAATGACGACATTTTACTCCGAATGAAATCTCTGCACTTGAGGAAAGTTCATTCAGGCTTTATAGCCCAGGGGCCCATGCTTTTTCACTAAAATTCATTGATAAAAATGGAATTCATTTAGATCAGATGTTTTCTGCTTAGCCACTCAGGCATACAACATTCTGTAACAGTTAATATTAATCAATATATGAAAAGCAGCGTGACATGAATAAATTAAGCAGTGTAATAGAAGCTTTTATTTCTTAGGTAACATAAGAAAAGACTAAAAGGTCTTACATTTTTAAAAAGAACATTTAAAAATTTTATTTCTGTTTTATAGGCAAGCTGTGGACACTTGCAGCAAAGAAACACTGTTTTTTTTTCAGGAAAGCATGAAAGCAGTTAATGCTTATAAGGACTACAGGGCTGAAAAATGCTTATTATCAATTAATTTGACTTTCAGTCAGTTCCAGGTAAGGCACTGGACTAAGGATATCGGGCTCAATGTAACTTCTCCATTGTTGTTGGAATTTGGGTTGCGATAGTTGAATTCATCACTACTTGTTTGTACAAAGACTGACAGTTGCTTTAATTTCTGGCTGTTCTTTGGCTGTAAGGAATTGACCTGAGGCTGAGAAAGAGAAAAAGCATTTCTTTCCGTCATGAACATTTTCACTCTTCCAGTAGTGCTTTCTTGTTCTCTGTACAGTGTCAAATAAGAGCAGTCTTGTCTTTTATTCCCCTGGAGAATTGCTCCCTGTGAATGGGCTGTACATAAATGCATCAACTAATGAGTTTGTTGGTCATTCTGGAACCAGAAAGGAAATTGCCTCTCTGTTTATTTTAGGTGTAGCTACAGCTTCCACTCTTTACTACTTTGAATCCTTAACTGTGTTTTTCTACTAAGGCAATCACGATGGCAGGCAGCTGTGGCTAGTTGATAGTGAAGACAATCTTCTCTCTCTTCCGTGGGCCATACAAGAAACATCCCGTGGGGCCGGATCAGCTCACACAGTGATGTTAGTCAAGTTGCTTCATTTGTGACCGATGCTGAGTTTGGCTCATGGGGCCGAGGCCCGGTCAGATTTGTAAATTATGTGCCCTAGAGGAGCCAAAGGAGAATGATGGGATTATCACATGAACCAGGTCCTGATTAGATTCAACCCTGAGCCAAATTCAAGCAAAACGAGATGTTAAGAGGCGCTGAAAGTCCTGTGTGCTGCTGTTCCCAATTGCAGCGATTTTATTCACATCCATTAAGCATGTTTCATTTTCAAGTCGTTGCTGTGTTACCAAATCACAGCGAGATACCTTCACATTCAATAGAAGACTTTCCATTGTGAATCTTTTTCCCAGACCTTCAAATAGCCACTATTTAAAAACTCTTCTTCAGCCTTTGTGAGCCTTAGTATTATCATTTGGGGAGAAACATGTGACAAAACAAATGTAAGAGGAAGATGATCAATTTAAAGCATTGCTGAACCACATTTTGGGTTTTGCTACCACGTAATACATGAACGTCTTGTGGAAAATAATTCAAAATGTCTTTGAAAAACTGTATAGTCTAATTTTGTTTATGATTCTAATTTGATTGTATTTTTGGTAGGAACTGGTCAGATCACTGGGGACAAAGTGTTTACAGATGAGACTGTGGCCTGGATTTTCTGTAGAGTCAGTGAGGCGGGCACTCTTTCCATGTGATCGATTTCATAACAAATAGAACTTTTGAAAGGAAAAGGATCAAGTGAATCACACCTTAGGATGTCCACCGCTCCACATAGCCTATGGCAGGTGCCTTGAGGGACTGGCTCAGATGGAGTTGCCCACAGCGTGACTATTTAGCATTAGGTAAAATTCATTCTCTCTCTCTCCTCCTTAGAGGTCTAAAAATTTATTCAGGCATGTGTAATTCTGTTAAATACCAAAATAAATAAGTGCCTCTCACTTGAGAATTAAAGTGGGGGCATTTTGGAGATATTTATAACAGTCTGTCAGGTGTTTAGATATGTAGGCTGAAATCCTGATCTCGTTAAAATCAGCGGGATGTCTCCAGATGTCAGTGGGGGCACAGCATTGTTTCTATTTAATGTGGTCCAAGTGCAAGCTGAGAATAGAGACCTTGTTAATGTTGGACCTCAGCTCAAGTAAAATGTCGGAAAGGGAATACTGGATGTTCGGCTGGTTTCCTGACAGAACACACTGCGTTCTTTTTGCTTAAGCAGTTCAGCTACCTTTTCATGAAAGTAATTTGGTGTTAGAAATTATCTGGAAGGCGTTTTAGGTATATAGTAAGCCTAGGAAAAAAAGAAAGTTAATTCCACTGGAGAAATAATCAGTTTAATATCCAAATGAATTGAATGTGCTTGTACTGCAGCGGCTGAAGAGCGTACTTAAATTCAGGAGCCCTGATTACTCCATTGTCACAAATGGAAGCTCTCTGTGAGTGCGTGTGTAAGTAGTTATTGCACTTCTGTAGGCTGGAACGGGGTGATACAGCAATGTATCAGAAAATACAATGCGCCCCGAATCAAGTCTGTTCTTGGATGTCGTGCCATGTGAAGGTAAATGTGAGTTGCTGTCTGAACACCGAGCCCTGATTTGGCTTTTGCTGTGCTGGTATCATCAGCTTCCCGGCTTGTGGAACAGTGCAGCCAGGTGTTCAGATTCATAGAGGGCCAACTCCCTTACAGAATATCAAAGGAGAACCTAGGCGATGTGACTCAGAAGTAAATACATTGTGCGACAGGTATCAAACTGCTGGACTAAATGGCATTTCTCACTTTGTTTCAGAAGTACCTCAGCTGCAGGGCAAAATACAAGGACATAAGCTACTGACCTCCTCGTAGCATCAGGACCAGACATACTACCCTACACTTCATCATCGATTAAGAGCAATTGAAGACCACCACTTGGAAAAGCTGATTAACCCATGACATTAGTGGACATCTTTTTTTAAAACACGTTTTATGTACTTCTGCTGAGATCCTTTTTCTACCTACCGCATGGTTCTATATTACTTACTGGGCACTGATGGTAGCCTCCAGAGAGTGCAGCTTCAAATGGTCAAACTCATCCTTTAGCAAGAAGAAAATCTGGATACTGGATAGCAACAGCGTCTGCAGAGAAAATGGTATACAAAGGAAAACGATTAGTTTCCTGCCATTGTTTCTTCCTCTTAACAGCCAAATTCTACTGGATACTCACTCTGATGCAAAGAACTCATGGCCAGGAATATGCCCACTCCATCCGACTGGATGGGGACATCATCTTGGGAGGACTGTTCCCTGTCCATGCGAAAGGGGATAGAGGGGTGCCTTGTGGGGAGCTCAAGAAGGAGAAAGGGATCCACAGACTAGAGGCAATGCTGTATGCAATCGATCAGATTAATAAAGACCCTGATCTTCTTGCCAATATCACCTTAGGTGTCCGGATCCTTGATACGTGTTCCAGGGACACTTACGCGTTGGAGCAGTCCTTAACATTTGTGCAAGCACTGATAGAAAAAGATGGTTCAGACGTGAAGTGTGCTAATGGTGACCCACCTATTTTCACTAAGCCAGACAAGATATCAGGTGTGATAGGTGCTGCAGCAAGTTCTGTGTCCATTATGGTCGCAAATATTTTAAGACTTTTTAAGGTAAGGAACATTTTTTATCTTTCTTTTCAATTTCAGTCACAGTGAAATAAGTGAGATGATGGTGTTGCATTACCTTCAAAAGAGAAAGGACTGTTTCAGATTCAGAAAACTGGAATGACTGCATTGCCCTTTCAAAGCAAAAGGGAAGAAAAAAAGGAAAGGTAGCAATTGCAGACCCTAATTCAAGGTGCCAAATGCCTCTTCTGAAGTTCAGAGCAACCAGAGGATATTTTAATTCTTTGGGGATTTGTATCCTTAATTTTTTCTATTCATGTTTACTCCATCTCAAGCATTTATGCTTATCAAGACTAGGTTGAGATTGATTTCCAAAATTTACAGGAAAATCAAACATAAGGTTTAAATACAAATCTATTTGTAGGAGGACCAGATAATTTCCTTAAATAGGAAGATATGCCAGTAATTATCTAGTGATATTGATGTGCATGTCTAGCCAAACGAGGTGCATTGAAATACCTTTGATTTCCTTGAAATCTTATAACCTCCTCTGTACTTTTTACAAGGTGAGGATTTTTCCAAGACTTTGTTATCACTTGTGAGAGATCACTTTTGGACAACAGTTTTACTGGCATTTCCTTCCATGTATTTTATTAAGCTCCGATGTTATAAATAATGGAGAAGTAAACCTGCCACTTTCAAACTTGCTAAGTTAGATAGGAAGATGAACACATTCTAATCAATCAACTTAGCTGGAACAGATCAGACAGCAGACATTTGATTTTTAATCCTCTGCAATGGCAAAGAGATAATGGTGGCTTGAGCACATTTTTCTTATGCACAAAGCGACTAACTTTTGTCTGAATCTGTACTGTCCTACTGCCCACTGTTATCCAGACTTGTTCAGAAATCTTGCCTGATGTCCTACAACTTCAGAGCCACTGAAGACCACTTAAATATAATTTCTTGGACTTTGGTGGAAAAGATTTTGGTAATGCTAAATACTGCTGGTTTGTAGTTTGAAGACTGTTGCAGTTGTTTTGTAATTGTTATAAATGAGAGATGGATTAGAAGTAAGGAAAGACTGGGTTTTTCTTTTGGAGGTTTCTCAAACTGGCATCGTGTTTCTGGCATTTAAAGGGAGAATATTGCCTTTCCCTCTGGTTCTCTCATGAAGGGCATAATGATGGATTTACAGGTCAGTGGAAGAGCAGAGTTTCTGCTTGGTTGTGGTCAGGTGTTCATTAGTGTCTCAAAACTGATCTCTAGCTGCACTCACTGTGCAGGTTTGAGGGTAGTGGAGTTGTTCCAGCCATATGTTTTGCTTGTTAAAGTAAGTACACAAAACTGAGCTAAGACTTAAAAATGTTTTATAGAGAGAGAACATCTGGAGCTGTGCCTGGTGGGGGGGACCTGTCTTTCTTGGGAGCAATCATGCATGTTGCAGGAGGTGTCTATTTTTGACTTAACTTCCTTTTCTTGAAGTTTTGTTAATTCAATAAATAATGCATAGTTCTGAAGTAATGACAGACGGAACAGTCACTTTAATGCCCATCATAATGCAGGGCCATGTAGACAATGACTTACACCCAGTTTTGAGCTGAATACAGGGCTGTAGACTGATTTAAGAAACTAAGCCTTGTAAGACATGCATTAACTGTGAATTAAGAGCAGCAAGAAGGAAAGAGGCCTATGAATTGTCTAAGATAGCGGCAATTTGTCTTCTGAAACCATGACAGCTACCTCCTGATTTCCATTATGCAATAAGATTGCAAATAACGTTCTACTGCAGTCTTAATCAATAGAGGGTCACGTGATATTCCCTCTGGGGAAAGATCTTATTTACCCATTTAATTGATGTAACACAGCTGCTGGCAAAAGGAGGAGACATCTCTTTTAGTTTTAATTATAGATCCTGCACAAATATTCTTAATACTGTAAAAAAAAAAGACTAATTATACCCTTTAATGTCTGATGTTGGACCTGCATCTGAAGTCTGTTTTTACACCTTCCCCTCAGAAGCAGAACTGTTATCTCTGCATGAGTAAAGGCTTCTGGACAATGCTCTCCCTACTACAGAAGCCATTCACAATGGTTATAGTCAAAAGGATTAGGAAATTACAGGTCATTTGCCAGAAGTACAGATGTATAATCCAGTTTGGGTTGTTCCCTGACCAAAGACATGGGCTGAGATTTTCAGCTGCTGCATCCTCACAGCTCTGCAGCTCAGGACCAGGACCTTTATCCTTGTTTACAAGGGGTCCAGGTATGAAATCATATTTACTGTCTCTTGGTAGATGTCAAGGCTGGGTACTCTGCTGGTGTAAATCCCTGTACTTTTCATTGAAGTCGGTGCTCACCGTCATGCAAATGCGTGTTTTCATTATAACCAGAATGAGTGTGATTCATCCATATTTCTGTGTAACAGTTCTATTCAGCAAGTTGAACCTGTAATTTGAAGTTCAGTATTGCTTTAATATCTCCTCTGAAGTTCCTAAATGTCAGGACTACATATTTTTAGAGAACATTGTTACCCAGTGAAATTTTAATCTGTGATGAAATTGTGAGAAGTATATTATGTCACTCGGTGTGAATACACAAACAAAGATAGCCTGAGAAATAGTATGCTCAGCAGCTCAGATTTTCATGCTGCTATTTTTCTTTTTCTTGCCATTTTTTTTGTTTTATTGATTTTACAACATAAAACATACAGGTCAATAGTCCTATCTGATGATCTGGTAGATAGCCTAAACTGATTGAGAGTCATGGTATCCTTTCATCTAAATGTTTTCATGAGAAAAGGGGAAGGAGGGCACCACAGAAAATGGCCTTGATCTATAGCCTTTCTCCTGGTCAAATGGCTCACCATCAATTCTTCTCTGTCCTTTCTCCTTTTGTGAATTTATGTGTGTCTTACTGCTTAGCAGATGATTTTCTGGTCTTAGTATGCCCAAAACCTTAAGGTCCAAATCTGGACAGCCTAAATTTCACCTGTTGCTGGTTTTAGAACTTTCAGAGACATTTTACAAACAGGAAACACTTGTTCAAGGAATTAACTGAAAGTGGACCTGCCCAGGGAAGTGCTTGAGTCACAATCCTGGATGTATTTAAAAGATGGGTAGACAAGGTGCTTAGGGATATAGTTTAATAGAGGACAGGTGTGGTTGGACTCGATCTCAAAGGCCTTTTCCAACCTTGTGATTCTGTTATTCTTTGATTAACATAAGGAGGCTTCTTTTTGCCTTATGTTCCTCTGGTCCTTGATGAAAAAAACGTTGTGTGGAACAGTTGCTTAGGTTTCAGAACTTAGAGTGGTCTTGCTGCAAATATAGCGGAAGAGAGAGAGGACCTTCAGAAGTGAGCACAGGACTGTGGTAGGTAGTAACAAAGTGTCTACCCACCTAAACCGTTCTTCCTGAATCTCAGGACAGATAGTCCCTACTTGAAGTTGCTGGCTCATCGTTTTGTTTTTGCCATATAATGTCATGGGTGGGCTGCTTCACACAGGAAATTGAGGCAGAAGCCAAGGGGACAGCAAGGCAAGGACAGTCACCTTTAAGCCTCACCTAAATGAAAAGAACAGGTCCATCTGTGTAACCACGGACAGACAGATCCATGGGAATGAGGCAGGTGTAAGGTAAGATAGGAAGTCAGGTCAGCAAGGTAAGGTTGAGGTCAGCAAAGCAAGATCAGTTGCAGCAAGGCAAAGTCATGGTCATCAAGGCACGTGGCCAGCAAGTTATGTGGCCAGTAGCATAGCTCAAGCAGGAGCCCAGGGCAAGGGCCCGAGCTAAGATGCAGCAAAAGTAGACAGAGGTCCTGGTAAGGCTTCTCATGGCTCTTCTGCACAACGTAGATGGTTTCCTGGGCTGATCCAGGTACACATCTTTGCACCACATAGGAGATGACTTGGAACACATGGAATGAAATCCAGGTGTGGGGAAGGAAGGATGTTGCAGAGCCTGTTGGAGCATTCAGGGCCTTGATAATCTTGTAGGATTCCCCATGGCAGTGATAGTAGAAAGAGGACAGACAGGCATGGGCCAGCGTCTTTGCCTCTTTCATTTCTGCTGGTGCACCACAAGCTATCCTTTCCTATGGCTAATGGAAGGTGACATTGTTTGGCTTTTTTTATTTTCCTTCAGTCTGGAAATCCTGCTGCCAAGTTGGTTTCTGTTTCACTGGTGGCCAGCTCTCACTAGCACAAAGGCAACTTTTCTATCGACTGGATAACTCAAAATCTTACTCATACACCCTTCTCTGGCTTTGTCTCACTGAAATTTTGGCTTCCTGTAGGGTCCTCAGACATAGCGAGGGGGTATCATTTTGCCTCTTTGTTCAGGCTGTTCCCAGTCCCTTGAAACTTGGCCTGGAGGAAGCCAGAGACTCTGCAGTTCAGCTCATGTTATGTATTGTGTTCCCTGTATTCAAAGCTGCTACTTGTTTAATGTCTGAATAACTCATTTCAGTGGTTAAAATATGCTGGAAAAAAGAGGCAAGTTTGTTTATGCTAGTGCCCTCCTACTTAAAAACCTCACGCTATTTCTGAACTCCTTGGTACACTCCATCTGTCACCTTCACACATCTTTTAGCCAATGTCACTTTGGGAGCAGCCTGGGGATGATGGTTTGCATGTGAATTGAGATGGGTGGACAGTACGTTTAGTGAATTGTGATCTTAAGCTTTTATGTATGTGCCTTGTCTAGCCTTGCCTTCTCTTTTCTCCTCTTTTCCCAAGACTGAATGACTTATTTCCTCCTTTTTTGGTCAAATTCCCTTCTTGCTCTACTGCTGTAATCCACTTTAATAGCTGCTGTCTGGAGGGACTAATATCCACTTCATGCACATTTGCCTTACGCATTTCATACACATTTACCTCTTCAGAAGTGAAAATACAAATGGTGTTATGGAGTCACTCTTTCAACTTTATGTGCAGCCATCCAAAATGGAAGGGATAGTTTCTTTCCATAAATCTATAAGTGAATGTGTTAGTTCCCTAAGAATTTTTTTTATTGGCTTTGATTATTTCCTTGCCTCATGTCAGGCTTTGGTGCGGATCTTTGACTGGCATCCTTGTGCAGCTACTGGGGCTGCACCTGGATGATGCATTTTTAGTCTCAGTTGCAGGTCTTTTCATGTCTGGCTGCCTTGTGTTCCAGACCTACACAAAAGAGCAGAGAGGCCTCCCAGAAACGAGGCAATTGCCATTATACAGAGCCAAACCTCACTGAACTTCAGCACATGCAAGGCTATTTAATTACAAAGGTATTTAATTGTGGCAATAGAGTGCATGCCATGATTGAAGGGAATATGATGTTAATAGAATGTAATATCAATTTACCACATAATTTCAGAGAGCACACACATACTTCTGTGATGCCACCAGAACTATACACAGAACCCTGTATCTAGTGACTGTATCTACAGAAATTTTTGCACCTTGTGAGGATGACTGACTTCAGAGGCTCTAGGGGGATAGGGGAGTCAGTGTGTTCCATGTCTGACTTCTGGGTCTTTCCGTAATGAAAGAGCTTTGCCATACACTTTATGAGATGTGAAAAACAGGCTCAAGAGTTTTACCCAATATATTCCCACTTGTTAATAAAAAATGTGCTGCACTGATTAAAATATATCCATTTTCTGTTCACTGTGTCGTGCTACATTTGTCAACAACATTTTCTGCTGCATAGCATTTGAAATTTCAAATGGAATGATTTTTTTTTGCGTGGTTAAAACATATGTGGAAAATTTTGTGCAAAGTGTGAAGAAAAATTGTTGTTAGTAGGGAGAAGACGACTGAAACATTTTGAAATCAGCTCTTAAGATGAACAGATTTGTTTTACTTTTGTTCTAGATAATATTTTCATTTTCTGAATCATTTTTAATTATAAAAGGAACCCATTGCCAATACATCCCATTTAATTTTACAGTGTTTTTTGTAGCTTATTACAAGCACATTTCTGTTTAGTGCCTGAGCATCTTGTCTTGTTATTGGCTGGAAAATGCTGTTATAGTCTTTCTTTTTTCTCCTGTTTTTCCATGATTCAGCTTCTCTTACACAGAAACAGCATTCATATGTCTTTATATTTCCATGGTAGTGGATACTCAATTATGCAACCCCCTCCTTTTAATTCAACCATGATTCTTCTTTCCGTACCAGGTGAAACGCGTTATGCTCAAGAGAGATAAGCATTGGGTCAACACCAAGATAAAATTTTAGGTACAACAGACACTTTGCAAATACCAATAATGAAACAGTTGGGAAATTTTTTAGTTGCAACCAGAGGAAATAATAGGTTTTCAGATTTTGTGAAAACTGCTAGGACCGATTAGCATCAAATTTTATTTGTGCTAAGCTGCTTGAGGCAAGGGAGTACAAAAGCAACTTGATGCATTCATTTAGTATTTTATAGTATATTAGTTTCTTAAATATTCCTCTAAAGATCTTATATTTTTAGTCTTCCACCATTCCTGTGTGGAGTTACAACTAGGGGTTTGAACAAAGGGGGCAATCTAGTTTTCTGTGTTCATCACTTAGTTTGCTTCAAGGCTTCAGGAGCATCTCTTGACCTTTTTGTGCTTCTCTTTTGTCATTTTAGTTTGATTGTTTAACCATTCCACAGGAACAATTGGAAACTTGATTAACTTTTGTTAAATGGTTTGAGATGTCTTCTTTGTTACTGTAGGCAAACTGAAGCTGTCTAAAATGTCGAGGGTTTTATGTCATTCCACAACCACAATGTGTGAGCACCTTAGAAAGAGCTATTAAAGACAAACAGTCTGATTTTTCCTTCTACTTCCCTGGGGGCAGTTGGGACTAGATAGATAGATACACATTTCTCCCTGACAAGAAGGAAACTGCATACGCAGAGAGACTTGTTTCACCCTTTTGTGGCTGAAGTTTTGCTGAGTTCCTACCACTGTATTAGGGTCGTTCATATGTGATAGAGGCCCCTGAGTTATTTGTTAAATATAACCTATATTTATATAGATATCAGCCATAAATTCATGAATGAGAAGACCAAAAGACTGAGAGGGGTCTTGCAGTTTGGCAAGGACTAACTCACACACAGAAACACAAACTCTGCAGTGGGCTTTTTTAAAGTTCATGTGTTAATGGGAGGCACTTTTTCCGTCTCTGTTAGTAAATAAAATGTACCTGGCATAGCTCTCTGGCAATGAGACCTGCTGACACAGACAATCCACATCCGTGTCATAAACTCCTCTATTACTCCTGATCATGGGGCTGCATGCAGACTACTGGAAGGGAATAATTTCCGACGCAGGGTGACTTCTGAAGCCTGTCTAGAAATTGGGAGACTGCTGGCTGGCACAAGTAGCGGCTGAGCTGTGGCCTGTCCTGACGATTTAGTGGCGGGGGTGGGAGGGGCAGCTGAGTTGGTGCTGAGGGGTGCGCCCTGAAATGATGTGATTTACCAGCTAGACACTGCTGATGCTTTCTCAGGACAGAGCTCCTCTGCTCCTGTGTCACGCTAAAGGGAAGACAAGGCACTGGAAGGATCATTGATGCTGTTTCAGTGTTTTAGTACAGCAATGTTAGTTTTATTAGCCACGATGAGAACTAAATTAAGTCTTTTTTTTTTCCCCCTGGTGGATAATTGTTTCAGTACAGTGACAGCTGTGCAGTATGAATAGTCCTGAGTTCTGACTGCCATCAGAAACCAGGCACTATTGTGTGTTACAGCCAACTGGTAGATTTTGTGGGCTTGTGTATTTCCATCCTCATTATTTTCCCTAAAGCACATTGTGCTTTTAGGATTAAACTGGTTTAGGGTGCTTAAATGTATATCCTTTTGTTTGCTAGCATTTATCAGAGAAAAATAGTAATCCAAACAAAAGTCTTACTGAAGGACAGTAATTCCACATGAATGAACTAAACAGCCAAGAGCAAAATGTTCCTCTGGGCTAGGAACTACATATGCTCCCAGATCAGAAAAGCAAGATATTATGTCCCCTGTCCTTCTGACAGGACAATTAAGCATTTAAGAGAGACCTTAAATTAGGAGGTTGTTTGCCCTTGGCTTCCTGTGTCCTCAATAGAGAAAGAGAAAAATGGTTTCAGAGGGGGAGTGGATCAGTTCTATGTGTCTGGATGCGACTTTCAGAGTTGGCAGATGGAGGGTGTGTTTCACCAGACAGAGCTGCTTCTCACTGGAAGGCTTTGGAAGCCTTGTATGCAAGTCATAGGTGGCCCTGTACACATTTATAGGAAGAATTTAAATACCTGCAAGGGTGATGCCAGTTTCTCTATTCCTTCCTCACTTTTCTGTGGGAGGAGGCATCTTACTCATTTCCTTTTCCCTTCTGTTTGCCCCCTGATCTATTTTTCTCTCTTGGTGTCTTGAGAAAAGCTACTTTTTGACCACTGTTCCAAATATTTTTCAAGAGAGTATTTCTTGGCATACTCTCCAAACAGAGATTTCTTCAGAAATGTTGAATAACCAAGTCTCTGACTTAGTCTCTGAGTCTTAGTTTCTGTAGGTTGTTAGTGGGTCAGCAGGAGGAAGGGCTGAAGTTTGGGTGACTTGAGAGTCAGATGCATCTACAGTGCTAACAGGAAATAAGGGAAAGGCTTGTTGAGAGATTGAGTCCTCAAGGGACAAGGGTCTTTTCTTTTTACCTTACTGTAGGATTTCTTGTCTGGCACTTGAGACAGAGAAGAGTTAGAGCCAGCTATCTAAAATAAATTATTTCTGGTAGCAATGCTGAGATATGCCACAGTATTGAGAGAGCTCTCTTCTTATTGTATTTCTTTTATAGCTTGAGACTGTGGAACACGAGCAAGAGTGATTTCTCTGAGTTGGAATAATTCATATTCTGAGTTTTGGCTTATGTTCTTTCATAGATAGTGCCTCCAGCATTCAGTTGCGTAGCAGCAGTATTTGTAGAGGCAGAATCAGGATCTTTATTCCTTCTTCACTGGTACACTTATCTATTTGGCTCTTCTATAAACTTAAAAGTAGCAAGAGGACGATAGCCCATTTTGGGTATCATTCTACAAAAAGCTCCTAACAACTTCCATTTAGCTTTTTACGTTGACAGTGTCTCAGTGCCATTACAGACCTGTTCCAGGCTGGGTAAAATTTTGCCCAGCAGCTCTATTGCATTATGGTAGCACTGATCCCCCATGGTAATTGTTACTTCTTCAGATAATTTTCTTTGTTTTTTGTTTGTAAGGTACTTTGACATGTCAAAGTCATAGTGCAAAGTTATCAACGAAGTTATACTTAGGCTGTTCTTTAGAGGAGCATTTCAAAGAGGATCCTGCAATAGTTCTCCTGGCCTGACACTTCCAAAAGAAAGCACAAGAAAAGAGCTGAAGAAAGCACTCCATTCTAATTTCTTCTCTAGGTGCCATGTTTTGGTGCTGTCAATAGTGTTGAAACACAGAAAGCCCCCTTCCAGAAGAGATGACTTTCGTGAGGGCTGTCACCTAGACAAGGACTCCGTCTGGAATGCATGCTGGATGAATGCAGATGAAGTCACAGGGGGTCTCAGGAGTTGTCTATCCGGTTGATAAGTGAAATGATTATTAAGTGAAGTGGAGCATGGGCTAAAATGTTAAAATGCACCGCTACAGAAGACAATACATATTGGCTAGTAATAGGAGGGAGGGAATATGTAATGGCTGTGCATTTGCTTTTGCATGCATGTATTTTTGCTACTTTATTATATTACCATAAATTCATTGGCTGTGGACTACATAGTTCAAACAACCTTTCAAGAGAGCACTGTGGGAGAACAGTATGTATCGTGCTAATTTGAGATGAGGAACTCATTTACCATTAGGAGCAGCCCAAAGTCCTGGGGAGTTTGCTCACCCCTATGTGTCTGAGACCAAAAAAGCTTTGTCCTGCAGAAGGAAAGAAACAGGCTGGTATCATACACTGAATGTAAAATGCAAAGGCTTGGGAATCCCAGGACTCCAGAAGGCTTGCTGCAGGAGCAATCCTTGTTTTCTGATTGAAATACCTGCCTTCTGATGAGTTCAGCTGCAGCAGATAAGTAGCATAAGTGACTACATCCTTCTGTAGCCAGCTGGGTAGGACCTGCTTGTTGAATTCTGCTTCCTCAGAAGGGAAATACAGCCTGATTGTTATGTCATTTTGTCTTGTTTAATTGAAGAAAAATCCCTGAGAGAGCAATGTATTCCAGGTAAGTCAGTGAGTTATTCCTCTGTAAAAATGGGCTTTATGCAGAGGCAAATAATGTCCTGCATCTGTGCAATATTGCATCCCACTGGTATTATTCTCAGTAGGCTTTCTATTCCACTATGGGAGTTCAGCAGGTATTCAAGCAAGAGCAGATGTGGTCCTCAATTATTTCTTCACCTCATTTTCTGATATGACCATAGTGATGCTCTTTTGGTCTCAGTCTGCAAAGAAATATGGACCTGTTCAATTGGAATAGAGATGGTTTGTTTCTGTGGGGTGGCCCTGGTGGTCTCTGCAGAGTGGCATTTATAATACACACTAACTACAAATATAACACCCCAAATTCTACTGACAAAGATGAGTTCGTAGAGCATGGACATAGAGCTAGAATATTGTTTCAGGAGGCAAAATAGAGGTTGACTATTAGAAAAAAATATCACCAAGAATGACCCTGTTGTATATTGTCTAAAGGTTAATCTAGCTGTATGGGGTAGGAGATACACCAAATTTCCTACTTCCTAGCTTTCTGAAAATTAACTTGGATAAAAGCATAAAAATACACTTTTTTATATCAGAGGGAAAATAATCTAGGTAAAGTAGCCAATGTTTCCTGCTCCTAGCTTTGATGGTTCTGCTATGATGCTTTGCATAACAAAACACAGGATTTAAAAGTTGCCAGCTGCTATATTTACTTTCCAAAGTGTGAAGAAAATATGTATTGTCCTGAGGATTAAAGGGCTGATTCTCTTTGTGCTCAGTTCAGGCAGAACCAAAGTGTTTGTAATGAACGTAAAAGCTATTAGAAAGCATGAAACTTGAGGAAAAAAGAGCGTTTATGTCTTCTTTGTTGGACAGGATTTGATGATGCCCTTTGAAAGTTTATGTGTAAGCATTTATCTTATTAAACAGAATTTCTTTTTTTGCGTATGTGTGTGCTTGTTACAAACAATTCTGCTTGCATTTAGAGCTGTTGTTTCAGCCCACTGGAAACTCTTGTGCCAAATATCTTCTGAACAGCAGAAGCTCATCATCTGTGAGCTAGTTCACATCTCTAGTACCAACTGCAAAGGATTTTGGAAACCTGGATTTTTGCAGAATATCAGACAAGATGTATTGTAGAGAAAGAATAATATCTGAAGGGCTAGTCTTGGGGACAGCAATATGAAGGGAGGGTAGCTGTGCTGTATATGGGAGCACGAAAAGCTTGCAGTTGGAACAGATGCTGAGAGTGCCCTGTGACTCAAGGTATGATTTCCTGCCGTTCCTGCCAAGTTTCAAAGCTTGGGTTTTTCTTTTTCCCCCCCCCCCCCTTTCTCTCCTTCTTTCTATTTTTAGGCTGAATAGCCAAGGACTTGTGCTTCAGGAATGAAGACTCACCATTCAAGTTATTTTATTACATCTTTGCATACACATCAAATAATGTTTGATTCTGGCATGTGGGAGAGAATGAGAGTAAAGATGTAAAAACCTGATGAAAATGCAGGGTATTTTTGGGATGGTTGGAATAATCACTCGGCTCAGTGGCAAGCTGGAAAGCTTTGAGTGTGACAGACTGCCCTGCCTACATGGCAGTGCCCATTGGAGCCTTACATCCTTTGTCTTGCTTCATCACAGATTTTCTCTGTGACCTTGGGCAAGTCAGGCAGAACCGAATCCTCAGCCTCATGGCTGATGCCCGTGGAGCTTGGTGCCCAAGTGACTCTGGAGGACTGTGGCCCAGGGTCCACCAGCCCTGCTTCCTTGGTTACAGCACTTCTCTGCCAGAAGGGATTTGTGAATATAAAGGCTCCTCCATAATCAGATAAAAGCGTGAGGGGTGGGGGCATATAAGTACCTCAGATAGCTAGTTCTTAAGGAGGGATTCCTTGTATCCTCTTACATAGTTCCCTCCCCTGGGTTTTGCTATGAAAGGGGATTATCCAAGTCACTGTATGATTTAAATATGCAAGTCATCGTTCTCTAGAGGAAGTGGTGAAACCTGCCTGACCTGCAATCAGAGGCTGTACATCCCCCTTAGGAACCACCACAGGCAAAGAGAGAGAGCTCCAGAGTTGGGAAAAAATACTTGGATTTCTGCCCAGTAAAATTAAAACTGTTAAAATTCCTCTCTGCAATCTATATTAGAGTGATTGGGAGAAATGAATGTCTGCCATTATTACGACAAGGCATGAAATTAAGAAGTGTGGGATAAGAGAAAACTGAGACAGGTGTGTGCAAAAGTAAGTTCTGCTTAGCTGAGGGGATTTTTTTGTTCGTGTGTTCTTAAATGCTTGAAAAGAGTGACAGTCAAATCAGTCCTGTAAAAGATTTGCTGGCTGACAATTATTCGGGTTTATTTCTTGGCGTCTCAGGAACCTTTTTTATTTTTGTTGTTTGGGGTTTTTTTTTCTTTCATTTTTCATGCTGATTTCATAAAAAGTTTCTTTGCTTATCTCATCTCCTAAGTTGAGTAAAAATCCTAATGAATACTACAACTTCTGGCAGCTGTGTGGCAAGTATCAGCCTCCACTATTTGCCAAGAGTGGATTGGAAGCTAAGAGGGACTTAGTTTAGAATCGTTTAGAAAAGGTGATTCCTATTTTTAAATTTTCTCCTTTTCAGTTGTTTTTAACATACCCAAAGCATGAATGCAATATTTTGAGCAAGGCTGTGCAAATAATTAGTCAGATTGACAGCTGAACTGAAAACAAACATTCATTTAAATCTGAATGAAAATGATCGTGTTGAATTGGGATTTGGGGACTTCTTTATTTGGTTGGATTTTTTGTTTTATTTTGTTGAGGAAAGCTCTCCAAAGCTTTTTGTTTTGTGTTGTGTTAACTGCTGACTTACATTCCATGTGAAACCAAATAGTTTATTTGTCCTTTTGAAATTTTGTGTTTAAAAAAAAGTGATAGGTTTGAAAAGCCAGTCTTGGGTACCATTCATTAAGTGGTGGTGCCCGTGTTCTTATTATGGAGTGTTTACTCATGACTTACAGAAGGCTCTTGGGCAAATTCTTCCTTTTGCCTTCAGTGCAGGGAATCAAATATAGTTTAGGAGATGAGACAGCTCAACTCCAGTTCACACAAAAGCAGACAAAACTGCTTTATAGTAAAATTGAAGTTCTGGTCACAGAGGGTAAGGACCCTGAAGAAGAGTACTCCTTTGTTGGGACACCAGGGCACTCTGTATAATGCAGCTCCCCTGAACTTTCACCCCATGACTTTTCTTTCTGCCAGAACAGGTCACAAAATCACAAAACAGTAGTAGTGGTAAGGGACATCTGGTGATCATCTGCTCCACACCCCCCACCAAAGCAGGAGCACCAGAGCAGGTTGCGCAGGATTATGTCCAGATGGGTTTTTTGAATATCTCCAGGGTAGGAGACTCCACAACCTGCCTCAGTGCTCTGTCGCCCTCACAGTGAAGAAGTCTTTTCTCATATGGAGATGGAACTTGCTGTTGTTCCAGTTTGTTCCCATTGCTCCTTGTCCTGTCACTGCACAGCACTGAAAAGAGTCTGGCCCCATACTCTTGACACCCGCCATTCAGATATTTACATGAACATTGATGAGATCCCTTCTCAGTCTTCGCTTCAGGCTTTTCAGGCTAAACAAACTCTCTCAGCCTTTCCTTACATGAGAGATGCTCACATCCTCCCCTCATCATCTTTGTAGCCTCTGCTGGGCTCTCTTGAGTATTTCCCAGTTTTTCTTGAACTGTCCCAGAGCTGGACACAGTACTCCAGATGTGGCCTTATCAGGGCAGGGTAGAGGGGCAATAGAAGTCTTATCCCACCAATCCATGTGTAGTACTTTCCCTGGAGAGCTCTAATCTCAGAACTCTGTCAAAGCTGCCCTGTAATTGTGCATCTGCTTCTTTGAGAACTCCTTCCCACTATTCTCCTTCTGAACAGCTGTATGCAAGTTAACGTGGCTGTTGCCAGATGCTGTCTATTCACTGCTGATAAGCTTTCACAATGGGAACATTTTATTTCATCTATGCTAGAATTCATTAAATATTCATCAGAGCAATGATTTGAACTTACCTATCCCTGCTCCTTCCTGAATACTGGACTACACAGTGAATTACTCTCAGGCAGGTACAATGGAAGCTTAATTGTTTATGAAAACATGAACAGCTTCAGCAGGAGAGACTTTCATGTCCAAAACTACCATAACTCAATGGTTAGTTGTTCCCAGCTGAGTACTCTAACCACCAGGCTATTAAGTATAATAGCAGGCAGCTACTACAGCCTCATTTTTTCCTTTTGGAACATATTTGTGTATTGAGAGGATAAATTACCAAAAAAATGGCTGATACTTAGTGACAGAAACTGACACCATCAGAAGGCCTTTAAAGAAGTCCTGCTGAGTGCCATGGGAACACCTGACAGTAAAGCACACCTGAATACTGAAGCACTCATTTAGATTCTTTAGCCATTGATTTCGAAGAGTGTACCATGAAGTTTGGAACTCTTGGTCAAAATGGTAACAAGATTCACCTCACCTCATCTACAGCTGCTTAGTTTAACACAGACCTCAAGGACAAACCCCTGTATTTGTACAAATGGCTGATTCATCCCCCTGTGAGTCAGGAGTGCAAGTGGACTTCTGGAAGTGCCTATGTACATCCATCAGTTGTGGGCAAAGATCTAGTGACTTCCAAAGGCTAGGAGCTGAGGGTTGGCATTCTTTCTTTCTTCAGGCTATTGTGAATATTGTGGATACTGTATATTAGGCAGACTGATATCGTAATAATAAATAATGTTGTATTTTACTTTACAGTTCCTGTTTGCAGCAGTGCTCCAGGCACCTCTGTATAACACACTAAGGACTATTACAATATTAAAACACACAGAAAATGAACTGTAAAAATAATGCCAAATGGACAAATAAGGTAAAATAATTGGACTATGATGGAGGCTTTTTTTCAAAATCTAACGTACAAGACTTTCTTGGGCACGGGCTGGGGGGAGGGCTGGAAGAGGCAAGGGCAGCATACAGCCAACATTTTCTGCGAGTCATAATGAAAGAATACAGTAGTTATGACTTTAATTGGGATACTTTTCAGATCCACTAACTGGAAAAAATTGAGTTATGGCATTACATGAATCTCACTGATTTTACTAAAAGCTTCTGATAAACAGATTAAGGGGAAAAAAGTTAAGAAACATCATATATATATTTATTCCTACATTGTAAGAGCTGACTCCCCACACTGTACTGCATGCCAAGGAGAACAGAAAGTGATGTCAGGAGCCTGACACCTGTAAGCAGGCAGTGCTCTGCAGCCTTAGCTGCCACCCCTGGCAGGGTCCTGGAGTGCCCTGAGAAATGCAATACCACTAGATCAAAGTGGTTATACTTTTGGAGAAGTAGAGTTGTCCTACGCCTCAAACCAGCCTGTGCATATGCCACTATTAGCATCAAATTTTATCTGGCGCTGTATCAAATAGGGACTTTGCTTTGGTTCATGAAAAACAGCCGTGTGTGTTCTTTGATATGCTGGAGCAGCCTACCCTAAGCCAAGAAGTTAAAAACCATCCACCCTGCCTGCAGTGCTAGGTTGTCTTTTGTGCCAGGAAAACCTGTGGCAGCTCAGCATTGGCTTTGCGGGAGGGAGATCTCAGTATCCCGGGCCAAGCGTTCTCTCATGGGCATAGGCTCAATTTTCATCTGTAGCAAAGAGAATGTCTGAAGCTGGTTTAAAGGCATTAAGTGACTCATGGAAATTTAGTGCAAGAGAGTATGTGAAAGTTTCCTCTTCGCTTGGTTACTGCTGGAAAGCTTTCCAGAGCAGTGTTAACTAAGAAACATTTAATGCTGCCTTAAAAAAAAAAGTGGAATACACACTTTGGTCTTTTCACCCCTCAGGCCAGTGTAGCCTTTTGGTATGGCCGATGATCATATGAGTGACTGGAAAATTCTAACAAGCAAGTAAACAAACCTTGATGGCCATGCTGCAGATTGCAAAATGCAAAAAAAATACAATTTTAAGCAAAAGATTATCAAGTAGGCAAAGTTAGTAAAATTCTGCTGCTGGTGTGAACTTGTAGAACTCAAAGTAACATTACTTCCATGTATCTTTGATCATTTTACAGCACTACATGTGTTTTTTGGAAGATGCTTTAACTTACCTTGCGTGATGTCTGAACTGGCCATCTATCACTGCACAGTTTGTCTGCAGTACTTATGAATCTAACGCCCTGAATGACAAGTATAATTACATGCTTCTGAAACATATGCCATAATTTATGGATATTAAGCAAGTATAAATAAGAGATCAAATCCTAGTGTAAGCAGTCATCCAAGAAATCATCTTGACATTTATTTCATTTAAACCTTTTTTTGAGTAAGACAGTCAGAACATACCTGAGCAGTGCTATCAGCTCATCTGCAGGTGCTTGCCAATTATTGCATGTTTGCAAAACAAAGGATCAGGTACACACGTAGAGTTAACTCTTAGTTTTCAGTTACTTTTTGCACATGCAGTTACATGCTCTCTTATTATTAATATCATTAATTCCCCTCAAGAGATTAACATATAGGACTTAAATCACAACAGTCACCTATTTATAGCAATTGTTTTGCCTATTTGTGCTGCGTGGTAATGTTCAGTGCAGCTGAATTAGAAAACTGAGTAAAAAGGTGCAAGTCTTAGAAGAGTTGGGGGTCTGTTGGCTTGAGATCCTTCCAGGAAGAGGAGCAGAGGAAAAGAAGAGTGAGGCCCGGTGTGTTGGGTGAGGTGTCCCCAAGGCAGATTTCATGTTGGTGATGTAACCCACCAGGCAGAGCCGCAGATGTAAACACAGAAGCACGCTGGACGCTTGAGCTCCTGGCTGGGGTCTTGCATGCCCTGTGTCTTACTGCAGTAGGTAGAAGGCAGTGGGGTTGCTAATATTGTGTAGATTGTAAAATTGATTTTTATTTCGTGTTGTCAGCATTACCCCTGAGACTCTGTGTCTGCCTTATCCCTTCTGCTAAGCAGTGCTTTACTCCATGAACACTGCCAGGGAAATCTGAGAACTAGAAGCAGCCAATATTTTGAAAAAAAAAGGGGGAAGGGGGAATGCAATTCTGGCAACCGGTCCCTGCCAGGGGCAAAATAATGAAACAGCTGATACAAAAGAGTATTAATATGTGGAATGAAAGTATCAAGAACTCTAGCCCACATGCAGGGATGGAAAATTGGTCTCAGCAAATTAACCTGATTATCTTTTTTGCAAGATTTTGAGTTGTAAAGCTAATGGCATTGGCTTTTGCAAACCTCATGCCACAAGTCATGTGGTGAGGCACTGAGTTTTCTCTAACCTTACCTTATTTAGTAAGACTGTCACAGATATATATGTTTAATTCAGTTCTTTCCATTAACACCAGTGGTGGGTTGAGGTTTGTACGGATAAGCTTGTGCTTGAGGTGGGAAGGAAGGTTAGCTGTGAAAAGTTTGTCTCCATGAACTACTGCTGATAGTGCTCTTATGCTGCTGCCTGATTTCAGAGAAGGAAATCTTTCCTCTCTAAATAGACAGCACTCCTCTGCAGCCCCTCTGGGCGCTCCTTTCCTGAATCCCAGCCAGAAACTGGGTGGGTTATTGCAGCCAGTTTTTCTTGAACCTTTTTAAAATATCCAGCTCTTTTCTAAGGTTTTCTTGGAATATCTGTGAGGCATAAAGAGAGCATGCTGGTGGGAGCTGGAATCCCCGCGCTTGCCAGGAGCTCTCTGTTGGCCTTTTAGAGAGGCGAGCAACGTTGGAGGGAGGGCGAGAAAACTGACTGTGAAAGGCGAGGAAATAAGATGGGGAAGAAGCCGACTGACACATTACAGCAAGTTTGCATGGTACCTTTAGGGGAGCAGCTGGGAGGATGGGGTCGGTGAGTTCAACAAACATGTGCTTCTGTTGGAGTGTGCAGTGAACAGACAGACTGAAAATCGTTAGAAGCGGCCGGTAAGGTTGCAGTTCTCTCCCAGGGAAATGGAGGAGAGGAACTTTTGTTATGTTGCTTTTTTTTTCTTGGGTTTTTTTTGGTTTTTTTAATTTGTTGTGTAATGTCAGTCGGGCTGTTAATCTACGGAAACTCCAAGATCGAGTGTTTCTTTTCGGGGTGGTGATAACCATTGAAACTGCTAGCTGTTACCTCATTTAGGGATTTTACTCTTTCCCATGCACTGTAGCTTGCAGGCTCATTTATCAATGTCTCTGTCTTCTCAAGTCTTAATACAGAAATTAGACACCAGAAGTTCAGTCTTTAAAAATTATTAAAAAAGAAAAGAATTAACTTTTAACCCTGTATTTTATAACAGGCTGGATAACATTTTTTCTTCATCTACTAACAGCAGGATAATGAAATTGGGGTGTTTTTTTCCATATCCTATTCTGCATGTCTCGATTTACTTCTTTCCTTTGTTTGGTCCTAAGCCCCAGAAACAGCACGCTTCTGCATCAGGAGCATTTTCCTCATTGACAGGCTCCTCAGGCCCTTGTGCTGGCATTTTGCAGTTGCCTTAGGGGATGGCCTTGTGGTTAAGCTACAGACATACTGTCTGAGCTGCCTTGTCCTCTGTTCAGCACACTGTTCGTGCGAAGGTGCTCTTTACTATGCATTCAGTTGTGCCATCTTACATTCTTGCTATCAGCTTAGAGAGCTGATGCCCATTGCATCATTTGAATTTATTATTTTCCTGTTAGTTCAATCACCCAAGCTGTTTTAAAATATAAAAACTGAGCCAAAAGAAGTGGGATTAATGGGTCAAGATTATTCACGTTCTGTATAGTGCAATGTAAAATCCTGGCTCCATAATTTAAAAAAATTAATTGAGCAAATGCTTACTTCATCCCAGAGGATTGTCCTGATAAAAACTCAATAGTTTATCATGAGATTAGGAGAATAGCTACTGCTTGACTTGTGCTTTGATCCTAACAAGCAGTAGCAAATATAAGGTTGAGGAAGAAGAGTCACAAAGAATATTTGGAAATTAGTACTGCGTCATAAAATATATTCCCAAAAGATCAGTAGATGGAAGGCAAAAATTGTCAGGGCATGGAAATGTTGCTATCTCAGCAGGAGGCTGAGGATGGAAGACACATCTCTTTCAGCCTGGAACCACCATGCAAGCAATATGAACTTACTACTGCAGTGTTGTGGCCTGCAGGGTCCTGAGCTAGAGGACTGTTTAAAAGATTAATTGTCTGGAAAGCATTCGTTACCTGAAATCTGTCTTTGCTGCTTGACTTTCAGATAGATAAAGCCTCAGCTTCTTTGCACTTGAAGTGTCTTTTCAGGCTAGGAAGCACTTCATTTCCCCAAATACACAGTGTGGTTGTTTCTAACCAAACAGTATTATAAAGGATGGCATAGAGTAATGAGATGCAAACTCCAGTGCTTAATGTTTTCTTCACCACATCTTCTCCACTGTCTCGAGCAGACATACTAGTTTTCAGAAAGTTAGTTGCCCTGAATTTTACTGCATTTATTTGATATATTTAAGAGTAGCATAGGTACTGTTCTTGAAAAAGCTATCAGCATCTTTGATTATTATTCATTTCACCTGGAAGGCTTCTAGTGTGTGCCGGGCCATGGGAAGATAGGATGGTTTGCAAAAATCATGGTACCTTCGCATTTGTTATTCACCTAACTTTTATAAGGGAAGGAGTATTATTAATGCTGCTATCTTAGTCCGTTCCCTGTAAGATAATAATTTCAGACCTTTTCTAGTACCATAAGTGATATTAGAACAAACAAAATTTTCTTTGGGAATTCTGAGCTTTAACAGAGCCTATTCATTGTTCTTTAGTTATTCACCTAAAAGCTGTTAGAATCATAGAATCACTGAACATTTTGGGTTGCAAGGAACCTCAAAGATTATCTAGTCTCACCTCCCCTGCCATGGGCAGGGACACCCTCCACTAGAGCAGGTTGCCCAAAGCCTCATCCAACCTGGCCTTGAACACTGCCAGGGAGGGGGCATCCCAATTTCTCTGGTCAACCTGTTCCAGGGCCTCACCGCCCTCTGTCTTCATAGCAGAGGTGCTCCAGCCCTCTCTGATCATCTTCATGGACCTCCTCAAGGCTTGCTCCACCATCTCAATACCTTTCCTGAACTGGGGACCCCAGACCTGTACTCCAGGTGGGGTTGCATGGAAGCAGAGTAGAGGGGAAGAATCGCCCCACTTGACCTGCTGGTTACGCTGCTTTCAATGCAACCCAGGACATGTTTTTAAAGGTACTTAGCACCATGTTGCATCTGACTGCAGAGCAATCAAGTATTGAGTATTTTGCCATTATACTACTTTTTCAGCTCTTTAAGATCTTTCTCAGCTATACCTGTAGTATGCTGCATTATTACTGCTTTGAAAAAGTATGGGGGACGAGTCCTGGGTTTTTCTGTATGTGCTAACATAGAGGTCCCACTGTGAGCAAGAGCAAAACACTGATCCTGTTGAAATCATCACCCTGTATTTCAGAAAACTTGGTGGCACTGTGTATAATAGACTTTTAAATCTCTGTTGTTCAGCTACAATAATATTTACACTTTATGGGGGAATTTGATGGACTCATAAAGACCTCTAATAAATAGTGAGCCTGGTGGGTAAAGAGGAGATAGGTCACAGACAAGCAGCACTGAGTGCTGGGAGACCTGCTTTTGCTCTTGTGCAAGGTTGGCACTCAAAAATCTCCAGACATGCAGTTCAGGGTTTTGGGTTTTTTTGGGTTTTTTTGTTGAAAAATTCAAAAAAATAAAAAGTCAGGAAATAAATCTGAATTAAAAAACCAAGTATATGCTACAGCTGTCATTCAAATCAGCTGTTGGATTATTTTCTAAGCAAAAGAATGAAACTCCTTCTATTCCATCCTTCTTGATATTTCTGTCTAGCTTTTTATTTGCAAGCATAAACCAAGAAAACACATAAGCCTTTTTTCCCACATACCAGCATTTCCTATGTCCTATCTTCTGTATTACTTTTAACTTTTCCTTGCTTCCTAGGACCCCATTTCTATAGCACAAGTAGCAGAACTTCACATGTGATTTATTTTCCAAGTTTTAAAAATAGACCAAACAAAATACTATCTGCTCAGTTTGCTTATGGAAATTTATACATGAATAGAAAAAAAGGGAAATTTCAATATACGTGACTAATAAATTAGCAGCCTGTGCTCCAGAGAGAAATGGAAAATTGCAGCATTAAATCAATTTTATGTGGTAACACACCAAAACAACAGATTGTTTGGGGTACTCGAGGTAACCACCTTTCCCTGGTAATATATGATTGTCAGTAACACTCAGCAACACATTCTTCATCAAGTTTATAGTGAAAATTTCTGACAGTGGCAGGTGAGGAATTAGTTTTAAGGATGATGTCCTTCTGGTGGCTCATGCTGAGAATGATATTATTTATATTAACTGGCAAAATAGCCTGGCAGCACACAGGCAATTACCTCAATTTTATGTTTAGTGCTCTTCTCATAAATCTATGTAATGATGGCATCTCTGTTATGAGCTTACATTAACTTACTGGTTACAGTAATTGTATTGAAACAAGTAAATGTCCACTCTGTGATGAAGGCAGTACAGTTTTGGTATTCCAAATAAATAATTGCTTGTGATATATATAAAAAGAACAGATCAAAGCCTTATGAAAGGAAACTTTAATTGAACAATTAGGTAGAGCTTAAGTAGTGATCTTTCCTGTGTATGTGTGAATTTGCTCTCCATAAGGATTTGGTCTCAGGAAGGCAAAATAGATATTTCTTTCTCAGCTGGGTCCTGTCTTCAAAGCCAGTCTTTAGATTCATTAGTGGAGGTGAAGCAAAAGGTAGTACATGTTCCCTTGCCAAAAAAACCCCTTTATTCCCCATAATAGCTTAGTCTGAGACCATCTCTCAAGATGGAAAGTCAGATGTGCTGCTTATTGTGCTCTTTTTTGAGGCATTTGTTACTGACCACTGTCAAAGGTAGACTTCTTTTGACCCAATATGGTTGTTTTATCGTGCCGTGCTGTAAGAGGAACTACAGAGGATTCTGTGGGTGATATATGTTTGGTATGAAGCTGGAATTTACAAAAGCATATATACAAAGTGTTGGACCAGTAATCACAGGAATCACACTCCGAGTACAAAAAACTCTGTGCTTTGTCAGCTAATACAAGTGCTGTTTTCTTAAAACATATGAAATCTTTCTTTGGGCATCCTGGTCAGGTGGGAGTATCCTTCTATCCTCTCAAATATTCTGGTATTAGTTAATAAAGATGAACTGTAGATTCTGTTGTCTTAGGGGAAAAGTTAAGTTCCAAAAATATTTTCTTCTTCCATGAACATTAGAAATTCATCTTAATGTGCTGACCTTGGCTGTGCACATTAAAGAAAAAAAATCCATTAAAGTAAAAATAGCTTTTGTATTACCCAGTTTGATAGACTACCTGATCTGCTAAGTATCTGCAGAAAATTCATTCAGGTATTCTCTGTCCAGAGTGTTTTATTATCTGACGGCAACTGCCTGGGCTGAGCTGCCAATAGGCTTTAGCAGAAGACATTAGTAAAATCCAGGAAATACGTGTTTTAGTGCATTTGACTTAAAATTCATGGTTGCCAGAATTGCTGTGGAATGAAATAAGGAAATCAGATTTGCCAAAGTCAGGGAGTGAATGAGACAGACCCTCTCTATTGACTTAAAAATAATGGTGCTTGTTTTCTTGTAATTCTGAATAGATAGCTTCAGTGCTCTTGAGGCACATTTGTAAGCGTGGCATTAGAGGAATACTGCAGCTCATCACTAACAAAGGTTTGCAGCCCCGCAATTTTAGTAAGCAAACACATTGGTAGCCAGAAAGTAACTACTCGATGATATCCTCAGGTACTTCTAGCATCCTTTCTGATCTCACTGCTCTGCAAGGTCCCTAGAAAGTGACAGTTAATGGTTGGATTCCGTAAGGTCACTTGAAGTGTCTGGGAATGCTCAGTCATTGCCAAGGGTTATGCTGTAAGGGGCTGGCAGCTCTGGAAATAGTGCGGGAGCTTCAGGTATTCACAACATGTGAAAGGAGTTTGAAAGTACTTGCTTTCATCTCCTTTCAAGCTTACTCTTCCCATGGTGGCTTAGGAAAGGGCACAAAGTTAAAGGAGCTGCAGCTCTTTTGGAGGAATGGGAATTCATTGGGATTTTTGCTATCAATCAGATTTGTCCAACACTGAAATTTGGGCTGTTAGTGGCTTGCTTGCTGAGTGGCAGCTGGGAGGAAGGGGTGAATGTTACAGGACCGTGCTGAAGGATTTGGTCTGTGTTTTCTGGGCAAAGTAGAATCAAATAAGCAGAAGAGAAAGAAGATGGAAATGGTGACATAGCTATAGCAGTAAAGAGAAAGGGAGAGAATTAAAATCCACACATCTCAGAAAACAGAGGATTATTTTTTGTTTACTTCTGTCTGATAGTAGTAATAAAAATGATAATATTATGGTCCCAACATCAATGGGAGGAATGTCACTGTGATCCTTCAGCTAGTCAAATGGCGTAGCTCAGAAATTAAAGTTACTGACTGCTTTGACATGAGTAAATTTTTTTCCTTAAAGAGTACCTTTCTGAAAATGGGTTTATCTCTGCTAAGCAGAAAAGCAGATTCAATATCCCACAGCATTCAGAGATACTGTGAGGTTATTACAGTAACATGTTTATCATTTCATCAAGAAATGTTATTCACTGAACTGTCTGGGCTTCTTCTTGTCAAAAGAATTTGTCTCTGAACTAGTAGCATGACAGGACTCCACAAGCTTTACTTTATGCAATGACTGGTCCTTTTCCTGGTTTGCCTCTGTCTCAAATAAACCAGTTATCCTTCTCTGCCTAATAAAATGGAGAAGGACTTCCTCTCCTAGGAGATCCTTTCTCATAAAAGATTACTTGGTTGCCTTAAACCTTTGATATTACTCAAATGTCTGGTTTACATCTGTATTACTGCATGTGATTTGAAAAGTTGCTATGTTTTCCACTGTACATGTGCCCTGAGGCTACCAATCTCACAAATTAAGTTGTTCTTAAAGTTTGGTTTTGTTTTTAATGGTCATACATTTACTGACAGACACCAATCCAGAGTCAAACTCCATGGGAAGGTGGGCTGAAGGTAAGCATGCTTTGGCTCGGGTCAAGATACTGTATGAACAGGCTAGAGAATAATGTGGTACTTAAATTCATATAAATGGCTCAAATCCCTTTTGGAGCTACATTAAATTGCAATAGCATTGTTATTACCTTTACCTTTGCCAACATGTCTGTGATGGCAGTGTCCCAAAAGCCCACACTGGAGACAGACAGAGGGTACTGAGAAGCAGTAAGGAAAAGGTGAAGTAAAAAGAGAGTATTGGCTGGAGCACTGTTTGCCAAGGTGGAGAATGAAAAACCTTTGAGGTGGAGATGGCTTTGAAAGATAAGCAGGTGGACCTTCACACATCAAAAGCAGATTGAGGACTGTATTCCTTCCAAATAGCATCATTCTTCCAGATTTCAAACTGGTGAGTTCCTCAAAGAAAAAAAAAAAAGAAAGGAGAGAATTGGAAGGGATAGGTATGCAGTTTGACTCTCAGAAATGACTCGGAGTCACACAAGGAAAGGTAACTTGAAAACTAGATGAGAGAGAAAGTGAGATAAAAAATAAATAAAAAGCAGATAAAATTAAATGTGACTTAAAAATAGCCAGGGGATTGAAGTCCTTTTTAAATATTGCCTTTAGCAAGAAATGGAAATCAAAGGAAGGGTAGGCAATTAGAAGACAATTGAGATTGTGTAACAACAGCTATTGATAAAATACAGATTCAAGAATATTTGGAAAATGTACATAGAGGCAAATAATTAATTCCAGATGATGCTTAACCACTGAAACTCTCCAAGCATCTGACCAGTTACAAAGACCACTAGCAACTGGAATGACACCAGAGACTCAAGACAAGAAATGACATTACTTACCTCCAGCACAGAAAAAAAAGGAAGAGTGCTAACAGCATCCAGTAAGGACAGCAAATTGGACATAAGCATGCTGTGTGATAAAGCAATAGAAATGGACAGTGTGATTTCACTGTGCTTTCATGAATAGATCACAACCCAGAGGAAACAGAGCAGCAGTTTGTGTCATACTTCTGTATAAGTTTTCACCCATATTTTTTCTTACTATATTGACAAATTAGAGCGACATTTCAAAAGTGAATCAGAGAAATTATGGTGGTCTGGAGAAAGCACTGTCAGGAAGTATTTACAGAGCTAAGTATGTACAGCAGTTAAGCAATGATTTGGAGAGCAAAATACAATGAGAAATGACTACTTGGAAGATTTGAATGTTGAGGTGAAAGACGACCAGACATATGTCTCCTTACAGGAGCTCATTAGATCACAGCAGATACATGCACATTACTAGCAGTATTTACCCTGGCAGAACATCAGGTAAGGAAATTCCATAAATCCTGTCTATCCCTACCTTTTGTATGTCAGATCTGTCAACTTTTTATTCTTTTTCACAGCAAATAGTGGCACAGACCTCAGGAGATCAGGTATTAAGCAGAAATGCTGATGCTGAATGAGACCAAATTATCTTGTTGCTCATAAAATATCGACAAAATATGGACTATTTTGTCCCTGGTTTTCAACCTTCAAATTTTTATTCTTGCCCTTTGTGCCAAGAGCTCAGATGTTTATAGCAAAGTTATATTCCTGCCCCTGGATGGTTAGTACCTGGGCCAGATTATTCCCCAAGTTAAGTCTAGACACATTCCATAATGACAGCTGCTGATCGAAGCCAAAACTGTGCCGTGGGACTCGCTGACATTTCTGCCATAAAGATGATTGTATGCAAGGATGGGTCTGTCCCTAGGCTTATTATGTTTATTCCAAAAACTGCAAAAGGATTTCCAGGTAGGAAGAGCCATCGTAATATCAGTGCAGGCTTTGTGCTGTGTTTGAGCACCCCTTGTGTTGCCTAACTGTGTGGCTCTTGGGAAGCAAGGGAAGGACACTGTGTCTCTGAATGAATGAAGGTCACAGCTAGATCAGACAGATGCATATGTAGATGCATTGTACCTATTCCCAGACCTCAGAAAGCTGCTGGGAAATCCATACACACTCCTGAATGGGAGAATATTTCATTCCATCTGAGTCTACCAGTGAAGACCATTGTTTCCCAACTGTGCAGCAGACAGGAGATTTTCGCCCTAAATGCCTAAGAGGCTATTTTAACAGTCTGTAAAGTTTAAGAAATATTGTAATGACAGCTTCAGAAAGGCTCTTGTTAATCTTGGCACAACTATAGGCTGAGACAATGAAGCTACATATTAGTAAAGCTTTTTTACAATGTCTTATGAAATCTTAATTTTCATGCTAATTCAGTCAGTCTTTTGACATGAAAATTTAGTAACTGGACCACAAGTAAAAGGTCATAATAAATGTATAGGTAATAAATTAGGAGGAGTTGTCTAGCAGGATGCCAGAGGAAATAGTATTAACCCCTTTCTTACAGAAAACGACCTGTGAGGGGGACTGACAATGAACTTATGACATTAACAGATAATTATAAGGAAAAGGAAATGTCAACGTGAAAATAAAGAAAATGAAATGGTAGAAGGAGGTTCCAAGGATGGAATTAGAAACTCAAAACAGAACAAAGGAGCATGAAAGGGAAACAAAATACTTGCCCAACTTTTCTAAGAAAATAAGGAAAACTAGGATTTTTTTAGAATGGAATTTCTTGTATTTCAGGGAAAAGCTCTGGTATTTGTGATGCAAAAAACTGACAAGGTTTACTATCTAGGAAGACACAAGGATGGAAAGGATCGAACAGAAAGCAAATCTGATAAGTGATTGTGATGCAGAATAAGAGTAAGAGCAGCATCTAATAACCCAGTGGTGTATTACAGCTCCTTTTCTGGTCCTGTTTCAGCAGTAAGGCTGCCTGCCCTTCCCCACACATTGTCCTCACAGGAGGCTCATGCGCAGGGAGGTTCCAGGTAGGAAACAGGAGAAATCGTAGATACGGAACTCTGATCAACTGGAAATGAAATTTCACAAGAAAGTTGGCGATTTCAGGCTATGTTTATCTTGGTAGGATGCAGCAGTAATTCCAAGAATGCGTGTTACAGGATCTGTGTGGTGGGGTGAGATTTGCCCTCGCCTTGATTTATCAGCAAGGAATATAAGATTTTGTGTACTGTATATTTGCAGATAAATAAGTCTGAATGATTTAGGGTGGGCTTAGAGTTCATAACAAGTAATTAAATGAAATGAAGTAAATAATCATTGACCTTGACTATCTTTTTTTATAGCTGCAATATTTTCAGAGACAAACTGGCCTCCTGAGGAAGGAATATGTCATATCTCATGTGACATCTAAACTTAGCCTCAGTAAAGTGCCAGAAAATGGCCTTTTAAAAGATAATCCTGTCCTGACAGATGGATGGAGTGGGTAGTAATAATAATAATAATACTTTTTATTGATACATTATCTGATATATGATCTGTGTATAAGAGATAATAGCTTTTTTTTTTTTTAATTTATCCAAGTCCTACATTTCAATAGAATATATCTATTGAAGTCATGGGAGATTGCACAGATGATTCTGAGGAAAGAATTAGACCCTGTTCTGCCTATCTTGTTCAGTTTGGGCACCCCTCTCAGTTTTTAGAGTTTAAATTCAATCATACTCAGGCATATCATTCTCATCTTGGACATAAGAATTTCAAGTCTGAGAGCACTAGATCCAAAAGCAAAAGTCTGATAAATCTGTTTTCAGTAATGATAGTTCTTTCAAAAGGATATGTCCATGACCTAAAATATCAGCATTTCAATGAAAACAAGAAATTCTTTTAAAATATTTCAGTGCATCTGAAAAACGCATGATGTGGGCTAAATTTTTTTGCCATTTGGAAGCCTGTAAATCTACACTGGGCTTTCACTCATTGTCAGTGTCCCAGAAGAATCTGATCCATTTCTTAGAGAAGATACATACGTGCCAGTAGTAGATCAAACAATTGTGCGTCGCGATAGGGGGAAGAGACTGTTGACTCTGCACTTCTGTTGGTTTAATGATCCAGAGAACAGAGATGTGGATGAAACACGAAGTCTTCAAGTCTCTTACAGTTGATCAGCTTTGCTCTGAGGTTGTTCACCTTGCTAGTAAAGCTTTTATTGGACATAATAAGTATTCTGTACTTAAGATTAAAGAAAGAACCTGGAAAGTACAGTTCTGAGTATTTGGCAGATGTGTAATTACTCCATGACTTGTATTAATTTATTCTTTATTTTTTAATCAGTGCACACATTTGCTTGAATTGTTGGGCAAATGTCACAACACAGAAGTCTAAATTTATATGGTCTTAAGAAGTTAAATCTTAAGAAGTTAATTCTTAAGCAGCTAATGTCTAAGCTTTTAAGTTTCCTAATCAGAGTGGCCGTAGACTCTGCATTTAATGCAAAAAAAAGCTGAAGAGAAAGGAGGGATGTGAATATACACCCTTCTGTTAATGACAACAAATTCCATAAAGAAAGGAAAAAGTCCTAACTCTTAATTGTTTGAGCAATTTACGTATTTTTTTGGCATGAGTATTTTTACAGAGAATTATTGAGAAGACATTCAAGCCTTGGATTCTAGAATCTCACAGTATTGTTCCCTGTAAGTGTGCTCTTTTAAACTTTTCCAAATTGAATATGAAGTTTCTTTTTTTTCTTTTTTTTTTCTCCTGTGGTGTTGACATTAGAGGCAAATCATGCAAAAGCAGCTGGATTGTCTTCATCTGGGGCACCATAGGTCTGACTATAAAGTGGCTCATTTTGAGATGTCTGTTAAGTGAACTCGGAAAATTAGAGAGAAGAGATACCATCCACAAGTAGATAACCTAAATCAGGAACCTCAACTCACCTCTTCTACGCTAAATAATGTGACAGCTAGCTGTGAGAGTGTACAGTGACATGTGATGTAACCAGAATGCCTGCACACTGTCTGTTGTGGGATGAACGCAGGACTGTTGTTAGAGGTGTCTTTGCAGTTAAAAGGTAACAGACTGGTCTGAAAAGCCTCTCATTGTTTGACATTAAAAAACAATCTAATGGGAACACTTTAAGAATCCTTATGAGTTATACTTAAAAGAAAACAAAGTATCTTTGGGTGTAACAGCATCTGTTTGTGATGTACAGTATTTAAGAAAATCCATTTAAACCAAGGGGTAAACCATCTGGCCTTATGAACCTGCTAAACCCTGCCTTTGCTGTAATATGTTCAAGAAAGAAAAGGTTACCTGAGATAAACTCAGGCAACTGGTACTGATGGAGCTGCAAGGGCTTCAGCTGCGCCACCCCCAGACCCTCCATCTGTGGCCCATCTCAGCGATGGCAGCACATGCATCCCCTTATTAAAACCCCATCTTGCCTTTGCTGTTCCAGATGAAATTCTCATTTCCCAGGGAGATTTTTCCTGTTTAAATGCTCAGGGTCCTGCTGATGTGTGCAGTTCTGTTCTGCTGAGTCTTCCCTAGCACAAGCATCTCATGCCGTTTTAAAGAAGAATGCACTACTTTTTACCACAGGGTAAAGATTTAACACTAGTTTGCAAAGAAATTCCCAGAGCAAAACTTTAATGATGAAGATGGGATTGCAGTCATAATTTTCTGGATATTTTAGGCCCTGGTAAAATAAGAAACATGCATGTGCAGGATCAGATCACAAAAGAAAGATTTTTACAAATACTTACAAGCATACAGAAAATATTTGAAAATTAGCTATATTTGGGAAAATAATAAAAGATGGTATTTCCAGAAATTATCTCTGCTATGGGTAATACTTAATAGAGAGGAGCTGGTCTCATTTTTGGAAGATAAATATAAGCATGACTCCCTCAAATTTGCAATAATGGTTCATTCATTTCTGAATTTCATTACAATTAGGGGAAATAATAACAGCTTTAAAATGTGCATCGATCTTGGTAAAAATGCTGGTGATATCACAACCAGTCCGTAACATCTACTCCAGTGTCAATATTCCAGAAAGCCCAGATACTGGATCAGTTCCTGAAGTGCTTGATTACTATTTTTATGCACTGTAATCAATAGGAATGTTGCTTGCACTCAGTACTTTGTTGGCATAGCTAGTATAAAGCATATTCAGTTGCTGAGAAAGACAGAAGACAACAATCTAAGTTGTGCAGCTGTAAGATTAAAATCTGCTTTTCAAAGGGAAATAAGCTTATCCTTCTCTAATGAAATGAATAGCACTACGAGATGACAATTGTCGTATTTCAGACAATACTCAGAATAAAAGATTATTCATTTGTTATAGGCAACACAAAATTCATAAAAATTATCTGATTCTGTCATTCTATTTTTATTGTTAGCCTTTATCATTGTTCTTTAAAAAGGTAATTACATTCAGAGAAATGAAGATCAAAGCATTTAACATTAAAAAAACCCTAGCCCTGAACAAAACCAAACCACAGACCGATCCTTCACATCTTTAATTGGTGCAGTACATGAAGATTAATGCTGGGCTTAGGTAAAATTATCAGGTTTTGGTATGAGACTATTTTATTGAAAATAAATCTGCCATATTTAATTAGGTAGGAAGAACACTTGAAGCTTACAGTTGGTGTGAACGCAGAAGTCAGTTGCACAACACAGTAAGTGTGTTCTGACATAAGTCAGTAACTGCTTACATGAATAAACATTAAGGCTGGAGGATAAAGATCTTACCCTTCCTTTGAGGAAAGAGTTCTCCATCCTGTTTCTGTCTTCCTTAAGAACTTGATAAAGTCACCTGATGGACTGAAAAACACAACCTTAACTCTGTCATGCTTAATTTGGCTCCTTTCTAACATAGGCACATTCTTAGATGACCCATTTTCTGTGTTTTCTCTGCTTTGGTTGGGATTCTTTTTTTCTCCCCCCCACCCCCCTCTTGCAAAGTGTTTTTGCTCAGCTGTCATTTATATTCTTTGCTTAAAATAGCGATAAGGATCTGTAATTACAGTGATGGAATAAAGTTAAGAGAAAAAGTAATGAAATGACAGTATTAATTCCCAGGAAAATCCCTGGGTTAAACCAGCCTCTAAGCAGGAGCCCTTTAAATTCCCCATGGATAAGACAAATGTAGGTTAATGTCAATAAACTAACTCTTGGATACAGATTGCCTGGGAGTTTTCTATGTCCTGAAGTAATGATGCACAGCCTGGAGCAGTTAGGGACATAAAAGGATGGTACAGGGCAGCACCTTCTGCATTGACCTCCAGGGATGTACTTGACTGCAGTGGGACTTGTTCAGGTGGGCTGTGAGAAAAGAAGTGTGAGAAGTTCAAATCATTCCCTCTCCCACACTTTGTTTTCAGCATAATCTCCAGAGCAGTTGTGGCTTTCAAGGAAGGAGAGGAAACAAAGATTCTGTCCTTCTAGAGTCTGTAAAACAACGAGCAACCAGGATGTCAACAGACACCGTGTGAAGATCACGGAGCTCTTCTTAACGGTTGTCTAAATCTTATGGTATATAAGACCGCAGTCAGCAGTGAGCTATGGTATACTGTTTGCGTCGCTCTTCACTAACGTGAAGGCAGAGCATGCACACTGGCACAGTCTGTGCATCAGAAGGCAATGTTGTTTCTGAGTCTGCCCATACGGTACATGTACAGCATGTGTATAGGACCTTGTCTGAGTGCAAGCTATTTTTTGATGGAGCTGATCAGGTGCTGAAAACATGCTTTGCTCCTGATGGTGAATCAAGGTAGGTAGTACATCCCTATGTTTCATGGGTTTGAGCTCATGCAAATCAAACTGAATTTGAACTGGAGAAAACTCTCATAGAGGAGAAAACTGTCAAGATTAAGGGTGTGATTAGAACTTGTATCTTGGAACTATGGAGGACAGGACAGTATTTTCCTCCAATTATATCAGTGTATGTAAAAAGTAGTCTCCTTAAAGATTTTTCACTCAACATTAGGTGATAGTGGTTTATTGTCCCTATATAGCCTTCTTAAATTTTGAATCCACAATGCTTAAAACCTGCCATTTTGGCCACCAGAGGGCAATGGTTTCTTCTGTTCCTCAAAAATAGCAGTAATCTATTTTGAGTGAGAGTCAGATGTTAATATAACCCCCTGACATTTTTGAGCTTTGTAGTAGGGATGCTTTCACCTCTAAGTTCAAAACTGGCTGCTGTTTGTAGTGACTCAAAATTCTTCACTTTTGATAGTTAATTGGGGTATGTGAAGCAACTTTGGTCTTTCCAGTTCATTTTTTTAGGTATGGATGTCCACAGCACAGAATTGATAGCTGGCCCCTGTTCTGGCAGGTCAATTAAGATCAAATGAAAACGTTTATGGGAAAAGTAGGTGAAATGTAATACGAAAAAAATAGCCTCTCAACACTCAAGGATTACAAATGTGCATTGCTTGGGTTTCCTTTATCACTAGCATTTACATTTATCTCTCTATCAATCTACTCACAAACATCTAAGCTCTCTAGATTTAGATTGAATAGAATTCATTTTTACTAAAGAGCATATTAAAATGATTTTCATATGTGGTATCTGAATGCAAATTAATTTGAATATGATTTGTCCCTGTTATACGTTGCCCATTGAGTTATTTTTTCTAACTGAATTTAGAGTCATTATCATAGCTTTCAATTAAAATTTCAGGAAAAGGAGTTAGAAGCTATTCAGGGAAAAACTATTGAAGGGTGTTATCTCTGTCTTGTAAACAAATTTCATGCCAACATGAAGATTTAGCAGCCAAGCTGCCAGAAACTGCTGGCTTTCTTGCCACAAAGCTCCTAGAGATACCACCAAATAACTGGGGTCAGCAGAATTGCAGTCTTTTCAGCTTTTTAAAGTCTTTTGGGTGAAGGCACTCTTAAAAAATGCATGACTAATGGATTCATCCTGAACAATATTTATTCATCTTGACCCGTTTTGCAGTTTCTGAGTGGTCAGCTGTCCCATTGTGGTGATCAGGCTTCCAAAAACCAGGCCACTCGTTTGAAGTGGAGTACACATATGTATGCCCTTTGAGATAGACTCTTAGCATTTTGGTGGAATTATGAACTTGAGCTATGCGGAACAGATATAAATAGGACCGTCAACAGCAGTATGCCCCTGCTGTTTCTATTTGCACCACCTACTAGAACCTCTACAGACAGAAGGGTGGAGTGTGTCTGTAAGTGAAAGAAGCTTTAGCATCTGCTTTGGAGCAGATGCTCAGCATCAGGTGCTACCCAAATTAGCTGGCCAACAGCCTCAACCTTGCTGGAGTCAACTCCTGTTCTCATATTTGAAAGAACAATCCGTTGCAATAGGAACTCTTGCTGAGTGACCTGCAGATTTATGAATTACAAATCAAGCTGAGCTGTCGCATGAGCCTTCTGTTCCTGCGTTCAGAGCCATAAAAGTTTTTACTTAGGAAGTACTGATTGAAGTTAACATACTTTGTGAGATCTGTCATAGATATTATTCCTCAAACACATTGGTAATTCTGAAGGAAGTTTGGAAAATATTTGTTGTAGAGAATTTTGACAGATTGCTAGGAAAAATTAAGAGAGTAAGCATTTAGACTGTAAGTGGTTTGCAGACTTATCAGAGTAGCTCGTAGTTGACAGGCCAGGGTGAAATTGTTAGCCTTCCTTGTTAGTTGAGACTCAAATCTGTGTAAAACTGATGGGTCATCCCCAGCCAGGCTGCGCGCAGCCTCACTGCACATAGTTTTAATTCCATGTAACGCCATTCATAAATTTTTCATACTAGGGCCAGCTCTGCTCCTGTGGCAGAAAGCTAATGAGGGAAGAAGCATGGACCCTGTCCACAAGTATTCTGAAGGGGAATCCCCAAATGCTGGGCAATTTCTTCCAGGAATGGAGCTGTTTTTTCTGCTTTCATGTTCATCTGTAGTGCAGTGAGCCAGGAAAAGCAGGGACACTAAGAACCAGCGTCCTGGCAAGAGCCTGCAGCAGAGGAGGCAGATGGAGAACAGAGAAGACTCTGAGCGGCTGCCTTATTGAATTCTCAGTGTATCCTGCAGAGGTTACAACAAATCAATTTGTGAAATAGCCTGGTTTGATTCATTCTGCTAAAAAAACTAGTCAAACCTGGATGAATCAGCTTAGTTGTTTTTAAATTATGAGTATTTGGCAATGTAGAATGAGAAGATTGGAAAGGTCAATCGATCTATCACTCAATCAGAATAGATTCTTGTTTCCTCCACCACAAAGAACCAGGAAACAACATGCTTTCTTTGAGTGGGTCCACAAAATGCTGCTACAGAGGAAGGCCAGCACAGCACTCCATCACAACGTGCAACCTTCATTAAGAGTGACAAAACACTACAGAAAATTGCTGTGAGTGAGTAGGAAATTTCAGTCCCCAAGACAATCACAAGTTAGGAGTTAGATTAAAAGTTGGTTCCTCTGAAATTTTACTTTATTTATGAAACTTATTCTTTCAAACAAACATACTGACTCAAACACTTAATATCTGGCTTGGTTTGCAGTCTGTGCAGCAACTTAAAGATCAACATTTTATTTCAAATGTAGAACTATAACATGATTTTTAGGCACTGGAATATTTGAAATTCTAATCACTGAGACAGTTAAAGGGGTTGGGATTATTTTATTCACAGTAGTTTTGAGTACAAGATATCTATGATAATCAGGCTCTCGTTGCTTACTAAATATATTTGATGTATCTAACTATCTGCACTTATGCTTGAAAATCTTGATACAGTCTGATAGCTTGGAATATCTTGTCACATCACAGTTTAGACTGTAGGCCAGACCCTGTTCTCCTAAGTGAGCGAGCCAGAATGCTGGCTCCCCTTATACCTCCAACAGCAATTCAGCCCTTTGTCCATTGTGCATAATACTATAAATAGATTCCTGCTCATCCAAAATTCCCTATGGCATCTTAAATATGCAATAGAAGTGTGGAATCATTTAGGTTGGAGAAGACCCCTTAAGATTCTTTGTTGAAACCATCAACTTAGCACTAGTGAGTCCCACATTATACTGTGTCCCCAAGTGCCATGTCTCCATGTGCATATAAGTGCTTATGGACAACTTAAGCACTAGGAAACTTTATTTTCTAGACAGATAGGTTTGTCTACTTCATGGTTGTTTGGGTTTAGGCTGCTTTCTGAATAGGTGTAAAAATCAGTAAGGGATAAAACTACTTCTTTAGTGGTACCCTCTAAATAACAGCAAGGGGAAAAAACCCTCTTTTCTGGGGATGGGACGGAGTGGGTTTGCAAGAAAGAGAAAAGGGACATGAAGAGTCTTCCTTAGCCTGGTCAGGACCTCTCCACTCACTTTTTTCATCTTTGGGGATGGCCAAACCTCTGGCACAGAGCAAAGCTGTGACAACACATCTGACTGTGGTTATTTGCCTGTGTGATAATGAGTGCCAGTTTTGAGTGCAGTTTCATAGGGCAAAAGGAGCCAGCACAAAAGAAACCTGGTTGTAATTAAGATGGGTTAGATGACTATGCTCTTGTTTTTATGTAGTTTTTTCCCCAATGGTAGTAATGCAAAATGAATATAGGTTTCCAGGAGCAAGAGTTGCACTCTGCTAGGAAAGCAGGGTATCTGACACCACCTCTTCTCTCAGCCAGTGCATTGCTGTGGGTTGGTGAGGGCGCTTGTCTCAGTGTATGAGATGTGTTTAAGCCTAGTCACACCTATTACACTAAACTTCAGCAAGCACCAGAAATATAAATCCACCGGTGCCTAAATTAGTCATTCTGGGGGTGGGCTTACATTCTGTAACAAAAAAAGAGCAGACTAAAATAAATCAGTGTAAAGAAGTAGATTCAGAATATTAACTATGCATTAACATTCTGGATACTTAATTTAAAGAGCTTAAAGCTTTTCTCTAGAAAAGCAAAACAACACAAAGCCCCTCAGGCACACCTGACACTTTTTAATGATAGGAAAATGAATTAAAATCTGTTTGCAGTACCTGGTGGTGTCAAGCAGACAATGCATGCTGATATTATCCCCACTGTTTCTTTGGGTATATAGACACATCGACTGCAACTTTTTAACCCCGGTCTTGTGAGAAGGAGCTTTGCTGTATCTGCAAGTCAGCATTTGCCATGGCTACAACTGCAGACTTTATTTCTTTTACATACAATAAATGAATGAAAGAGAAATGCTGGAAGTGATTTTTAGAGTGTTTTTCCAGCATTAGGTAAGAAGGCACGATTTCCTAATAGGATATTATAGATTAAGTTTATACAATACATATGGAATATACCCTTTTAATAGATTGCTTTTGATCTTGTGATTACTAGGGTCTAACGTTCAAAGTGGGAAAGTGGTTTCTCGAGTGAGTTAATCCCTATTCCTTTTTGAAAGAATCAAAAGGGGAGATCTCATTAGTTTATGAGTCATAACGTTGACTATGACTAATTAGATAGCTGGTTTAAGTGAGCCCCATAGACTGAAATTGACTGTAATTTTATTTTGATTGACAAATGAGTCACTTGCTACAGAATAATAATAAAAAACCCCGTAAAAATAAAGCGAGTATTATATCAACATTTGGATGCTAACAACTACTGCTTGTCTGGAATTTTGTGATGAACATTGTCTTTTTTTGTTTGAAAATAATGACTTATTGAATCATTTTTTTTAATGGCAATGTATAGTTTTACTAAAACTCTGATCATAGAAAGTTTTCTAGATCCATTAAAGAGTTTCTGTCATTATAAACACATATAACTTCCAGATAGCCCTCACTCCAACCAGAAAAATTAGTGTATTACTTTTTTAGTTCCTAGTTAGACATTTAAAATGTGATTTTCCACTTCCTAGAAGCACTTCATATGATAAACCATTCGTTATTTTGTGGTTAGGGTCTCTTTTTTTTGGTGAAAAAATTGGGCAGATGTTGTTTCCACCCTCATACCGAACAGAAAATATTTTGAAAGATTGATATTGTTGGGATAGAGAAACCTTTTCCCCAGCCAGCTCTGATAGCACCTAGTTCCAAACTATTTGAATAAGCATTTAACTGAAAATGTTGTATTCGTTATCTTTAGCATTGTAAAGAACTTTCCTTAGGTCTTTTGTAATTATCTTCCAGGAACTGTCATCAGTGGTATTTGTATTTGCTAAGGTTTTTGTGTGTATAAAAATCATCCTTTTTCATCCACACACTGACAACAGAAAAGAACAGCACAGTACAGAAAAGCAAATAAGAAACAGGCATTGGCTCTCTAATCTAAATGACCCATGTAAGAACAACATACTTTGTAGGTATGCTAGGAAGTATGGCTGTTAAAAGTTCAGATAATATAAATCAAAGTTTCTTGCAGTAAGAGAATGCAGTTTTCCCAAAATTTGAGTATGCTGTTTTCCCATAGTCATTAGAAATATGAACAATGTATTTCATTATAGATGTGTTCTTATGGGAGACACCAGAATAACTTTTGGCCCAAGGAGAAGTGTATTTACATGATTAGGCACTTGAGTCGGCAGGCTGGACTGCTGTTGGAGGTCTAAGGGGAATTTGTAAGCTTGCATTCGAGCTCAGGCATGATTTAAGAGAACAGGATCTGGCCTACAGTCATGTGACCAGATAGACAGCTATGTGACCAGGTATTTCTGGCTATCAGCCGGCATCAACATTTTCAAACATAATTGCAGAAAATAAGGTGTATCAAATATATTCATATTCAGCAGTAAACTGAAAGAGGATCTCTTTAAGTAGAAAAGTCTTGAAGATGCTTAGTATTTTGTACGTTTATATTCCTTCCCCCACCTACTTTTCTGAAGTGCCAAAAAACTAGGGTTAATCTTGTCATCTGAAGAGGTAAGAAATCCAAAATAGAGGAAATTGCTCCTGTAGCTTGATGATTGTTGTTTTCTAGCCCTGAAAGGTTTTATGCAAAAAGCATGGTTCCCCCCTGCCTTTTTTTTTTCCCCAGCTACAGCAATATGCCTGAAATGATTGATCTTCTTAAACCATGATGTTTTCTGAATATCTGTTCAGCACTTTTGTCTGTGTGCTCTGATCTTCTTCTATATTATAGTAAATATGTTGACTTCCTGCTTTTGCTTTTTCATTCTTAAGTAGTGTCCATAGGGAGTGAAAAAAATTCTCTCAAGGGATATAGTTTCAGCAAAAGGACAGTGAGAAAATAAATGCATTAGTGAGGAAAAGTGGATTTATAGCAATCTTGGTTTGAGCCTATAATTTAAGATTTTTTGGGCATGGGAATATCTTAAGCAGTATGTGTGTACCAGATAATGCAAAGAATATGAAAATCAAGGTAAAATTTCAGAACCAGTGTAACTTCAGGTTTTTTACTGCGAGGGTGGTTGGGCACTGGAACAGGGTCCCCAGGGAAGTGGTCACAGCACTGAACTTGGCTGAGTTCAAGAAGTGTCTGGACAATAAACTCAGCCCCATGCTCTGACTTGACTGGCCCTGTGTGGAGCCAGGAGTTGGACTTGATGATCTTTATGGATCCCTTCCAGCTCAGGATATTCTGTGATTAAGGATTTTTCAGATAGCTAGGTACTTCACAAGAGGAGCAGTCTCTCAGGCAGGCAGAGCCTGAAGTTACATTGTGTGTTACTGCATGTTTGAAGTCACAAATGCAAATCCTTGCAGTCAGGCTGGCTGATGAGGACCGATTTGCAAGACCACAGTATGATTCTTTCTCGGTTACTCTATCACACATAAATCCCTTACTTCTGACAGTTATTTTTTGCTATTACCTAATCAAAGAACAAATACTTGTATTAACTCTGATTGTGGAAATCTCTGACTTTGTAGTCATTGGGATGCAAACAGCAATTGGTTCCAGTTTTTATTTTTATTGGGTAGAGACAGTGAGGAGCAGTGCTCATCCCGCTGATGGGCTGCTCCTCACAGCGATGAAAGGCTGGCTTTGGGCACTCTCAGAGAGAGAGCAAGCTTGGGTTTTGTCAAGAGAGTCATCATCTTTCAGAAGCATTTTACCAAAAGCATTTTGCCAGAGGCATCCTGCTTAGCAGGAGATTTGTCTAGGGAGGCATTCCCTGGAAGCATTTTCCTTGCAGGGGCTTGTCTGCAGAACTGTTCCCCTGAGGCTTTTACCCAAGCACAAAGCCTTATTTATATCATAATCCTAATGTTTTAAAAACTTAGTCTTTTTTTGGTATGATTTTTTGAGAGGTATATATATGTGTGTGTCTATATATACAACAGGCAAGCTATAGTCTTAAACTGACTGATGTAACGTATATCACAAATAGGTTCTTCGAACTGCTCAGTTTAAGATCTCTGGTGATGTGCTAGCTACAAAAATGGCCACTTCAGCTTCCCACTTGCATTCAGAGCAAATCCACTGCTTCCTTCTCACACTCCAGATTGCATAGACAGTCCCAGAATTGTCCTACCCTTGGTGCTCATACATAGCACTCATTTCTACTGATGAGAATCACACATCCAGTCCAAGCAAGAAGATACCATTCTGTATTTAGTTTTCTCAGGCAGCTGAACAAAAATTCATGTTCTCATTTTGGGCTTCCCATTTTTCTTGAAAATGATCTTCTGGGTGAAATGTCCTATTGTATTTTGCCGCCTCCAAAATCTTGTCTGTCACCTTTTAGTGAATATGAAACATTTTTGCTTGTTTTTTTAGCATTTAATGCTTTGAAAAAAAAGGTCTGTGCATGTGGTCACGGTTGTGAAGTAAAGCTTGGAAGTGAAATGTGTGCCTGCTAGTTTTCCTTTCTGGCTGGATTTACGGTGCCCTACTCCACTGATTTCAACAGACTCATTCTTTGCTTACACCATTACAAATACAACTGAAGGAAAAGTTTTCAGAGTAGGAAATAGATCATATCCTTCATGGCTTCTCAATTACCTGAAATACCTCACAAGGGCAAATCTTGGAGCTATTTAAATATATGAAGGCAGAACCCAATAGCTCAGAATTGGTTATCTCCGAAAGGTATCTACTCCGCCTGAGGTTGGTGGCCCTGCCTGTGGCAGGTGGGTTGGAGCTCTATGATTCTATGATACTCTTTGCTGGACTGGACTCCTAAGAGTTTTTACTCCAGTCCCTAAAGCAGTTAGCTGTGGATAATGCTTTAATTTGCAAGACAAAGTACAGTCAGAAGTAAGGTAATTCTCTTTTCAGCGTGCTGTACGGGAGTTATGTTTTAGACAGCTGCATCTTTTCATTGCTGCGCAGTATTTACCATCATCTTTCCCAAGATGCTCTTGCCCTATTTTCAGAAGTTTGCCTTGAAGTACTACTGATTTTCTTTGGCCTTGAATATTATGCATTATAAATATGATTTGCTTAGAAGTTTGTAATGCCTTTTTATCAGTGGTTGGTATGACTGTGCAGCTGTTCAGCAATTACATACTATGGAGCTGAGCAGAAACTTTAAGACATGAAGCATTTCTAGGGAAGTTTGGTAATTGAAAAAAAAAAAACCTGGCTTAAAAGTGAATCCTCAAATACTGAAAAATGGAAATAGACTTGTCTCTGAAAATGTTATGACGGTTTTGAATGTCACTGCATTTGAAGGAATATCCACAAGGAGAATGCTGGGCTCAGCACCGATTTAAATCATGTTCCCTCCAGTAGAGGAAATTAATTTAAAATGTCATCTGTTTAATTGTTTGTTATGCCTAATTAAAAATGGTAATTTATTTGATTTATTTGTAGCATACTTAATATGTTGCTTTACTAAAGAAATTACAGAAACCTGATTTCTACTTACAAAGATTGAGGATTTAATGTATTTATTTCAAATTTTTTTTACTTTGGACAAAATTAAACCCATTTTGGTAATGTGGAGATCTGTTATTCTTGAAAGATGGATTTAAGATAAAGGGAGCATTATGTCTTAATGATAAATTATTCTTGCTTTATAGATGGTAAGAGTGATTAAAAATAAATGTTCCTTCTTCAGAAAGATTTAGCCACTGGTACCCTTATTCATTTTCACAATGGCTTAGCCTCAGAGCTTTTATTGTGGTCTGGGACATGCAGCACAAGCAAAGGCTCATTGTGCTGGGGAGGCTGGAACTGAAGTGGCACTTGTGCTGGAACAGGAGCTGTAAAGGCTGAGGTTGGAAAGCAAAATAAATCTGGAACTATCTATTCCAGAGGAAGAGGTAAATGCTCATACAGATCATTAAAATGTTCCAAGAGCTGTTTAATGTAGCAGTATTTAAGAAAACTAAATTGATTAGATGAGATAGATGTTTTTCACAAAGAACATCTTCAAAGTGATAAATGATGTGGAAAGGGCAGAAATGCAGATAACGTTTTTTGTCACTTTGCTGATATGAAATTGACCTTTTTAGCTGGTGATAGAACTGATGTATGTTGGGGGAGGGGTTCTTTTTTTTGTTGTTAAAGTATCTAGAGTTTTCTACATGGGGAAAACTCATTTTCAGTAAGGCACTATTTCTGTATGTGAATTAGAGAAGAAAGATTTGAAAGTTTTTCATTTTCTGAGTGGTCTTTAGGGGCTAGTGGTGCCCTTCCTGTTAGAACAACATGTATGCCTTGACATGGGACCTTAGCAGAGAGAGGTGCACACGTGCCTTACCTTTATTTACTGTCCATCAGATGAGAAAAAAATCAGGATGCATGAGGAGCCAAAAAATTCCACAGGGGCTGCTGCAGAGTGATTTCCTTACTGACAGCAACTGGACTTCAATTCTTGCTGTGGTCTATTCCTACAGTCTGTGTATGTACATATATGCATATTTTAAGAGATTGTGGTGATTTATTTCTTGGGTCAGTGGAGATTCCCATTTTTATGCTGTCACAGCATGCTATGCTTGCCCATACAGTTGGAAGTTTCTTTATTTACCATGAAATCTTTCATGTCTGTTTGCTTTTTAAGGTTCAGCAATATTTTGCAAATCTCCTTTAGCATTTTCCTGATTTACTAAATGAAATTTAATATACTTTCTTTTCCCCACTGGAAGTCTTAGAGAAAGTAACCCCAGTACCTCACCATGCAGGTGCAATTCCTAAGGTAGCAGCAAAATCTGTACAGCTTTAGGATCTTGCATGTTTGCAATGTCTGTGTTATATTTATTTTCCTCTGTCAGGACATAGAGAAGGACTAAAATTAGGTCAGATAATACCTACTTCCATTTAAATTCTAAATTTAAACAAGACTTGAGAGAAATATTTGCAGGTTCTTTGGTACACAGAAAGATATCTGAATATTATTGAAGCTGTGAATTTAATCTAAGCTCTCTGCAGTCACTGGAGACGAACAGAGCTCCAATAGATCTTTATCAGTCCATTTAGATGTGAATGACCGAGAACAACTTGACTCAAAGCTCAGTCCTGTCACCAGCAAGATGGGATGAACCAGCTTCCTGCTTAAAGCAAGGTCAGCTATGAGATTAGACCAGTTGCTCAGATATTTTCTCAGTTGGGTCTTGAGAACCCCCAAGGATGGAGAGAGACTCTTTAAGCAGCTTGTTGCACTGCCTCACTGTCCTTATGGTGAAAAAGTTTCTCCTCATCAGTCTGGATCTTTTTTCAACTTCTACCTGTTGTCTTTCACCCTGCCACCATGCATGGCTGTGGAATCTAGCCACATTTTCTGATGCTGCACAGCCATTGATCATTTCTCAAGCCAATTTTGCTCCAAGCTGAACAATTCCAGCTTTCTTAGTTAGCTCCTCATAGGGAAAGAGTTTAGCACACAACCATCATGGTGGACCTTTGCTGAACTTTGTCTGGCTTATCCATGTCTGACTTGTACTGAGAAACTCAAAACTTTTCACAGTATTCCAAATGTGTTCTAAAAAATTATGAGTAGAGGGTGATAATCCTTTTCCTTGATGTACTGCTCTTGTTACTGAAGTCCAGGATGCTGTTGGACCTCTTGACTGCCAGGATATTACTGGCTGATGCTGCTGTCTTCCAAAGTTCTAGGACCTTTTCCTCAAAGAGTCTCCCCATTGAACAGTCCCCAGCCTGTATCATTCCAAGGAATTCTTCTTGCCTACGTAGAAGGATTTGCATTTGTTCTTACTGAATTTCATGAGGATCCTGTTGACCTGTTCCTCAAGCCTGTCCAAGCCCCTAGATATGACAGCCGTGCCCTTTAGGATACCCACTGTTTCCTCCAGTTTGGTGTAATCTGCAAACTTGATGAGAGTGCACTCCACCATCTCAACGACCTGTAGGTCACTGGTAAAAATGTTTCCAGGATAGACTTCTGTGGTAATCAACTTGTCACTAGCCTCCATATGGTATGACCCCTTAAATCATGACCTCTCCTGATTGTCCAACTGAATTTTTACCTGTCCAGTTGTTCACCACAGGATTGTAAACTTGAAACTTGGATACAAAAATACTGTGAGAGACTAAAGTTAAGGTAAGCGGTATCCCCTACTCTCTCCTCTTTTTGCTGCTTTAGATGTCCCTTCCACTCTTGGTGAGCTTTGGATTTCTGACAGCATCCTTGCCTGTCCAAGTAATGTTTTTAAATTCCCCTATCTAGTTTTCTGATGTTTGTTAGTCTTCCTGAATATTAGGAAGCACTATTCTAGCACTTGTAGGATGCTGTCTGAGAGATCTGCCAGCTTCCCTAGACACCTTTACTTTTCAGAGCTGCCGTAGGATCACACCCAGCAGTTTCCTGAACAAGTTGGAGTCTGATGATCTGAAGTCTTGGCTCTGTACTCAGCTGCCTTACACTAGATGTCATACAGTACAGCACAGTTTTCCAGTTATTTGTTACATTCAACATTAAATAACTTTATCTTACTTCATATCCCAATTTTTTGCTTTCCATGTTTCAGTTACTGGATCTTGTAATGATTTTATTCATGTAAGGAAGTAAGTTTTCTGTTAATGGAAGAAACTAATGTATTAGACTATCAAGTCACTTCTTGATGTTTAGTTGTTGAATTCACTCTTATCTCAGCTGCAAGGCACTACCATTAAGAAGCAGCTGTACTAACAGGTGACTCATACAAGCAGGTGAAAATTATCTGAGATACAGCAAACTTTCCCTGAAGCAGATATAATCAAGTATTAGAGCAGATACAGTTTTTAGAGAGCTGCTGCTGCTGTAGTCAGTTGGGAAGTAAAAAAAAAAAAAAAAGCTTAGGTTTCTATTTTGTTATTGTTTGAGTTAACAATAAAAGTCAAAACTCAGGGAGTAAGTAAGTTTTGATTCTGTAGAGCATCTGTTGACTAATCAAAGCAGGTATTTCAAAGTCTACCTTCCAACTGTTCTTTAGATTGAATGTTTACAGTCAATAAAAAGGATAATATATTTTTTCACATTTAACTTGCTGCTTTTTGCATTCTAAATACATAAAACAAATTAACCTGTTCTGACTATACATCAGGAATTTATTAACTGGTAGGTTTGAGCATGTTAATTTTTTTTCTTAGATTTCATTTTTGCAGCAGGTATGAGCTGAAGTGAGATAAGATGTGGAAATTGATGCAGTGTGAGAAGAATCTCAAGTGCTTCTTATTTCTTGAGAATACGTAGGCGTGTATATAGAAGCTTTAAAAAAAGATGGTGTGCGAGGCTCACATTTCTGATCATCTGTTTGATTCTGATTTTTCAACTACTTTCAGGTAAAAATTCCATGCCTGCAAAAAGCTTCCTTGACCTTAAGAAGCACTTGGACAGTGAACTTACAAACTCTGGGACCTGAGCCTTGTATTTCTGAGGGGTCAATTTAGGGAAAAAAGCAAATGTGCAAGTTTTGTTTCTGCCCCCGTACTCAGCATTGGTGAGGTCACACCTGAATACTGTGCTCAGTTCTGGGCTCCTCACCATAAGAAGGACATTGAGATCCTTGAGCAAGTCCAGAGAAGGGCAGTCAGGCTGGTGAAGGGGCTGGAGGGCAAATCCTAGGAGGAGCAGCTGAGGGAGCTGGGGATGTTTAGCCTGGAGAAGAGGATGCTGAGGGGAGACCTTATCACTGCCTACAATTACTTAAAAGGAGGTTGTAGAGAGGTGGGTGATGGTCTCTTCAGCCAGGTGACAGGAGATAGGACAAGGGGAAATGGCACAAAGCTGTGCCAGGGCCGGTTCAGATGTTAGGAAAAAACATTTTCACTGAAGAGTTGTCAGGGCCTGGAACAGGCTGCCCAGGAAGGTTGTCGAGTCACCATCCCTGGATATGTTTAAAAAAAAGGTAGATGAGGTACTTAAGGATATGGTTTAGCGTGGGACAGGAATGGTTGAACTCAGTGATCTTAAAGGTCTTTTCCAACCTTGTCATTCTGTGATTTCTATGCTAGCTTCGAGAGTTATATTGAGGAGAGCGTGATGCTCACATCACATGACAGCCTGGTTATTAATATCTTCTTGGAAGTTTCTTCTGTAGAGCTGTGATTTCCAAAGTCAATGGTGAAATGGTAGCATGGAGACAAACCATCAATTTCCATGCAAAGACTCCTTGTGAGCACTTTCAGTATTGTTTGACATGTGTTCATCCAAATTGTGAAACAGAGGTCTGAAGAGGGATTTTTGTTTGTTTGTTTCTTTGCTTTTAGGAAGACCTGTGAAAATGCCACTAATAATATTGGTAGTTTGTGGTTTGAGTTGAGTAGTCCTTGTGTGGGATGGGAGAAAATAAAAATTGCCGTGTGGAAAAAGTGATGGTATAACGTGGCTGGCCTTGTGCTTGTGCAAAGACTGTCTAGCTTGCTACCTGTATTTGCTAAGCCTTTTTGCACCCCTGTAACTTACCTTGTATGTCTTAAAATGATGGCACTACCTGTGCACTTAGTGTCTTGTTCTCACTGATGTATCCTGGAGTGGAAGGAGGGTAAATGATGTGTCCCAGAGACACTGGCTTCCTGCTGTTGAGGCAGTCACAAGATGCTCTGTGCTTTCTGGCAAAGCACAGCATGGTGCTGCAGTTCATTCTCTCTGTGTGCAGCCCCCAGGCTCAGATCCTGTGGGACTAAACAGAGGCGCATCAGAGTTGGCACCCCGCCTCAGAAGCTCAGAGGTGGTTTCATTCTTCAGGGTACTAAGAAAAATTCAAAGCCTTTGCATCTCCTATATCAGGGTAAGCCATGCTGTTCCTGCCTGCCCTGGCACTGCAGCCATGCTCTGCCTCCTGCACTAGGGTGAGGGACCATGCTCTGTTCTAACCCAAGGTTCCCCCTGTGTTTGGTACCGAGGCCAAGCACTTGCCATGAGCGCCTGAGTTTCTGCAGCCAACTGCCTGTCTGAAAAACAGGTTTTGTCCGGCAGTTGACTTCAGGACAGAGCAGGCTTCGGAGACTCCAGCCCTGAGGCTTGTGTCCACAGGCAGCACAAAGAGTCAGGTGGCCTCTGAAGGTGCCCTTGGCTTTGACAGCCTAGGTGGTAGAGGGACTCTGAGGCTTTTGGCCACCAGCAAAAGTACTGATGGTAGCTCTGGTTTTATTCCATGTATTCTGTGTAAAACTCTCTGTGTGTGGAGAAGTGTATTTGAAACCATTGACTCTTTTTGTTAGAGTTTGGCTGTTGTGACATCTGTGTATATGAAGCCAAAATCTCTCTCTGTCTTGCTGGATCAGACAAATTGAGCAAGTGGAAAGGCTATATATTATAAAATGTGCAGGGAAAAATGCTCGATGTAAAATTTATAGAAAATAACTTCAATTGTATGGGGAATTCTGTCAGGAAGAAATTTTTCTTAGTGTAGTAGAGAGTGAAATTTCAGTTATTTACAAATCTGAAACAGAAGACTTGCAAATTTGTTTGGAAACTGCATTATTTAACTGGATTCCTTAATTGTTTTCATAAATCCGAAGAGTTATATTTGGACTACCTAGCCCAGATAAAATAAGTAAGACCTCACACAACCCTCATATGTGCCTAAAGTGGTACTCAGACATCTCGGTCTGTGATCTGTAAAGATGTTCTTGAATCTGTGAAACTTCTGGTGTCTAATTTTGGCCAGCAAAGTTCTCTCAGCATTTACAGTTCTGTGACTGCTATTCCCCACAAGGCCTGCCACCTTGGCAGTTAGCTTATTGCCTACGTGTTTGGCAAATAATATTTTATGCTGTGTGAAACGTACCTCAGGAAGTAAAGACCAGATCCTGGGACCTGTCCCATCTCAGATATCTTGCAGAGCTGTGCAATTATGTCTGCTGCGCTTCTTTTTTCTCCAGCTTTATGTAGCTCATCCATGCAGGGTCCTGCTACCACGAAAAGGTGAGAGGGTCCTCCCCATCTTAGTCTGGCCAGTGTTAGAGCAGTCCCTTGGATGATCTGGTTCAGGCTGTAGGCATGCTGAAGATAACATAAGATGATGTTTCATGCTTTGACTTTTGCTATAACCCTTTCTGTATTGGTTTCTAATCTAGAGGGAAGGGATGTCATCAGCCATACACAAAAGATGGGCTCCCAGCTAAGAGTGAAGATGCAAGTGGACAAGCATGGCTTGGTTGGAAACTAATTTTTCTTAAAAAATACAGAGATGGCAACATTCTCCTCTTCCCCAGACTTGCTTTTAGAAGAGAAATATTAACAAGTCTCTTATGTGCAAGATGACTATGGGCTATTAACTGTAGTTTTGGTTCCACCTATACCAAAAAAAAAAAAAAAAGATATTGGACACATCTCTTACATAGTGTTTCCTGCTGGCTAGCTCAGGAAGTATCATGAGAATCCCATTCCAAGGTGCCTAACTTCACCATATGCTACATAGGCAGCCCACGTGCCAGACAGAGCCCGCAAATTCTGTTCCAATAAACCTCAATGCTTTGTTGCCTTTACAAGTAAAAAGTAAGATCTATGAACTGTGACAGACAGACTAAAGACATGAAAAACAAGTGCTTCAATGTTATGTGGGTTGGGGTTTTTTTTTTGTGTGTTTGTGGGGCTGTTTTTTACAGAGATGCAGATGACATTGATATTCTATGGAAAAATATGTTGATTTCTTTCAGTTAGCAATTTTAAACCAACTCTTCCAGTTCCTGGAAGTAGATAGGTGACACTGATGTACAGAAATATATTTGTGAAGCGATTTCAATAAGGAGATAGAAATGGAATTGTATCAGGCACAGCACAGGCTGGCATTCCCACACCACTTGTCATCAGGAGCATCCACTCAGGCTTTTGATGTCTCCAATGTTTATTCAATGCACTTGACACTTTTAAATCTAGTTTAGTGTAATTTTGCTTTTGATGGGGTCTTTCAACATATGCGGCAACAGACTGAGGGAGGACAATTTCAAAATAAAAGATGTTCACTCATCAAAAGCTGCTATAGTATTCAGAAGTGGCACAGTGGTACTCTAGTTCCTAATACGAATCATTTGTGAGCAGTATGCAAAAGGAGATTTCCAAAGACTGCTGATCAGTGCACCAATGTGCTGCACACTGTGTCTGCAGACTGAAACACTGCCTGATGAGCAAGGGGTTCTCTTAAAAAGAGAACGGCCTGGGTTGGAAGGGACCCCAAAGATCATAGAGTTACAACCCCCTGCCACAGGCAGGGCCACCAGCCTCCAAACTTGGATCTACACAAGGTTGCCCAGGGCCCCTTCCAACCTGGCCCTGAACACCTCCAGGGATGGGGCATCTACCACCTCTTTGGGCAGCCTGTTCCAGCACTTCACCACTCTCTCTGTAAAAAACTTCCCCCTAATATCTAATTTAAACCTTCCTTCCTTTAGTTTTAATCCATTCCCCCTTGTCCTGCCATTGTCTACCCTTTTAAAAAGTTGATTCCCCTCCTGTTTGTATGCTCCCTCCAGGTCCTGGAAGGCTGCAATGAGGTCCCCCCGCAGCCTTCTCTCTGTTCTCCAGGCTGAACAAGCCCAGCTCCCTCAGCCTCTCTTTGTAGGGCAGGTGCTCCAGCCCTCTAATCATCTTCGTGGCTCTCCTCTGAACTCTCTCCAGCAGTTCTACATCTTTCTTGTATTGGGGGCCCCAGATCTGGACACAGTACTCCAGATGGGGAAAGATCTGAAGCTGGGTCCGTACAAAATTATATGGTTGAAAAACAACGTTTTGAGCTGTATGAAGTTCCTCATATTTAGCAAGGACAGGACTAAATGGTTTCTTGTTCTCTGCCCCGCTCCCCCACCCCCAAAAATAAAAACTAAAAAAAAGGCACTGAATTGTGTGAAATATGTAATGGGCATTTTTAGGTGAAAACAAGGGTTTGTATGGAGGCCCAGGGCCAAGGTTCGCTTGGCTGCACACTGGAGCAGGGCCTGGCTGTGCTACATGGCAAAGGTGCGCTGATAACTCTAGGTGTGAAGGCAGGCAGGGGAGCTGCTTCTGAGGGCAGCAGAAAGTGGTTGTCAGCAAGCTCTGCCTCTGGCTATTGACATCCTGTCAGAAATAAGGGGTGTTACTGGGATTGCTGAAATGGGAAAAAAATGAGTGGTGGAGCTTTTTGAGCTTATTGAAAGCTCCTCACACCCTCTTCTTTCAGCATCCTGCTGAGCGGCTGGAGTAGGGTGTTCATGGTGGGACGAGACTTACAGGATCAAGCTAACTGAGGAGGACTTTTAAGAACCTTCAAAAGGACTTATATGTCATCTGTATTTGGACTTAGAGATATTGGAGAGTCACAGCTAGGCAGGAAATCTCCATCGCACTAGCCAGCAAGGCTAAGGCTAGCACTCAAACAAGGCTGTATGGCGGTGATAACAGTAAACTGATTTAAACTTAAATTGCAATGAATAAAAATAGGGAGAAGGAGAATTTGCAGAAATGATGCAAAATGCTCATTCAATATAGGCTTTTTCCCCCCACATCATACGCTGCTTTTGCTGACTTTGTGGATGTGTTCCCACTGCAGCCAGAGAGCAAAAATGTCTAATACGGAGAAGGAAGCCTTACTCAGTAGACAAGAGTGAGGAGTGGCCCTGTCACTTTGCTAGTTCACAGCAAAGTAATTCCCCTTTGCCCTTTTTGCTGGGCCGAGTAGAAACACTGAGCGTCTCTGAACTGTGGGCTGCCAAAGGGGAGAAGAGCTGGAACTGAGAATCCTAAATCAGCTCTTTAGGAAGTAATCACTGTCCATTTTTCCTTCTCACTTCAGTGGAGTTGTGGTTGAGAAGGGAGGAGGGAGTGAGAAGACGTAAGGAAACCAGGTGTGAAGGAAAAGAGATATGTGGGAAGAAGGAGATGACGTAGAGGAAAGAGAGCAACCATCAAGAAGATAGCAGGAGGGAACTATAAGTTGAAATGCCTGAGGAAAGAAAACAAGTACAAGTTATAGGAAGAAAGTGGAAAAATGTCAGGGAAAAGTACTTATCTATTTATATGTTGGGAATAGGGAACATTTCTATAAAAATAGCATTGAACTATTTTTAGAAGGCTTTTCCCAATACTCTAAAAGGGTCCAATACATGGAATATGTTTGTGCATACATGTACATACTTTATACATACATAAAAAATATTTTTATGTAGAAATAATTTTTGTGACTCCCAAATTCCAGGGCAGTCTTACTCCTTTTTGGAAACTTTACTCATGACTGCTGGCAGGGTTAAAACAAGTGATGGATGAGTTCAGACTTTGAGGGTGTCTCTGGTATGCCTGGCCACAGGCACAGCCTCCTTGTGTTGTTGCATTGGGTTTGCATGGCAAGATTTTGGTACTATGTGGGCTACAGAGGTGGCTTCTGTGAGAAGCTGCTAGAAGCTTCTCTTGTGTCCAATACAGCCAGTGCCAGCCAGCTCCAAGATGGACCTGCAGCTGGTCAAGGTCAAGCCCATCAGTGATAGTGGTAGTGCCTCTGCAATAAGATGGTTAAGAAGTTGGGGGGGAAATGCGCACAGGTGAGGTTGGAAGGAGGAGTGAGCAGATGTGAGAGAAAGAACTCTGCAGACACCAAGGTCAGTGAAGAAGGAGAGGGAGGAGGTGCTCCAGGAGACAGAGTGGGGATTCTCCTGCAGCCTGTAGAGGTTAACGGTGGAGCATATATCCACCTGCAGCCCATGGAGAACCCCATGCTGGAGCAAGTGGATGCTCAGAGGAGGCTGTCACCTTCCTGTGGGAAGCCCGGGATGGAGCAAGGTCCTGTCAGGATCTGTGGCCCTGTAGAGAGAGAGGAGACCACTGTGGAGCAAGTTTGCTGGCAGGACTTGTGACCCTGTGGGGGTCCCATGCTGGAGCAGTCTGTGAATAACTGCAGACTGTGGGAAAGACCCACACTGGAGAAGTTCATGGAGGACTGTCTCCTGTGGGAGGGACCCGACGCTGGAACAGGGGAAGAGTGTGAGGAGGAAGGAGCGGCAGAGACAAAGTGTGATGAACTGACCGCAACCCCCATTCCCCGTCCTCCTCGGGGGTAGGAAGGAGAGAAAATAGAGACTGAAGTTGAACCTGGGAAGATGGGGGAGATGTTTTAAGATGTGTTTTTATTTCTCATTATTCTGTTTTGCTTGATAGTAAATGAATTTTTCCTAAGTTGAGTCTGTTTTGCCCGTGATGGTAACTGGTGAGTGATCTTTCCCTGTCCTTTTCTTGACCTACAAGCCTTTTGTTATATCTTCTCACCCCTGTCCAGCTGATAGAGTGGCTTTGGTGGGCATCTGGCCTCCAGCCAGGGTCAGCCCATCACAGCGGGTCTGTTTCTATGTGCCAAGTATGATTCGTAATGCTGGACATATGCTATCTGAATGACAAAATTTATGAAATACAGGTACTTTTGAAAGCTGATTGTTTTCTTTTCTGTTTGGTACCATGTATTATTGCAGGTATCTTAAGCAATATATTTAAAGTGCTATTTTTGTCCCCTTAAGCTCTAATTTTCAGCATTCTTCGGTTTTATTATCCAGTTAGAAAGACTCTTAGCTCTGTGCAGTTCTGACTTTTTGACTTTGTCTCCAAAGCACCATGGCTATCTGCAGAATGCCTCAGTGGAAATGGTGGGTGCTAAGATGCTGCATGTGTTTGGACATGTGGGTTTCAGTTACAGGTTTTTTAGTGGAGGGAGGGGACAAGGTGTACTTTTCCACTTTGTTCAGTGTACTTTTGAACCCCTAATGCAAAGCTGCTTTATTCTAGGCTGATGTCGTGATAGTTATTCCTGTGAAAAATCCTGAAATGGTAGATAATACACTTGCATCTGGGTGGGGTTTTTTTAAAGTTTTTATGTTGCAAGGCTGGGATTTTCAGAAGGCCCAAGTAACCAGTAAAGCCCACTGGCAGACAGGTTGTACTTTTGAGGATTCCAGACTCTGACACCGTTAGACACAAGGAAACAAAATACCAGGTTATTTATTTTAAATCACTTTGATCACATAATTATTTTATGTAATCACTATTTCTGGTTTTTTTTGTTCCCCCTCGGTGAATCCTAAATTTCCAATGCACCTGTCAAGTTTGTGGATTTTAAATATTTATGTTTTCACAACTTTCCAAAATTCTGTAGGAGCTGCTGCAGACAGTCTTCAGACCAGTAGCAGCATAGTCCTACTTTATATGTACACCACGGTGCTTTCACTTGCGTTGCCTGGATTTTCATCTCTCGGCTTGCCATGATGCTTCTTATGAGTTAATCCATGGATTGACGTAGTGATAAACCATGGTGCTTAAATCAGAAATCAGAATGGAAATCTGGTAATGATGGAAAAGAAGAGACATATGGTGTTCAGGAACCATGCAGAGGAGGATGCCTTTTTTTCCACAGCAACACTACTATTTTTAAATGTACATTTTGAATAGAGAGGAAGGCTTGGATATCACTGCTGCGGGCCTCAGATCTTAATTCATAGATAACTTCCAGTATTTTGGTTAGAAATGTTTTGCTTTTTCTTCAAATTTTCTACCAGTAGCAGCTGGACTCAGCATCTCACTGTGGTAATACAGGAAACATGTAACATTTTGGAAAAGGTTTGGACTGGATTCTTGTAACTTCTAAGGTTAAAACTTCAAGCTAAAATTGTTTACCTGCCAAAAGAGATTGTTTTAAGAAACAAAGAAAAATAATCTATATGCACAAAAGGGAGACACCTTTTATTTTTCTTCTTCCAAGCCTGTAAGATAGGAATTTTAAATGCTGCTTTATAATCCCATATGAACTGGCTGTGCTGCAGAAGGGATCCCTAGCTATGGTGAATCATAGGGATTCCCTTAATGCACTTTGATATGAGACATCCAAGTCATTAGTGTGAGGCAGACAGATTACAGGAAAGCTGGGCTTTCTGGGGCCATAGCCAAACTGTAGTCAGCACACAGGAGGACACATGAAAGCACCCGCTGAAGCACCGGGCGTAAGTGTCTGGTCAGCTGAGCCCCATTTACATATCTTTACATTGTCCACAACTGTGGAGAAAGCTGGGAACAATACAAACTTTCCTTTCCCTCCCCATGATATTTTTCAGTTACCTACCTCACGATGTCAAGTTGGCAGCATGGCTAGGAACTGGTAGAGTACTACTGCTCAGCCAGCAGCGTAAGCCCAACTGGCCTTGCAGCATTAAAAAGTGAATGCAAAGATCAGAGCTGTCAGTTAAGCAGAGCATCTGCTTTTCGTCCTGCTGAGGGCACTCTGTTCTTCCCTAGTGTTGGTCTTTGTAATCAGAAAAATTCCTGTGGACAGCTGCATGTCCCCACAGGTGAGTCCCTGAAGTGTCCCACTGGGATCTCTACAGTACTAATTAGTAAATTAGCGTAAAGGAAACATGATTTGGATTGAGAAATACTTTATGAGCTTCTAGCTAAATTTATTACTACTGAATAGTAGTAAAAAGTTGGCTTTATTAGTTCAGACCGACAGTAATACCCATCTCTGTATATTTTTCCCCAACTCATCAAAAGAAATTACAGTTCCTGACACTGACATGACAAGCTCTAATGAGGAAAGTAGGGCTAAAAAGCTTTGAAATATCAGAGTTCACACTGTGCTCAGTGAAGATTGACACAAGTCTAACATATTGATAGACATAATTAAGTGTGGGTTTCCCCAACAAGTTGAAAAGGAATTTTAATAGTTTAAGAAGTCCCTGAAGCTATCTGACCATCCTTGGCTTCCCGTTTGATCTGATGATTGGAGAACATAAGAAACTGTGAAGTTAGAGCTAACAGACATTCCCAAGCTTGAGCCACGCACCCGCACCCCCACTCCTCCCCCCCCCCCCCGCATCCCCCCCAGCCCCGCCTTGTGATTTGATCTCAGTATGAATATTACTCATTTGATCTGCAGCTTCTGCAGTTTATCATTCAGTGCCTGGACCTCAGCTGGGTTTAAAATATTTAGAAAGAGGCTGCCTGCAGATGGTGGATAATTTAATGTGCAACTGCTTAACGTAGTTGGTTTTCAGAGAGGCAAACTCCAGGATTTAAGATGATGTGGAAATACCAGAATAGAGCTCCCTTGCTGTGAAAATGCCATTGTTAAACATTTATCAATAGACTCTCTTGCACAGAGCATTGATGACAGTTCAAGCTGTCCTTAGATGGATTCTCATCCTCCCGGAGTTACACAGCAATGCACAGTGTGACAAGATGTGCTTCGGCTGTAAAAATGTTCGTAATGCATAAATATCCTTTTAATGTTTTTGCCCTAAAGTGCATCACACAGCACAAAGACCTGAACTATCTGGAGTGGTGAATTTGTTTTGTAGATGCTGCATCTATTATGGGATTTGAGATTGTGATATCACATTATTGTTGTTATTATTACTACTACTACCACCGCTATTAATTTTCTTCTCTAGTATCCCTTGTGTGTAATTAAAAGTAATGACTTCCAATGAGTCCCTGACATACTTCAACCCACTGGAAGGAAACTACTTCTCAAATTCAAACACTTTATATTATATACATTCCTCCCTTGTTGCATCTGGTTCTACCAGGGCAGCACAGCATGTCAAAATTGAAAGACGCTTGCTGTAGCATGTCTGGTTAGACTTAAAGAATAATAGAATCACAGAATTATTAGAATTAGGTGGGACTGTTGATCTGCTTGAGGGTAGAATGGCCCTGCAGAGGGATTTGGACAGGATGCATTGATGGGCCAAGGCCAGTGGCATGAGGTTCAACAAAGCCAAGTGCTGGGTTTTGCTTTTCGGTCATAGTAACCCCAAGCAGTGCTACAGGCTTGCGAAAGAGTGGCTGGAAAGCTGCCTAGCAATTAACACCTGGGGCTGTGGATTGACATATGAGCCAGAAGTGTGCCCAGGTGGCCAAGAAGGCCAACAGCATCCTGGCCTGTATAAGAATAGTGTGGTGAGTAGGACAAGGGTAGTGATTGTCCTCAGCACTGGTGAGGCCCCACCTTGGGTACTGTGTTCAGTTTTGGACCCCTCACTACAGAAAAGGCATTGAGGTGCTGGAGCATGACCATAGAAAGGTGAAAAGGCTGGTGAGGGAGTATAAACGTTATGAGGAGCGGCTGAGGGAACTGGGGTTGTTTAGTCTGGAGAAGAGGAGGTTGAAGGGAGAGCTAGTTGCTCCCTACAACTACCTGAAAGGAGGTTGTGGAGAAGGGGTGGCTGATCCTTTCTCCCTAGTAACAAGCAATAGGACAAGAGGAAATGCCATCAAGGTACCCTAGGGGAGGTTTAGAATGGCTGTTAGGAAAAGCTTCTTCACAAAGGAGGTTGTTAGGCATTGTAACTGGTTGCCCAGGGAAGTGGTGGAGTCTCCACCCCTGGAGGTATTTAAAAGATGGTTAGATGTGGTGCACAGGGACATGGTTTAGTAGTGGTTGGCAGGTTAGTGTGATGGTTGAACTTGATAATTTAAAGTGTCACTTCTAAGCAGGGAAATTCTGTTCTATGATTCTAAGAAATTACTTTCTCTAGGGCAATTCACTTTATTCAGAATACCGTAGTTCCTAGTCCATTTTACCACGAGAGATAACCTCAGAAATAGTTGTGATAGATGATTATTATGCTTGTAACTGAGGAAAAAAAAGATAAAATCAGTAATGGAAGAGGATTTGCATGTTTGATTTCATCCCCATGTTTCCACTGGGCTACCGAGTGCATGTGCCTCTGTAATTTTTCACATATCAGACCAACATATGATCGTTGCAGAAATAATTTTGTCGTCAACAAACTGCACTGCGTTGATTCACAGCTCTGTCCTTTCCTCAGAAACGATCAGCGCAGCTCATTGAAGATATATTCTACTTAGGAATATGTCTTCAGAAGGTAACTGATGGCAACAGAAGTAGTCAGTGAAAGAATAATAGGAAGTGAAAAGAAAGAGTAAAATAATTTACCCATCCCAACTCAGAAACATTTAGGTGTGATGGATCACTTCTGTCCCTGTGTTTGGGGGGAAAAATAGCAGTAGCTATGTTGCATTTTATCAGAAAGACTGTATCTTTGCACAAACCCCATACAAATGTATAGGGAACTTTCAAAAGATTTGAAGCTACCTTATCATTAGCTCCTTGTCATTAGGTGTATGAATTGCAAGCACCCTTGACAGGAACTGCTATGATATTTACTACAAATAGAATGACTTCGAATAATTCAAATGGATTTTAAAAAAATCCTGTCTTCCAAGAGAAATCGGCTAATGACAGCTTTTAGATTATACTTTTGTTCTTCTCCATTCCCAAGCTCTTAAATTCTACTTTTTTTTTAAGTAAGTGCATTTTAAACTGTATTCATCTAGGTGAAAAGCATTCCTATTTTTTTCTTGCTTTTGCTTTAACTGATAGGAACTCTTTTTTTTTTTGGGGGGGGGTGGGGGGAGAGAAGTGGTGCATGTCTGTGGTAATTCCTGAACAAGATGCATTGCTGGAGACACAATAAATACTGTGGTTGAGTGTCCTTAACATACAGAGAGAGCATCGAGTGTGTAAGTCTAAATAAATAGTTTGGAATTGCATTTTTATAAATATATGTGAATATATATCTGCTGGGAAAATATATGTGAATAAATATCTGCTGGGAAAATATATGTGAATAAATATCTACTGGGAAAATATATTGAAATATGTTGTCACAGATTACTCCTTCTCACGGTAAAATCCCTAGAAAGAGGCTGAATTGGGAAATTTCACACGCTGCAACTTTTCCAGAACTTGAGGTCCAGCAGGTGTATCTTTTGGCTGGTGGATTTGGCAAGTTGGCAAGCTGCTCTGAGTATTGAGAGGGGCATCTCCCATCTCCAGTGACATTACTGAGAATATTTTGTATCTTCCCAAGATGATTTAATGTTGGATAATTCTGAATATGAATGAAATGAGATCCCTAATGATGGCATGGGTGACCTATTCAGCCTTTGTCACAGATGGAAAAATGACATTGCAGAAGGAAGTGGATCATTAGCTGTGCACAGGTGTCTTAATAGTCATGTGTAGCCAAAATTGTGAGATTCAGCAGAAGACATGTAGCTGTTTAGTGTATTGTTCTTCATAGTGTGTATAAAATCTGATTTAATCTCCCAGGCTCCCTTTCTAGTCAGTCAGTGGAAAGAAATGGGCAGTTTCAGGGTGCGTTTCATCTCCTCCTACAGTTAGTAACAAAAAAAAGGGAAGATTTTAAATCTTGTTTGGTATAGTGTAAGATGTTATTATGCCTCATCAAACTCTTTTGAATCTTGAATGTCTACCCTGAATGACTTTTGCATTACTGTACTGCTGGCTGACACGTTTTTCAGAAGTAAAAGCAGGCTAAGATGATGCTCTGGCTGATGGCAATTTACAAATGTGACTAATAGCTAAAACACAGTGACCTCAGCTCTCATCTAGCAACTGTTCAATATCTGGGCCCCGAGGATTCATTTCACTGCTGTGATTTTTTTGTACTCACAAAAAACTCTTTCTTGCTTTACAGAAGAGGGAATAAAAATCTTGAAAAGACAGGGCCATTAATGATTAATGATAGACATATAAAAATTTTAAAAATCACCAAGTTGAAAATGTGTTTCCACAGTCAAATTTTATTTCAGGCACTTTTACTCCTTTGCAGGCTTTATTAGTTGGTGATAAAATGCCATTTGATATTGAGCAATCACTAACCTAAAGTTTATTGACTTCGATTTGTTAGCTACAATTATTACTATTTTTAATGTGGTATTGCTGGTGTTCCTCAAAAAAAAAAAATCACTGCTGAGTGAGATGAGAGAATGGAAAAGAGAAATAAAAAGCTGGTTGTTATGTTAAAGTTAGTAAGGATAGGACTGAGTGGGTAGTGAAACTAAAGATGTCAGTGATTTAAGCCCATTACTCTGTGTGACTGTACAGCACAATAACTCATAACCAGTAATGTTCAAAATTACTGGTGATTCCTTTCTCAGGTCGTGTTTTTTTTTTTTTTTTTAAGAGTTTAGCTCATTTCACTGTCTGCTACTCTGCTCCCTACTCTGCTCCCAAATAATGCTTTCAGCTGAAAGGCTATATAAAGGAAGATGGCATTTGAAATGGCCAGCTGATACTTTACATTGACAAATGCAGCATGCAAATGGATTTGAGAGCTCAATAAAAAAGGTTCCAGTGAACTTCTGTCCAAAACTTGGACAGGATGTCATTGAAGATAAGGCATACTCAAGAGCTGCCTGCTGTGTTGAAGATGCTTTACTGGAAGGACAAACCTAGGTCATGTAGTTTCCTCTATATCCTCAGTACAATACCTCTGGTGTGGCCAGCAGGACCCTACCCTGATTGTCCAGTGTACTGGGCACTGGTGAGGCCACCCCTTGAGTGCTTGTGTTCAGGTTTGGGCCCCTCACTATAGGAAGGACATTGAGGTGCAGGAGTGTGTCCAGAGAAGGACAACCGAGCTGGAGAGGGACAAATGTTACAAGGATAGACTGAGGGGACTGGGGTTGTTAAGTCTGGAGGAGGTTGAGGAGAAACCTGATCCCTCTCTACAGATGCCTGAAGGGAGGTTGTGGAGAGGTGGGGGCTGACTACTTCTCCTTGGTGACAAGCAATAGGATAAGCGGAAATGGCCTCAAGTGGCCCCAGGGAAGGTTTAGATTGGAGATTAGGAAAAATGTCTTCACAGAGAGGGTTGTTAAGCATTGAATGGGCTGGCTGGGGAGGTGGTAGATTCTCCATCCCTGGAGGCGTTTAAAAGATGGGTAGATGTGGTGCACAGGGACATGGCTTCCTGGTGGTTTTCACAGGTTTGGTTGTTGGTTGGAATTGGTGATCTGAAAGGTCCTTTCCAACCAAGACAATTCTATGATTCTAAGGAATTCTATGATTTTGGGTTTGGATCTCAGAACCAGACCCATAAAACAGATCCAGGGTAATGCTTCCCTATGAATAGTCTTGGACTCAGGAGTAGTGGGTAGCTTTTATTTTCAGTGTGTGGGGGACTGAGAATAGTTTATCACTTGGCTGAAATAAATGAAAAGTCACATTAGCTAGCTTTGGCATTTGTGAAGTTGTCCACACCTTCTCCATCAGAAGTCTGTTTGATAGTAATGCTTGGTGGGTATCTTGTACAGATGTTCTTCCCCCTTCAAACTGCTGCCACGGTCACACTTTGTTGATGGTTCTGAAAGTAACTGTTCCATCTCTAGTAATCCTCTGGGAAGAGGAGATCTTCAGGGACAGATTTTAAATCAGCTTGGAGATGTATGCAAAAAGATCCAGAAAGAATAGAGAGTGTTCTTGACTGCGGATTTTGGCTTGAATGCATCTTGAAGGCTTAGCTTGCCTACTTCTCAGCAATATTTTTTTTTCTTTTCTTTTTTCCAAATTTTTTTTCCCCCATGCAGAACTGTTTTCCAATGCCCACGAATGGATAGTAGCATGAGATGTAGTCACCTGTGACTTAGATTAAAAGGCTGAAGGATTGCTGGTAGTTTCAGCAGTAGTTCTTTGTGCACCAGGGTTAAGACAAATACATAACTGAAACCAGATGTTGTTTCAAAGCACCACATTATAATTTCTTTTTTTCACCCGAACATTTAATAGATAGCTCAAGCTTACAAAACAATAATTAAAATAAGGCTTCTATGAACTCTTCTGTATAATTTCAAAGAGTTCAAGTCTGTCACCCACTAGAAGTCAAGAGTTTATCAACAAATTATAGGTTAATGGGATGCAGTGGCCAAACCATAGGGTAGGAAACAATACAAAAAATATATCAATGAACATTCAAACGTGAATGCTTTTAGCCATTGTCAGTGAATATGGCAGTTGTTGTATGGCAAGTGATTCAAATGTAGTTATATAATCCATTTTTTTCCATTTTTTTCCCCAAAGGAAGTGTGCTATCAACAGTGCTATACAGCACTTAAAGACGATGTACATGTTACATGTATTGCATTTAATTTTGAAAATTTAGATTGAGAAATCTTGAATGAGAAATATAAAGCTCCCCTTTACAGGTCTCTTTCAAAATGCAAATTTATGTCTCAAGGGGCCAGTGGAACTTAAAGTATAAATACAGTCTGTATTTAGGGAGTTTTAAAAACACATATTACTGAATTGATAGAGCATAACAGTTCCCTTGCTTAGGCAGCATTATGCTCTATCTTGTAAAATGTACTTGGGGACATGTAAAATGGTTTATTAAACCTACAGTCCATAACTAGAGTTGTTACATTTTAATGTATATATTTTTCATTCATGGATTATTGAACCACTAAATCCTAACAATTTGTTCTCATGCCAAACAATTTCTTTGAGTGTTGTTTTTCATCTTTTCAGAAACTGTGTAAGCCTTGGAACATACTTCAAATCCTCAAATTTTAAAGCTATTTTCAGTTCCCCCCCTGTATACAAATGTACATTTAAAAGCAGGGAAGGAAGGAAGGTTCTGTTTACTTTCACACAAAATGCTTTCACAGAAAGAAACCCATGAAGTATTTCTGGGTGGGAGATCTGCAGTTTTGGGGAGGAAGTTCTTGAATGTAAGTTGTTGCCTATAATCATGAGGGATCCATGGAAAAGGGAATAAGGAAAATAACTGCATATTCTGTTGCTTGAACCATTTTTCTCAAAACTTAGGGATGGCTTGCTATATAGAGAGTGTCTTTCTCCCTAATTTTACATGGTGTGTTGTTCTTTCATGCTGGAGAAAAGTTAGAAGTTATAAACCAGTGGTGCTTTAAGCCCACCAAGTGGGCCAAATGATTTAGGATATTTGGTTTGGACTGCATTTACCTTTGGTTTTCCTCCATTATTACTAGAAATAGCTCTAGGGAAGAGGCTGAACAACAAAGAACTGAAAAGTAGGAAAGTAGCATCTCTTCTCTGCATTTTCTGAGGCCTGGGATAAGTGATATTCATAGTACATAAAATACCTCTATTGATCTGAAACATCTCATTGCTGTGTTGTGCCAATGACTCTCCTACAAACACATATCTAAGATTTGCTATTCATCTCATGCCTGAAGAGAAACGGGAATGGAGAAAGTTAATGGATATACCCTCTGTGGTCTAGACTTCAAGATTTTCAGTGACAAAGTATCCATCTAAAAATTCTCTTACTGGCGTTGATGTTACGAACATTAACAATGTTCATAACTTTCAGCAAAGGAACGACACCATAGTGTTTGTGAAATGGCACACTGAGGAGCAAAATGAGTAAAATCACCGAGGTTGGTTTTTTTTTTCTTTTTTTCCCATCTGGAAAAAGATGACTGGTTTAGAGACTAATAGAGCAAATTTAGAAAGGGAATGATATGTGCTCTAAATGCGCATAATTCTGTTATTACAGGCCAAAACCTCTTGGCTGTAAAGAGATAAAGATATTTCAAACATTTTCTGAAAGAAAGAAAATTCATACAAGGCAAGTTTTTAAGGACTATTTATCCTTTATTTTTACTTGGTGGATCTTTGCTGTGCAAGGAATACAGATTTCTATGAGCTATAACCTTTTGCTTACCTCTTCTGTGATCCTCCCTTTCCTTTTATTCTGTTCTCTCTGGTTGTTGTTATTACAATATTTCAGATTATTTATTCTGAGGTGTTTCCTTGAGTAGAAAATTTCTTAAATAAGAATATAGCCAAGATACATAAGAGTTTATTTTGTTTGCTTCTGACTGAGAAATGGTTTTGCCACCCCTTCGGCTATAAACCATTTTCTCAGTCTGTAAGAGTCTACGCTGTCTTTGCAGGTACATTTAATGACCAGACTCCTTTAATCCCTTATACTTGTCTCAAATCCTTTTTTTCAGTCTGTGCTGATAAGGAAACACTGTACAGGACCTAAGGGGTGCACTGAAACCTTCTATTACAGGACCTAATACCGCAGTGACCAGATCGCCTGCTATTGGGGATTGCTAAATTCAGTTCCCAACAGAATCAATCGAGGAACTCCGTTCAGATTGCTTTCTAGAAGATTGTTTTATGTTTTGTGAGATGTCAATTAAGTACCTGTTATTAATTTAGATTACAAATGCAATGCAATATTTGGAGTATCTTTCATTTCAAGCTAGTGACTATTTACCATTTTAAATAATAAAATCATTCCCCTTTTAAGTTATCATAACTGTTAATTAAACTTTCTTGCACTTCCTTGAGAAAAATTGAACACTGCTTACAGATGCTTCTTCTGCACGTTGCCAAACCATTTATTTCAGATAAGAGTTAATAGAAAAATCACTCTAGATTTATTTTTTCCCCCTATGAAAATCGTAATTTATTTATAATGTATTTAAATTATTTCCTGGGGTGATTTTTTTGTTTGTTTTATTTTTACAAAGGATATTGTGTTAGTTTCTAGAAAGATTTCCATCCTCATAACCTTTCTCCTCCTTATGTGTATTGTATACAGATTTATGTCTTTTTTTTTGGTGTTTTGTCTTCAGATAGCTTTTGGTATTACCTACATAGTCTCCATATTCTTAAATCATGAAAACTAGAAACTGAAAAATCTATGACAGCAAAAGCTTGGAAAATGGGGATAAAATGGGAAAGCACACTGGACATGTACGTAAAGAAACAAAACAATGAAATGGAAATAATTTACTTACCAAGTTTAAGGGTAGTATTTTTAAGAATCAGAGTCATCAAAACTGACCTTTTCACATTCTGTTGTAAGAATTCCTCCTTTCCCCCCCCACCTTTCCTTTTTTCTTTTCTTCACCTGTTCCTATCAGAGCCAGGATCAAAAAAAATTGTTACACTTGGATGTCAAGAATCATGACATCTGGAGAAAAGCAGAATGCATTATTTCTTGGTGAGAGTATTATACAATAAGACTTGACTGACGTTTTACAAAATCTGGGATGCTTTCTGATCAGTTGATTTAATTAAAACAAGGTATTCATCTCTGTGCAAGGCTTCTGCATAATCTATTTTAAGCTTATGAAACATACAAGTATATAGTGTAAAATGGTATTAGATTGGCTTGAATGACTTGTCATTCTAATTACAGATACCTCAAATCAGCTATGCATCTACAGCTCCAGAACTGAGTGATAACACAAGGTACGACTACTTCTCTCGAGTGGTCCCACCGGACTCCTACCAAGCACAGGCCATGGTTGACATAGTGACGGCCCTTGGGTGGAACTATGTGTCGACGTTGGCTTCTGAAGGCAACTACGGAGAGAGCGGTGTGGAGGCATTCACCCAGATCTCCAGAGAAAGTGGTGAGTGTATGTTTACCAGGCTTTGTATTTATAGCTGTTGTGTTACAGAGCATCTCTAGACTCTGCCTAGGTCTCTGCAGTGTGATCGGAGCACCTGCAGGTGTGTTACCTGCACTCAAGCGGAGGGGGTTGTGGATGATTTTACTGCTTGTGTGTCTACCCAGGTGACAGTTCTGGTGGTAATTTACTAATAACTCCTGGGAGAGGCAAAAAATATGTCTCTTGCCCCCTTTTTTAAAACAGGAGCTTCTTGATGCAAGGGGCAAAGAGGAACCACCAGCTAAATTACAGCCAGATTTGAGGAGATGCAATTGATTTAGCTTAGGAAAATCACAATCCAATGAGAACCGATTTTCCATGCTCCAGCATTGATAAATATTTTTTTTTAAATTTTGATGAATTTGAAAATTAACAAAACATCTCTGAAGTACAAAGCCATACTCTTCTTGTTTTCCTTCAGGATGAAATGTGCTATATAAATACAGGCATTGTTATGAGAAGTATATTCAAGTCTCTTTGATTTTTTTTTCCACGCTTCTATAGTTATTTCTGGCCTGAATAAATGGCTGCTTCTCAGGAGAAGTAGGTTTTGGACACCAAGGAGTAAGATGATGAGTAGCAGGTGGTTTGAAAAAGGCAGAGTTGTTTATTCAATCAGTACAGTGTTAAATAACACAAAATAATATCCTTTCAAAATAGTAAAAAACTGCATACAGTTTTTCTGCCCTTCCTCAGAAAGCCTGGATTAATGTACCGGATTTGACTTTCAGGGCAAGTACATATGAACTCTGGTTCTTTCAAGTCAGCTTGGGTGAGAAAATATGGTAATACCTTTCATTTTCAAAAACTGCATATAAATATAGAGATCATCTGAGTCATATATGGGAAGGTGTATGTGTGCCTCAGGTATTTATGCTTGAACCATAAAGGATACTGATAACTTGGAACAATTTGGCAGTAAGACAAATGTGTCAGTGATTCATGCCATTAGGGAACCAGTATGTGTAATATGGTCGATTGGTTAACTAATAAATATTCTGCTTCTAGCTTCTAATCAATGCTGTCAGATCCTAGATGTCTTCATGGAGAGCCAAGGCTGACTACAATACAATGGTCTGATCTGGAGTTAGCAAAGGCATGGATTATTCTTGTACAGTTCATATCTAAAAGACATGGTTTATCTATTGTGTCAAATACAGCAGTGAATATATTGGCTGCTCCAGACATTCACTGAGTAGTTCATTGGCTGAAAATCACTTTTTACTGTAACTAACTGCAGCCCAGCTAGTTCTGCTGACTTGGGAAAGGAGACCGAGAAAGAGCTCAGGACTTTTTTTTTTTTTTCTTCTGTTTCCAAATTTCCATGAAGATGAGAGTTCTTCAGACAGGTACAAGAACAACTGGGATGTCATTATAATCACAGTGACTCGAGTTTGTGTCAGATGGGTCTTGACTGATCCTATAATAAAAAAATGACCACTTTCAGTTTATAAAAAAAAGTATTAATAGGATTAGTTAAAGAAATATTGTTAATACAATTGTGAATCCAAAGCAATTAAAATAACAAATGGATGTTCTAAATATTACAAGAACTGTGTAATACCAAGAAGCATAAAAAGTGGTGATTAGTGGTGGTTTTTTTGTTTTTCCTTTTTTTTTTCTCCTTCTGAACTTATGCTGTTGACTAGAGCACTTATTTTTTGTAACCTCTGTGCTCACAGAAGCTTACCAGTTATTAGGGCTACCAGGGACACAAATGGTTCTGAAGAAGAAAGCAGAGGAGAGGCTGGGTAGACAAGTAATTTTTAATTCCTAGAAAAATGTTGAAATATCAATCAGGTAACAACATCCAGTGCAGGACTATCAAGAACATATGATATCAAAGTGATCTAATAATGTGCTTTGAGAGGATAACAGCTTCATGGCTGGAGAAGAGGCAGTTGGTGTCATGTCTCTTGAATTTCGCATCCATACCTCAACTGTGGCGTGCTGTATTCTGAGCCAATTTGGGAATTGTGATCTAGGTGAAATTATCATAGGCTGGATATAGACCTTGTTAGTAATCTGCTCAAAATCTAGTCAGCAACAGCTTCTGTTTAAAAGAAAGAATGCATTGTGTGGTACTTTGCAGGTGTTTATGCTGGATCAGGTACTTTCACATTTAGTCCAGGTGGACTTGGCATGAAAGATATGCTTGTAAAATCCAGAGGTGACTTCAAAATGGGAAGGACTAGGAGTGTATTAGAAGAGATTCTTAGAGTTCACAACTGAAGATGTATGGTCTGAAAATGTAGTATGAAGTATAAGAGACTGATGCAAGGCTTTGTGCTTCAGCAGGAAGGACCTATGAAGGGAGGAATACAGAAAGACTCGTCTAGAAAATAACTACTTCCAAAAAATGATCTGAACATGATATTTGACTGGAACATACAGATGGGCATACCATCTGTAAAATAATTTGAAATGATGGCAGTTTTGAAACCATGTTTTGACTCACACATCACAAAACATGAGAGACTCTGCAAGTCAAAACAAAGACTATTACAAAGCTGGAAAAGGTGTTTTGTGAGGGGCGACTGAGCAATGTGCTTAGTTAGCCTGAAGAAAAGCTGACTGAGGAAGAAAGGTGATGGAAAATAGTATTTTCAAATAGACAAATGACTTTTACAGAAAGGTAGAGGACCACTTGTTCTTTCAAATACAATGTACATGAAGAGAAGTAATGGGATTAATCTCTGGCATTATTCCATTTCGATTTGGAGAAAGCCCCTTTTTAATGGCTAAGAAATGAAAGCATTAGGCCTGCTTGCTTGGGGATATTTTGGAGCCTCCATTGCTGAAGATCTGGGAGAATGCATTAGACAAACACCTGCTCGAAGGATTATATAAGTGTACTTAGTTCTTCCTTGGGGCTGGGCGGTGAATTGGTGATTTGTTAATGTCCCTTCCAGCCTGATTCTATTATCCACTAACCTCAGACTTTTCACCTGAACCATAGGGCTGGAAACTCTTTTAAAATGGAATGTTTGAACAGCATCGAATTGTGAGGTCTGAGGTCTGAGACTACAGAGTCTGGGTAGGTTTATAAAAATCATCACATAGTATAACACTGCACACAAACTGGCAAAACTTACTAGCTTTATGTTAATGAACTTCTTGTTAAGAGAACCCATTCAGGACATAAAAATATGACATACAAATGCACAGGACAGCTCAATCCCATTCTGTGTACTTTACATCCTGTTTAGGATAAGTAACCAACAACTGCCAGAAAAAATGAATGTGAAGATAAGCATCATGGAAAATAATAAATTTGAGGAATGGATGTGAAAGAGATTGATATATTAATTTCTGAAAAAAGTTCAGTGCCTGGGAGGACATGTGAGAGTGCAGTTTTGAAAATATAAATAGGAAAGCTTGCGGTTCTTTTGTTTTGTTTGGGTTTTTTTTTTTAGGTTTTTTTTTTAAAGTTTTTCTCCAGTCTGTTAAGAAGTTATAGGTTTTTAAATAATCTAAACATAGAGATTAATTTCACGTACTTATTTCAGATACTTATTCTTTTAGGAGTGTGACTCCTTGCCTCTAATTTCTAGTTTGATTGGCCCTTGCTTCAATTTCTATTTTTTTATCAATAACAGAAACAGAAAGGAGGGAAAAGACTCCCAAATGCGGAATACTGAAAAGGTCAAAGTGGTGCCACCCTGACATGTCACAGAATATATTACATGTCAAAATCTGCTCTCATTTTAATGACAAAGATCCTGTCTGGGACAAAGCATAGCTGGAAATTAAATATTTTACATGACAATGATTGTAAGGGGAATGGAGAGTGGTAGTTATTCCAACACATCCTTCCATGCACTATTGCTTGAAGACAATGATAAAATTTATAGCATTTTCTACTCCCATTATGAAGTAAATCAATGATACCACTGTAATCATTTTGGCATCATGATCAAATCATTTTGGTACATTGACCAAAGGAGTGAGTTCATACGAAATGGTAATACTTAAGGGTTTAAGCATTACACCGAGAGAAGCTTGACTTGCCAAGAAAAAATAAAAAGGGGAAAAGAAGGAAGCACATTTTGCCAAGTCCTCATTAAACTAGCATGCTGAATATTGCTTTTCTATTTACTTTGCTGTTAATGATGTTTGACAAAATAAATGTTGGAAAGTCTCTAATCAGACTTTCTTTTAATGGTTCATTCCCTCTGCTATTAGATAGCAAATGAATTTACCATCACAGAGAAAATCATGGGATCCTTTGCACATTTTTGCAGAATACAAAAACATTTGGCTCAGAAAAATCTCTTTGGGGTCAGTATACCTGTTCAGTTAGTGCCATGTTTTAACTGAAAAATGAACTAAATCCTCAAAGAATATATGAAATGCTATGTGACAGATTTTATCCCCACTAGCGGTCAACGAAGAGTTGACACAAGCGCTAGTGTATACTGGCAGTGAAATGCTTATGTAACTGTCAGAACAGGAGGTAAAAATGATAAAGGCAGGGAAGTGTAGCTGATCATTAAGAGGAGTTTAGGAACTTCAGTGCTGTTTGCCTTCTTTTTTGATTCTTAAGTTGGTTTTGCCTGTCTTGCCACAGGTGTAAAGAAGATAGCAAAGAGGATTCGGGACCAACTCTTTGACTGAGATAAAATGACATAGATTTGTAGCAGCCTTAACCCAGAAGAGAATTATGTACTTAGTATCAGCATGTACTCTTAAACGCAAGGAACAGGGTTTTGTAGCTTTACCTACTGCCTTTATCCTGGTATGTTGCTGTTAATAGCACTTTTCTGAAAAGAGGCTGCAGTTACTTTATGATCCTTCATAATATTTTACCATTACAGTCACACAAATAACTATACACCTAATTGCAATGAATACATATACCAAATGAAAGCTACAGTAGCTTTATTTAAACTGTTCCAGACAGCTACAGCTAGCTATGTTTTGCTTACATGGAGAATGGCCTGTCGCATTTCTTTGACATAGTTCTTAGGTCATCTTTGTTTCTTGTCGGGTGTTTTTGTGTGTCTGTAGTTGTGTGTTATATCTCTGCTTTCCTTCAAATTATTGGATTGCTTCTCACCTTTAATATCTTTTGGATTTCTAAAGCTTTAATGGATAAAGTGAAAGTTTTCTGGGAAGTAGGGAAGCAGAATTGATCAGGAAAATAAAACTTAAAGGTGTATAACCTTTCCTCTGCACTTAGACTATTCACTGATAAATTAGTAATAAGTAGTTTTATTACTGTTAAGATTAATCCACGTTTCCTTCAGTAATCTTTGTATATCTTTGATAGTAAGATAAAGCTTTTTATATCATTAAGTAAGTAGATGAATTAATTTTTTTTGTCACCCCCCCCAAATGTTATTTAATGGAAGATTAAAAAATCTTGCAACATGAAGACTGGAGAAATACAATACACAAAATGTAACCTTTTTCCCAGAGATATTTCTGCTTTAAAGACTGTTTTCAAGCCTAACAAATTAATTTTCACAACTAATAATATTCTGACATACCCTCACAAAAGGGAAACAGTTTAATTCTATTTTAAATTTCACTTCTATATTTATGCAGCTGAACTCTATTGATAACACTGTATTTCAAGCTGCAAGCTGTAATTAATAATAACACTATATAATTGGCCACAGGAGCTTCAAAGTTACAAAATCAGATGGTAGGTGTATTAATATTGCAAGAGCTTGAAAATGATTCCAGCAGTTTTTAATATTTGTACCAATTACTACCTGATGAAGAACGGTGCAGTTTGGTTGTATTTATAATGAGGGACCATTTAAATTTCACCCGTTCTAATAGATACGCTGTTCTTCAGCTTTAATTATATGGGGTTTTTTCTTTCTAGTTTTAGGGAGGTATCTCAGAGCAGTAAGCATACAGTGAGTGGTACTTCCCTGGTATGCTCTCTGACCCTCCAGTGGTTGTTGGAATGGCAGTGTCATCTCTGATAGGTCTTGAGAGGTTTCTTCTTCAGGGAATTAGTTGAAGCGCTTTTTAAACCTCCCGTAGAAAGCTTACTAGCTATGATGGAATGGGGAAAATAAAAAAGGTCAGAACCCTTCTGTAGACTTGGGTTTTGTACCTGCCCCAAAGATTATGTAGCATACAGTGGATTGTACAGATAAAAGTTTCATAGCCAACTTTGCTTCTTTAACCAGCATGACACAGATTCGATGATAAGCTTTAAAGAGTTTTACTTTGATCAGATTTCTTATTCTTGTGGCCAGTTCAAGCAATAATCTCTCTCATAGGGGTCTTTCAAGGTCCTGTGGCAAAAAATTGCCAGAAACAGTTACAAAGAAGCCTAAGTAATTTACAGACAATATAATTTTTTCATGGATTGACTAAGCAACATTGTCACATATTTCAAGCCACCATTAATACTTTAATACTTCTGGAGTGAACTAACTTACGAGAGTTGCCAAAGGGGGTCCCAAGGAAGCTTTAGTCTGGAGCTACAGAAAGGTACTGTTCCTATTCTATGAAGGATATACTTGTATGCTAAACACGTCCTCCTGTTCCCCGGCTTGTACAAATTATTTTTATTCCACAGGAGAGAATTTGTAATTTGATTCAGGTGAGAAGTTGTGGGCAAGAAATAGGGACTTCTGTATGTGCTTTAAACCGAACAAAGTCAGTGAATGCTTCCCTGAATCTCACGGGGTTTAGCAAAGGATTAAATGCACAGGAAGGTTGACTCTGAGGCTGCCAAAAAGGCTCGGAGCAGGAAGACCTCAAGTTTCCCAGTTTTGCCCACTGATATTTATTGTCTCATGCCAGCTGGGATGTGAGTTGCATCCAAGACTGAGTTCATTAGCTATTTTTGTATGGTACAGTTACCAAATAGCTGTGATACTGAATGTCTTCTGAGCCTGAAACTGATGTAATTTTGCTTATAGCAGTCAAACAAATAAGCCCCTAAGAGCAAGGACTGGTATGTTTCCACAGGAGTACCTAAAACCTCTGAAAAATAATATTAAAAGTTCATTATGGTATGGAAGACCTCTGCACCTGTGTCTGTATATTCACATATTTAACTTAATTCCATAAGTACTATAGAAGTCATTTGACTAACTTTTTAAATTTATTTTTATTTTATTGGAACACCAGATATTTGCATTGGTTGTGAGCACAAATTCAAAGAATATTAAAAATGTCCAGGAAACAAAGCTTTATTTCAGCAGTGCAACTTCTGCAAGTTTCAGTGTCTGTAAAAGGAAGTCAGTTTAAGGGAAACATTTCAAATGAGGCATCAGGTGTGATTTTAAAGATGTGAATAAGTATTTAAAAATAGTATGAGATAATGGTATGTTTATTTGAAATTTAAATAAATGAATCAATAATAGGAATCTTTCTATTCTAAATGGAATTTCACTGGAAAATACTGGGCCAAATTTAGACATCACTGCGTGAACTGTAGTCTATACTGTGCATGAGATCAGACCTCTGATACTTTCTGGACATATAAACTGTTATTAAAATTACTGAAATAAAAAGTAGAATAAATACATAGGTATTAAAGTATGGTCAGATCTTTGAGATGACAGAAACGATCATAATTCTCGAGTGCTGCTGTTCTGTGTATTGGTATGTATCGCAGTAGAACCTGAAGCTTCCTTAGAAGACTCTTTTTGTTAGAATGAACTCCCAGATCACATTTTTCACATCTAATGAAAAGATTCCTGTGAAAGCAAATTTAGGAAATGTCTGAATCCAAATACAGCCATTCCAGTCATTTGTGACCAAATTTCACGCAATCCCATTAACAGAAAGTGGGTTTTAACAGAGTAAATCCCAGCGCATATTCTCGCTAAGTGAATACTATGTAAAGGTGATGCTAGAAGGGAAAACATCAAGGTTACACAATGTGATTTTCAGTCTGAATAAAGCTGCCCATGTTTGGTTTTTGTATCCAGATTTTGCTGTGGTGCAAGACCGGGGAGAACCATGGGAAATAGTTTAAGAGCTCATTTTCCATGGTGGTTGTGCTTAACTTCCTTAAAAAGAATAAAAATAAATTTTAAAAATCTGCCAGTAATAAGTCCCAGAAGCTTCACAGATTTTGCAATGAGTGAGATTTTTTTGCCATCTATCAAGAACTGACTAAAAGCTCTTTTGTCCTTTACATTTTTTTAATAAACTTCTGCAATTTTCACTTCTGCGGAAAGCTTGTTTTCACACAAGATTCATCATGGCACTTTTTGCATTTCAGTGGTGTGCATGACTGTTCTGAGTTCAGTTTGAGTCAGGCATCAAATATGTAGACCATGGCACAGTCTTGATCAGAGTCTGTGTGGATGAACCCTGCCAGCTTAACATTTAATGGTTTTGCTTTGCCAGCATGCACAGATTTTTCTAAGGAGAGCATGTACTTAAGGTCATCATCCTGGCAAAGGTGACAGGAAGGAGTGTGGTGACATGAGCTCAGGCTGTATTTACATGTTCTTTTTTGTTAACACATTAAAGGGTGAACAATATTTGAATTGCAGTCTTGACTGTGCTTCACTGGTCTGGAGTCAGTAGTCTTATTCACGTTAATAAGTTACACCTCATAAAGGGAAGTTCCCAGTTTGCTCAGAATTTTTGCATTTTTGAAAAATTGTGTTTTTCTCTCTTTATGTCATTCTGTCTTGAAGTAGTATGTAATAGTTTTAATTTTTTAACATTTTTGCAGCGTTGTTGTCTACCCAGAGACTGTACTCTTAAAAGTCACATGGGAAGAACTTCATGACTCATTATGAGAAATATACTCTTAGTATCAGCTCTTTCATGATCTCTGGCTGCAGTTTAAACAATGAGGCACTGGAACTGTGGTCAATATCTTGTCTCCAGTCGTGGCCTCAATTAACTGGAAGAGAAAGATACCAAAATTTTACTTAACAGTCACTGTCAGAATTACCTATCCAAATGGTGTTTTGTAACCCCAACTATTTAGTGTTTAATGCTTAGATTTCCCAAAGCATGAACATTTATAAACATTTTGATTTCTTCTTGTTCTTCATTTTAACCTCACTCATTGAATGTCCTCCTGCTTTGATGCTACAAATGCAATGCAGGAGAATCCAGTTAACCTCTTTGGTAGTGTGCTGCCTTCTTATTTTAACTCTGGGTTAGAAGATATGATGTAACTGCAGTTTAATAGTTTCTGTTGTCAAATTTTGGATCCCCTATTTCATTTATATCTCTGTTAAGCTATGTAGCCATGACTGAACACTCCAAGGTTAGCCTTACTATTGATTTATGTAGTGTCATTGTAATCTCATTTTTATTCTCAGCACCATTCTTTATACATCCTGACAAATTGTAGGCTTTTTCTGTTGGCTGCTGGGTATCAAGCAAATTATTTCCAAAAGCTATCTGTTCTGGCACTCAAGGTTTATTAACAAATAGCTACAGCTGATTTAGAACTCAATGATGTGTGTGAACAATTCCAGGTATTCCTGCCAGTGTGAACTCCCTTGCATTTGTCAATAGCCGATACGTTTCTAAGATATACTTGTTTATCTAGCTTTGTGAATGCTGTCTCCTCTATTCCTGTTTATTTCAAATAATTTTATACCATCTTCAGATTTTTCAATATTTTTGCTCAATACTCTCCCACTCCCTGTTGGAAGAGCATTGTGTTGTACAAACTAAGCTGCAGTAGGCAGCTTTAGAGCACGTTTGCTAGCCTTTTCCAGTGCTGAATTTTGACTGTTTGTTTCTATTTGTTGTTTTTGATCCTTAGGGGTCCCTTCCCTCTGCCCACCCCTAAATTTGTGCCTGTTGATCAAAATTAGTGAAGTCTTTCTCCTAAAAATTCTATCATGAACTTTAATATTCTATGTGCAAGGCTGATGTTCTATCTGGTTTGGTAGTAACTGCTGTTACTTTCTATATGAGTACTGATAATAACAGAATGCAGAGGAATTTCAATGTGCCTTATAAATGTCTAAATATATGGCTGTCCTGAATGCATTTGTTCTTCAAAGTGGTTTAAACTCATACATTTCCATGTTACGTAGGATCATGTTAATGAGCTGATACCACTGGTAGAGGGTGAATGCTAGTAACTTTCAAACTGTGCTAAGCTGAATTCTTGTTATCATCCAACTATATGTGAAACCAAGGACTTAGTCACATAGAAAGCCCACATAACACGGAACTAAAGTCTTCACAGTGTTAGATTAGCCCCACATGAAACTGGGAATTTATCTATTTTTTAGAACTTTTCACAAATGGTAATTTCACTATGAATTCAGAAAGAGGGAGATCACCCTACATTTTTTGTGCAAATTTCTTTTTCATTACAGTTCAGCTGGAGCATGCTTTGTCCATATTTCAGTAAGGTTTTATTTTTACAAAGCTGTACAATGAAACAGAAAAAGAGTGTTTCATCTGATGTCTTTGCAACTACATCTTCTGATATTAAAAGAAAAATGTACAAATAAAATAGAAACTTTGTTGCCAAGATTTTAATAAATTTTGGCTAAATGATAATATCTATCGGAAAAAAAAAAAAAAGCAGCTTAATGCTACTCAAGAATCAGTTTACCTACCTTCCTTAGGTCTGATTCTGTTTTGAGTGCAATTAATAGTGTATATACATATATGTTCTACTTACCTGGGCAGTTCTAATGAGATCCACCAAGGAATTAAAGCAGAGTATGGGGTGGGATTTTGGGGGGGGGAGTTGGGGTTTTTTTTGTTTTTTATTTTGTTCTATTTTGTATGAATTTTTTTTATTTTTTCCTCTGAAGAGAAAGAAAAGCAAGAAAATTATAATTCATCCTTCTGTATGTCTACATAGCACGATATGTGACTTTAAGCACATTGTGTTAGGTACTGTGCTGTGACATATATGACTATGCTCATTAGTAGGATTTATACTTAGTTAAGTCTCCTCAGTCTGTTATAGCTTCATGTCAGGTTTTTTTTTTTTAAGACTGAAAAAAACTTATTAGGTCTTACCAAACTTTGCATTGTGATTGCCTTCCTGGGATTTTTTTTTTTTTTGAGAGGCCTAAGAGATAAAAAGACAGTGTAAATGAAAACAAAACCAAACCATGGCCTACTAAAGAGATGTCTGCTATCATTCTTCCTTTATATTATGATAAATTCCACTGGTCCTTAACAGGACCAGGTATCTTCACGTCTTGTTTTATTTCTTTATGCCTTTCCCTACTTGCTCTAATTTCCTTCACCCCCTCACTAATACTAAAGTTTCCAGAGCCTCTCAAACTGTTGAGAAACAACAGTTTGTAGTTGTCACCAACTCCTATTTTTAATATGCTATGCTAATACAAGACACTTGAGCTTTGCTCATCTGCGTGACAGAGAAGAGTTGAATGAGTTGAATGCTGCAGTGCTGACAATATTTTTGCATGATTACAAGCTAAGAATGTCTGATTGGAAATGTCAAAACGGCATTTTTGTCTTCATTTTATTTATTTTCTTTCTTTTGTTGAAGGGCAGGAGGCCATATTGTGCTCTGAGTCACCATAAGCACACGCTTGCTATTAAACTTGCAGTGGGGTAGCTTAACATTAACAGCTCTCTCTTGGATGCTTGCATGAGTCTGCATGTGTTCAGACTGGGGTAACCCTTTTAGTCAGCTACAAGTCATTCCTTCATCTGTTACCTAATGAACTGCCCAGAGGTCTGAAGAATTCTGTACAAAAAATAGAATATTTCAAAGAATTACTATTACTCATTCCAGAAAAAAATCCCAACCCCAAAACAGGCATATGGGTATGCTTCACCAATAGTTGGAAAGACTCCTACAGTGAGTTTTCTTTTTTTTTTTCTGTTAGAAATGCATGATTTTTTATGCAAATTGCAAGCTGTGATACCACCACAATAAACTGGGATGGCAGAAATATGCATATTTTAAAAACTTATGGATTATAAAAAGGTTATTTCCTACTGCAGAAGAAACCTTTTCTCAGGTCAAAACTCTGTCCTCTCAAGGACTTTCTATGATGGAAATAGCATTGCTTGTTCCTCTACATTTTAGCATTTCTTCAGTATAGAATGATTAGTGGCTTTTCATCACTTTTTAGAAGAAACTGAAATAGAACTAATTATTTTAAATGCTGAAATTCTAACAAAAATGCCAGTCTCTTTCTTTAACATTGTTAATTAAAGCAGGATATTTCGACTAGACAATTAATCAAGGGAATGAGTTACAAAACAATACCCTTGAGTAGCAGAGGTGTCATGCCGATAAATCCCTGTGTGCTGCTGTGGCTCTGTGAGTCCAGAAAACTTCCTGCCATGTACACACTGAGCATATTGCACAACACTATACAGAAATGCAGAATACCCTTCATATGCCTCACCTTCTCCTTGGGCAGCTCGCCAAAATGCTGTGATTGGTCATACAAGGAGGAACAAAGTTTCAAACTCTTTGCACACAAAAGAACAAGGCAGTTGTAGATTTCCAAACTGAGACCTGAGTCCACTGAAGAGTGGGCTCCAGGGAGACCTTATAGTGGCCTTCCATTACCTGGAGGGGACCTACAGGAAAGCTGGGGAAGAACTGTTTGTAAGGCCTTGTAGCGATAGGGCAAGGGGGAATGGTTTAGACTAGAGTAGGGTAGATATGGATTGGACATTAGGAAGAAGGTCTTCACTATGAGGGTGGTGAAACGCTGGAACAGGTTGCCCAGAGAGGTGGTGGAGGCCCCATCCCTGGAGGCATTCAAGGTCAGGCTTGATGAAGCTCTGGGCATCCTGATCTAGTTCAAGACATCTCTGCTTACTTCAGGAGGTTGGACTAGGTGACCTCCAAAGGTCCCTTCAAACCTAACACAGCCTATTGTTCTATGATTCTATGGAGTGCATGAACCTATGGAATTTGCATAGGTTTGGTGAGGGAGAGTATATGAAAAAACCCCAAACTATCCCAACACACCAGTAATTCCTGCAAACGTTTATGCTGGTAATGTTTAATTGCCATGAAGTGATCAATAACATTTTCAGGATGTCATTAATCCCATGGGCATAAATGCTCTCTAAATTAAGAACAAACACATCTGTTTTCAGGAGTGTCAAGGCAAGGTCTACTTTCTTTCAAAAATGGGAAAAAACCCTAACTAAATTTGCAATGAAGTTGTTTATTTTTGTAGGCATTCTTATCTTCCCCTTCAATTCTTCTCCTTTATCTTTGTGTATGTGTCTTTGTATTTATCTTCTGCAGAGCCAACCCCTTGTAAAACACAATACACATCCCTGAACAACTAAGAGAATCTATAACCTTTAAAAGAACTGTATCTTATTAAACTTCACTAGTGATGCAGATAAACCCATAGTGGCGGCTTGCCTAGAAGGATGAGACAGAGCTTTATTATGCTGTCCTATGGAATAACTAGCCTCCATTTTATTAAAGTTTAGACTGAACTTTGGCGTAAGTACCATGAAACCCCTATTTCATGGTAGAGTGAGAGGCTGTGTAACTCAGTAGAGCCTGCCCAGATCTTCAGTGTTGCTCCTGTTGCATATAATAATTTTTTAAAATTTCCCATGGATGATGGGAATGAAGCACAAACCCGTAATCTGGAGACCCTATTCACTACTAAATTCAGACGCGAGCCAGAAGAGGGCAGTACTTTAATGTATGCTCTAGCAGGTGTATTTTAATATCACTTGCTAGCATATTGGATTTGCTGTGAGATGCATTAAAACATTTGCTAAGGCCAGTAAATCGAGTGATACGATTATAAGTATATTATCCAACATGTTAATGCACTTAATGAAGTGCAGATAATCGCACTGCTCATTTTATAAGAATTGTCAAACCTTATAATTACTTCCATTATATTGTAGCATTTTATGGATTAAATCATTTCAGAGCTTATTCAGGAGGTAGAAATATTATTTAATTTCAGTTAAATTATTTTAATTTGTTAATGTTTAAATTTTTTTCCAGAATAATTTGTTTTGCAAAATATAATGTCCCTTTCACAGAATTGAGATGGTAAAGCCAACCTGAAGATGTTATATCTGTTTCTAAAATGTATGCAAATTATAGGATTTTTTTTCTTCTTTTTCCTCCAGGTAAGTGCAAATAATATGACTTAAAACTAAAAAAAGTAACCTACAGATAGTTTTGTTGGCACAAGTTTTTACAGACTTAGTTATGGATCTCTTATTGAAATTAACAGGCATTTCAAGATTAAATCCCTTCATTATTTTGTTGTTTTAGTTAATCGGATGTACATGAGTTAACAATCATGTCTGTAAAGAGGCTTTTAAAGTCATGGGACTCTGAAGATGATTTTTTTCCCATGTGGACTTCGGTAGAGTCTGAGCACAGTGGGGAGTGGGGAAGAATTTCAAGTGATGGTGAGTGTTCAGTTCAGATGTAGAATGACTTCCCAATTAGAGAGTAGCAGTAATGCCCAGTTTTCCACAGTAATGGAAATTGAATGTCCATGAAATTATAAGGTTCATTAACGAAGGTCATTTTAACTGGAGTTGTCTTAGCTCTCTTTGTCTTTCTGTGATAAACAATTACACAGGAGACAGATTTCTGAAAGAAGGACATTTGGATGTATTCAGGAAATGTGTTAGTGATGGAAAAGCATCAGTTCCCATATGTGCACTTGCCACAGGCATCACAAGCTTGTGACAAGCCCCTCTGGGCTACCTGCACCTCAGGTGCCTCTCAGGAGGAGTGGTGAAAGGCGTTCAAGGACTTCTGTGGTGGATGGAGAGCTGCCTTCTGTTTCCTTCTAAATAACTCTTTTTGTTCATTTGTTATTTCAGTTGTTGTACAGGCACAGAAAAAACTTGTGCAAGAGAGAGTTTATGTACAGGCTTAAAAGGTAAAATACATTGTATCCAAATACCTTTTTTCCCTAGACCAGAGTGTACACAAAAGAAAACGGAAAATGAGAAAGGGAAGAAGGGAAGAAAGAACATAAACTAAGAGGGAAATGCTCAGTAGATTTCTTCTGCTGTCTGTTGGCAGGCTTTAGGTTACATTTTGTTCATCTTAATAAAGTATTTAACAAAATATAGTTACATTTTCTTAGGGATTGATACTTTAGGCAGTGTAATGTTTTGCTGAACAGGGAAATAAGCCCTTGAATTCTGCCCAAGTTAGTTTAATTTATTCATGGGAAAGAAAAAAAACCCAACAAGCTTTGGGAATGGATCTTAATAATTTTTATAAATGGGACTGTTCAATGCCTTTCCTTGAGATATTGTGGGACCCGGCTCAGAAATTGGATGATCCTTTTGCATGCTGTGATGTTCTTATGCTTTGCTCGGGGTCTGGGAACAGAATGGTTGTACAGGCTCCAAGCTTCAGGGCTGAGCTTGGTTTCCATGTGCCCTATCAAGTCATCTTTTTTTGTTGCTCAAGCCATGAAGTTCCCACTTCTTTCAGATGGCGTTCTGATTGATTCTCTAATTTTATTCCATCTCAAATGCATTTATTCAAATGAAATCACAAGTCTTTAGTAAATGTTCCTTTTGGTAATGCACAGAATCCTTATGCTCTAGCTCATGCTGCCTTAACGAACAGAAATTAAACAGAACCACGATTTTTGTTTTTCAAATATAACTAGGAATGCAGATCTAGCTTGGAGAGTCTGTTTTAAGCTAAGTCACTGTCCTGGTTCTGGCTAGGACAGAGTTAACTTCTACAAGGAGCTATTACATGTGAGCCGAGCTGGCCAAGGGTGTTTGCATATCTCTGAGGTCAAGCCCCCATAGAAGGGGCTGGTCGGGGAGGGGCAGGTCTGAGGGGCTTCTGGATGGTCTGAGTGTCGGTAGAGTGTCCGGTCGGTCGTCGGGTCGGTAAAGTATTATCGCCGCTGTGTATGTTCTACCCTAGGTCCCTTTTGTAGCTGTTTGCCCTCCCCGCGCTGTCCCAGCAATCTGCTCTTCCCCACCCCCCAGGTTGCCTTTGTCTGCCCTTTCTCCTCCCGGTCTCACCAGGGATGGAGTGGGGAGCGACCGGCCTGGGGTGCTCTGCTGCTGCCCTGCTGCTGCCCGGGGCTGCACCGCGACACTCACTTTTTCGATTAGAAGTTTCCTTTTGAAATATTTGCAGTTTCATCTTGGTAACTGCTTCTGTGGACTTCAGGTTAATTAACTAAAAAAACCCAGAACGTAAACAATTAACAGGTTTATGTAATATGCAACTTTCACCTCTGCAAGTGAACTCAGGTCCTAGTAATCTTATTTATTCATGCCAAAGAACCTTTATTGTCTCCAAACTTCCTATCAGCAGTTATTCCAATATTATGAGATCTTCACGATTCACCATTTTAGCAGTCTGTGCCATGTGCAGTTGAGAGCACGGTGAGAGAGTTTACACAGCACTCTTGCTTTTGCTTACCCAACATTATTAATTCTCCACTCCTACAAGCACTGGATTTCCCACTGTTCTAATTCATTCCTTTCCACACATGTGAACAAATAGATTTTAAACAGTGAAGGAATACGAATAAGAATGATGCCAGTAACATGCAGCTTGATGAGATACCAAGATTAGCCTCAGCCTTTCCCTAATTAATTTGCTCTATCAACTTTTTATCCTTACTGAAATTATCACCAAATGGAAAATAAAGCAACCATTCCATTGCAGAGGCAGCATGAGGCGTTGAAGGGCAAGAACCTATAATTTGTGTATTAAAGTAATCCCCTTTCTCTGAAGTCCTGTAGGACTAAGACAATGGACACAAGAAAAATGTTCAAATGGCATATTTTGCATTTAATGTAGGTTCACTATAAAATGAATATCAGGTTTAACTATTTGCTTTTTGATTGCTGACATCTAGCAAGAGGAATACAGTTATCAAAATAAAGAACTTTTGGAAGGCAGAAAGAATCTGGTGTTCATCCACCCATGTCAGGCTTACAAAAAGAAAGCAGGTACAGGTGTCTTGATGACTTGCTTATTTAGTTTTATATGCAAAATACTGTGCTACATTCTCCAAGAACTGACTCATTCCTGCTTTTGTAGGGTTTTTGATTCATTGTGTTGAGCTGCTGAACTTAAGATGTGTATGCACATATATTTGTGGTGATGGTGTGGAGTGGAATGATGCTTATATGATAGAGGCAGAGATCATAGTCTTAAAGCTGATGGTAAAGTACTGGGTGAAATGAAAAAGTACAGATGCTATGTGCTACCACAAGATCTTTGTGGCTGGAAAAAAAGCTTTGCTTTGTCACATACTCACCCATAGCAGTCTTTCAGAGTTAAGAAAGGGGGAAGAAAGGAAGAAGAGACACAGTTCATTGATGATAAAGAGGAAATAAAGATGAAGAATAAAGAATTAATTCTGTGGTATAAGATGCCATGATCTGTATCCCATCCATCCTGCTGGAGCTCTAGATAACCTTCTAGCTCTTTTTTTTTCTCAGATGACTTAAATCTAAGATGAATTCATTCCTTTAAAAACTCCTACTGGAGGCTTCTGGCTGTAAGCACGCTATGTCCAAACACTCTTGAAGTACTCAGAGTAGCCTGAAGCATTCTTTGTGATCAGGAGGCTGCTTTACTTCTTCTGATGCCATGGTCATTGAGGCCATCCCAATATTGCACTTGAGTATGGGGTCACTCTAATGCCAGTCAATGGTGATTTTTGAGACTTCTGAATGCCTTCTCCAGGCTGGCTGCAGCCAAAGCCTACCTGGTTGGTTGGGTAGTGTTACCTGTAGGGCTTTTGCATGTGATTATAAGCATATGCACAATAAGAAAGAGAGGAAAAATAAAAATAATTTCGAGAAGCTCAAGTCTGGACTCTCTAAAGTTGAGGGTAGCTGACATGCAGGCTATGATCCACGTTCTCAGACACACAGAGAAAAGATTTCTAAATTCAGAGTCCTGTTTGGCAGGAAGTAAAATACAGAAACATGAATGTACAAGTGTATTTCCTTATAGCATTCTTTAAAAGAGTTGCTGTTAGAACAGAATTTCTACTGTGAGCAAAGAATAATCTGTACTCAGTCCCTTGTAGATTTAGAAGTTCTTAGTTTCATCAAAAAAAAGGTTATATTCCCAGTAATGTATGTGACAAAGGAGTCTTCCCAGAATTTGGCAGATCATCTAATTATAATTTAAAGAAACTTATGGCAAAGACAACTAACTAAAGATATAAGAGCATCGCAAAAAGAAAGTTCAAGAGTGTGTGTTTGAGACGCTGAGTGTTTTGCTTTCTTGTGTACAAAAATGGAAGACCTGGGGACCTACAGGCCAGTCAGTCTCAAATCTGTGCACAGCAAGATCATGGAGCAGATCCTCCTGGAAACTATGCTTGGGCATGTGGGAAATAAGGAGGCAATTGATGACAGCCAACATGGCTTCACTAAGCGCAAATCATGCCTGAAAAAAATGGTGGCCCTCTAACACTGAGTTACAGCATTGATGAATAAGGGAAGAGCAACTGGCATCATCTACTTGGAGTTGTGCAAAGCATTCAACACTCTTCAATATGACATCCTGGTGTCAGAATTGGAGGGAGGTGGATTTGATGAATTGAAGACTTCATAGATGAGGAATTGCCTGGCTGGCTGGTCACACTCAGTTGCAGTAAACAGCTCAATGTCTAGTTGGAGATCAGTGACAAGTGGTGTTCCTAAGGAGTTGGGATTGGGATCAGAAAAATTAACATCTCTGTTGAAGAGATGAACAGTGGGATCAAGTGTACCCTTAGCAAGTTTGCTGATGACACCCAGCTGTGTGGTGTGGTTGACATGCTGTAAGGGAAGGGATGCCATCCAGAGGGACCTTGACAGGCTAGAGAGGAGGGCCTGTGCAAACTGCATGAATTTCGACAAGGTTGAGTGCAAGGTCCTGCACATGGGTTAGTGCAGTCCCAACCACAACTACAGGCTGAGTGGGGAGTGGATTGAGAGCAGCCCTGAGCAGGAAGACTTGGGCTGTAGGAGGAGGAAAGGCTCAACACGACCTGGCAATGCATGCTTGTAGCCCAGAAATCCAACCGTATTCTGGCGTACATCAAAAGAAGTGTGACTTGGCAGGCTGAGGGAGGTGATTCTCTCCCCCTCTGCTCTTCCAAGACCTTATCTCTAGTACTGCATCAGGGTCTGAGGTCCTTGTTCTAAGAAGGACATGGAGGTGTTTGGTCATCTCCAGAACAGGACCATGAAGATGATCTGGAGCACTGTTCCTATGAAGACAGGATGAGTGAGTTGTGTTTTTACAGCCTGGAGAAAGTTCTGGGGAGACCTTATTGCAGCCTTCCAGTAACTGGAAGGGGCCTGCAGGAAAGCTGGAGAGGGACTCTTTATCAGGATGTGTAGTGATAGGTCATGAGGTAATGCATTTAAATGAAAATATGATAGGTTTAGATTTGCTGTAAGGAAGAAATTCTTCCCTGTGAGGGTGGTGAAGCACTGGAACAGGTTTCCCAGAGAAGCTGTGGCTGTCCTCTCCCTGGCAGTGTTCAAGGCCAGGTTAGATGGGGCTTTGAGGAAGCTGGTCCAGTGGAGGGTGTCCCTGCCCATAGCAGGGGGCTTGGAACTGGATGGGCTTTGAGGTCCCTTCCAACCCAAACCATTCTATGATTCTATGAATAAAGTAAGGAGAATTATGCCTGTCCTTAATTTTTGCAATTAATTGAATTGAGGTCTGTGCTGTTGGATTTGCAACTGCTTACTTTCCTTCCTTTCTTTTCCCCCCCCTTTTCTTCCAGTTCTTTCTCTCTTTAACTACAAACAGATCCCTTATTTATATGAAAAAATGACATTGATTCTAATGGAGTGTTTTTAGATTTACATATGTTAACAAAAAGGGGCACCTTGCTCTCCTGCAGAAGGTGGGAGATGTAACAGGAGAATGAGATCTTCCTCTCCATTTTTCTGTTGACTGCCTAAAGTCTCTAGAGAGTCTATGTAAGTGGACTGAGAAGTCCTGATTCAGGCCCAGACATTTAAAATTTCAATCAGTCTGTGCCTAACGTAATCATCTCATTATCAAGATTGTGTTTCATCCCATGTGTATTCTGTGCCAATAGAAGAAGTCCTGTAGGAAAGAAATTGTGGAGTTTTGATCAATCCATTATTTAATATTAAGAAATGCAGACACCATTTCATTTAAGGGGAGGGATAGCAAATGTCTGAGTTTTTCTTGGAAGAGAGGTCAGTGAAATTTAATTATGATTAAAGGAATTATCTAGAATTTGAAAAATATAAAAGCCTTAATGTAGTTGAATGGGGTCTAGTCAAAGATCCATATAGCTCAGATCTCTGTGTCTGGCAAAGGTATTTTGCAGAAAAAACTCCTAAGGAATGGGGTGTACATGCAAAGTGATTCACAAGGATTTCCTAGACCACAGAGTGTAGCTGGGCCATTTTATTTAATAGCCATTTGATCAATCTGCACTTTCTGAATTTACTCAATTTTAGTAGGAGCCTGAGAGCAGATAAAAAGCTTTGAGATTTTCTAAACTGCAGATATGTCTGGTTCTAAACATTAAAGAAACAACAACTTCTGTGAGCAGGGGCATAATGTAGTATCGTTAACTATAGCTTGGTATTTCATGGTTGAATTGGTTGAGAACTCTGATTAAAGTTTTATCTGTTGTTGGGGCATTTGAAATGACTGTTCTGTGTGGATGCTATGGTGTCTAGCAAAAGCTGAGATTAGCCTTTCCCTCAGTGAGACCACTAGTTGGATCTCTCGTTTCTAATCAGCCTTGTACCTTCACAAAAGATGAATGTACTTAATAAACTTTTGGACCTCTATCTCCCCATCAAATTTGGCAAAGCTGTGCACGAAGCTGATAGACCTCATGCACTATGCCTGAAAAGGCTACATGCCTCTACCCAGAATATGACAGTAGGATTGCATAAGCATAGTTTCTTTAGCACAAAAATTGAAACTCTCTGGAATGTGCAAAGCATACCAATAATGTGGTTGAAACTTGATTTGGAGTGTTAAATGAATGGCCTCTTATTTACCCCCTGTTGTAATAAATAATATTGGCTGTTGTAATAAACACTGTGGGTTTTTCCCCTCTTAGAAGGTAATTAGTGGAGACAGAATGGGGAAAAAAGTCTCTTTCCAAAATTATCTCCCCTCAAAAGAAAAAAAATAAAGGAATCAAATGAAAAATTGTATTTATCAAGGATTTATAAAATGTTTATAAGACACTGAAAACTGTCTATGCCTACATCTTTTATGCATGGCAATATTTACTTTCCCTATAGTATTTGTGGCATTCGGAACTCAGTGTGGCATACTGTAAATATCACAGTAACTGTAAGTACTGTGTGTGGTAAATGTCAAGATTTTAATTGCACCTACTAAGTCATAGGCTTCTTATTGCTTGTTTGGAAGAAGCATACAATGAGTATCTCCCCAGGAAGTTAGGTGATGAAGAAATTCATCAACACAGTTTACCTGATGCTGCTCTATGGGTGAAGTTGTTAGTATGTAGCCTTAGGATGAAAAAAACCCAGAACCTTAGGGAAGGTGAAAGAAGAGAAGTGTGTTTCTGTGATAGTGTCCCTCCCATATACACAACAATTTAATATCACCACGGTTAAATAAATTGTCAGTGCCGTAATGTGCTTTTTTCCTTGATGCTTCCTAACCTTTGCAGGACATAAATAAAGTGGCCATTGTCAAAGTCTGCAGTTGGAAACAAGTAATAAAGGAAGCTAAACTCCCTGCCCTATTCTCAGCTGGGACAAGAGTGTTTTCTTCAACTGTGAGCAGAATTTAGTTCTTACTATGCAGGTCTGACTTGGTCCTTCATAATTCCAGTGCCCAGGGTGACAGAGCACTGGAATAGGCTGCTCAGGGAGGTTGTGGAGTCTCCATCTCTGGAGATATTCAAGACCCATCTGGACGCCTATCTGTGCAATATGACCTAGGGAGCCTGCTTTGGCAGGGGGGTTGGACCCGATGATCTCTTGAGATCCCTTCCAACCCCTATGATTCTATGAATTCTGACTTTGTGGGCATTCTTCATGAAGGTCTGACTGATGAACAGTCCAGTTTGTGCTAGGGTAGGTAAAAGGTCTCAGTGATGTGCTAAGCACAAGCATGCACATCAGTTCTACTACTGTAGTTATTAATGGCCAACACACATCCAGTGTGGAGGAGTGCTTAAGGTGTCTGCTGGCACCACAGATTAGAAGAGAGAATTCTCTTTTACCTAAGTCCTTTTTACAGCATTCTTTCTGCTCTTTCTTTAATTCTCCAGCGCCGAGTAACATAACGCTTTTCCTCTGCACCCATCTTACACAAAAAAGTTTTTGAGGGGCTGAAGAGGGTCTAACCCTCTTCTCCCTCATATTAGCCTGAGATGTGTTGTCCGGTGTTCCTGCCTCAGCAGTTCGTACATGTTTCCTTTGCCTCAGCTCCTCCAAAGATAGAAACCAAAGTACTGAGAATTGGTCCACAAGAGCTCTTCTGTTGTGTTTGTTCCTTGCTGTGACACAGCAGAGGGTGAAAGAGCTGGGTCTTCTCCCTCAATGGTGTTTCTCTCTCCCTGCCTATACCTTCAAATCCTGCGACTAGACAGCTGCAGGAGAGCTCTGGATGTAAAAATTCAGGCCTGAACCTTAGCACAAAGATGCCTTAGAAAGCAAATTTGCAACTCAGCTGCTGAAAAAATTTCCCTGTAAGCTCTTAACCCCTGTCAGTGGCTTTTATGTATTCATCCCAGGGGCAAGATTGCACTGCAGGCATTTTATGTTCTTCTTTTGCATTATGTGAATTGCAGTAATGCTTTGCTGTTATTTCTTTGGCTTGCTGTTTTTTTTGGAAAGTGATTGGAGATAGGTGTTAAACTTTTGGTTGTTATGGAATGGGGACCTAAAGTGATGTTCAGTGGAACTATTACTAGACTGTTTGCCATCACTGGGAATGGGCTTGGGGACCTATCCAGTTCCATCTAATCCTGTGTTCCTATGCATTCAGGCATAGTGTCCTCTGAATGATGGGCAGATACAACAAAGCTGTTCTTTTCTGGGCAAGAAGATATTTTCTGGCTTTGTTAGGATTTCTCAGGAGAATTAAGTCTGTTACAGGTGACTAGAGAAGTACTATGTTGTTCATATTCTTAAGTCAGGGTTTTTAGAGATTTTTCATAATGTTTAAATGATATTATTACTCCTTTTCCAGAGCACCTAATTGCACTATACATCATCTGACTCCATGGAAAAAAATGCTGAAATCTGGATGAAAATAAATGCTTGGGTTAGTCCCATAGCATAATATTTCGTTCTAGAAAGAAAAGAGCATCTTTAATTCTTGAGTCTATAGGAGAAGGGGAAAAGCTGGACTCTGTTTATATCCATTATAATTCTGCCCCAGTGACTTTCAGCACATTGCTTTGTTGTGTTAGGTGCTCATGTTCAATCATGGAAATGATGCTTTAGGAAGTAGCTCTTTTTAATAAAATGCATAGAAGTTATGAAGAAAACAGACTGATGATCTCTGTAAGGTGACAGATGGAGGCAGAATAAACAATTCATAAGTAATATTAAGGTATTCTGTGGATTACAATTCGATTCTGGCTCACAGACTACTATTCATATTTGAATAGGCACTGCAAGTACTTCTTGCTGTTGACTGCATCAGGATCCCAGGGCCTGACAGCACTGAACAAATTAGCTGGGTACCTTGGATATGTCTGTCTCAACTCTGTTTGCAGACCACCAAGTACATCCTGCTTTTCAGAGCTAGCAGAAACCAGAGCCACAGCATAAATGCATGTACTGTGCCTTATAGTTTAATTAAGAATATTTTCTTGATACTCAGCTGTGGCTGGGTGATTTTTGACTGATTATTTTGTTTGTGTGAAGAACTGGAGGTACCATGTACTCTTTGTGCTGCTCCAAACCAGATACCAGCACCTCTGATTGATACTCTGTAGAAAACCAATGTGTGTGAGGGAAAGGGCCTTCTGAGCCTTATGAAATGAAAGGGGGAAACAGGTATTTAAAAGACTTTCTCAGCTTGTCCTGATGGGTTACAAGCATGGCTTTGAGGTAGAAGGCTCATTGTGTCACTGCCTCTCAGAGGCAGCGTGGCAAATGTTAGCAATGACATTGCCAACTTCATAACTGAAGAGCAGGCACGTGACATTAATTTTCCTTTCTGCAGAAGCAGGTGATGTAATGTGCAGAATCCCCTATTGCTTTCTTGGAGAATGTGACCTCTTGATGTGACAGCAAGAATGACCTAACTCAACATGAGGGTTTAGGATATCTGACATAATGTAATGGGCTGTACTGAAAAGTTTTACTTCAAAGCTGGTTGAATATAATCTGCTCCGTCTGTCTGTTGAAACCCTGGTGCTCTGATATTTTCAGTAAGAACAGCTCATGTGCAAGCTGCCTATCAAGGAATATTCATGGAAAATAATTGGATACACCAGTTTTGAAACATGAGTCTAAGAAGTGCAGACTAATTCTGTCAGTATTCAGGCATAAGATATATTCAATGAATAAATGATTCATCATTAATTACTGATGTTTCACGGGCACTCAGAGTATGATAGGCATGTGGAAACCTTGCCCAAAGATCATCTAATGAAAAAAAGAATGAGTTCCTGATGACTGCATGAATATTAGGTGCAGTCATCATCAGCAACAAAATAGAAATATCTTATTTGTGAGAAGTTTATTAGACTGTTTTTCAAGCTAAATCACTCAGTTCCTCTTTGAAGTCAATCATCTCCTTTTACCTCACCCAACCTAACTTCATTGCTTTTAATGCATCCACCTGTTTTTCCAATCTCCATCTTGAGATATTTCTGCAATTCTTTGGGCAGTTCATGCCTTCAGAACCAATGCAATGTAACTGAATAGGAGATTTTTTGTGTGTGGATATGTCAGAAGAAATGGGTTTTTCAGAATTATGGCATGCTGGAGTTGTGCATCCAATGTTTCAAAACGTTCATACAGTTCTTCTTTTAAAATAACATTATTTGTGGCTTGTAGAGATTCATTTATTTACAGTTTTGTGATTGATTGAAATATTCATGCCATTAGTAAAGCTTGTGAGGTGTTTTCATTCATGTAAAGTGTGTTCCACAATAGGAAGTGCAAGGCTGCAGAACTAAACCATTGCAAATTCCAGGATTTCAATGGCTTTCATGATCGTGTCATTTGAACAAGTGCATGCACTATAACTTTATACCACTCTGTAGCGTTTAATTTTGTTGTTGGTGATAACAACAGTCAGTGCATACACTGATGCCATGTGTAGCAGCTGTCACACAATATCATTGGGAACAAATTTTCCTTTGACGGTAGAACATGAACTGCAACTAAAGAAACTGTGGAGCTGAGAATCTGGGAAAATACCAACTCTGATGAATTTGGACCCTTTCTGGCAGCCAAAGGAATAATGCACCTGCTGGTAACTGGTAGTAGAAATGCATAAATTTTAATCCAAACTGAAATGGCTTCTTGGATGTACTACATACAGATGATTTACAGCTTTATAATCTATTATGGCAGTCCCTAGAAAATTTTGGCAAAGAGTAGAACTGGTTATGTTATGGACTATAGTGAAAATAGTTGTTTTTTTTCTGCGTTTCCAATCCTAATCTTTGAGTTCAATTATAAAATTCAGATATAAAGAACAAACAAAGGCCCTGTATAAAATCTTAATTGAGACAGCTAACTCAAGTGAACTGTAAAAAGACACAGTGGGAGAAGATGGCATGGTGAAAGAAGTGCAAGACTTTATGGGAGGGAATTTTCAGAGCTATAAAAGACTGTGGACTGTATAAAACTGAGGTCATATCTGCCACTGCCAAAATCAGTCAAGGTGCCCATCTGTCTGGACCACTGGGATCACCATACAGCACAGTGATAGCCCAAAGGCTTGACTGAACCTTAGTAAAGTCACATATGTTTTGATCTTATATATGGAGGGAAATCTTGCTCTGGAGTCTGAACACATAGAAATTGAATATAGTTAAGATACTGATTTTTAAACACTGACAAATTTTAAACCATCACAGTTGCTATAAATCTGTTTGAAATTCTGAAGTGTCAGTAACCATTGTGTTTAGGGAATGTCATGTTGTAACAGTAATGTTAAGTAGGTCCTCTAGAGAGTGATCTTTAAGTTCTCTCTTCTCACTGTTGGTCACCAAGACAAACTCTGCATCTACTAAATTTGAAGAATGCCTTTTAACAGAGAGGAATCAGTAAGTAGAGCAAATTCTTGTCTTCTCTCTTGAATGTCTGGGAGATTCCCACAGATCTATTACTTGCATAAATCAGAAGGGTTAGAAGGTTAATAATACGTAAATTTGTGCCTTCTTTATGAATTCAGAGAATCTTCTTGTGATAATTACTGGTCTGTGGGTATTAAATGGACCTTCCATCCTCCTCCTTTTTTAAAAAAAGGGAACAACAAAAAAAACCTGATTTTTTTTTTAAAATCCTGTTGGATTACCTGGTTGGTCTGATAGTATTGAGACTATGGAGGCAATTGATGTGGACCCTTTTGAATGGGACTGCGAAAGGTACTTTACCATCTTGGATTTGTATCTCTATCTCTTTTCTTGGTTTGTAACAAAATGAAGCTGTCAGCCTTTGTGTCTGCTGAGAATATTTATATTCTCACTGGTTGTGCTGAAGAATAGCAAGGCAAAAAGATGCGACCCTTCTCTGTGTAGGAACTAGTGTTTGTTCTGATATTTGTGGTTGTACGAGCCTTTCAGAAACTGCAACTAATCACAGATAAATTGTGTCTGTTGTAGTTCCTTGATGTTTTCCCAGGATAGGAAGCAAAAACAAGGGTTTCTGCTTATACTTCAAATACTGTAAGGTTTTGAGAATACTGAACAGATGCTCTTTCTCTGAGGTATCAAAACCCCCTATAAATCAAAACAAATCAATCTTACAGTTATTGAAAATGTGAACTTCTAAGTGGCAAAATTAAAATACTCGTGAAAGCCCTTACATTTGCAAGAAGATGCTTCAAATTCTCTGAAGAACAGACCATATGTGTGTTCTTATACATACCTGTTGGTAGGGCAACTTTTCTTTTGAAGATAGTCTTTCCAAAACTAAATTGCTTGAAGATGCAGTGTAATGTTGTGAGAATTGTAGAGGTGAAGTGTATTTCGAAGACTTCACTAAATATAGTGCCTTCATGGAAGCCTAAAATAACTTTTGTCAGATTTAAAATTAAGTAGTCTTTTTTATTTGCTTTCTTTCTTAAAGTGTATTTGAGAATACAAACCCAATGATTCCCAGATACATTTTCATGATATAGTTTTTATTCTCACCAAGACTGTTCTAAACAAGAGGGCTATTAAGGCAGGCAGCTGTACAATGAATAAAGGCTACTAAGATTGGATATGACAGAAAAAATACAGCCCTAAACCTAAGGGATTTGTTACTTAAGTTTTTAATACTTATTGTAGTATGTTACAAGAAGCTACAAAGATGTGGATTACTGAAGAACAAGAAAAGTTAATTATAAATACTTTCAACAAGTAACAAATTTCAGAATCTCTAGATATAAGGCTACTCATCTAGTTGAAGTGGATGCTTTACCATTCAGGGTGCCTTCTGTTACATCTGGCTGTATGTCCTAAGAGTGTTAAGTGACACAAGAAAATTTAACTCAGATGGTGCTTTTAAATTCCCTGGAGCAAGAAGAACTGATAATCTGTTTTAAGATTATCCTTGCTAAAAAAGGAGACTTTAAAATATTTTCTGAAGTATTTTAATTTATTATCTGTTTCGTGAACATATGTAGGGCTGCCTCTATTCTAGAAAGCTTTAAAACTCTTTAAACTGGTAGAAATTTTACTGTCAGAGATCTAATTTCTACGTTGCTAGAATGCAGACACTTCAAGAGTGGAACCTGGCACAATTTTGTAGTTCACACCTGCTAAAGCCAGGACTTAGGAGGAAAAGACAACATGTTTTCTTGGGATGGAAAATTTCTGAAGTAAAGGGAGAGGGGTGGTAGCAAAATTTGGCCAAATTACTTGTTAAATAGAGCAGCTACCTAGTGTAGCTTTATAGCATATATCAAAAGTGATGTATTAAGAGAAGACATACAGTGGTATTTCTGAGGTTCAGAGACTTTTAAAATAAAACAAAACAAAAAAAAGAGGAAACTAGTTGCTAAAGGTCTAAGGTAACTAAGCATCCTGACCTTTTAAGTACATTACTACTGCAATTAATAGAATTCTAATGTCAGTGAGCTGGCAGCAGAGCTATGGATCCATCAAAAGCTGAGAAAGGAAAGAAGGACAAAATGGTTTTGTGTTCTTTAATATTTGGGTATTTTGTTCATGGCACAGATTTTATTTCTGTTTCACTGTGTTAATAATACTATAAAGTTTTTTTGTTGCCAAAAAAAAAGAAACTGCGGCAGTGAAATGAGAAATGTGTCGCTGTGGATATTGGGAATGTCTGTGTCAGTTAAAGGCATTTTTTCCATCACAGTGTGAGGAAGACATGCCTTAGATAACACACGTAGTAAATAGTTCTGTTTCCCACAGGACATATTCTGTCACTAGATACATGGTTTGTTACAGTGGAGTATGCCATACCCCGGTCATCCTGATGTTTAGATGGTACTTGGGAGTAGCAGGAGTAGTAGACCAAGACCTAACTCTATGCTAGGGGGATATTAAAGGAAAGGTCTGTTGCACATCTTTCCCAAAGCAGACCTGATACCTGGAAGCAGCAGAATTTTTCTTGCCCATAGATAAAAATCCTTGTTTTGTGGTAAGGAGAAACCCATCTTCTCAGGCCACCACGCATTCAGTTTGCTGCTGGTCACAGGCTGCTACGGATGTGCTGGAGCATCAGTGAAAACTGCTGTTCTCATTTGTCAGCCTGTGTATTTATTCTCATGGGCCAACTTGCCCTGTTATTCTCATTGCCTGTGCTTTCCTTCCTTCTGCTCTTTCACTTCCTGCATTGTCCTCCTTCCTTACTCTTTAACTTTCTGTTTTCCTTCCCTCTTAACTATTCTGTTCCTCCTGACTGGCATGCCAAGGGCTGTTGTTATGCCAGTTGGTCTGTTATGTGCTGTATCCATTGTCTGTGGGTTTTGTTTCAATCTTTTTCTTTTTTTTTTTTTTTTTTTTTGAATCAAGGGTTAACAGGGAAAATTGCATGTCCAAAGTACATGGTAAAATGGTACAGCCCTGTAGATGTTACCAAAATATAAGTAAACACATAAATAATTTTATCTCTATTTCATGTTGTCTAAAGGTCAGGAAGCTGTGATTCATTGTGAATGCACAAGACAGCTCTCTGGATACTGATATTGTTGGTGTACAAGGTATTCTAAATGCCACAGCCACAAATTAAATCAGAGCTATAATAAGAAACCAGAAGAAAACAGGGTGACAGTAACACAGTTATTGCGGTAGTCTTTGTTGTCTCTTTGGTGTTCGTATCAGAAGAAGTAGGGTGAGAAATGAAGCTGGATATATATATATATATAGTGAGGGAACCTTTATCTCAAGCATTTCCAAGTATAAGCTTGTGCCTGTGGCATGTGCGGAGGAACAGGTAGGTGTTCAGGGTGGTATTCACCTGCCCTACTTTAAGGGTTGAAACACTGTGTATTTGTGATGGTGTTAGTTATCATAAGCTGCCTCACAGACAGCATGGAAAGACGAAGGCAGATTCAGAAGCCTATTTATTTATCTTATCTTAAATATTTGCAGTGGGATGACAGGAGCAGCACTCTGGTAGGGCTGGTTTCTCCCCAGTGACGATAAGCATGGATGGCTACCTTGTATTCTATTATCTAACTTTTCGACACTGAAATTTAGGTGATACTGCTGTCATTTGCGATTACCTGATTTATATGCACTTTTTGGAGAACAGACAAAATATTCAGGCCTAGGGCTAGTGGAACATTTTGACAGTTTGTTTTTTCTTCCCTGTACCGTCTCACTCCACACAAACTGCTTCACAGCACAATGAAAATAAGGGCAATGAGGTCTACATGGAACAATCAACTGAGTGCCTTTCGGCGCTAACAGATGTTCAGTTTTGACTCTGATCTTGATTTGCTTAGGATGCGCTCCCCTACTTTCTACGGCTGTCTGCCCAGCTCCACTGCTATATAACAGAGTGCCTGTAATAATGGTAGCAGAAAGGATTGTGTTTCTGGGTCTCAGTCACCTCTAGGGCACAATCATGCCATAGTGATAAAATTCTGATAAATATGCATGGTACTTATATTTTTTGTATTTACATTTTTGTAACCATAGCACAAACACATGTTATCTGTCAGAGAAGCAGGGTGGTCTAGTGAAATGGTCTCCAAAGCAAGGTTTGCACACTCCAGTTTGTGGGCAAGACAGACCATCAGGGTGAAGGGAGAAAAATTTTTTTGGTAGTATTAATGAAATATAAAAACCCCTAGTATTTATTAAATCTTCATCTTATACTTTGATTTAAAATTACTGATTATGTTATTAATATTAGTATTATTACATTATGATTAAAAACATCAGTATATTATTTTTAATAATACTGTACTACAGCTTATACACAAGCATATATTGGATTATAAGCTTGAAAATTTTTTACCAATAGAGGTACACAGTCAAAAAACCTTGGAGATCACTGGTCTAGTGAATATAATAATATTTGAACTTTGACAGAAACATTTTCTAGAGGATGTCTGTGCCCTTCACTGTATTTTTTGATGGTTTCATGAAACTGAAGGGTTTTGCTTTGGTGATCTCATCTAATGCAGAAATTGGATTCTGTTTATTTGAGGAAAACTCTACCTTAAGCAATGTATTTTCAAAGGGATAGACCTGTCACCATTTGGTGGAAAAAGACAATATGGGCTCTAATGGAGTGTTAGAGCAGAAGGTAGGCATGTGAAAGTAGAGGTTTTAAAGTACATTTAGAAAGCATGAATCATGAAGAAACAGATCTTCATGAGCCCTTGTTAGGAAGTTTTAAAAGTAATGACATAGACATGTTATTGGCAGGGTTGCCTGTGGGACAGATTAAATTGATTAGGATGCTACATATGCCTCCGGGACAGGCAGCTGGGCTTGGATCCAAATTTGTGTTTTACCAATGGATTTTATCCTCTTAACAAGGCAAAACCACATACCTATAATGCTTCATTATATAGCTGTATAAAACCTGGTATTTCACCTTTTTTCACTACATTCTGAACTAACATAAATGATTTATCTTTTGTGTCAAATTTGGGGACTAAATCTGGTCAGGCGGGAATAAAAAAGTCTAGTAAAGGCCCATAGGAAGAGTTGTGTGTAGTTCTGATCAAATTTCAGAAGATGTCAAGAGAGATCAATGAAGGATCTTGAAGAAAGCATAGGAACAGCACAAGTGGTAGTGTAAAGTGTGGTAAGTTGACACTGAACTACTTGTGATTCTGCCTGTGTAGGAGGAATTGACTTGTTTACCCAGCAATAGGGCCCATCAGTCCCAGTTTCCTACTGGAATAACTGTCAAGATCATGTTACATAAATTTCCTTTCCTCATGTAGGAAGAGGGAGATTGTACCTTCCTACCATCATTCTAATCTAGTAGTTAATTTTTTTAGAGCAGTTTGGGATCTCTGAATGTAGTTTGCAGGACTGATTTTCAGTTCTTCTGAGAAACTGAATTTTCAGAGTAAGTGTATAGGAGTGGTAGAATTAAGCCTGTCTGAAAATCAGTTCCCATAAATCATTTTCATGCCAGTCACTACATTTTTTTAATTTGGGGTTTCTTTTTTGAAGACCAGTTATAACAGGACTGCTTTTCTGATGCAGAGGGGTGACACTCTTTCATCGGTAATCAACTATTTGAAGCTGCAAGATGTTGATGTAACCCATTAGCCATTTTCCCAGAATGATGGACATTATTCTTGGGTTGTACTTGGAAACCAAAAGCATTTGCCAAACTTTTCTATTTTTTTTACTGAAAAACTTGCAGGTCTGTCTTCAGATCTGTCCAAGCTTTTAAATTGTGTTTTTAAAGGCTTGAATGATGACATTCCTCTGGGAGAGTTGCAAGCTCTTCAGCAAGTATCTCCATTTTCATAAATTCATCATTTAGAAGATGTCACTGTGGGTAAAGGCACATGAAGAAATTATGAGGGGACATAAATTTAGACCATCATTTATAACACTACTGTAGCAGTCTGGACACATGCTGCTGCCTTAAAAGTGATGTAACTTGTCTCTGGAGCATGTATGTGAGTATCTGTTGCAGAGCAGCGGCAAATATTCCTTACACACCAGTGTATCTGATTGTGTGGGTTGGATGGGGAGTGGATTGAGAACAGCCCTGAGGAGAAGGACTTGGGAGCGTTGATTGATGTGAAGCTCAACATGACCTGGCAATGCATGCTTGTAGCCCAGAAAACCAACCATATCCTGAGCTGCATCAAAACCAGCATGACCAGCAGGTCAAGTGAGGTGATTCTGTCCCTCTACTTTGCTCTCATGAGACCCCACAGGAAGTACTGCATCCAGCTCTGGGGTCCCCAGTACAAGAAGGACATGGAGCTGTTGGAGTGAGTCCAGAAGAGGGCCACAAAGATGATCAGAGGGCTAAAGCACCTCACCTATGAAGACAGGCTGAGTTGTGGTTGTTCAGCCTGGAGAAACCTCTGGGGAGACCTTATTGTAGCCTTTCAGTAATTGAAAGAAGCCTACAGGAAAGCTGGAAGAGGGACTCTGTATCACGGTATGTAGTGATAGGTCATGAAGTAATGGCCTTAAATTAAAAGAGGATAGGTTTAGATTAGTTGTAAGGAGGAAATTCTTCCCTGTGAGGGTGGAGAGGCCCTGGCACAGGTTTCCCAGAGAAACTGTGGCTGTCCCCTCCTTGGCAGTGTTCAAGGTAAGGTGTGATGGGGCTTTGGGCAAGCTGGTCTAGTAGAGGGTATCCCTGCCCATGGCAGGGGGCTTGGACCTGGATGGGCTTTGAGATCCCTTCCAACCCAAACCATTCTATGATTCTATAATTTGTGACCCAATTCCATAGATGACCGAATGACTTGTACAGTCCAAGGCTGAACTTCTTCTATGAGACTATTTTTTCCCGCTGCTCTAACTCCTTTGTTTTTAGCATCATGGTGGCTTGGTTTGCATTCTAATGTTTGCCTGATGCAGTTATCATCTTGAAGTGAGAAACAGTCATGCTCCTTCTGTTTCTGTACCAGAGAATGCTGATAGCATAGCTGTGAGAATCTGTAGCACAGATAACACATAAAAAAAGGGAGCACAAACTGAGATAGAAAGAATATTAAAGATGTATAAAACACACATTTAAACAAGGAGTAGAAAATTCTCTGGCTACTTTTTTTGAGTTCTGTTAAGGGTACTCAGACAGGATGTTTGGCCAGAGTGTTTATGGCTTTGGTTTATACATGTGCTCAGGGATTTCAGTTTTCCTGTTAACAGAGTTAATCTGAGTATGATGTATACTGCTTATAAGGAAAAGAGAGAAGAGAGGGTTAGTGTCATTTGGGGAGGGAAGTGTGTCATAACTTGACAGTTTTGTTCTACCAGTCCATTCTGAGGCACTTCCAAGTAATTCGAAACCAAGAAAGATCTTTGTCTTAGGTTGGTAAAACCTTCATGAGTGAAATGACGCGTTTTCTTGCTTAATAAAAGGCTGCAATCTTGTCTTTCTATATCCTAATTCCATGAGATAATTTTAGTTCTCTTTTATTCTTGTTTCAGTGAAATTTAGGATCTGCACACATTACTCACTGTATTAATAAACAGAGATTGACTGCCTCTTCATAGTATATGGAAAAAAGATGTGAATTATTATAAATGATGGCTGGGCTGGAGGAAAGTAAATAATAATAATGAATGTAGAGGAGTATAAATCACTCTCTGTGCATTTCAGTTGTTTCATTTTAGTAAATATATAGCTAGATAATCCTTTCTACTGAGCAGATTGGCATAGATAATCAACACATTGTTTCACAGGGGTTGTAACAAAAGAGTATATTGAGAAGGTTCTCCAAAGGAAAGAGGAAGACTGATGAATTTTTCAGAGATACTATCTTGCCTTGTGGAAAAATAAAAATTATAATAAAAACTTGACTGAAACATTTCTTTGAAGAGGGTGTCTTTCAAAAGGAACAGCAGAGATTGAATGTCTTGCTGGAGTTGAGACACTGTTACTAAAAAATATTCAGTGTCCCTTTTTCAGAAGGGACTTACACTGTCTTATTTGGACTGTTGAAATGGTAGTATATTCTTCACTCATTATTGAAGCCTCAGGATGACCTGGATCACAACATGGGTGTTTCAGTGGAAATCTGTAAAGAAATTCTAATTCAAATAAACTTTGTGCTGCATTACAAGACAGCATATGACATATGACAGGGTTTTCTATAGAAAGTTTAAAAACTTTAATAGTCAAACATAATTTCATGTCATCAAGCTCAGTGAGGAAACCACAAGTAAATAAAGGAGAAAAAACCCCCCTCTTTTTCAAATTGCATTAGCAGAGAAGTTGCAAAAGTAAGATCTGAAATAAAACAATTGTGCTGTAGAGGTACTTTTGGTGAGGTACTACATTGGTTAATGCTACTTACACATCACGAAATGGCACTGAAAAAAAGTGTTTCTTAGATTATATTGATTGTGTAAGTTTGGCAGTTTATTTATTTTATAATGCTGCATGCCTCTCAAATAATAGGTTTTCATAACCTCCCCAAGAAAGATCGTTGAAAAACTATTTTGCAGCAGTAAAAAGGTAACTCTGTTTATACATTGCAATTACATTTGTTCTTCATGGAAATGAGTATGCAAAGGATAAGGTGTTCTGTATTTACTGATGTTGAATAGAATTTTGTGTAGCATTTGAATTTTTTTAAGTAGGAGGGTGCCAGTGATGAAGAAACTGTTAGTTTTCAGTACTTGGTTCCCTAATTCCCTGCTGTTACTTCAGAAATATGTGGGTCTTTGGTGTGGCTTTTATCTTGCTAACTTAGTGCTGTGCCTGATATGACCTGGTGAGAAGGACAATGTCATATTGCAAGCTCAGTGTGGGTTGTACTCCTCCATTCACACTGAGCCTGAACTTGTCTTGGTGGGTAAATTACTGGAGCAATCCTACTGTTTTTGCTGAAATTGTTGAAGTTGTCACTGGTTGCAAGTGGCTTTGCAACCCTGCTCTACCCCTTTGAATAATGATCCTCTGTTCCTTACTAGAGCAAATAAGGAAAGAATGAAAAAACTCAGTAATTATTCATTTACAGTGTGGGCTTTTTCATGTAAAAACACCGAGATAGTGTTTCACAGAACTGTACTGGCAGGTTCCTAGACAAGATTTAAACAATGGGCAGGAAGGAAGATTGATTATATCTGGGGAAATATAATCCCAAACACCTTCAACAGGAAGAAGATTGATGGAAATCAATAATGTTGGAAAACAGACCTATGGGCAATAATAAACAATTAGATATGTTTGTTGTGAAATATGGCAGGAAAAAGTCAAAGCAGTTTAGAACTGCAGCATATTTAGAGGCATCACACCTAGAACAGAAGGTGATGATGCCCCTTCCTGAGAGCTGCTAACACTACAGCTAGAAAAAGTGCTACAGTACTGGGTACTTCGGAACTAGAAAGATGCTAAACAAAAAGTCAGGAAAGTGCCAGGAATAAGCAACCACTGTGGTGAAGAACCTGAAACTATTAGCTTGGAAAGGAAGAGTAAAGACTGAAAATTATTTTTTATTAATGTGACTTGAAAAAACAGTGGTGGTACTGATAATCGTTTCCTATCCTGGAAAATACAGCTTTGGAGATACTGAAAAAATAGTCGATATAGCAATTTCTTTATTTTTATCAAAATGCAATTCTTATTTTTCTCCATTTATTGCTTCTTTATACTTTAATTTTGTTTAGAAACATATATGGTGTTGTGACATTAGCAGGAACTGTATTGATAGACGGCAGTTTATTTGTTTTATGATACCTTTTTTGTATTTTGTGCAGTGGTTATATATTCTGCAAAAAGGACAGAATTCAGTGGCTGAAAGAAAGGCATTTAGTGATGTGTAGGTGCTTTTCCCGAGGTAATTTTGCCTCTGGCTATAGCTCCTGAAAGACGTGGGTCTCCTGCCATGGCAGAATCTGTAACGCAGGTGCTACTGAGCCCACTGAAGACAAGGCACTTGCATCACCTAAACCAGGTTTGGATCTCCTGTTGCACAATTGAATTCTACGTAAAGCATTTCAGTAGTTTAATTGCAATTTCTTCATACCGTGTTCTTTCTTAATTTCTGTTCTTAAAGAAGATGGGAAAAAAAAAAGCAGCATAATCTCATCAAGGCAAAAATTGTCCCTCATAGAATCCCAGCAAAATCACTTAAAGATGCAAAATGGGAGGTAATATAGAATCAAAGGAGATTGCCTAGGCTAAGAGTCAAGGAGGACCTTGGCGACTGATAGGACAGCTTTCCAGGGCACCTACTTAGAGTATCAACTTGTATGTTAGCTGCTCAGTTGTCACAAGAAAGAAATACTGAAATTAAATGACTCTTGTGTTTCACTTGATGCTGTTATGACAAGCTCAGAGCACACCAGCCAAAGCAGACTTCAAAGGCGGATTTACTACTGCTTTAAGGTCACCAGGGTATCCTTAAGTAGACCTGAGACAGGAATCTCCTACAGACATTTAATTGTAGATACAGAAGGGAGTTTTGAGCTCTCTTTGTACTTAGAGAACTTGATGTATAAGTTCAGGACAACTGGGTTTGTTTTTTTTTTGTTGTTGAGGCTGTTAAGTGCCTAAAATTCTTTGATTTTAAACTAAGATGATGTAAGATCCTGCTCTAAGGGACAGAAAAGATGGGGCCAGCAATTTCATCTACAGTTGCCATTGCCTTTTCACCTGTAATAAATCTGGAATATTATTCACTGATTCTTCAACAAGTATTTCTGGAAGACTGGATGTGGCCACCCTAATGGTATTAGTATCCCTGCAATACCCTAATGTGTTGGAGGTGAGGTGATTGTAACAGTCTTACCAGGACCTTAGTGATAAGGATGGGAATGAAGAAAAGGGTTTATTGTGCATGGAGACCGTGCTTGTTTGAGACACAGCCATTCAGAGTTGCTGTTACACAGAGTATCTGTTGTATTTAGATACTAGTTTCCTCTCCTGCTTTCCCTCTACTCCAATGACCAGGTAAGATTGTCAAATAAGAACATCAGTTTTATGGAAAAGCCCTCCAATAAAGCTGGATAGCATCAAAGAGGAAAAAAGTGTTCTGAGAAAGGAGTGAATAATTGACAAACATATTGTTGTCTCTCTCTTTCTCTCCGTGTATACATCTTATGTACACTTGAATTCTCTGTATGAGTGTACCCTTGAATGTTTCATCCTCTTTTGTTTAGAGGGAATGAAGGTCAATGTGGATTTTTTTGTGTGTGCCTAAAATTAAGATAGGAATGAACATTAGCAGCCTATAAACTTGTTTTCTTTAAAGTCTTGAGGCAAAATGAGTATAATGGAAATTATTTGGACTAAATAGCAGTCTGGAATGTGCACTTCAGACCAAAGGAGTGATATCTGTTAAACATCTTTATCAGAATAATATTCCTGTAGCACAAAAAACCTTTCCATGGATGAGGACTGGGGAAGAGGGATAAAAAGTTATGAAAATTGAAATGGATATTGTATCAAAATGCACTGTTAGTCAGTTAGAGAAGACTTTGTGGAGACAAGTGAAACAGCACTTTTTAATTTTAATGTACAACATGAACTTTCAATGTAACTAGGATGTATTGGCCTGTATGCTATCAAAGGATGAATATTATTTAGGATTATTTTTATTTACTTTCAAACAGTTTTCGTATTACTTTACATAACTAGACAAGACTTTGAGTTCTGCAATGCAACATACAGCTATTTGATGTGCTGCTGGATCACTCAGGATCATCAACTCTTATTGATGTCTTCTCAGCTTCAAGAACTGTGAAATGCTATGTATGCATAGTCAGAATTGCTGTGATGAACAAGGCTAGGAAGCTGTTGAGCAGGTGTGTTTGGAAGTTTCAACCCCTCTTTCAATCCTCTTCCAAGTTTAAAAAAACAAAAAAAATGTTTGTAGGAACTATACAAACATCTCCAGTGTGTGCACACTTGTGGCTCTTGAACAGTATTTAAGCAACATTTGGCATTCTTTAGAATGGTATTAAAGAGTTAAAGAAGGAATCTGAAATGAGGAGAACTTCTCAGGCGACCTGATTATTTGATCTCTCTTCCTAAATCCAATTTTACAATTTTCCTTGATTAAATGATCAAAACTGTTTTCTGCAGTGCTGACATTATTTTGATCAGGTTACATTTGGATATAAACAGATATCAGGTTTATATCTGAGATACGAACTTTTCATAGTGCATGACCTCAGACCCCCCAGTTGTGATTGCTTAAACTAAGTTGTCAAATTCCACAGAAATTTTGCCTTTCTCTGTGTGTCTTCATATAGGCACATAGACATGGTACAGGCATTTGCAGATATTGTCTGTGGCTATTGCAAGACCATTTTTCAAAAATACTAACCAGGACTTGAACTTGAACTTTTCATTTCAATATGATGAATTTAAAGGATGAGGAAATCTGTCTGGTTTATAGATTGTACAAAAATGGGCAAGGGACTGCTGAGACATTATGCTGTGAACCAGTTTAAGGTTCTTGTTTTTTGTGTCTCAGTATGAGTCTCTTGCAAATGACTCTTAACTACTTTTTCAGCTAGCTCCTTAGAAATAAGAGTAAAGACTATGCCATGGAACTGTGATATTACTCTAGAGATGTTTTGTCATATGAAAAGGATGGCATGGTGAGACAAGGTGAAAGGGCAATCTGTTCAGGTGGTCTGTGAAGTCTGGGAAAGATTTAGTGTCTTTTGGAAGGTTATTTAGTATATATATTTGCCTCCTTGATACAAGCCTTGCACTGCTATGTAAACTCAGACTTTATGGCGGATCTACACTATATAACTGGAAGGACTATAACCTGCTTAACTCAGTGAACAATCTGATGAAAACTTGTTAAAATGGCCACATGTATCAGATGGTCAGAAGAAAAAGAGATGTGATATATTTCCTCTGCACAAAAGTAAAAATTTGAAAAGATGGGGGCAGGGCTTTTTGGGTGGATGGCTGTTCAGGTTTATAGATAATGCAAAGGAAAATGAAGTGATAAAATAAAATAAATGCTAGAATGTCCAGGACAAGTCATACCAATTAATAGTATTGGTCACACAGAAAAGGTGGATGGACTCAGGCAACATGAATTTGAAGACATTTAAATGCAGGGCAATACATGAATAAAAGGGTGTGGAATAAGGTGTTTTGTCTAGGTATGTGGACTTAAGACATCATTAAGAATATAATTGAAGTAATAATTAGAGCGGCAAAGAGATATTGGAATAGAATATAATAGACTATTTCAGTTGGAAGGGTCCTACAATGATCATCTAGTCCAACTGCCTGACCAATCCAGGGCCAACCAAAAGTTAAAGCATATTATTAAGGGTATTGTTGAAATGCTTCTTAAACACTGGCAGGCTTGAGGGTTTGACCAACTCCCTAGGAAAACTTTTCCAGACTTTGACCACCCTCTCAGTAAAGAAATGCTTCCTAATGTCCAGTCTGAGCCTCCTCTGGTACAGCTGTGAGCCATTCCCATGTGTCCTGTAACTGTATACCAAGGAGAAGAGCTCAGCACCTCCCTCTCCACCTCCCCTCCTCAGGAAGCTGTAGAGAGCTTCTCCAAACTAACCAAGCCCAAAGTCCTTAATTCTTCCTCATAGTACATGCCTTCCAGCCTGCCCTTTCACCTGCTTTGTTACCCTCCTCTGAATGCATTCAAGGACCTTCAACTCCTTAAATTGCATTGTCCAGAACTTCATACAGTATTAAAGGTGAGACCTTACCAATGCTGAGTACAGTGGCATAATCACCTCTTCTGACTGGTTGGTTTTGTTGTGCTTGATGAACACGAGGATGTAGTTTGTCCTGTGGGCTGCCAGAGCACACTGCTGACTCACATTCACCCTGCTCTTGACCAGCACTAGCAGATCATTTTGTGCAGGGCTTCTCTCCAGCCACTTCCCTCCGAATTTCTATTTGTCCTTGGCATGACTCCTTAGCATTTTGACTTGTTAAATTTCATCCATGTTATCACTGTGAAATGTTCCAGTTTATCTAGATTGCTCTGCAAGGTGTCTTGACCCCCACGAGAGTCAACAGCACTTCCTATATTTCCCCCTACATATGTTAGTGAGAGTATTATTGAGACAGTGTATTCAGTTTTGAGCCCTGCGGTTAAACAGTTCAGAGAAAGAAAAAGTTTAAAAGCTGGAAAACATATCTTGTGATGGGGGACACAGGGAGCTCACTAAAAAGAAGGTTGAGAGGTTATTTGAATTACGCCGCGTGTAACTCAGGAAGAGAGGGTATCCTTTGTAGAACACAAGATACTAAAATATTCAATGGCTAAAACTACTGCCAGAAAAAGTCAGGGAGAAAAATTTTGTGTACTAGTAGCATTATCTAAGATGAAATCTCAGCAAATGTTGCAAGATAGTTCTGCTGCTGAATACTGTCAGCCAAGTGTCAGGCAAGATCGTGGAGCAGGTCCTTCTGGAAACTATGCTCAGGAGCATAGAAAATAAGGAGGTGATTTGCAACAGGCAAAATGGCTTCAGTAAGGGCAGATCATGACTGAACAAATTTGGTGGCTTTCTGTGAAGGGTTTGCAGTTGTTGGATTAGGGGTATTCAACTGATGTCATCTCCCTGGACTTGTGCAAAACATTTGACATTGTCTCACGTAACATTATGGTGTTTAAATCAGAGAGAAATTGATTTGATAGATGGACAATTCAGTGGATAAGGAACTGGCTGAGTGATAGCACTCAAAAGAGTTGTAGTGAATGGCTTGATGTCTAAGTGGACTTCAGTGACAAACGGCATTCTTCAGGGGTTGATATTGGGACAGATACTGTCCCAAACATCTTTGTTGAAGACATGGACACTGGGATCAAGTGTAACTTCAGCAAATTTGCCAATGACACCAACCTGTGTGGTGTGGTCAATATGCTGGACGGAAGGAATGCCACCCAGAGGGACCTTGACAGGCTTGACAGGTGGGCCCATGTGGACTGCCTGAAGTTCAACAAGGCCAAGTGCAAGGTCCTGCACATGGGTTAACAAAGTTCCAAACACAACTACAGGCTGAGTGGGGAATAAATTCTCAATCAGGCTACTCTGTGGAGTACTTGGGGGTGTTTATCGATGTGAAGCTCAACATGATCAGGTGATGCACGTTTGCAGTCCAGAAAGCCAACCATATCTTGGGCTGTCTAAAAAAACAGTGTGACCACAGTCGAGGTAGGTGATTCTCTCCCTCTATTCTGCTGTCATGAGAAGTTGTGGGTGACCTCTCCCTGCTAGTGTTCAAGGCCAGGTTGGATGGGACTTTGGGCAAGCTGGTCTAATGGAGAGTGTCCCTGCTCATGGCAGGGGGGTTGGAATCTTCAAGGTCCTTTCCAGCCCAAACCATTGTTTCTGTGTTTCTATGCCTGGAGATTTTTCTAGCTGAATGCTTTATAGCACTAGTGGTGTGGTAGCTGTTGAATAAAAAGATGATCTCTGCACCTGGGAATTCAGAAACTATGCAGAAAACAAATGAAGACGGAATTCACCAGTTTAACCTGAAGATACAAATCTGAATTAGAAACTTCTGGGTGACATAAGGTACACTGTGCAGGACACAATGCCAGGTGTTAGTAATAGCAAGTTCTAGATTTTCTTTAAAATCAATGAATTACAGCTCAGAATAGGAGCTGAATCAAAAAAGTAATATAAAGCTTTTCATTTTAGAAAACATCTGACATTGGCTGCTGGAAGAGGAGAGTGATCCGACATGAAAGAAAAATGTTCTGATCATGTCGGCTCTCTAAATAAAGCACACATTGTTAGAGCTCCTTTACTGAATCCTCCTTCACTGAATACAAGCAGAGCTCTGTTGTAACAAGTGGATCATCACTTCCAGAGCCCTTCTATAATCTCTTAAACTGGGATCATTATACACCTAGCAAAAGAAATGTGTGTCTGGCGGCTTTCTGCAGCTTCAAATAATCTAAAAAAATGAGACTTCCTCTTCACTAAGTTTTTTGTTTTTCTTGACAAGTGGTGATGCTGCAGTTTTTGAAAACTTCTTCATTTCTTTTTAAGTTCTCACCACTGAATTTTTCTAGTCTTCGGGAGGAGCAGGGTAGAACTGTGGCTCTTAAAATGTTAGCAGAAGTAGGCCCTCTGCACTTCACTGGTTGGGGGTTGGAAGGCTGTCCTCGGTCCGCCTGATGGGAGATGAAGGTTGAAGTAGCCATGGAATATCAGCATCTCACTTTTCTATTTTATGGAAAAAGTGATAGGCTATCCACTGAACCGTGTCACCTTTGCAAGTGACAGCTGCAACTGTATTTTGTGGAAAGCCCTGTTCTGTTAGACTGGAAATGCTCTTATGTTTTGAACCCCTTGAGGGACTTTAATAGGAACCAGAACTCAGGCTTGATTTTAATAAGGATTTTGTTTGACATAGATGCTGAGCTGTTTAAGCCTGTTGAGGATGAGACGGTCCTAGGCATAAGCAGAAGTGGGGCTCTAGGCAGCAGGAACTGTATCACCGCTAACAATGGCATCTATAAGGTTGAAGTTCCTGCATAAGTAAGAAGGAAGTACGTGTTTTCTCCATGCTTTCCCATTTAGGTTTAAAAATTAGTTCCACTTGAGACAACAAAATGCAGATAAGATACTGCCGATATGGTTAGAGTAGGTAAAACACTAGGAGGTATGTCATAAGGAACACACAGTGGGAATAAAACACATCCGATGTCAAATAGATGGGTTTTTTGTTTCTCTCTCTGGATTTATAAGACTTAATAGGAATTAGGAAGTACAAGGGAGAATCTACAAGAAGTCCTGGGAAGAGGCATATTTTAATCGGCATGGTGTACAGCTGAGGATAACAGGATGTATTTGAGTTTTTCAGTGTGATAGAATTACATGTGTCCAGTCATTTACAAAACCAGTGGCTAAGTCATGTGGAAAACATCACAGAGGTAGAAGTATCATGATTTTAAAACTCTACTGCTTCTTGTGTAGTTTCACCCAGCTAGACACTGAACATTATCAAAAACATCCACTCATGCATTCTGTTACTCTGTGTATGGGCTTTATTGATTAAAAGTCTGTGGAAGTAAACACAGCCAGTTAGGGAGAACAATGGATTAGTTGAAGTCCCAAAATGCTGATTTCTTCCTGGAATATTCTGATTAACTTCAAACCACTCCCCAGTTCCCAGCAAGAGCTCAGGATGCTGTTTCCATCCAGATCACGCTCAGTACTCTGCCAGATAGGGCGACAATCTCTGCAACAATTATCAACGTGAGTTGACAAGAACTTAATAATAGAATTGCTTTTAAGTGCTTTAATTTATACTCAGAAAATTGGAACTGTGAAGTGCTGCTTTAATACACTGGCAGGTATTAAATATATATATATATAAAAATATTATAATATATGTATATTATATGTATGCAAATATTTTGCATGTGGCCAGTGTGTCATCAGAAATCATCCTGAGTATACTAAAATGCGAGAAACAAAACCCAGAAGCTGGAAAAGGAAACAGTTTAACACTGGGACAGTGGGGGGACAATATACTTCGAAGATGCTGCTAAACCAGGTTCTCATTGCACGTAATATCTGTGCTCATGGGTTCATTTTGTTGCCTTTTGCAACATTACTTCTATGAATGTTAGTGGAAGGAGAATGAGATTCATTGTGTATGTCCCATGGAGTACCTGTCCTCGCTCCTCAAATGGAGGTGTGCAATGACATGTAGGTCATGTTTACATGTACAGGTTTGGGCAGTTGTGCTCCTGTTCCATCTGTGTTCTCAGACAGCTGGGATCAAGACAGCAGCACGTGTTAGCAGAGTGCTAATCCTAAAATAATCAACCAGGTAACGTGGTTCTGTAGTTTTGGACTGAAACTGGCTTATATCCAGCCAGCTGACCTCCAGTGAACAAGTAGCAACATCTGCTTATGTGGATATGCTTGTACAATCACACAGGAACTTGTGCAGCTTTGCATTCCCAGGATGTACATATTTGATCCTACTTTTGCTTTCTTTCCATCTGTCATAGAATTTAGGGAGTGAAGGTAGGGCTGGAAAAAAAAAAAATTGTTCACTGGTATTGTGCTGACAGTAACTCAGCTAATCCTAAACTTTTAATTTTTATGCATTGTACTTAACATCAAGTATGGTGCATTTTATCTCAAAAGCAGCTCTTTATTATTCTTTCTCTTAGTGAAGGAGAAGGAGGAGGAGATAGATCAATAAGTCCTTGGTTATCTTGGATTGTCAATGAGCATCATATTTCTAGCTTAAATTATTTCAATAGATGTTTTTCTTGGAGATGGCACTTGCATATGTGAACATAAAGACTGCAGATTTTGTTTCTTTTTTCTTTTAAAAAATTGCCTGTTGGTAATGTTTCTTCAACTGAGGCTGATAGAATTGGTGATGAATAAAGAGGTAGTTTAATCAAGGCACGTAACACAGCTGCTTGCTTTCTTCTGTAATGTGTGGATATGGGGTAGTTTTTCTCAGCCAACTCATAAACTCTGACCTGTGACTGTCCTGGGTTCAGCCCAGTAGCAGGCTGTGTTAGCCCTGAGAGTATTCCATGCCAATTGCATCATGATCAGACAGGCTGCCCCCCCCCTTTGCAGGGGTGACTTCGGACCCAGGCACGGGAAGTCTCGGTCTGGGCAGCCGCAGTGCCAGTTCCGGGGGAGACTCCAGACCTATCGGAAACTGCTGGACTCGGGAAGTGCTGGTCTGAGCAGGCGTGTGGGAGTTCCGGCTTCTCTCTTTTTCTCTCTCTCTCTCTCTTTCTCTCGGGGATCGGCGTGGCAGGAGGTGGTGAGGGGGGTGCTCGGGGGTGCTGGGCTCGGGGAGTGCTGCGTTTGGGAATCTGAATCGGTTCGGGCACAGCTCAAATGACATAGTGTGGGGAGAGGTTTGCACTGTATATAATAATAGCACTGTAGTTAGTTGTTTTCATACTTTTCCCTGTTGTTTAGTAAACTATCCTTATCCTAACCTTGCAGGCCTTGGTTTTTTTTCCTCTGGCTCTGCAGCCCCTTTCTTAGCTCCGTTCGCCCATCCTCCACCTCTTAAAGTGGTAGGGGGCTTTCTTGTCTGACCTTTGTGGCCTCAGCTTTCCGCTGAGGGATAAACCACAACAACTTTTGGCGCCCAACGTGGGGCGCGAAGGGGGACCCCCAAGGGGGGCAAAAAGGTTGGGGTTTTGACCTTAGATTTGACCTTAACTCGATTGCAGTTAAGATAGAGTTGTTGTAGGTACGGTTATTTAAGTAATTTCTATGTACAATGTTGTGGCATTTACTCTTAAGGATGCTGCCATGGTTGCCGACTCGTGGCATGCTGCATTTAATCCTGCCAGGATTCGTTGCCATCCCGTACGTGTGTTTAGTGTATGTTGTGATAACAGCCTATGATTGGATAACGTTTAAGTTCATGAACTTAAAAGAGTACTTGTATCAGCTTTTGCTGTTCGGTACAAGGAGGGATAAAACAGGCCTTGTAAGAGTGTTTAACAATTTCCAATATCCCTGGGAAATTCTAACTAGCATTTTCCTACTGTTGGTTTTGGTGCAAATGGTTCTGCTTTCGATATATATATGTATATATATTAGGCGCAGGTTTATGAATACCACCCAAGAGTTTTCCCTGAGGCTGGATAAGCTTGAGTGGTAGGGCAAATGGCGAAATATGAGCAGGTACCTAGGCACTTTCTTACCCCCAGTGGTTTGGAACTTCACTCCTGAACAGCTACAGGATCCTAATAAGGTGACTGCATATCTGATAAAGAACTGTAGTGGGCTCCCCAGAGAAATACGCCCTACTGCACTGTGCTGGGGCTGTGGCTCCCATTCAAAAGAGGAAACACACCAGGAAGTTAGCTCGAGTAGTGCCAGATGATGATGGTGAACAACCAGGGCCATCTCAAGAATGTCAGGATGAGGATGATGGTGAAAAACCATTATCTCAAGAATGGCCGGATGAGGATGATGATGAAAAGTCAGGGCCATCTCAGAAAAGTCAGAATGGAGCAGGGCCATCTCAGAAAAGTCAGAATGGGGCAGGGCCATCTCAGAAAAGTAAGAATGGGGCAAAGCCATCTCGAGCAGGTCAGGATGTAGGAGAACCAGAGATTGTTACCCGATCCCTGACCCTGAGTGAATTGCGTGAGGTGCGAAAAGATTTTGGCCGCCGCCCAGGTGAGCACATTATCACTTGGTTGCTCAGATGCTGGGATAGCGGGGCCAATAGTCTGGAATTAGACGGCAGGGAGGCCAGGCAGTTGGGATCCCTGGCGAGAGAAGGAGGTATTGATAAGGCACTTGGGGAGGGGTCACAAATCCTCAGCCTTTGGAGGCGATTGCTGTCAAGTGTGCGGGAAAGATACCCCATGAAAGAATATATTACCTGTCTGAAACCCAAGAGCGACAGCATAGAGACAGTTATCCAGTACCTGAGAGAATTAGCTGTACGAGAGTTGATTTATTGTGAGTCGGACAACAGAAGGCTCCCTGATGATCCTGATGATGTCCGATGCACCCCAGACATGTGGCGTAAGGTGATACAAAGTGCACCACCAGGGCACATGAATTCACTGGCAGTGATGGAATACGAGGAGATGTTTCCACCAACCGTATATGAAGTGACCCGCCGACTCCGGACTTATCAAGACAACGTTGCACGCTCTGTCATTGCAGCAGTAGAGCAACTGGTTAAACTTAAACTTGACGAACACATGGCCGACTCCCAACCTGTACAGAGCGATGTTGCAGCTATCCGGAAAAGTCATCCACCGTCCCAAGAGAGAGAAAATGGCAGGGACACACCCCGAGCCACACCACGAGCCACACCACGAGCCACACCCCGAGCCAAATTGTGGTTTTACCTGCGTGATCATGGAGAAGACATGAGAAAGTGGGATAAGAAGCCCACTTCAGCCCTTCAAGCACGAGTAAATGAGTTGCAAGGTAGAGCAAGTGCACGAGGTTCTGCCAAGAGGGATGTTGCACCAGTTTCTATCCAGGAGCAATAGAGGTGCCCTGCCTCCAGCCAGGTGGAGGAGAGGGATAATCGGACTTATTGGACTGTGTGGATCCGATGGCCTGGAACATCAGACCCACAAGAGTATGAGGCTCTAGTGGATACCGGTGCCCAGTGTACGCTAATGCCATCAAATTATGAAGGGACAGAATCTGTTTATATTTCTGGAGTCACAGGGGGCTCCCAACAGTTGACTGTGCTAGAGGCTGAGGTGAGCCTAACTGGAAAGGACTGGGAGAAACACCCCATTGTGACTGGCCCAGAAGCTCCTTGCATTTTAGGTATGGACTATCTCCGTAGAGGGTATTTTAAAGACCCTAAAGGATACCGGTGGGCTTTTGGAATAGCTGCTGTGGAGACAGAAGAAACTAAACAGTTGTGTGCCTTGCCTGGACTTTCGGAAGATCCAGCTGTTGTGGGGTTGTTGAAGGTCGACGAACAGCGAGTGCCAATCGCTACGACGACAGTGCACAGGCGGCAGTATCGTACAAACCGGGATTCTTTGATCCCCATCCATAAACTGATTCGTCAACTGGAGAGTCAGGGAGTGATTAGCCGAACCCACTCACCATTTAACAGTCCCATATGGCCAGTGCGGAAGTCCGATGGAGAGTGGAGGCTGACAGTAGACTATCGTGGCCTAAATGAAGTAACTCCAAATATGAGTGCTGCTGTGCCGGACATGCTAGAGCTCCAGTATGAACTGGAATCGAAGGCAGCCAGATGGTATGCCACAATTGACATTGCAAATGCTTTCTTCTCAATCCCACTGGCACCAGAGTGCAGACCACAGTTTGCTTTCACCTGGAGAGGTGTCCAATACACATGGAATCGTCTGCCCCAGGGGTGGAAACATAGTCCTACCATCTGTCATGGACTAATACAGAGTACATTAGAAAAGGGTGGAGCCCCAGAGCACTTGCAGTATATTGATGACATCATTGTATGGGGCAATACAGCAAAGGAAGTTTTTGAAAAAGGAGAAAAGATAATTCACTACTGTTTTATTGTTGTTATAGATACTGTATGTTATACTAATGACATTACAGCTAGGGTCATCGGTGCCGTGATGATGGAGCGAAGATCAGCCTCCCAAGAACTTTTTCTCTTCTCTTTTGTAATAAACACCTCTGACCCATGGACTATGAGCATGGATCATGCCAGGTGCAGTGTTCGAGAGCCCGAGATACAGCATTCAACGATCCAGTGGCACGTACGGCTCTTCATACCCTGAGAGACTGTTGTGACAGAGGGACCAGTGAGCCTGAGAATCGTGGACTGAATGAAACCGACAGACTCGGAGGAAACGTCCACAGACTGAATCTATATGCACATACATGTGTGTGCATGTGTACATGCATGTGTATGGATGCGAGAGACTCCCTGTACCCAAAGAAGGTTGCTGGTCCTGCTCATGATGTAAATGGTATGGAATAAGGGGTGGATAATGTCCTGGGTTCAGCCCAGTAGCAGGCTGTGTTAGCCCTGAGAGTATTCCATGCCAATTGCATCATGATCAGACAGGCTGCCCCCCCCCTTTGCAGGGGTGACTTCGGACCCAGGCACGGGAAGTCTCGGTCTGGGCAGCCGCAGTGCCAGTTCCGGGGGAGACTCCAGACCTATCGGAAACTGCTGGACTCGGGAAGTGCTGGTCTGAGCAGGCGTGTGGGAGTTCCGGCTTCTCTCTTTTTCTCTCTCTCTCTCTCTTTCTCTCGGGGATCGGCGTGGCAGGAGGTGGTGAGGGGGGTGCTCGGGGGTGCTGGGCTCGGGGAGTGCTGCGTTTGGGAATCTGAATCGGTTCGGGCACAGCTCAAATGACATAGTGTGGGGAGAGGTTTGCACTGTATATAATAATAGCACTGTAGTTAGTTGTTTTCATACTTTTCCCTGTTGTTTAGTAAACTATCCTTATCCTAACCTTGCAGGCCTTGGTTTTTTTTCCTCTGGCTCTGCAGCCCCTTTCTTAGCTCCGTTCGCCCATCCTCCACCTCTTAAAGTGGTAGGGGGCTTTCTTGTCTGACCTTTGTGGCCTCAGCTTTCCGCTGAGGGATAAACCACAACAGTGACAAATTGGGATTTTCAGCTTTGAGTGTCTTCTGATCAGCAAGAGCTGTCACGAATGGGCCTTTTTAATGACCTTAAATTGCTTAAATTGGAAAAATAGGGTTTTTAAAAGGAGTAAACAAAAATAAGCAGGCGACCAAATAACAGTACAGTATGTGAGCTGGGTAAACAGTCCCATACATAAAGGTAAATGGAGTCATCTCAGGACCAGCAAGGCAGAAGAAAACCTCCTGGGTATTTATTACTTAACTTCCTGTTGCAAACAGAACGCAGGAGTGGGCAAGAGCACTGGCATGGTGCAGTGCTGTGTTTCAGGGGGTTGTGACATTTGGCTGGGTCCTGAACCAGGGCTGAGAAGGACGCAAGATGCACCAGATGTTGAGCTAGAGCAGGTTCCCCAGTATCAACCAAAGGAGCCAGTGGCACTGAAGCTCAATAAATGAGCTGGAGACTGGCATCTGACACTGGGATAGAGCTGTTCCTCTAAGCCTTGCAGCAGGATGGAGCTCAAGTGTTCTGGGAACAGTTTGGAACGTAGGGGTTCACTTAGCACTTGACAAGGAAAGGGTCAATGGGACACAGTAAGTAGCTTAATGAGTTTAATCCAGAGTTAGCTAAAGGTGGTTGGTAAGCTTGAAGTGCTTGATAGTATATTGGAAGGCAAATATGATTTGCTAAATTAGCTATTTATGCTTTGCTCTATGTCATATTTCTTAAGCAGATTATTTGACAGAAGTTCTCAAGCCTTGTTCTCAGTATGTGTGCAGAATGTGTTGCCTATTTGTCTAGGTATAGCTTATACCAGTCATCAGCAACCTGGATCTGATGTACAGCAAAACATGCTACTTACTGCCAGTGGGGAATTCTGGTGGAACCAGAACATTTTATAAATATAAAATCTTGCAGGCAACAAGGTGAGGAGCAAATAATGAGGTTGTTGGCTAACTGACCATGTAATTCTTGAATAGCTCTTTCAGAACCAGAACAAGTTCCCTCAACTCTAAACTGAATAAGAATTGCACTTATGCCTTACAGTAAGCAAGAGCTATGCAGAATTACTTCAGATATGTGGAAATGAACTTCAAGATGCATTGTGAGTAGCATGTGGAAAGTTTAGGCCAGGCTTATAAATGAAGACAGATTAAAGGGATTTAGAGCATTTAATTTAGAGAGAACAGTAAAGAGTGAGATCATAGAATGAGTAAAAAAAATTATGGGTTCAGTTGAGACTGGAAAACTCTTCTCCTTGGTCTAAGTTTATAGTAAAAGAACTAGAGGACATTCAGTGAAAGTAGTAAATTTAATCTAAATACTTTTGAAAAAGGTTTGGTTTTGAATTAAATGCCTAACGTGAAATTCATTTTCATGAGAAAATTCAGTCAAATAATTTTAATAGGCTTTCAATGGAAAGGGAATTTATCTGTGATGAACTACAGCAAAAGCAGTTAAACCAAGATTGCTTCTAGAACAGTTAAGCAAAACTGTGTGGCAGGGCAAAGTAAATGTTCTGCCTTCTGAATTATGAGGGTTATGCATAAGAAAAAGAAATCTCTAATAAAATCAGACGATTGGTCACGCTCAGTATTTTCCTTTCTTCTAAACCGGAATACATATTCCCACTGGTTGGCAGAACAGTTAATGAGACAGTGCTTTTTTCCCCTCTCTTTCTCTCTCAGTAGTTAAATGCAAACACACACTTGGAATTTCATCATTTTCAGGTGTGAACTAGACAGAAGATTTCATTCCAGAAGCAAGAAGGCTCAGTAGAACTACAGAGGGACTCAGGAGCTTGCTCTGCTTATGATCAGGATTAGTGTGAGTGCCCTGGTAGTCAGAGACCTGGAGCACTGGGTTATTGACATTAAATACATATTTTATTTTTTGTGATCATAATGCAAAATCTAGGATGGTTTTGTTCAGATATAAAGCTGTGCAGTGCACAGATCAAGCTGTCAAAATTTTTTTCAGACAAGTAAATATTCCAAAATACTGTCAGAACTGAGATCCTTCTAGAAATGCAAAAAATGTGCATTTCCAGATGTTGAAAGATTTTGAGTAATGACAGAGCTATGAGCAGCAGAGGGAAAACTTGAAAGAAGCGTCACTACTAATTTCAAATTAGTATTTCTAACTTCACAAGAAAATTGTCTGTGAATGAGGAAAGTAAAATTGCTCTGAATTCATATTTTATGGTTTGAATTGAGCTACATTTGAGACAGAACTAATAAAGCAAGCTGACAAATGGCGGTCCTTTAGCCTCATCTTTTCAATTGTGATCAATTAACTCTCCTGTTAGAGAGTTTATAAATAATATATAGGATATAATTAAAGCAGTCAAAAGTGAAGATGTGAAATATGTGCAGCCAGCCTTTATAGGTAAGGAAGCAATTCTATTCAAACGATCTTGTTATTTGACAGTAATGGTCCCGAGAGTGCAGATCCTTTAAGAAATATAAATTAAAGTATATCATTGATGTTTATGATGTGTGACTTGTGCTATGAAAAAAGTAGACTATAAAAGAAGCAGCCTTTTTACAAAGATGAGCCAGGTTTCTAGGGTGTTTAGCAACTTCTCAGTACCTGTAAATCCTTTGGTAGGTGGGAGCAAGCAGTAACATGTAGGATAGGGCCTCTCTGGTCAGAATGGGAATTGTACTATCAGTTCTTGCCATAGAGCCTAAATTAGCCCAGTTTTCTGATGCAGAAACCCTATGAACTGAACTAGTGCTCACATTGGTCTTTCTGTAATACTTCTTACACTGGTATTCCTGGACCAAAAAGGTTCAGCCAGACACAAGCAGTTTATTGAAGTGTTGGACCCAATACACCTATTAAAGTTTAGTTTGCATGCAAACACAGACTGTGCCTCTATAAAAGAATGCTGAAAAACTGGGCATCTGCTTGCCATTTCTGCCCCACAAAATGTGCATTTTGACTATGTGGGGTTTTTTTCCCCCTTCTACAGCTGAGCAATTTGGATAACCTTTTCCTAACCCTTTTTTTCTCTCCTTTCTCTCATTCAAAAAGGATGTTTTACTGGTTTTATTTATGATGTTTCATATTATCCCCTTTTAAAAATAACCTGTTTTCTGGTTCTACAAGCCTGTGGTAGGCACCTCAAACTATAGTACAACTGAAACAACACATGCTGTGTTTGACAGAAGCCTTCACAATGCAAATAGGGAGATTATTTTTTCCCTTGCAGATAATTAATTGTTGGGTTTATATGAAAGTTTTCTATAAAACTGAGTTATTAGTTTAAAATGAGATTTTCCCTGATGTTATTCTTCAAAATGTATAACAATCACTGAAAATTAATTTTTTAAACTTGGCTTGAAGGGGGTTCAAGCCCACACTCCTTAGCTCTGTTATTTCTGATATTATTGCACAGTTGGAGCTAGGAGGAGGCAGCAGATACATATTTCATGTCTTTCTGTCATAGCTGGAGAAAATCTGAAAGCTGTTGTCAGAGAAAACAGAAGTACTACAAGACTCAGGTTAACACATTAACTCACCCTAAGGCATCCCAATTAAGGAAAGTTACTGTCCCCATTATGAAAGTCATTGCCAATGAGTGTTGCTGGACTTAAATGTGTTCACTGGGAGATATCCTGATTAAGCAGATCTCCTGAGTGTGTATCCTAATTAAATAGTGCAGCTAATAATAGATGTTGCAACAGGTCACTGGCTGGGTGACAGGATATTCCTGCTGAGAAGGAATCTTGAAATTTGGTTTATTCATTTATTATGAACCCCTGAGCAAAGGGAAAAAATATATTACCCTATATAATGAATTTTGAATTTCTCAGAAAATGTTGCAATTACTTTATTTGGTTTAATACATTCACAGAACTTTTAATAAAGAAATTAGAGAGAAGCTTCCAAATATGTGATTACTCATGTCATATATTAGCAAAAGCAATTCTATCCAGTAAAATTGGCAGAAATTGATGATTTGATAATAATAGACATAGACAATAGGTGGCTAGACAGGCTTGCTTTTACTAATACTGCATGTTGGGAAATGATGAATAGGTGACGTGTCTCAGGTAGTAAAATCATGCTTTCATGTATTTATGGATTTTTAAAGTAAAATTTCATGGAAGAAAAAAGTATTGGACATTCAGAGCAAGATATAAGGAGACTCTATGTCCTGCAAATTTCACTGGATGCCACAACTGTTTTTTCCTCCTTGCTCAGGAGCTGAGAGTGAGATGAGGATGATCCAGGTACTGCCAGGAGGCTGAGAGAAGCCAGGAGCAACATCAGCTCTGTGGGCGGGGGAGAGGCTTTTGAGGGGCTGGTAGGGATTGTGTAGTTCCCTGTCCCTCCTATGCTGCTGAGTAGGCTGAAGTCAAACCTGACATCAAAGACCTGTTTGTGGGTGAGACTTTATACAGCTCTTTCTCTTTAACGACTTTCCTTGATTATTTTCTATGTAAAAAGTTAATTATTGTACATAAAATTCCAATGAGCCTGGATTATTTTGAGTCTAAGAGAATTGCAGTCTTTTTTTGTAAGTTTGTTTGGTGAAGCTAATGAGAGAACCATCCAAGGCTCTACCTCATGTGGTAGGAAGGGGGAATGTCTCTTTGCATTTCCAGAGCTTGGACATAGGATGGTTGTCGAGAAAACAAGGAAGTGGAAATGGTAGGAAAGAGGGAAGATAGGAGTTGTACAAGCATTTCAAAGACAGACTGGTAATGGAAAAATTTTTAAAAAACTTGAAATGTAGGTGTTGAAGTAAAAAGAATCCAAAGTGCCATCGAAGTGAATGATGAGCAAGTGACTGAATTAAAAAAATCCCAACATTAGCATATATCTGGTGAGGATTAGAAATTACTAATAATGAAGGACTCCTAATTGTAAAGTGTGTGTTTGTAAATGAAACTACCTTCTGCTAGACTTGCTTGCCATTGTTTGTCAAACAGGTTTTCTTGCTCAACCTGACTGCCTGTTTTTTAGAATTCCAGAATCCTCTATTCTTCTTTGTGCCACTTGTGCTTCTAGTATCTCCTGCTTGTTCAGAAAAATATAAAATTGTTCTACTTTGAGTATATTTTTCAGGCTTTAAGGAGCACAGCTAGATATCTCAAATCTTCTTCCTGTTGTAAAGTCTTTTGAATGGGCTCAGAAACAAAGTTTCAGTGTTACTTATGCTATATAATAAAGTTTCCAAATTGCAGTGTATTTAATAACCAGTGTCCCTTGTGAAAGGGACAGTTAGATGTTCAAGAGGGGAAGGACATTTTGTGCATAGGTTGCAATGTCAAGACCTATGTGGTAACACTTTTAATTTTTACAGTCTGTCATCCTGCATGTGCATTCCTTCTCAAAATCACACCTAATCTCTTTTATGTGAATTTATGAGTCTGTTTCAATAATTGCTTCTAGTTACAAAATCATCTGGCCCTTGAGAATTCAAGTGGTACCCTTCCATGAACTGAAGAAGTGTTGTTAGCTTTTAGAACTACTGATCAGAAAAAAAAAATCAGAAATGAGGAGTTTTAAAAATCGTTGATAATTGTGTATTGCCCTTTCTCCCTTCCCCAGATTCGGGTAAGGGAAAAGCAATATTCTAAGTCTGCGAACTGTCAAAGTTGGCCGTAATACCTGCATGCGCAGCTTTAAATATACACATGCTGCATTTTTCACCTTTCTTGTCACATATACATGAGAGAAAATAAATGCATGTACATAACTATAGATGAAGGAAAATTTGTCTTATAGAAGTATTATGTATGTTTGCCTACCATACAAGGTGCCTTTTTGTGTCTAACATTAGGTCACTGTGTCTTGCTGCTTCTGTGATTGTTCTTATGGAACCATTTCACTCTTTAAGACATAGTTTTCATGCAATCTTTCCTGACATTCAATCTGTTCTGTTACTGCTACAATTATGTGTTGGACTATTCACCATAATGTCTACAGTTCCTCCCTCTGTAATTCTAGATTGCTGAAATAACCACACCTGTTGTGATTATCAGTAGGGCCACTGGATAATTTGTACTCATTTACCTTAACCCTATATATATATATATATATATATATATATATATATATATATACACACTATATATATACTATATATATAAATATATATATATATATATATATATATACACCTTTTTTTTTTATTTTTAAAGAAAATCACTCGGAACCCAAATTGAGAATTCAGAGTCAATTGAGGATACGATATGACAGTGTTTTGAAGACTGATTCAGTTCCAGAATCTGGTCTAAGATACAGATTCAAATTTTGTTTTGGATGGGATTCAGATTCTAGTTTCTTCCAGTGCTCAGATTCAGTGTTATGTAACTGATAAGTAGTAACATTTATTCCGTACTGATTATGGTTGCAGCTAAGGCCCAGATTCTTCCCACCTTGTTTTAGGTATCCTTATATATCCTACATAGGAGAGAGTGAATTTTTTAGACTTTTGGATGGATTGGATGCCTGTAGACAAAGTGTTACATTTTTATACAGCCAATGAAGAGTCATGATTCATAAGGGTTGGCGGAGACATCAAAAGGGTGAAGCTTGCATTGTTGATACAGGTTTCATCCTCTGCTAAGAACTACATTCTACAGGAAAATGAATAAAAACATGGTTGAAAAGGTATGGGTTAAAGTATTTTAAAATATTATTTTCTAGAAACGTGAGTCTGTGGGTGTAGTGAGCAAGTGGGCTGAGAAAATTCAAAGGATAGGGTACAGTATAAATTTTATTACCCTTTTAAGGCTGCAGAGATCAGCAGAAAATCTTGTGTGCTTTTTTTCCCTAAAAGGACAGAATTTCCTGCACAGGAGAGGAAAACATACAGTAGTTCGCGATGTGATGAGACATTCCCCGAAACACTCTAATTTAAGTGCTTGTGGTTTGAGAATCAGCAGAACATCTTTATTAGAGTATTTAAAGTAGCCAAATTAAATTTAAATCTTTGATCAACCCATCTTTAATCTGATCATTGCTCTAATAGAAAATCTAACATTTAATTATAGAGGCTTACATTAAAGTATTGAATACCAAAGTGTTCTACTGATCTTTTCTGTGCAGCTTTGAAGAATGGAAATCTTGCTTCTTTTGTAACTCTCATCAGAGAACTTTTGTTAGTGTCCTTGTCTCCATAAAGCAGGCAATTTGTCCATGAATCTTCTTTATGCACAAAATATTAGCTGCCTTTTATTAACTTTTAATCTTTCGGGTGACTTTGTAGCTTGAAAGTAGAGCTAGATTTCAATAATGACATTTTTTAAAATGACAGATTTTGAGTGACTAGAAGAAATTATTCTTTACCAAAGAATTCTTGGTACAGTATTCTGAAGGAAAAGGAGTGTGGGAGAGGATTCGAATTTCTTTGGACATTTATTTTCATGCGTACAAAGGAAAATGTTGTAAGACAGGAGTGCTGTTAAACACAGAAATTGTGTTCCACTGAAGTGAAAAACTGTCACAGTCACCTTTCCCTGCTCCTTGATACCCTCTTTCACTGTTACTGGGCCAGCTAAAAGGGTTAGAAGCCCAGCTACCTGACCCATTCTTGCTCTTCAACCTCTCATGGATCTCAGCTGCTTATGGGAGTGTGTCCTGATTGTAGTGAACTCCAGTTGAGCTGGGCTCGTGCGAGTAATAAGAATAGTAGTTTACTATTACCTGATTTACAACTACAGAAGTTTTTGTAGCTTGGATCATGCATTGGAGTTGGGTTATTGTTATTGTGCCACTGCAGAAACAGCTGCACTGGCGGATCAGAAAATGCAGTGAACATGGGAAGGTTGCCCAAGAGGATGACTGCAGGTGGTGATCCCCTCCATTAGAATGAAGCAGGCTGTGTGGTTGCTGTCATGGTGTCGTGATGCTCCCTGGAACACAGATTCAGATTTCTCCAGGGTCTCTGGAACACAGATAGACTCAGATTTCTCCATGTTAGTTGCATCCTCCTGGATAGGCACATGCTTTCAAAGTTCTTATTGTCTTACTACATTTCAAATGTTACTGACATAAAAATGTATAGCTAATGATATGAAGATAATCTCTAGAGAAATTGAAGCCATGGGTAGAAGAGATATGTCTAAGTCACTTTGGAATAAGTCACTTTGGTATAACTCAGTGTCATTTTCATTAATATTTTAATGAGATGCTGCTATTATGAATTACAATAATATTAGGGAATGTTGTGTTATGCAGCATTTCTGGTGGGACTTTCGTCATACTTACTACTTTCCACCTGAGCCTTGTCACTTTTATGAGTTTCTAAATCCCAATTTTGAAAGAGTAGGTGAATTTCTTACTCTGTAGTGTTGGCTACATCTAATTTTTTTTTCTTCTCTTCCTTCTACCACTCTCTCCTTCAGAAGTATCAGATCCCTGGGGCTGTGCTTTCTGTTCATAGGTGTTGAAATAATGAAGTAGGCTCTGGATATGAGTTCAGTTACTAATTTAGAGGGTAACATAAACTCTTTTTAGTTCATTTTTTGAACTTTTTATTTTTCATGTCTCCTGTACATTCTAGAATGATTTGGACAGAAAGAACTACAAGAAGTTATTTAGTCCATCTCAACCGCAGCAAGACTGACAAGATCTGTAACACTTCAAGGTAGATTTTTGTTTGCACTCTTAGATACCTTCAGTGATAGGTGTGATACAGCACCCCCAAGCACTCTCTTGAGTGTTTTATCTGCCCTGGTTCTGTGGATGCTTTTCCTGTTTCTAACCTGAATCTTTCTTGCTGCAATTTAATCTCATTACTTTGTGTCCTTTATACCATAGGTGTAGAGAACATATCCATGGTTTCTGTGTAAGATATTTCATATAACATTGCATTTCCTCAGTTACTTATTTTTGTGAATTAGCAGATAGATGTAAGCTTTTTAAGTATGACTTATTTGACTGGAGGATTATTGACTTAAAGGTGAAAAGAAAAGAGTAGTAGGCAAGATAGTACTACAACCAGGAGGCTTACATGGCCATTTAATGATAAGGAATGGCAGTGGAAACCAAAGATACTGCTGTCCGCCGAGAAGCCTATATGATAACAAATGCTATTAAGAGTATCTTTCACTTGACCCAAGCAATTTGCTGGGAGTGGAGGAGAGTCAGTACAAATGTGTAGTCATCAAAGGACAGAGAATCTGGGCTTTTTATTTGTTTGTTTTTGTGGTTATTACAACTGGTAAATATGTGGATCCAGTAAGTATCCAATGTTAAGAAAACAAAAGAGTAGTGAACTCCACATTTATTAATGAATATATATATATATATACTAGGTTATTGTTGAGGTTTTATTCAATAGATAAACTGTTATAATACCACCTCAAACAAGTTCTCTTTCATTATGTATTCACAAAAATTGTAATTTCTGAAGTAAGCATAGTCGATTTTTTTGCACTTGTGATGTGCATGCTATTTTGTGGTTATTTGAAAAGCAACAGTAACAGGAATTCCCTGCACTGTTCCTCAGTGGTTCTCAGGCTGTAGAACATGTTAAAGAGAGCCATTTAACCCTGCCAGCATCTGGAAGAGGCATTAAAGAAGCGGCAAGTGGTAGCACAGAGAGGATTAACTGTGAATTCCAAGAGTTGTCTTCACTTGCAGCCTTGGTGTTTAAATATACTTGGTAATGCCTTTCACCATGACTTGACATACACGGTGGAGCTTGTATTGCCTGTAAGGAATAAAACTAGTTTAAAATTTTAAAATGTGGGGAGGGTATTGTTTCTGCCACTTTTGTTCTGGATGTGAGGTTTTTTAGTTTGCATTGTGAATCTCACAGATGTGTTTGAAGCAAAAAGATCAATGATGGAGTTGTATCATTAGCAAAACTTTTTTCAAGAGGGAATTCTACAGCCCTTCTGTTATGCAGAGCTGTTGTGAAGCTGAACGGCTGTTCATTAAGGAATATTGGCCCATTTCTATATCATGGGTTAGTAAGCTTGTAAACTGCTGTAATTTTTTAGTTCTGCCATGCAACCTTACAGTAGTTTTCCTGGTAAAGGCTGAAAATAGTTTGTGATAATATTTCTTGTGCTATTTCTGGATTTTTTGCTGATGTGACATACTGCTTTGATGTCCCCTGCTACATAACAACATAATGGCATCTGCAATGACTTCACAGTGCAGAGAAAATATGGAAGTTTGCAATTGTTTACCTGCTGTGCATATTTGATGGAAAGTTTGCACTGGGGTAGCTCATTCTGTTTGTCATGGCTCCCATTAATCTGAGACGCGCTCTGCAGCTGTGCTGGCAACACTTCAAACAAGGGATATTCAGACCTCCGTAGTTTCAAATGAAATAATGAATATCTGCTAATAATACTAAAAAGTTGTGTAACCTTCATTAGCACATTTCCAGCGTGCATTATATGGAGGGGAAAAAAAATCCTGAAGCCATTTGCAAAAACGTCACTGATTATGATACCTGTGTGGGTTCTCTCACCTTGGGAAAGGTGATAAAGCCAGTATCTATTAGCAGTGTGGGAATCTTTTTGCTATGCAGCTCTGTTTTAATACAGTGCTGACAAATGTATTCAACATATTTTCATGCTGTCCTATATTTAGTGATTCTCTGTAGTATTTGCAGCCGGTAGCTGTGTGCCTTTAGATATGCTATGCAGAAAAGAAAGGAAAATATGAAAGTAGGGAAGAAAATGTTCCTTTAAAGTAGAATTTGTTAATGGAACCATACAATCCTGTGCTGGTAAGTGGAGCAAATAAAAGTGATGTGGTACAGAAAGACTGTTTTCTTCTCTCCTGTGCATTTGCCTTTTTAATTAAAATAAGTTAACAAGTAAGTAGTATTTAAAGCTTTTCTGCACATCCCACAGGGCTTTCGGTGTCCTGTCATGATGAATCATCATGTATTGAAACATCGCTATGTCTGGCAGGCTTTGCTGTTTTGCGATAGTGTTGATTCAGCAAATGTGAGATAGGAAGCCAAGCAGTAGGATACCATTAAAATATAAACCATGTAGTTTCAGAGGCACATTGTTACCTTAATGACATGAGCAGCTGGCAGAATGGTTTTACATTCAGAGTATGACGTGCAAGTAGTCACTCAATCCTCCTGTCAATCCCGACTTGCACCTTCACAGGCCTCGTGGCATTCAACTGGATGTGAAGGGTGAGTCCTCAAAATACAGAGTAAAACTCTAATTATGTTTTGTTAATGGATTAGGAACAGAGACATGATGACTCCTAAGGAATGATGAATATGGTGTTGACATTGTCCACGTCCTTTTTTATGTACAACGTAATGTTGTTAAAAGAACAAAGTAATAAAAACTTGAGATACGTATAGACATTTTTCTAGCAGTCTTAATTAATGTTACCCCACAGCAAATAATCTGTCTGTAGATCAGTAGATAAACTGTGGCGTTGTGATTCAGAAAAGTAAGAGTATGTGGCTGTGTTTAAAATAATCTCTGTTCTCAATATCAGGCACTTTAATTGATACCCCCATTGTATGACACATGTACAGCAGGACCTGGGTTTATCTGTCTTTGGCAGCACTCCCATAGGATTATTTAGTTTAATTATCATCATCTGGGTAATTAGTGGGAGTTTTATGTAAATAAGAGAGAGAGAGAGAGAGATGGACACCTAACAGAGTGAGAAAAAATGTAGGATTTTCTAATAATGGCAGTATTCAGCCAGAGTTGCTATGTTTGCATTCCTTCTGCATTTGCTTTCAAAGGTTGCTTGCTACATTGGATGGTGTGAGTATCCATATGGGGACTTCAAGCCAATCACCAGAATTAATACTGTAATCAAAGTAGAGGTGTGTCTTGGGTATGTTAGCTTATAATGAGGGAAATAAATTACATGACAGAATACCCTGAAAACAAATCCAGAGATGACTTTATATTTTCCTTGCATGAGTAGTGTCATGGCCTGTTTTCCCTGAGTTCGACTTAGCTGGTTAAGCAAGACAGAATCGTGGCCGTTTTCCATTACACGGCACAGATGTTCAAAGGACCACACGACCTCCTGTTAAAAATCACATGTGCTTTCAGAACTCGTAAAAAATTAACTGAAGCTGATAAATAAACATGGCCACTCCCAATCACCCACTTTCAGATCAGCCATGCATAGAAAGAAGCAGATGTATACAGCTGCGGTATTTACCAAGTCTGATTAAAAATGCATCAAGAGGCAGTCCTTCCTGGAAATTTTCTGAGAACAGTTACATCACAAAATGCATTTGTTTAGCTCAAATGTTTCACTCAGAAAAAAAATTGGCTGAAAGACATTTTAATGAATTTTGTGGTTTGTGCCTAGCATGTTGTCAGGCTTTGCCATTGTAAACTTACAGGCTTTATTACCTGTGATTTTGGGGCAAGAGGGATTCAGTAACCAGACTGTTTCCCCATTGGGAATGACTTCTTCCTGAAAAATAGGGCCCCATTAAAATGTTTTTTTCACCAGTGCTATTAGCAGTAAAAATGAGGGGAACATAAGTTTCGCCCAGCAGATGCACTATCTGCTCACAGTAGGCAAATATCAGCTTCAAACCCAAATTTAGATAAGAAATCTAAATTTCTTGATAACCAGACATATTGTGTTTATCTGTCTAGTCCCAGTGCCTGTCATTACTGTAAGTATTTCAGATAAAAAGAAGCATGTGCTTTCCGTGTAAATAAGAGATTAATGGCAGGTTTTCAGTATTGAAGATCTTCTTCAGTTTGTAATAACAGTCAAAGGGCTCCTGCAATTTGACTTCTTAATATAGCTTTTCCTCTCCCTCTTGTTCTTCCATTTCCTCCCCTTACAAATCGAGTACAAGTGTCTGTGACTTGTACTTGTAAGTGCTCTTCTCCAGATACACTTGTATTGAATGCAGTTTTTCTAGAAAAGATTAGTCTCAGCATATGGCTGGAATGTAAGAGTTCCTTCCCATCATATTTAGCAAGCTTGTTACATTTTGGCATTAAATCTAAGTGTTTTCTTGTAAGGAACCTTTTCTTTCCCCCTTCTGCCTCCATCACAAACACTTTTATTCTCCCATACATTTTACCTTATTCTTGAATTACAAGATAATGTGAATTGTGCGGAGTTTAAATATTACATATTTTTTTTCATTCATAAAAGCCCAATTTTTAGGAAATTTGGTTGAATAACCAATTCAGGAAGATTCCACTTGTAGTACGTGCTGTTGGTCCTGTTAGTGATCATTTTGTATTTGGAGTAATAGAGTCAGTAGTTTTGTTCCCAAACTAAAGTGTATTGGCGGATCTGCCCGGTGGAAGTTGCAGTTTTGCTGAATTGCTTATGCTACTTTGAATTCTTCTTTTGCACAAGGTCTAGTCTGCAACACAATCTGTTCTCAGGGAGAGATACATTAAAAACTGCCTGTCTTTTCTCAAAATGGGAAGACATTAACAGGTATCCTAGGCTGTATGCTGTATTGTCAGTTCACATAGCAACCAGTTAAAACAAAAACCCTCAAACCTAATGTAAACTGAAGGAATGAAAAAGCAAGGAATTTTCTCTCCATCCTCTTCTGACACTTTATTCTGCTATTGTGTAGTAAATCAGATAGCATGCAAAAATTTTTGAATGTGAAAATATTTTCAAATTTATAAAAGCAGTGGTAAGTATAATTTTTCCTTGCATTAATTGGGAAAGTACTCAATTTTTGGAAATTAGGAAAATAATAAATCTTAAATTACTCTTGTCAGCCTGCCTCATATTTCTCAATGGGATTATTAATAGTGAAAGGAAATAGTCTACACTGCAGTCACAGCAGGGAGATGTCTCATCATTGAAAGGGCAGGGGCAGGACAATCAGAGGAAACATATAAAATCGCCTAAGCTGTAACTGAACATATTCTAAATTCTAAATATATGCTGAACAAATTAACAGGAAAATCCTTTGGGTTTTATTCATGTGTGAGTATGGTTGGTGGTACAGTAAATGTGAATAAGTTGTTTAGAAAAATGTCAAACTTTGTATTTTAGCTGCAAACATTTTCCCCTGCTGGCAGGAGCTAAAATTAGAGTAGATACATTTATATTGTTATATAAATGCACATTTCGCAACAACTGCAGATGCTGCCTGTCCTTGCAGCAGCTCAAAGAGACATTAGTAGGTACATGTGATGATTTGGGGAACTTGCATATGATACATGGATTCCAATTAATATTCCATAATTATTATGTAGCTATGAAAATTCCTGCATTGTGAATACTTCTTGGTAAATATTTATCTACATTTAGTGACAACATTTCCAGCACATCTCCTTAAGCCTCAGGACAATGCTGAAAATTTAATGACTGTGGTTTGACCAAGAATGAATATACTTTGTCCATCTGGAGGAAGAGTGTGGAAAATTACTAAACACAGAATAAAGAAGCCAAATTTTAAAAATACAGACAGACGTGTACATGGCTTAACTGTTGGTCTTACTAAAGTGAGCTGGGCTGAAAAGAGTCCAGGGTTCATAAGTATAAGTAACTCTTGAGATGCCCAGAAGTGACAAGAAGACTCTTTACAGTTTAAAAAGATGTGGAACTGCATGTGTGCAAGCATAACTATGTCTAGGACCATGCAGTTTTCATGCTTTAGTCGTTAACAATGTTACATTAATCTCTCTCTAGGTAATGAAAATTTCCAGTGTGACATGGTTAGGCTGAGGAATAGCTCTCCTGTCTCTTCAGCGTGCAGGCTGGGGAGACGTCTGGCTGGGGGAGTAAGGTTAGCATGGGGACACAAGCAGGGGACATCAGGGGACCCAGTTCTCAGGCAAGCATAGCTAGGTTGGGCCTGGAAATAACACAGTCTGATGAAAGTCCTGTGAAGCAGAGCTCAATCAGACCTGTGATGGAGCTGGTCAGTGTAACTACAGCTGCTGCATGCTTGAATGGTTCTGAAAAGTAAAAGTTTATGGGCTCTTCATGATTTTTGCCATTATATATATGAGTGAGGAAGAGACGCAAAATCCCACGCTAAGGGATCTTGTGGAAAAACAGGTGGCGTCCAATGATTTTATGATTTGTTGGACAAGCTGAAAATAATGCTATTGCTAAATCAACCTCCCATTTGATTGCAGCAGTATGACAACATTTTGCAACTGAAAAATTGTACTGCAGTTGGTAGACAGCCATATTTTTGATGACTACTTTTAGTGGTTTAGTTTATAGCTACACTAGCATCCAAGTGGGTCAGAGAGTCAGTAACTTGTGTCTCTCTGTGAACATTTGCATTATCTCCAGATCTCAACATCCTGCTTTCTGCAGAGAGCAGATGGGCATTTACAGTACTTTCCAGAGGCATTTTCCCAAGTACTCGCTGATAGCTTTACCTTACTTGAGTAGTATTTTCTGATTGGATGAGCATCCTGTGCCTCCTCAGGAATAACTGAACTCAGAGGGGTGGGAGAGTGACTCTGTTGCTGTTTGATTAACTGGGGAGGGAGGAAGCTTTAATCTCGGCTTTTTCTCTGCACACCTTGAGACAACACGTGCCTGGTCGAAACTACATAAGCCTTGCTTGAATGTGAGCTGAGGAATACAGGGGCCTAAAGCAGGTTAGTGTTACTATGTTATGTTGTTATGGTGTGCGTGCACAAGAATTGGCCAAGAAAAGGCGCCATGAGAACAGTCAGTACAACCTCTGTAAACATGGGTCGGTTTTGCTTACTGCATCAGTGGGGAATGTCAAATTGCTCCCATTCTGCTTTGTGTTCGACTCATCTGAAACAGTGAATTCTCATCTGAATTACCTTGATCTATATGTGAGAGAGATTGATGTCTGGAGTCTCGCAGTCTCACTGGACTCTCTCTTACTGTGTTTGAAACCCCAGCACTCTTCTCTGAGACCCACAGCTCATTTAATGCAGCTACAGGAAAACATGTTTCTGAGCAAAAAGTGGTTGTTTTTTGGGGTTTTTTTTTCCCTTTAGTTGTGGATTGTGGATTTTTTTTTTTTTCAGGAGCAGGAATGGGAGAGGTATGGTTTGGTTTTAGTTTTTACTATTTTGGTTTGGTCTTGATAGGAGAAATGCCCTAAGCCTTAATGTTGAATTTTGAAATCAGCTTTGATATTTATTTTCAAGTTGGCCTCTTTTCGGTAGAGGTAGGCTTTGTCTTTTATTTTGTGCGATTTCCTGACCAATAGTCAAACACTTTTCACTCACATTTATGGACTTGAGAGTGGCTGGCACACAAGCCTAACACCCTAAAGGATGCTTTAACTTTTGAGAAACTGACAAGCGTTTGCTTGCTGCTCTGTTTGAATGGGAAGCATGGCCTTTTGCAAGGTCACAAACACTTCTTCACTTTATGTAAACTTTAATATGCAGAGAAGGTCACTCTTCTCAATACCATGCTAATTCAACAGAACTAAGTCTTAAGTGATCGCTTATTTATCTTAGTACCTGATGCCAAGGTAATACAGAAGTGCACAACCCTTCCCTCTGATCCCCCCACACTGACTCATATCTCAGAAGGCCAAGAAAATAAACCAAAAAGCTCTTCCTTAAAATTTTTGCTGTATATCTGAGGTTACTGTGACTTATTTAGATAGTGGTGGGTTTTTTTTAATAAAACAGTCTAATTGTGACCCAAAGGAAGGCTTGAGGGATCTGGATTTAGAGGGTTTGCTTAAAGTTCTGTGCCGTGTAACAAAGGTTCTATATTTCACTAATGAACTGAGTTAACTTCTGCATAATAGCCTCAAGTGTTTACAAAAATTAATTTTTCTTGTTGGCCTACATTTGCATTTATTTTATAGATATATAGAATATTTTTTTAAAAATAGTTGGGCATTATATATTTTTTTTATGTGATAAATAAGCACTGGACTTTTAAGGTGATTTGATTGCTGGCTGCCTTACACAATGTAATCCTTAGATAATGCTGTGTTTGTGTGGCTGACTGTACTTTAGGTTGCTTAATAATGACTAAAATTGCATTTACTCAAATGTGTTTTAATTACGGTTCCCTATAGGCCAAACTACAGTATCAAAGTATATGAGTCTTTTATGTTTTTTTGTATAATGAGCAGAGGCAAAGTCTTTAGCACAAATGAATTACAATTCCCAATACTAGATGAGAATGCCTTAGAACTGCAGCATGCTTTTCTTTTGTTTGACATCCCCTTGTCCTCAATGTTTTTCTAATCCTATTATTTCCTTTCTTCAGAAGTACAGAATACAGTAGCTGCATCCCTGAGAGGAAAGGACAAACTGACAAGATCACTTGCTGCATTATGCTGTGTTAGATTGTTTAAATCCTGCATTTGTAATGCAGATGGAAATAAACAGTTTCTGAGCAAAAGATGATTAAAGAATTTAGTCAGAATTCTGTATCACAAAGAAATAGCTTAAGCAAAATAAGGATGTTGATGGGGACCAAGTGATTAAGCAAAAAAACCCACCAAACCTCTCAAAACCCCAAAGCAAAACAATAAAAATCACAAAAGCCTCACCAGATACCAGCCCCCAAAATGACCAGGTGTGTGTCATGATGAATTCACTCAACTCTGTTAATTCCACATGAAGATAGAGGATTCTAAGATACCTACACTATGTGGGACCACATAGCGTTGAACAGACCTGAACTCCAGTTCTATAAAGGTGAGGAGGCCCTATGGTGAGAGTTACTTCAACAAAGTCTAAAGCAGGATGGGTTTCAAGGAAAACAGTCTAGTGAGTCAGCGTGCAAAAAATTTGCTTCCTTCATTTTCTGTCATCATGCACATGCAGAAGCTGTGGATGTAAATGAGATACTCAACTCCTAATTAGAGCTGAGCCTTTCCATTCGCTTGACCTTATGGCAGGTTTGGGCTGAGAGTCTAAATTCTATATTGATTTTTTGATTATTTGAGTTAGCCCCGGCTTCCGCATGGGGATATTAGAATTCCAGCCAGATATGGGTGTGAGCTGTTATTAGCCCAGATAGCGATCTGTCTTATAAGCTGTTGTTTCTGCAATGCTGCCTGCTCTCCACTAACACATCGATAAAGTATATTTATTGATTTTGGTCTATTTTTCCTGAATTTTCTTGTGGTCTTCCTTTCTTGCCAGTTACCGTCAATTTATAAGCTTTTGTAATAAAGTTTTGATCTTTAATATACTGCCTTTGGCTTATTTAAAGTCATCCTCTGAAATGCCCCACAGGGAGCTGTATTTTTACTTCACTTTCTATAAACAGAAATCTGAGTGTACTGTTAAAAAGAGGAAGTTTAACACTGGAGGCAGTCTGTGAATTTTAGACTAACAAGCTGGATGTGCGACTTCAGTTACAAAATATGTATAAAAAAACCCCTAATTGAATAAGATACTACAAAATCAGCGCTCACAGGAAAAGCACAGAGGAGTATAGACCCCTTCAGGTAGCAAACAGGAGACAATTTTATATACAACTCCTTGATATTTTGGCTGACTGTTAAAAACAGATAAGCTGCATATTAATTGCGGTGCTTTCTTCTGGGGCTGCAGTCATCACAAAGCATCTGCCAGGCAGTACCAAACCAGCAGATATGCAGTAAACTGCCAGAGTGCCAGCCCCTGAACTAAAAAGCAGCTGCAGCGGTGACAGTGGCATAGTCATCGTTTGATGTAGCAGCCGGTGCCGGCTCAGCGCCTCCCAGCAGAGCAAGTGAAACTGAAAACTGAATTTTGTTTGATTGGAGATGAGAGATGGGGCCTGGCCAAAGCCCTGCTGCTGCTGGCATGGGCAGGAGCGGAGGAGGATGGAGGTGAACCAGGATGCTGAGGGGAAAGACCCACAGATGCTGCGGCATTTCTCATTGCTGGGGGGTGTGGGAAGAAGTGGACAGCAATCCTGTATGACCAGTGGGGTCCACAGCTGCCCCTCAGCCTGCCCCCCCTGCCCCAAACACATACACTTGTATGCACGCACATGTGCACACATGCACACATGCACTCTCCCCTTCCCATTGGTGCAGCAGTGCAGTTCTGGGCTCCAGGCTGGTGTCCGCAGGCAGCAGGACAATGCACACTGCACCATCCCTGGCTGCCTCCTGCTCTCTGTGAGCCGCCTCGCTTGCCGCTCTGTGCCCTCCTAGCAGTGTTTCTGCCACCTGGCCTGAAATTCAAATGCCAGCTAGGTGTGCTAATAAAGCTTAGGAGCCTGTACCCATAACATTTGAAATTTTGGGATAAAAAGCACCCTGTAAAGTTTGTTATATGATCTCTGTTACCTTGGTATCCAAGTTCCATATGATATTGATCCTGGCACCTACTTCTGGTGGTTTTAAGCATTTCCTTAAAGCATAAGCTTCTGAGATGGTGATGTGTCTGAGGAAACGTAAGAGACAGTATCAGAGCAGTGAACTGAATCCAGGTCACAGCTCAGCCTCCTACCCAGGAGCATGACCTTCGATTGCTTGCAGTGTTACATGTCCTCCTGGGTCTGCAGGACAGGACTGTGGCTCTCTGACACTGCTTCTAATTCTGACTTGAGCTCCGGGAATGTCTCTCAACTCCATAAATGTATATGATTGAAAAAAAACCTGGACACTGATTAGAATGATCAGGTTGTACAGTCCCATTGATAAACTGACATTTCCTTCTTAGAACCTCTGGGCTTCACTGCTCTCTCGACACCTCCTGGAAAAATACTCCGTATTTCATGGCTAGTTAAGAAGCTTCTAATTTCTAGCCTAAGCACGTTCCTAGTCTGTGTCTATCCATTTCCTCTTGTGTCAACATTCTGGTTCATTTAAATAGACCTTTTGTCTTACAATAATTTCTCTGCTGTTGCTGAGAGAACCAGATGACCATAGTAGGACTGAATCTGGGGGCTTTAATTCAGTGCAGAATTATATCCCGAGTGTTTTAATGGAACTCTTGTGCAGAATTTATGTAGGCAGAGATACCTGAGGTCCTTTGAAAACATTAATTTAGAGATCCTCACAGCTCCACTCTTTTGTATGTAGGTATTTAACCATCTCATAGAGGGCAGCCAATTGCAGCGGTGGTACATCTCCCCCCTGAGAGGCTTTCTTTATTTCATTTTAATGTGTTGGCTTTTTTTTTTTCAATGTATATTCTGAAAGCATAGGAGGATAGAAAATCTGAATATAGTTTAATATCTGGTTTTACTTTTATTGCCACAATGGCCCTGAGTATTTGAAAAACCTTCTAAGTTTGCCACTTGAGAATATGAGTTTTTAGCTGTTTACACTTTCAACATCCAGGAAGATATCTCAAAGAAGGACCTGAGATCACTGAGCACTTAAAAACTTTGCTCTTTATAAACAGATGCAAACATGGCTACAGCACAGGCACAGTTCCATAAATAGAGGAACTTATGAAGATTGTTTTTCTGTGAATTTGCATCTTTATTTTAGCAGACTTTGATATCAATGAAGGCACAGGATCTTACCAATGCTCTTCCGGCAGAACCTTTGTAAGAATTTTTGTTTCTCCTCATCACCCATTTGAATTCCCTGGAGTTTTTTACAGGTGTACCACATGACTCTTTTGTCTTCATGTCCCCTAATTTAAAAAAAGTGTTACTGAATCCTTTTCAGCCCGTTAGCCAATCATGAGCTGGCATAGAGTAAGACTGAATCTTCTTCATTCCATTAGAAGCCAGGCTAGAAATATTATGTTCACAATTGTGTTATTAAACACAGCTGTATCGACAATCAGAGAACTGTGCTGGTTGAAAATTTCCAAGGTGTATTCCCATTCTGTCTAAAAGAAAAACATTGGAGGACTTAGCCTGAAGCTTAAACAACTTCTTCCCCACCTTAGGGAGTGATCAGTGCAATACGGCCCTCGGTGCTTGCAGCTGATACGCAGCAATCACTAGCTCTGAAGAGTTAGTAGGGCAATGTGAACGTCTCACACCTGCGTCATTTGGCTGTTGTGACAATATCAGAGCACTGGAAATTTTTAGACTTCTTTTTAATGACTAGAATAACTAGACTACATTCTATGCCTAAATAGTTAATCACCGTAAAATGCCACTGTGGCTGTGAGAAGGGAGTATAATACAGAGAACACACAAATCTCTAACATGATTTTGCCTGTTGTTTGTGGGGTTGAGATCTTACAACTTTCACCATCAAGGCTTATTTTGAATTTAGTAGGTATTTCTGAGGAAAAAAATGACAAAAAATCCTTATGATGGCAGAGAGAGTATTACTGTAATGAGTATTTTTAAGATAAACTGTATGTATGGAGTACAAAACTATACAGTCCGACTAATTTTTAAGGTATTTTGGAAAAGAGATGTTTGCTCAATTCCAAAGTATTAGTTTAACCCTCCGGATGTTGGTATTAAAATGCTTCATTCCAGAAATAATAATATAACGTAAGCAAGCTTGGATCTTGGTGTGCATTCTGCATGTGCCTTAAGGTGCAGAAGAATTTCAAACAATTGAAATGAAGAGCCAATGTAATGAGAAGGTTCTCTTAAATTATGCAGCGCCGGTATTCTCGCTCCCAAGACTTCGTGTGTGTTGCAAGAAGCTTGCCAACTGTGCTAAAGCAAAATGGGATGATTGAGGAAGATGTAGGTGGGAGTAAAACTTTCCCAAAAGAAACCCAGAAAAAAGGGAGGGGTGGGCACTTGAGGGGAGGGGAAAGAATATAAAGTGGAACATGAAAGTTCTGGTTGCACAGATTAAACTGTCCCAGGGGCTGTTTTTCATGGTATGTAATGATCACTTGTCTAAATCCTGATGCAAACTCATCTGAAATGTGAGAGAGTTTTGCATGCATAAGAGAGGCAGGATTTAGCCCCATATGGCTTATCACTTTGATCTTCAAAGGTCAATTTTGTATTGCTGAGCCAGTTCTGAATACGTCCCCAATTAATTAGGAGGAGAAAACACTTCTGTTCAGAAAAAAGGTGCATCTGCTCAGTGTTACTTTTTTTTTTTTTGCAACACAGAAATTAATGACTGCAAACAGAACAATGTTTCCCATTGCATTTCCTCTGCCCTCACAGACCAGCAATACTGCAGAATACAGCCTGACTCGCTATTCTGACTTTTTCATCATATAACTCCCCTGAATGACAGCTGTAATAGATATAACTCTTGCCTGCAGAGAACTTGGAGTTTGGGTTTTTTTTTTTGGTAGGAAGGAATTAGTTTATCCTTAGCTTTTTGTATAGCATCATTCCTGTAAACTACATTCCAAAACACATTATAGAGTAAGAGCAGCAACAACAAAGAGAGTTAAAGTAAAATAGAGAATGCTAGCTGCAGACAAGAGAGAAAATTAAATCTGAAAAGAAATAGTATGTTAATGAGATATGGTATCAATTTCACATGACAGAAAAGGCATTCACACCTAGAAATAATAACACCGAGTGCAAAAGCAGAAGGGCCCGTGTTAGATGAACTGAGGGAAAAGAGAACTAATAATACCTTTAGCTGAATTTACTGTATGAATAAGGAAGCAAAAATCCTTTGAAACCTGAAGACTAAACCCACAGTATCTTCTTGCTACTTTGCAATGCTCAGGTGGTTGCTGTGGTGGGATGGAATAAGCCTGGGAAAAAGTTTGGGTTGTGGGGTTTTTTGTAATGCAAGTAAAAGAGACATTTTAGGAATTTTTTAATTATGTATGCTATTTTAAATAGAAAAATCACTTCTATAGCATTAGAAATCAACAAAACTTTATTCTGTTCTACATGTGAAATAAGAAATTCCACTTTTTACAGATGGAGAAAGAAGAGTTTGCGATTCTTTATAGAGTTGCTTATGGCTCTGCAAGAAACACATCCTCAGTCTTTTGAGTGGAATGAGACTACAAAACCATTTCTTCCCCCACAGATCACTCTCCCAAATGGCTTTGCATGTCAAGTGAATAAAATAGACTGTTGTTAGTGGACATATTTTGCATGTAACTAGCTGAGAAGTTGCATTTTGTTTATGTCAGACTGCAGAATTTGGACTTTAATAAAGCCTCTGCAGGAATCCTCTTGCACTGCAAGTCAACTTGAAGCAGTGGTCTGAACAATAAATGCTGCAGATTTAAGACCTGTTCAGCAGGGGACTGACATGCACATTACTTCAGATGTATTCAGCATCCCAAATGCTTCCAGTGCCTGCATGTTCACGTGCTGGGAAAAGATCAAATAAGGAAGTCAGTTTGAGATTTATGATAATACCATTACTGCAGATTTCTGAAGGAATGGTGCAGCATGTCCCTAATTTTATGCTTGAATGAAGAAAATACTGTGGGGTGTTCTGTGTAATCAAGACCTTTGTTTTTGCTTTCCCACAAAAATGTGTGGGGAGGAGTAGAGGAGATCCAGGTGGATTAAAACAGAACACTCACAGTGGAACTGAGCTCAGCTGGTTGCTGTGGATGATAAAATTTTCTCTAACCACAGGTATTTCAATGAGGGATTGTAAGTGCTTTGAGTAGGCATTTATCAGAAAGATTTGGTTGCAATAGGCATCTGCTAAATATTATTATACAAATTGTTGTTAAGATATTAATTAAAAAAAAAAACTGGATTGCAAATGCAAAGTAAATTGGATCTTGAATCAGTGGACTCCTTGGGTTCTAGTCTTTTCTTTTGTATACTGTATACTTCTCAGGAATGCAGGCGTAAAAAAAGAGCTCCTGAATCCAAATACTTTTGTATGATGTGAATGTTATAATGATGAATCAAATATAATTTGATTCGTATGGCATTTTTCCACACACCTACTCATCTTGAGGAAGGAGAAACTTATCTGCCTTTCCACCTACATAACAACACAAGGCGCCTGATCTTAGATAAAATAAGCTCCTGGTGTTGATATAGTTGCTTGGATAGATATATTTATCATGCTCTAAGCAAATGTGAAAGAAACACGGAAGAAAATATATGCTGCCCCAAGGATAGGTTCAGAAATACAAAATGTCTAAAGCTGTCCTTACACTTCCTTTTCTCACCTAGCATTGGCTGGCCAATATTGGATTTTAGCAAAAAAGTAATCAAATTACTTCTCTTTTGTTTATCATGCGTTACCGTACTGGAAACATATTTTTCCTGTTGTCGTCAGTTGTTCTAAACCATGGTGAAACTAAAGAAGGACCTCACTTAAAGTATGAAGAGAGTCTTACTTTCAAGCTCTGAGGCATCACTTCCTAGAAAATATTATTTTCTGTTATTATTTAACGGACTTTTCCACTAAAGTCCAGATGGTAGAATTTGGCCCTAACTTCAGCGAGCTCGCCACACAGTGTATATTATGAGGTAGTGAGTAGTTGCTTATAAAATAAGTGGGTATCTCAAACACGAGGGCATTTCAGAAATCAAATCATGCTGCTTTATTCTGAAAGCACAGTCCTCTTAAATGCCATTCAAGAATCACAATTAATTAAACATATATTTCTGAGACTGGGAAGGACTTATTTAATTATTTTCTCTTAGCAGTCAGGAAAAGTTTAGCAAGCTGCCGCAGATCTTCCTCTTTTAAGTCATCAAGCTGTTTATGCTGTGGGACTTCTCTCAGAGGAATATTGGCTGTGGGCAAAGGGGTAACAGGGGGTAACCGAAGGCTGCAGACGCAGACTCTGACCTTGACTCACCTGGACAAGGTGTGTTGTCTGGCCCTGGGCAGATTCGACATGTTTGCAAGGCAGGTCTCCTGATGCCATGGTACGTGCATCCTGACTCACTGGAGTCAGGGAGGAGGCTAGTGCGTGGCTGTCACTCCTGAAACCTCAGGTTGCCCTTGTGACTACCTTACTGAAGTTAATTTTGTGCTTGTCTCTTTGGGAGGAGCTGACACCAGTTCCTTTTGGTGCAGAAACACCTGCCTCCAGCACGCTCACTCACAAAAGCCAGTTGCAGTGGTCACCACATGTTTATTGGATGGAAGGAAACAATGAGAACAAATTCCTTACCTTTATTATTGCACTGAAAATTGGAGAAACATGCATACTTTAGCTTCCTTTTCTAAGAAATGTGTAGGAACAACAGGAATGTATAGTTCTTCTGATGGCTAAGTCTTCACAAATCAATGTGCTGCACTCTAAGTCTGCTTTGCTTTCTGCTGAGTGAAGGGTCCTTATCTTACTGAATGCAGTCACTTTGGGTTGTCACGATAACTTTAAATCACTTTCTGTTTTCCATTATTTTGATTTATGATGATTTATCTGGACACTTGTTTGAGGTTGAGCCTGTTGCTGGAAGTAAGATACAACCCAAAGAGGAAGGAAGTTGTAGACAAGGAATTTTGAAGAAAAGATATATTTCCTGATAAATTGGTGCAAATATGTAATGATGTTAAATAATAAGGTACATACATGGTAAATTGTGCTGAAGTGAAAGAGAAGCATTTTGAATTCAAAGGACAATCTGAATAATGATCACTTCTGAAACAGTAAATCCTGGTGCTTTGTAAAGGCCCTTTGATCAGTGGCTGCAGTGATTTCGGGGTTTTGCTTTTTCCAATATTTTTTCTGAAGTCTATTTAAGAACAAGGTGGATAATTATATGTGGTTTATGTATTTTAACTTTTCTACATTTAAAAAGGATTTTCTGTATCTTTTTTAATGCCAACTTTGGATAAATGTGATCAATAAAGTTTTTAGATACTGCACATATCTGAGCTTTGGATACAGTATTACAACTGAAAGAGATCACATATAAGGGAGGAAAGATAATTTATGCTTTCAAAAGTAGATGTATTTCAGGGTGGTAAATATGGTATGCAAGGAACATACAGAGAATTTGCCTTGCTTACTTGAATAGCCAGCCATTTCATATCTTGAAGAAAAAAGGGTGTAGGAAACAGAAGAAAGCATAATGAAGAATTAAACTGGCTAGAAAATGCTTTTTAAACCAAAATAATGTAATCAACTGATCCAATTAATATCTTGTGGTGGTTTTGCTTCCCCCTCCCCTTGAACTTTGCCACACAGAACCACAACATTTCTGACTATATGAACAATCCTGAGAGCAGCCTGGACTGAGAGAGTGAGCTGTGGATATCACTCTAGCAAGGATGGCAGGCAGGGAGTTGGTTTCACAACGATTCAGGTAAAGAAATTGTGACACCATATTTTGCCCAGTTTTCCACCGAAGGGATGCTTTGACGGAAGGTACTTAACATTTAATTGTGTTCTCTTCGAAATAACTTGTCCATGAGCAAGGCTTCTGTCTAACCCTATAAATTACTGGTTGGGTTATGCCCTGGAGTATGAGAGTTTACTGCCCTATGAAATTGTTTTTGTTCTATCTACTGTAGCATAGTTTGTTCTCATTTTTCATCTAATGAACATTCCAAACTATGAAAAATGAAACCCTTTCAGTGACTTCAGTGGGAGCTATACAGTATGAAATAGGGACTTCTGGAAGCAAACTTAATGAAATTGGTAAACTCAAATCAGTAACCAATTTTGTCTTGTTCACTTTATCGTTATAAATGCAGTTATTCTACATGTATGGGAAAAGTTTTCTTCAGCAATCTCATATGAGAACTCTGCCTTAAAACAGTGCAGTTACTGGATACTTACAAAAAAGAAATAGATGTAGGAAATCACAGTATTTGAATATAGAATATGAGGCTGTTCAATATATAAGTACAAGATCAACTGTCAGGCCATTGTTAGTAAGGCACTGAGAAAAGGTATCTGGGAGTATCCTCTAGCCAGTATTTTGAATCACTCATGAAATATACAGTTGTCTTGATTCCAGAACACAAAAATTGCTTGTCAAAGATATCCAATCATTGATTTAAGTTGTCCTAGAAACTAAAGAACCTGTTACTTCAAAAAGCCTTTCATGCAGCCTTTAGAGATGTACGTAAATGCCTGTACATTCAGATTCTTGCTTACGCTGTTTTTCTTGGCCAGTTTTCTAGTGTCCCTGAAAAAAAAACCCGGCAGACGTGCATATGGGGATATAAAAATATACATACAGTTTTAGATACTTGAATATTCTAAGAATCTCCATAGAAATGTGTCTAAATATACTTTGCAGATCTGTTCGTCAAAAGAAAGGGGGAAAAGTGATGTGTATATATGATGCATGGGATCATCAGCTTGACTAGAAGACAAAGCTGAAAAGTATGTGCAGTGTTTCCGGGGATGCATGGTGTTAGGATCAAACTATAGTTTTTGGAGCTTAAAGTTGTAGTTATGGAGAAAGAAAAAGGAAAACTGATCCTTAGTTACTGTGATGTTTAGACTTAGTAATGATGAGGAAATCCATGGAACATCTAACTTAGCTTTTACATGTGTTCAAGAGGACTAGATTTATTAATAAAGAAAAATTCTATCAAGGGCTTCTAATGACCATGAAGATGCCTTCTCTCAAAAAACCTTGAGCTGGAGATTATTGAAAGCTGGGACAATGTGTTAGCACATATGTTTACTCCGTTCTTGTGCTCTATGTATCATAGCCAAAAAAGGGACTATCAGGCTAGATGAAGCTTGGGTCAGACCCATCATGGCTGTTCTTCTGTAGAGATTCCCTTGCAACTGGAAATCCAGTGGGCTCTTTTAGCAAGATTTAATTAAACTGACAGCTGGCAGGGAGCTTTCAGCCACAAATGTGACTCTCACAGATGAAAACATGGAACTAGGTCCTTCTCAGGAGATGCAAAAAAGGATCCTTTCCTGTCATACATACAATTTTATTAGAAGGAAAGCTCTTTGTCCATTTTGGCCTTCAGTCAGAATAATGTGTCTTTTTCCTTGTCCCTTCAGTGACAAACAGAATACAGCCAATAATTTTTTCTTTCAACTTACCTCATTTTTCTTCATCAGTTATCAACAAGCAGGTGTTTGCTGCTCATACTTGAGAAGTGCTGGTGAGAGTTTTTTTCTCTCTTTGAAGCTACAATGAAATAAGCTGGGGGATGAGTTTATATTCAAATCCACTGTTAACTATCCAGATACATGCTGTTTTCCTGCCATAAACAGGTTTCCTTTTTGACAGAGTAAAGTTAGTTGTCTCTTAGTGGGGTGGAAATCTACATACCAAACTTTACATTAGAGTACCATTTTTTCAGTCATGTTCTCTATGGGAAAACTTATTTTGTGTGGGTCATGCAAGTTGCATTGTACCGGTTCTTTCTTGGAAAGCATGATCCTGACTTTATAAACAGAAGTACATGAAGAGTCTTGGAGAGAGATTTTGACATGTTCCGAAAATAGGAAGAATGTGCTCAATGGGAAAATACCAAGGGACTGAGGTAAAAGTAAAATGTTTTCTTATCTTCTCCCTTGCTAGTCACTAGATTTAGCACTTAAGAGAAGCTGGGCTTCTTTCTGGCTCCCTGTGAGAATGAAATCCAAGTTATTTTTTAAGACTTGATCTTGGTATTTTCTCAGAATTTACAACTCTGGCAGGTAACTCTAGGTACATGTCCTTGTGCTGTGCTTGTTTTGGATAGATCCTTGCCTGTTTCATTTCACTGCCTCTGTTTGAGAGAGCTAGGCTGACTATATTTTCCAGTGCCATAAGCATCATTTTACTGTGCCGTGTTAAAAAGTGGGCAGAATCTGTTGGCTTTGATTTTAAATCATGCACTCACTGTGCCCAAGTTGAGCTTGACTTGCAATGCCAATATGAGACGTAGAATTTAGAGGAAAGCATATTTAATGTAGTGAAAGCAGGCATGCAAGTTACCAAGTCCCATGTGGGATTGCCTCTGGACTTTTATCATCGGCAGCATTGCCCTTCAGCTTCTAAAGGACTGACCTGAATCTAGCAGCCGCACAGATGGTTAAAGGTGATTGCTAGGAGATTAGTGTATTATTTTCTAATAAATAATAAGGCAGCCTCAGAGAAGCTGTTCAGTGGCTTATTCTGTTGCACATAGTTTTGTCCTTTTTCCGTATAGGATTTTGTTCCAAACACCTCTGTAGCATTGCAATTACTGGGGTCAATTTGAATACGTCAGACATATTTTCGTCATGAAATACTTTTGGGCTTGACCCCAGCTGCAGTGATGGTGAGGAGACTAAACATTCCTGTCCTGTGTCATGTAAGACACTGTACATAGGTGTCTTCTCATGGGACATGGGTGATGTATGGTTTAGGACAAAGGCATAGGATCTATGCAGCACTGTAATTTTATTTTTTTAATGCAATTTCTCACCTGCAGGGAGTTTTCAGAGAATAATGCTAAATTGGGAATGTATACCTTGACTTGGAGATAGGAGGATAACAGAGAAGCTCAAGACCCTTAGGCTGCTCTTCTGCTCCCTACCAACTCGAATCTGATGCTTTATGGCTTTTTCCATGCAAGAGATGCAAGCGAGTGCAAGTTTCACAGGGAAGGAAAATACTGTGAAAGTATGAGTGGAAAATGGCTGGACCTAGGCCACTGGGATGTATAGGCACACCGTTTATTTCTTGTGGAAAGCCTGCCAGCAGTTTTCTTTATTCATCAAGAGTAAAGTCATCTTTGTGAAAATCAGTGAATGATTTTACAAAAACTCACACTGACATCCTTAAATATTGACCCAGGGAGCCCACATCTGAAGCGTGAAGTTGGAGCTTGTCTCACAGGCTGTGTGCAGATGTCCAGTATGGGATGTAGCAGACATCATGTGTGTCTACTACAGTGTGGAAATGCATGAGCATAGCAAGCTCACTGTGCCTGATATGCCCTCTCTTCTTTTAGAGATACTGTACACAGTGGCTTGGGTGTCTTAAACTGGAGCGTATATGTGTGTGTGTATAAAAATGTAATATTGCTTTTTTCTTTGTTGGAATTAAATTTATTGTCAGACAAGCTATTACTAGTGATATTTTGCAGTTCATGTATCTTTCTTCCTGCTCTCATATTTCTTTTGCTTTCATTTTTTGAGCTTCTCTAAAATAAGTGAGTCCATCTGGATGGAAAACAAACACAAGAAAGGAGAGGTTAGATTTTGTTTATTCTCTTCAGGGCTGTTGCTTATTTTTTATCATTGAAAGTTATTTCCTTCTGCTTTTCCATCTTTCCATCCTGGAGCCTATCTAAATATTGGCAAAGGCATTGCTAATGTAACTCCCTTTTCAAGGATTAAATTCAGTGGAACTTTGTTCATCCTTGGTTGATCTCTCTCATATGCAGAAAAATAGTTTGGTAGTCATGGTATTTTTTCTGCTATCAGAATTCAAAATTTGAGAAAGTTAAAATTTCAGTAGTCATATTTTGACTAATTTTTATCCAGCTCTTCTGAGATTTGAAAACAGTTGTTTGACTTAAGTATTTCAACATGAACTCCTGAAGCAGCTTTATTATGGAGGGTTTGGAAGAGCTATGCTTGTTCCTTTTGTTACACTTTCTCTTGGCAGAAGAATATGTACTGCACTGAGGAAACTTCTTAAATAAGCAGAGCAAGAAAGTTCTTTGGAAGTCTGGAAAATAGAGGATTCATTCCTACTGTATATTTTTTCCACTTCAAAACTTGACAGTGATTAATCATAAAGCATTGCAAACAAAGGTATATTATTATTTTAGCACCAGGCATTTGCAGAAGATTTTGTTTTTGGATCAGCACTATTATTTATGCATTACACTGAACAATGAGTGATTGTAGCACAGCTCTCCAATCCTTACTTGCTTTGTTATCTTCCTTTTGTCTTCTATGTTATCTTCATTTTTTTTTTTTTTAAATCCTCACTTGCTACTTTCATCAAGTAATATAGGATGGATTTTTTTTGTTACTGCAGGGTGGAGTTTCTTTTTCATGAGTCCATGGGGCTAATCATACGTCTTTATTCATGATACATCTCTACATAAATTGAAGTACCTTCATTTTCCCTCTGTTACATCTTTTGACAGATTTGATGGGCAAGGCATTTCAGAATTAATTAATTTTAAAAACATGTATTTCTGTATTTTTCTTTTATAATGAGTGAGATATAAGTGCTCCATGGATAATAGACTTTTGTCTGGCGTGATTTTTGATAGCTTTTGGGAAAAAGAAAAACATAATGAAGCATACTTAAAAATGTTATATGCGATATGAGAGTTGTATCAAATTATTGGAACCATGTGATCAGTTGAGTAGCATGGACATAGAAAAATCCTTCAGGCCCTTGATGAGATAGTTTGTTGATCGAAGTTCTATGTGGAGACTAGATGCATGTTAGAATAGACTTTTATTTCAGCTTGTATTAACAGCATAATGATGTCTAATACTTTGCAATGTTCAGTAAAAGTAATTTTGTACCTAGCGATTTTTTTTGGTGTAATTGTAGTTTTTTTTCTTCATTGTCTACAAAATATGGTGGATCTATCAAACATTTTACTAGAAGGGGGTGAGCAGACATCTTTTGTCATTTACTAGACACCTTCAATACATAATCTGTCACAAAGCAACATTCTCCTCCCATTTCTTTTACAGCTAATGGTGATTCTCTGTAGCACAGCTATTATTTGCATGGAAGGAGCTGGGTCTACATTCTTCTAATTCTCAAATATTAAAATATAGGCAGAAACAAAGCCTGAAGAAAGATTTTGTCTCTGTTAGAACAAAGCTGGGTACTGGTCTGTGGCAAGGATTGAACTGTGGTTCACAGTATTTGATCTGTTTTCCACATTCTAAGCCTTCTTTGATTTACAGACATTGCTTTTCATCCATTTGATAGCTACTAATCCAGATTTCCCTTTTTACCGTAGTGTGCTGTTAGCATATTTAATTCTGAGCACAGTTGCATTTGTTCATCTGGTGTCACTGAGCAGCTTGGTTGAGGTTGAGTGAGATCCATATATGCTGGATGAGCCTTTTCAAATTTGGCTCAGGAGAGCAAGAGCTGTTCTCCCCATTAGCTGCCATTCTTTACAGGAGATTTTACATTAGATGTGCATTTTGACAGAAAGAGCAGCTTCTCCTTCTTCTTGCATGGATTAGGTAGAGCCTTTGTTCCTTTTAGAATGCCGATGAGCATGAAGCCATGTTTCTACCATCTGAAAAAAGGATAGGCAGCACTGAATCCTGTCCTAATACTCCTATTGATACACTGCATAAAAGCAGACTTTAATCCTACTTACTGGTCATTTCCCAGCAAGGTACGGCAGTGAATTCTCATCATTTTTGGAATAGTGCCAATAGTCCTGAATCAGGTCAGTCCTCCTATACAGAATTATTAGTCTAAATCTAAGCAATATTCAGTAATTACACTTACAGAGTTGCTATCTGTATTCTTACTGAAGAAGGACTTTATTTCTTAAGAACTGAGAATGCATAGCAGACATACATACCTGCTGTATCATTTACAAGATAGAGTTAATCCAGAAGATTAATTGCATATTTGTGTCACCAAACAAAAGACAGATGTGAGTAATTAGACACTGAGTAAAAGTAAACCTTGCTGTATTTCTGCAATTTATTTTATATGTACATAGATGGTAGCTTTCATCCAAGAACAGGTCAAGTATCTTTTCAGCATTTATTATACTCCAGAATTAAAACCACGTCAGTGTTGTAACTCTTGTCCCATAATTTCTACATTGTTCTTGCATGCCTTAAAGCAAACCAGTGTATTCAATTTGCAGCTCTCTTCTATTGCATGCATAGGTCTTCGGAAGATTTTACTGTATCTTTCTTCAGCTCCAAGTTCTCAGGTCCATTGCAGCCCTCTGAGCATGTCTCCTCATTAGTCAATTTTGACCTGATGCCTTTTTTCCTCTAGGGCTTTATGAATTAAGCTAATCCTTCATCCCAACATACTGCAAGAAAAGGCTAATTAGCAGATTCACTCACTCCTAAACTCCTGGTCGAGAGATATTTTACCTTTTGGCATTAAACACATAGAGACACCAGTATCCTCTCTTTGACTTTCTTTGATCCAAATCTCACCTCACAGTGCTGCAGACTTTGTTAAAGACACAGTGCCTGTGCAGCCAACTTTAATGCAGTTACATTTTTGAAATTAAGGTAGGCTTCAGTAGCTTTATTTATGTGGAAGGCTACTGAGAGACTCTTTTGTTCACTAACTCATTCCTTTGTTTTACTGCCGTGTTATAAAAGAAGTATTGCTGATTCTTAATATCACTATATCTTCAAGTGGCGTAAAGAAACATGAAGACCTGAAGCAATATACAAGACTTAGCTTTATTCTTTTCATATTTTATAACCCCCAATGGTAAAAAGTCAGCAGATAAAGTTCATTAGTATTTTTAGATCATAGTAGTGTTCTTACCTAAGTGCCTAGCTCTCAAAGTACTTTAAAGTGAGATAAATATAGCTAGATAGTAACATCAAAATACAGATACAGATTTTGAAAATATAACTTGCAGACTAGGTACCTAATTTAATATACTCAGCCTTCCTAACTTCTGTAAGAGTGGGTTATGTATCTTGTAACTCAATCAGATAACTTAATGTACAAATTGTTGTGTTTGGAAGAATGAGGGAGTTGTATCTTTGGTCGTGATGAAAGATGTGTCACCACATCCAGTTGTTGTAAACTGAAGTTAGAAAAATTAAACTGATGAAAAGCAACTTTTTTGGTTTATTTTTTTCTGTAATGAGGATTATATAAACCACTGGTGGAACTTCTACAGGGGTATGCCAGACTCTTTATACCTTGAAATGTTCATTATTTTAGCTAAACACACTTTAGCTCAGATGGAAGTCAGCTGGATTCAGATATTATAGGATAACAGGCTTTGACTCATCACACGGGGAACCACTCAGAAATTAATTTTCTATTTCATTCAAGATTCTGATGTTGAAAAAAATATTCAAATAAATGGTATAATTTTCCATAGTTAAAATTAAATATTTCCATTCTCAAATGTTTAATTTGCCTTGGTAGTGTTTAGATGTGATCATGTACTGAATAAAAAAGCAAAAAACCTTGCAAAATTATATATTTGAGATTAAAAAAATCTCATTTAATCTTAATGTTTGAATACTGCTAAGGTAAAAGGAAAAAATTCAACCAGTACATCTTGTTGTCATTTAAAATTTTGTTAAGCAAGTACAAAATATTTCAATTTTAATGAAACTGCCTTTCCAAAAGCCAGTTTATGCCTTTGAAAAATTGTTAAAGAAGTCAAGGTAGATGATGACAATTGTTCCTGAGCCTGCAAATATTTTCTCTTTTCAGTCTCATCAGTGAACAGAGTTCCTCATATACAATGTAATTTCTGGATTATTGTGTGCCCTGGATCAAGAAGGACAGGTAGCTACTGGAGAGGGTACAAACAAGGGCTACAGGATGATTAGGGAACTAGAACATCCCTGTTTACAAAGAGAGGGCTGAGGGACTTGGACTTTTTTGGCCTAGAGAAGAGAAGACTGGGGGTAGGATCTTATGAATACTTATAAACACTTGAGGTCGTGGGTGTCATGAGGATGAGGTCAGTCTTTTTTCAGTGGTGCCCAGTGACAGCACAAGAGACAATGGGCACAAACTTGAATACAACAAATTCCACCTAAGCATGCAGAGGATCTTCTTTACTTGAGAGGGTGGCAGAACACTGCAACAGGCTGCCCAGAAAGGTTGTGAAGTCTCCTTCTGTGGAGGCATTCAAAACCTGCCTAGATACTGTCCTGTGCAGCATGCATTCTGCGATTCTATATGATATCCAGGATTTGGAAGAGAACTTCACCTTGTTCCTGCATGGCTGAAGTAAGCATGTCTTCTGATGACAATTTCCATGGAAACAGACAAGGCCCTTTCAGCACGAGTCTGTGTGCGAGGACTTAGTGTTATGCACAGGCTTAACTTTGGGTAAACTACATAGCGAATTTGTGCAGTTGATGCCGTTCCTGTACAAGATTTGGTTATAGGAGGTTGTTAATCTGTATTATATTTGCTTTCTGGGGATTAGATTTACCTATAAATTTCCCTGCCAGAAGTGACCCCTTCCTGATTTTCATGAGCAATATGAGTGTATAATTTCATATAAAGATCACAGAATTATGCTTTCTCAGTTTCAGACAAAACCGAACTGAAAATTGCTTTGTTTCATTTCAAATTTGAGACTATTTTTTGAATCTCACATTCAAGCTCAAACTTCAGTAATATTGTAAACAAACTCATCTTCATTGAGGTTACTGAGGTCTTTATATGCAAACTATTTTGATAGTTCAAGTGCTGAGAAAAATATTTTACAAGTTGGGATAACCTAAGCTAAATTACATATGCCTAATTTTAAGAGTAATTCCTTGATACTTGACTGTTTGGTTAAAGGAATGCATAAAGAAAGATGGAAGTGCTTTTGCCACCAACCCTCTGGAAAACAGCAAAAAGCAGAAGGGTTTGGATTTCTTTCTAAATTCCAGTGAGTACTGGAAATCTGTGGCTATTTTATGACCACATAGAAGAAGAATGTCTTCACTTATAAAAGCAGACCAAAAAGCTTCAGATTAAGAACATTAGTCACTGCTGCTATTTTTCTTAGAAGGCATGATTAGAAGTCAGGTTCCCCTGCCCGTGTAGAGCATTTAAGTGCAAAGGAGGTGACTGAAGGCAATCTCGGAACAGCACAATAGTGGTAAGAAGCATGCAAGGGAAAAATAGCACACCAGCCTACCATTAAAATCAGGAAATCCAGGACAACTTAACTGAAAACAGTCTTTTGTATCACTGATAAAATATTTAAAATAAACAGGGCAAGGAGTGGAATAAAAAATATTAAACCAAAGATCCCCGTAGAGAACAAATTATCCTGAAAGAAGAAAGGTTATGTTTATTTAGAATTAAATGTTTTTACAAAATCCAGTCCTTTTTGTAGTGGAGTTTCTTTTCCTGCCTAAACATAAGGAATGCCAGAAGAGCCTGTATCATCTTTATGATGCTGCATATGCCCTTCGTGAATTGTGGCTTCAGCTAGAAGTGTTTAGATAAAGGTGTCTCCAGTGGTGTGCTGGAAAATGCTGGACCTTGGAAACAGCATTCCATATCTAATGGTGACAACCATGAGACAGAGAGCGGTATGTTACATAGGGCTGTTGGAACTACATCTGTTAACATGACACCAGGTTTTAACCAAGACCTTTGAAGGATGCAGTAGTTGGGACCGTTCGTTGACTGTGCTTGGCGGAGAACTGATGATTTTTATGCCTGACCCACTTTTACAATTTTTTGAAGCAGCCATTTGCATCTAAATGTACTAAAACATCAAATTGAAATCTTTACCACTGCTCAGGCCCATTAGTACTGAGAATTTTAGACAAATGGAGGTAAGAATAAGGGATATACTGAAACAAACATACTTTTGGAGAAAAATATTTGTTAGGTAACTACAGGACACAGTTTGAGCTCAAATCAGAACTATTGTTAGCTTTAAAAAAAGCTGAATAACTTTTAGAATTCAGGCATTGTCAAAATTTATTTTATAGTGTATGTTTTCCCCATCTCTTGAAAACAAACAGAAATAAAGAGGGTCTCCCTTCCTCATTAAGAATGCATGTAGCATGTAGTCAGAAAATGGAAAATAGCAGTATGTTTCTTTTTTCATGTTATGCCTCTGCAAGTTCTAAATCTGCAACTAGAAAGAATCATGCTTCTACTGAGGGAGATATTCATACCTCTGTGATGATAAAAAAAGACTTAGCTGTGAAAGCACTGTAACAGCTGACCACTAAATGTAAGTGGAGACCAATTTCAATTACATTCTTTCAGCCACAGATTGTTTTGAAGTTTGGGCATCCTATGTCCTTTATGTACTAGTTATTTGCTTATACAATGAATATTCCTCTCACAACCTTCCAGAATTAATTCTTTTTAGACTTTTTTTTTTTTCTTCTGGGTTATCTGATTTTTACCCATTCATAAACATCGCTACTACAGATGATTTTTTTTCTTGTATCCTCTCACTTTCAAGGCTGTGAAAGTTAGCTTTCATTTACGCAAATAGCACTAAAAAGTCAAAGGATGAGAGATGTGTTGTTTGCTGTGTTTTTTTTTTAAACCTGCAAAGAAAATAAATCAGTAGGTTTCATGATGGTGAGAATATCCCTTACAGTTATTTTCCATCAGGTATTGGTGTTAATAGGAGTGGTAGTGGTACATTCAGAATGGTTTCTTCTGGAAAATAAAAAAAAAGAAAGAGATAATTTTTTACTGTTCAGAATTGAAATAATGTATAAAATATATAAAATAACAGATCTCTCTTGCTTCAGGTCACCTTAGAGATGAGTGAAGCCAATAGCCAGTGGTCTCATATGGAGCCAGAGAAGTTTTGGGTTTTTTTCTTCCTTTGCTGTTTTAGAATTAACATCTGCCTTGCCCATGGTAGAAGTATCTGTGTGAGTGCATGTGTTTGTGACATATGTATGGCTGTATGCCTAGGTATACATATAGGAATGTAAAAAAAGAAACCTTTTAAAAGGAATCAGAATGTTTTTGCGTTCTTTCACAATTTCACTGAATGCCTTTTAATTTTAATCTTTATTTTATTTCAAAAGAATGGATAAAAGAAAACGAAACAAAAAACATTGCTGAAAAGCCTGTTCCAAAACACCGAGAGATGCTTTGCACTCTTAAAGTCTGGTTTGAGTAGAAAAGCACATGTTTTTAGCTGACATGCTAATGAAAAAGAATCATTGACCTGCTTCTCCACCAAAAACATCTCTGTCATAAATGTTAAGGAATTTTGAGAAAACACATTTTTACCTAAATAAAGGATTAAAGACATTGATGTATGGGCTCAAAATGCTGACTTGTTTCTCTTAAAAGATGTAACAAACTCTCTCATCCTCCATTATTTTTTAATCTAATGGATACTAAGTGCCACTTTTCTCCATTCAGAATTATTTAAATGATTTAATTTTTTAAACTGTTTTCTTTCTATTGCCTTACATTAAAAAAATATTGCCACTATTAGATAACGAATTAACTGTATTTGGAAGAGTAATTAGTTTCCTGAGGTATTTGGTGAACTTCTGAGTAAATGAAAAGCCTCAAGAGTTTAAGATATTTCTAGGTAGTTGGTGACTGGAACAAAGGCTCTCCACTGGAATGATATTTTCTTTAACTGGTTTTGGGCTTGAATAGCAATGAAGATTGCATGACATGGACTTCTGTGAAAGCACAGAGCCTGCACACGGCTCAGGTTCTTATTTATAAAGCTAAGTTACCTTGGAATCCATATAGCCACATCAGTGATCATATGGTGGTTAAGTAAAAGTAGCTCTGGAAAGAATGGCTGCATTCAGACTTTCCAGCTAATGAACTTTGGCATTAAGGAGACATTCACATTTTGAAGAGTCATTGCTTGTAAAATTTGGTCTTCAACTTATATGTTCCTAGGTGTCAGTCCCTGTTAACTGATACTCAAAAAAATTTTTGTTAAGGGCATTTAGGGATACAAAGAGGATGGTTATTGGTTGTTGTTTAAACAGTAATTTCTAAGAATTCCTAATTTTCAACTTTACTGAAAGTCCCAGGCAGAACAGTCACTTAGTTTAACATTCAGATGTCTTTGCATCCAAATGTATCAAATAATGAACTGTCTGGTTAAAATGGTGTTCTTGATGGGTTCTCAAAATCACAAGACTGTTCTGATTTTTGTCAACAGAACTTGAACATGGAGCATCTAATTTTTAATATCCCCAACAACTTTCATGCTGAACTAGGTTCCTGGCAATTTGAACACTTTCAGTATAACCAGGTCTATATTTTCTATACTTTCAATATAACCAGGGAAGGACTGGAAGAGGAGAAATGTAGTTATCTGGTTTTCCTCATGCTTTCTTGCATCACATGAAGAAGTGTGCAGTCTCCTGTCAAACAGAGGTTGTGTCTGTCTGTGACAGCGCCCTGGTGTGCATCACTGGAGAGTTTCTTACTTGAGCTTCTTCTGAGTCTCCAACATCTGTTCCCGTATTTGGAATAAGAACTTCTCTGCCATCACATATTTCTGTAATGTCTTTTGGAAACTCTCCACAGGACTCATTACAGTTTTCTTGGCCTAGTGACCAGTCACATATAATTTATTTTAAAAAAAGAAAATGTATACTTGAAGGCACTTGAGAAAAACCTGCCAGGTAGGACTGGGTTCCAGATGTTCTCTGGCTATTTGTCTTGAGCTTTTTCAGGAACAATGTGATCTGTGATGAAGCTGCCTTGAAATAATTGACTTGCAATGATGCATACTGAGTGAGGTGAGGTGTGCCACTTTATGCTAAAAAATAGATAGAATGCCAAAGCAAGTGCATAGCTTGATCCCTTCCCCCGTTAAAATGATGGGGCTAGATAATACATGGGGACATAAAATAGTTCAGAGGACACTAGGCACACTTGAATTGAAAACTTTCTTCAGCTTTGATGCAAGGACAGTGCTCCCTTGTGTAACAAGGGAGTGATCACAGCACTGAGCTTGGCTGAGTTCAGGAAGCATCTGGATGATGCGCTCAGTCCTATGCTCTGACTTGGCTGGCCCTGTGTGGAGCCAGGAGTTGGATTCAATGGTCCTTATGGGTCCCTTTCAACCTAGGATATTCTATGATTCTATAATATAGAATTCTATTCTATATTATGGAATTCTATAATATAGTGCTGGATCCGAGCTGGGGAAGGGGAGAATGTCGCCTGTATATTTACATTTAGCTTCATCTTACAGACTCTGCTTCAGGAAATTACTTTGTTAGTGTAAGTTTTCTACCAAGTGTACTTGCTATTTTCCAAACACACGTTCGACATCACTTCTTCTGACATCCACCTCCTCATGCTTGAGTATTTAATGGTTTACAATTATCATGCCATCTTGTGACTTCAGAACCCATGAGAACTAAACTGAGTATTTATCATGATAAAATCACCATAAGTTAAACCACCAAAATGATTCAGGTACTGCATTTACCCCCACCCTCCTCCCCAGTAGAATAATTGTTATAAAAGCACAAAAAGAAAGGAAATAGCTCACTGATCCACCATACTGACAATATCTTCAAAATCTACACCTTTTTTTGTTTGATGATAACCTGTTTCCACAAGCTGTGTTACACAGAGCACCTGTAACCAAGCCAAGCCTAGCATGGAACAATTTCTTTATGCTGCTAACCGTGGGACAGAGGAGCTGGATTGAGATCCTGATCAGAAACGGGGCAGTGCCTGCAGTGAACCTGATTTCTAGCTCCCACATCTGCCATCATCATTCCCTGGCCCCAGGTGCTGGATATCACACTTGATAGCTGTTAGAGGACAAATTAATACTTATCAACGCTGACACAGTGCAGTTCATATTAATTTTTTATTTCTCAAATCAAGCTCTTGGATGACTGAGTACAACTTATGTTTTACAGGTCTGAGAACAGACAAAAGGGATTTAGCACAGGTTGATGCTAAGCCTTTTTTTTTTTCTCTCAAAGTAGCTGAAGAGCTACTTTCCATTGGTGCCATCTTCATGTCGTTAAAATGTATGACTGATGCAAACGCATAATTTCATCTCCTGTGTCATATGTGGACTGGGGAATGTGTACAGTAGGAGTGGGTATAATTGCTGGTATCTGTTCCTGGTTGAGCTACCTGAAATGAGTGTCTGACTCCCTTCTTGGTCTCAATAACAGCTTTTAGTGCTGCGTTCTTTGATGCCTATTCATAAGTCCTTTTAATCAACTGGGCTTGAACAAAATGTTTCCTTTTTGGTAAGAAGATATTTAGATCTTATTTCTTCAAATAAATGTTAGATTAATCATAATTTTAGCCAAGGGAAATTTAGACCAATGTGATTTTTTTTAAGTACATCCCCAGACAATGAAGGATAACAAAGTTTTTAGAAACCAGCAACAGGGACAGTCACCATGCCAAATCAGTGGGAAATGCTGACAGGGTGAAACATGTAGACACTGTCTGTTCTGATGATACACAGCTATAAATCCTCTGGGGGCATTAGGTGTCTGAAACATCTGCCCTTTGGCATCTCTGCTGCATATGGTAAATGCATTGGTACCAAGTACAAGACAACCGTTCTCAAAAGCCATTTCTTTTTGATTTGGGGAAATTTCTTTTTTGTTCATACTTCATGAGTTTATCCACATACTTGCCTTAAAAACTGTTCTTTTGGTACCTCTGCTAGCTATTTTTGAGTAATAATTATTTCTTATTCAGTTTGCTGGCTCCTATGAATCCTTTTCTGAGACACTCATCTCTCTCCTTTTCTGGGCTCTTAGCCCAGGCTGTAGATTTGAAAGGCAGCAGGGTGCTGAGAGGTTAGGCACCATAATGTTGGAAGTAGCTTTGTGGATCTAGCATTTCATCATTAGCTGAAAATTGATACTCTGTTATTTGTTTGAGTAACAGCTGTATATCCAATATATAGATAAGCATATCCACAAGATGTTTGTGTGCTGGAGATAGCTGAAACAATTCATTACAAATGTAGCAACAAGGCTGAAGTGCATTTTATTTTGTTCCTATTAGTACTTAAGACATTCTTCAATGTAGAAATGCTAAGATGCACAGCACAGCCATGATTGAGCTTGCTGCTGCAATGATGGAATAGTGTTTCTTCTACACCATTTTGACTGCAAATAGCTTTTTTAGATACTGCAGTTTTTCATTGCTTGATATCCGTTCCACGCAGATTGTAGATGACTGTATGTAGAGTATTACATGTACACATTTTGTAATATTTGCATTTGAGTGTTATGTGGAAAGAATGTTGTTTTCCTAAGGGCCATTGCATGAATAGGAATGGTTGAAAAATGCGCTCTGAAAATTTATGAGGTAACAAATTATTCCTTTATGTCAATATCTAGGACCTGTTTTACTTTTTGTGCCTGAATGACTTTGGGGACAATTGAGAACTTGGCCTTGTTTTTCAGTGTTTCTTTCTTTTTTTTTTTAAATGTCAAATTGCTGATTGTAAAGTGTACAGGACGTCTGCTAAATATTTCTCTTGCATTTCAATCCTGTTACTTGAAAAGAGGTTGCAGTAAAGGACTTTTTAGGTGTCTATCACAATAGCTTAATATCAGTTTAGAACATTCACTAAAGCTTTTCATGGTCCTGTGTCCATCTTTTCATTACTGGGTTGTCAAAGATACCTGGTGAATATGAGGGTCACCTGCTATACAGGCTCATCTGTTGTTACTGGCAAATTAGCTGTCTGTCACGGAGACCCAGGCTGTTCATAAAAGTATGAAGAAATGTGTTGCCAGAAAAAAGCACTATATTCATTTTAAAGCTGATAAAAGTAAATTCCTTATATTTTAATACTATTTATAGATGGTAAAGAAAGATATACTTTTTTTTAAAAAAAAGCAGATATTCTGATTTGCAAATAGTTTTTCTTTCATGTAAATCAGAGATTTCAGCATAAACTTATACTGTAGTATGCATCTCTCAATCCAATAAAATAATAATGTAACATCCCAAGAAACTGATGCATAGCTGAAAAAGGTGGTATGTTTGCCTGTGACTAAAATTGGCAGATTTTATTTGAAAGTTGACATTTTTATGCTGGCAGTTGATAATTCCATGTTTCATATGCCATGTCTATACTTGATTCAAGCTTAGGATTGGCCTGTGCAGAGAATTATTAAGGTGGATGAGATTTTGCAAAGGCAGAAAAAATCTGATAATGAACCCCCAACAGAATAGCGTAGAGCAGAGTAAAGCAGAGTAGAGTAGAGTAGAGTATAACTTAGCAGAATTGAACTATTTCAGTTGGAAGGCACCTACAACCATCATTTAGTCTAACTGCCTCAACACTTCAGAGCTGACCAAAATTTAAAGCATGTTATTAAGGGGATTATCCAAATGCCTCTTAAACATTGATAGGCTTGGGGCAGCTTTGAACAATTTCCACCCATTCTTTGAGTAAAAGAAAGAAAAAAGGTACCAGAAATACCTTTATATTATTAATTGGTTTTGCTTAAAGATTAAATACTTTCACCTCAATAAGGCTAACATGAGACCTCTATAATGTCCTCATATAGCTCTGCATCCCAAGCTGCATCTGGTAGGACCCTTGTTTTTGTGCAAACTCTGTCATTGACAGGTATACCAACCTAATTTGTAAAGCACATTGAAAAAAACAGAGGTCAACATTTTGACAAGGAGGACAAGACTGTTGAGAAAGTTGGAAAGCCTCTCCGTACATGACATAGCTATCTAGCTGTGACTTGATCTGTCTAAATAACTTTAATACATAGACAAGTATGTGCCCCAAATGATCAGAAAATAAACACCAGCATTCATAAAAATTAATCAAAAATAGAACAGCTCTTTTATAACACATTCTTAATTGCACGAAAGTCAATACTTCAGTGTAGTGTTTAGATGCAGACATGCAAAAATTATCATTTGGTTTGCTTTTGTCCAGTAACATGTCACTTTTTGTTAGAAAGAAACAATTTTTCATTTTCTTATTTTTTGGATTTTATTAATGATTAAATTGTCCACAGGAGGGTCTCATTTGGTGAAACAACAGGCCAGAGCAAATATTGGTGGGAGTTAGAGGTACCAATGTGAATCAGACAATAGTCCTTAAAGGAAAAATACTTAAAATGAACAAAATGGAAAACAATCACAGGAAGATCATCTATGATACAGGAAGATGGTGCCAATCTAGACCCAGTTCTTCATAAAACAGGCCCAAGGAATTTCTCTCTTCATGTACTCAAATATGCATAACAGTGCAGTAACTGAAAAGTAGAGATTCTCCTGCACTGATGTGTGAAAGCCTTTAGAAATCCCTGAGTATCTGTATGTGTCCTTTTTACAGGACAGGTAAAATGTAAAGATTTCGAATAGCACTTTCCTCCTTCTGTCAAGAAGAGGTAGATATAAATATCATCTCCGACTTTATGTTCATTTGCTGATTAGCAATTTAGAATATTCAATGACAACCCAAAACCTCTTAAATAATTAAGACAACTTACTTAATAATGTCATAATAACAATTAGAAGTGATCTCTGTGAATTCATTCATAATAGAATGATCCAGGTCCTCTGCTTGATTCTGTAACCTCAGCATTTATTACTAACTTTATACTCTGTTGAAAAAGCAGAGGTGTATGGCAGCTCCTGCTATTGAAAAGCCCCACTATGAACAATGACTCTCACACTGCAGCTCTGCGATCCAATGCAATCCAGTGGCAAGGCTGGCTTCTCAGCTGCCATAAATTGGGGTAGGTCTGTGTAGGTCAGTGCAGTCCAGCTGACCCACAGAGTGGTGCTGGGAGATCTGGCTCAGGATGTTGCTTAAAATTTTATATTAAAATTAAGTAATAGGTACCTGAGTTCTACACCTTAATGCAGAATAAAATGTGTGTGTATAGTGCCTGCTTAACTATTGATTTTCTAAAGTGTGGATATTTCACATGTTAATTTTTGGAGTTTTTTTCCCTTTTAATTTTTCTCAGGAGGTGTTTGCATTGCTCAGTCACTCAAAATCCCTCGGGAACCAAGACCAGGAGAATTTGAAAAGATCATCAAGCGCCTGTTGGAAACTCCAAATGCTCGAGCTGTGATTATGTTTGCAAACGAAGATGATATTAGGTACCTGTTTCCTAGTTCTGTGTGTTGAAAAGGTTTCTCTTCACAGAGACACTCAGTTGGCTGATGCAGAGTAGAGTAATGCAGGAAGTTTCAGATTGAACCCCTTTTAAAAATTTTTGGAAATCTGTCAATAAGAAATTGAGTTGCAATTTTATAGTATCCTTCTTTATTCTGTGGAGTTCTAATCTGTTCCTAGTTCCTAAGAGTGCAGCTCCAATAGATTGTGACTGAAAAGGAAGAAACCTGTGAGAATCTGAGAAAAATATGGCTAAAGATGGAACAAATTAACTTGTATAGTACCATATCTTGAGTTCACTACAGCTGTTTAATATGCTTTCGGCTGTGAAACCATTGACTAATTGGTTAGTGTGTGCTTACTTATGCGTAGCCAGAATTAATGTTAAGGATGCTCAAATTCTTTGTTAATTCTATTTGTTTAATTAGTTATCTGTTGTTTGTTTGCAGGCGAATACTGGAAGCAGCCAAAAAAGCTAATCAGTCTGGACATTTCCTCTGGATTGGGTCAGATAGCTGGGGATCAAAAATTTCACCAGTTCAGCAGCAGGAGGAGATTGCGGAAGGAGCGGTAACTATTCTGCCCAAAAGAACATCAATAGATGGTAAGAAAGCACATGGCACAAAACCTTAATTTTCTGACAATGTTTGAGCACCCTAACTCTCAAAAAATAGAATTTTAAAAAATAATATAGTCCTTGATTACAGGAAGATCAGGGAAAACTATGTAAATAAATACCTTCAGTTGACCTGGTTCAATATTCATTTAATATCTCTGTTGAGATGAAGAGATGCTGAATCTACAATCAGGCAATCTTATAATTGTCTAATAACTAAAGCATGTGTAATGGAGTGTCTTGCCCATAACTGGGTTGTTCTTTGGGACAACGAAGAGAGTATCAGATGGGTGATCATGAGTTACCCTTATTCTCCTGGGAGGAGATGCATATAGGCTCTGCTTTCCTCTCCCAAACTTTAAGAAGCCATTACATTAACAAAGTTTCTGATTTGGTGTATGAACTGGAAGTAGCTTGAATCACCTCATTCCTGGGAGGATACTGGACATAGTAACATATAGAAAAACTGAGCACTATTGATACTCTGAGAATTTAGCCACATGGAAACACTTGTAAAGAGTTTTATCCAGATGGTATGTGTTAGTCATGCCTTCATTATGGCTGCTGTGTTGTAGGTGTAAAGCTGGTGCAGAATCTGGTCCAGTTTAAGCAGAAATCTTTAGTTTCTCAGCTGGGGTCATTAACCATGTAAAAAGAATTGTAGGTTTCCTAGAACACTTTGGTTCAAAAGAGATGTACCTGGTGATTTCAGGTGGGCTTGAAATGAAATTTATTTGGATCACAGTCTTTCACTTAGCGATTATAGTTTGTCTAAATTTTTCTAGGTATCCAAGTCTTTATTTGGATCATTTGTGTATTAAAAATTAAGCTGCTTCCCTAAACATCTGCATTGCATTTTTTTAATTACAGACTTCTGCTGGAATTTTAGGGACTATTTAACTGCTTTATCAAAAAATATCTTATTCTACAGAAAATATAGAATGATAAGAAATACAGTATTTTTTAATCTGTAGGTACTGTGTTCATAAAATATTATAGTAGTTGGTACCTAAGACTTTTTCTTGTTCTGGTACTTAAACAAAATCTATTATTGTCTTTAAATTACTATCTTTAAGCTGTATCATATTTTAACTTCTTTTTTTCTTTCCTTTTCTTTTCTTAAAATTAGGATTTGATAGATACTTTCGGAGCCGAACACTTGCTAACAATCGAAGAAATGTATGGTTTGCAGAATTTTGGGAGGAGAACTTTGGATGCAAGTTAGGATCACATGGAAAAAGAAATAGCAATATCAAGAAATGCACAGGTAACTGTGAAAGTAAAACATTATCTGTAAGTTGTTTATTGGAGTGCAGGAAAGGAAGCTCTTTCTGCTGTTCACACTTCCGGTTTGCTTCGATTCTCCAATACAAATTATTGCATGTAAGAAAAGTGTGACTTTTTTCTCAAACCCAGATAAAATTATTATGGACAATGTTTGAGAAAGTGAGTAGCTAATTTTCACAAACCCAGTGATGGTACAGATTTTGTTAAAGACGTGGCTGTGGTTCAATTCCATTCATGTTTTCAATGACCTCCTCTTTCACCCCACCTATAGCTGTCAATATGATTTTTTTCTAGTGAACAGGCACATCAAATTAATTCTCATATTGTAACCCCTGAAGTATATACAGAGAAAATTAAATTTCTGTTTAAACTCTTGAGGTCTTGATGATAGGTCAAGTCATGAACTCCTTATTTGGTTTACAAACTGTGTTTGAGAAAGGAGTAAAAATCAAATCAATATATCCCTATTACTTGTCCTCACGTGAAGACCACAGGATTTTACATTGTAAGCTCTATGTCTCTATTTCTAAGCTGAAAGTCTCTATGAAGGTTGAGTAAAAACTCTATGTAACTAGCACCTGTGTTTTCAAACCTCCTTGCTCAGGCATCATACTCAGGCACAATTGTCCTGACAGCCAATACAGCAGTTGCATCAGTAGCTCTGAGTTTCCCCTTACCTGTGAGATGTTGGCTTTTTGCTGTTTCTTGCAAGGTTTACAAGAAGATTGTTACCTTCAGTCTTCTGTGACTACAGCAGACTGCTACTTTTTGTGTAGATAGTTTTTGCCTGTTGCCAGGAATCCCAGTTCCTTAATTACCACCAGCAGCCCCAGCAGCACTGGCAGTGACCACCATCTCTGTGACTAGTGGCAGCAGCCATACCCAATTTTCTGCACTGCATACATAAGCCATCAATGTGCCTTGATTTTCCTGGCGCTGTTTCCTTAATCAGATTATATCACACACATAGAATGTGAACATTTTGGGTTTGCTTGCTGTCCAGGAGTTCTGGCTGCCTGCTGACGCTGTCATGCAGCCTTTGTTTTGGAGGCATGCTTCCAAACTTTCCACCAAAAAAAGCTGCACAGCAGCACCCTGTTTCTTCTGCGTTTGTCAGACTCATGTCCTGTGCTGCCTCTGAGCACATGCACTGTCAGTCCTGCACCTCCTGAACCGTTGGATTTATTGGGTGTGCACTGTGCCATCGATTCAAAGACTTACTGCACTGTGCTCCACAGTGCACAGATATATCTCACACAGAAATATGAGCACCATGCATACACTCTCTCATTTCAGCCACGTTGCCTTGTCTTCTACATACTCCACAAGAAAAGCATGCTATTGTTTCTCACTGAGCTAAATGATTGCTCATTGCTCCAATCCTTTACTTCCTGGTCTTGATTCATATAACAGTAAGTCATGGCTGGGTATTTACCCATGTCTGGGAAAGAATCGTTTGTTTTTAGTATTTCTAGTGGAAAATAGATGCTTCTTTTTTTTCTGACATTCTTCAGGTGGAATGAGTGGTGTATGTGCTGTAGTTTGGGAAGCTCTAAATGTTACCACAGATGGTTGGATGACTTGTCTCAGCCTCATCACATCTGTCAAACTGAATTACCAAGGGAAAAGTAGTGTATGAATTGCATAGGCCATATCTTGATAGATTCAAAGGAATTTGTGATTTGAAAGGGATATCTGTGTATTTCATGAGCAAAATTATGGTATGTTTTCTGTGCCCGAAAATGGAAAGAAAATGTATATTCTGCACCCAGAAAGTAAACATAGTAGTGAGGGATGGGATTTAAATGTGAACAATCTCATATGAAGGTTGCACCTGCATTTCTACCTGCAGGAAAAAGCCCATGGATTCTTCTGCCAGAAAGGGTATCTAAAAGTTATAGAACCTCTCACTAAGACTGCTTAAAGGTGGCTTAATATGATTGAAAGGACACTTGGACAGCAGCAGATCTAAACCAAAACTGATGATTTATCACGATCATTATGATTATCTAACTGAAATGTAAAGGATTGGATTAAAACCCACAACTAACATATTAATTTTAAGTAAACTGAATCAAGAGATTAGGATGGAAGTTCAAAATAAACCCCCTGTGATTCAAGGAGAAATGCTAGGTGGAGGATGGGGGAGTGACTCCTCCAGTCTAGACCTAGAGAATCTCAAATGGCATCTTGACCCATCCCAGTTCAGTTGTACAGAAGAGGGACAGCAATGAAATCCTGGCTAGTTCTTCACAGCACAGCCCTCAAAGCAGATGAGTCAGTCTACTATGATCTATTTCTGCTATAGATTAGAGGGTAATATCACACACATGAATCTGTCTTTCCCTTGAAAGCCTAAAGGCATTGCTTCACATGAAGTCTGCTCTGAAATAATGGCAGTAAATGAAATGAGCAAACCCCCAAATCTCAATAATGTTATAGGAGTTGTTACTTTTAATTGTTTATAGCTTAATATTGAAGACTTTGGTCCTTGGTCTATCCAGCTTCTGGTTGTCCTACTAAAATACTTGTGGGGTTTCTCTGAAACTTTATGTGTATTTTCTCAGTTGTAAATTTCAAATCAATACTTGAAAGGAATGTATTCCAAGCTCTTGCTCAGGACTTGAAGATTGAACTTAAAACTACTATTTATCCTAATTTCCCCACAATTTCTTTGGGTACTGCAGATAATAAGATCCTCTTTGACTTTTGCCCACCAGCCCAATTTGTATATCATGTTACTAGTCAGAGATGGACTGAAAGAAATTAAAAAACTTGAGTGCTCTGGTTTCACCTGGCAGGCAGCTAGAATATCCAGACAGACATTTGCTCATGCCTTCCCCTCCACAATGGGATGTAGATTCTACAAGATAAAACTTGTAGATTGAGATAAAGACAGTTTAATTGGACAGAAAAGGAATATGATGGTGATGATAATGATAATACTAATAATGAATATGATAAAAGAATATACAAAACAAGTGATGCAGAACACAACTGCTTACCATGTCAGGCCAGTGGTCAGCTAGTTCTTGAGCCACACTTCCTCCAGCCAACCCCCCAGTTATATATACTGAGCATGACGCCATATGGTATGGTATATCTCTTTCACCAGTTTGGGACATCTGTCTTGAATATGTTCCCTCCCAGCTCCTTGTGCACCACCCCACCTTTTCATTGGCAGGGCAGTATAAGAAACTGAAAAGTCCTTGACTGCTTGGCAACAACTACAACATCAATGTGTTATCAAAATGATTCTTATCCTAAATCCTGAACACGGCACTATAGCAGTGTCTAGGGGGAAGATTCATTCTATCCTAGCTGAAATCAAGACATTAGGAAACATCTATAATCTAAAATCTCCCTCTCCAAAGATATTAAAAGGTGAATTGATAGGTATGAAGTTTTCCCAGTCCTGAGATGTGTTTTCCTAGCATTCCTGCTTATCTTATCTATGAGATACTTGACTCTTTTTCTTATATGACATTTGTAATTCACAACAACAGCAACAAAACTGGTATCTTTGTTCTCTATTTAGTCGAATTATCTGTTCATAGCTTTGAACTTTTACTACCTGCAGTAAGGATGCTACAAACCTAATCCAATTTCAAGCATTTTATGAAGATACTAGAAAACGCTTCATACCAAAACATATTCTTCTCTTTTCTTTTCCATGTAAAATCAAGAGTCTTTTTAATGCTTTCAAGTCCTGAAAGGGATTTCCTCTCCTTGTTCAAGGTTAAGAATTACAAAAGGGCACATGCCTTCTTACCTCCTGTTCTTATACATTACTGATTATTATATTCTAGTCTTGTAATGGCTTAAACAGTTTGTTTAAAGAAACTGCTATTTTAAGATTGTTTAAAAATAATCTTCATTTGTGGTTGCTGTTGCTGCTTCTTTTTTTTAAAATGTGCTTTCAAGATACATACTGTTATGTGTCTTTTGAATTTACCTCATAATTTGCTTTCTGATTTTTGCCAGTTTGCAGAAAACAATGATTCACCTTTGCTTTGAAAAAAAGTAATTGCTTTGTCACTCTTGATTTGCAACTAGCTCCATGTGGTTTTGAATGTGAGTGTATATTGATCAAATAATCAAGATTATATCAATTAATTGAAAAATACTAGAGGGTTTTTTGTTCCAAACTTTCTGCAATTAAAAAAAAAATCAACTTGTGCCATTAACTTAGTAAACATGTAACAATTATTCAGTGACTACCCTAAAACTTTTTTAACTGGGGAAGGAGAGAAAACTAATTTTCTTACTACAACAAAATGGAAAAGAATGGAACAGTAGAATAATTTGTCTGTAGTGGTTACAAGATACTTCACTTTACATATTGATTCAAGGTACAGGTTTTCTATATTTGATAAAAAGATCTTTAGTGAGACATGAGTCTCTCAGGGATCTTCAACAGCCTCTCTTTAGCACTGGAATCTCTTTGTGGGAATGAGAAGTGAGGAGATCAGAAACTTTTCACTTATCCCTGTGCTCTAGCAAAAAACCTATAAAGACAGAGACAACGTTCACCCTTTGATTACCTTCATTCATCAAGAGGAAGGGTTTGCACCATGGTTGCAGGAGGTGTCAGAGACAGCATGCTTCTTGATTTACTTATTTAAAGTCTGGAGAATTTTCCCATATGTTTGGCTTCTCATTTGAGTCAGTTGTTGGGCCAAATTTTTGGTAGCTGAAGGTTTAGCATTACTTAGAAACATTCTGGACTGACCAGATTTGTTCCTGGTGTTGTCTTAACTCCTGCTTTTGGTTGTAGAGTTATTAATTGTTAGTTCTACCTTAAGGTAAGTTTTTAGACCTTGTATTTTTTGAGAAATGTACAAAAATATGTCTACAATGATTTGAAAAAGAAACAAATCTATCCTAGAGTTCCATTTGCATCGTGAGGCTGACAATATCTACCATCGCTCTTTCAGAAGACCAAAATACTGATAGAAAACAGTTAGTTATGAAGAGTTAAGGGAGAAGGGTAAGAATTGAATGTACTTAGATTTGCTTCCATTAACCTCACAGAATGTTAATATTTGATTTCATTCTAACAAAAAATTCTGAAGAAATCCTTTTTACATATAAATGTGTATACACAGGCAGATATTTGTGTGCGCATGCATAAGCTGATAGAAATCTAACATGAAATAACGTTGCTTACTGTATCATGTTTTAATGTGTACAATGGTTGCCTCAAATTCAAATCTGACCTGAGAAGATACAGTTCCATTGAGATTTGTTCTGGTTTTTCCCTATAACATCCCTTCAAGGCATGCATTTATCATAGTATTTACAGTCTTTGAACAGGAAAATGTGGGGCGTTAATAAAACCTCAACAAAAATGTTAATAAAACCGCCTTGTTCATGCACATCGTTATAGAAGTAGTCTCTCCCCCTGTTTTGGATGGTTCACATTTTAACTATGCTGCAAACCTAATCAGCCTTTAACTGCCTATAATGACTGACTGCACTGCTAAAAATAAAGATGGAAGAGTTTCCAAGAGCATATAGAGACCTGTGCAAATTAGTCTAATTTCAATTTGCTCTATCAAACTGAACTATATTCACAGTGCAGTATAATAGACAACATGCATACTAGAAACTTTACAGATACATTATTGGTTTTCTGTTAAATAACCTCTTTGAAAATGCAGTAACACCTAAAAATATAAAGTATTAGTTCTACTCATATGTGTACACAGCCACATTCTGAAAGAAATCATAGGTCCAACTAAAAAGTTCAGGTGCAGTATGTGAATCTTTCAGATGTACAGTGCATTGCTATTTAGATTAACGTTTTCATTACTATAAAATCATCCCTGAAGTAGTTCTTTCTTGATGAGATCTACAAAAAGTCAAAAAAAAAAAGCAGCACAGATGCAGTTGAGACGGACAGTGAATTGTACTGCAATACTTAAAAGTCACTAAGGCTCAAGAGGGACTGTTTTCAAGCCCACAGAAGGAGCTGCATGCTCTCTGTCTTACAATTTGTGTTTAGGCATAAGAGACAGAAAGGGCAATTCTTATTGCCCTGTATTTTCTTGATTCCCATTTGAAAAATAGCTTATAAACACATTGCAGGAGGATTTTTGTTTTTTTGTTTCTATTTATAAAATGTCTATTGCTGTTTTGTGTAAATACAGTAATTCTACGTAAAAAAATCACCATAGTTGGATTTGCGGCATGATAAACAGGTGCCAAGTTTACTATGGGAACTTTGCTACCCACTGCATCAGTTGGAGACAAAATACTCTGAGGATTATTGCCATAGTCGGAGCTTTTTCTGACTCTGCTTTGGACATTATCTTAGAACTGTGAAAATTGTGTGTTACAGGTAGCTGCACTGCAGTGTTCCCATGCTGCCTCTAATGTAGCACTAAATCAAACCACATCATGTGTCATTAAATAATAGATGGAGCCATAGAGCATTTACTTTCGGTTTTAGGACAATAGATCATGTCCCAGGTGGCACCAAGACCTCTTCCAATAACAGAAATGAGGTTTAATCTCTTTATTATGATATACCGTAGGCCATAAATTCACCTTTTTTGCAGATTTTTTTTTGGTTCCAAGTTTCAGAAGCCTGGGTAGTCAATCCCAAAGAAAAGGCTGATGTCTGAGAATGGTGAGTGACATTTTGCCAAAATTAACAAGACTGAAATACAGACTTTCTCATGCTATAGATTAGGTCGGAATGTTTAGACCATATTCTCTCCTCATGGTGAAGAACAGTGAGGCATAAACCTTACCAATCTCTCTCTGCAATCAGTGCCTTATAGACTGTTACATGATAGAAGACCATAGCTTAAAGTATATTTGATCAAAATATACACATTCAGCTCTCTTACAAAAGGCCAGTTCTGGCTCTTATTCCAGAAACTACGGAATTTCATGAGTTGCAAGCATAATATTATTTAATTCCAGCAACTGCTAATGCATGTAAGTATCACTCAAGCTGTGAAATCAGGAGACCTAACATATACTGCTCATTCACTGATTTGATTTCATTTCAGTTGCTGTCCTCCATTTTGTTATTTCACCAGTTGCTAGTATCTTTAAATGTCTTCATAATATATCCAGCGGAATATCACTTCTTAGTCTTGTCAAAGCTTAGATTCACAAAATTATAGATTATACAAAATGTATAATTAAAAAAGCTTCTTATTCTTACATGAAAAAGACATTGTTGATGTACTCTGTAGAAGTAATTTCTTTCTCTACAATTTTATTCCTTAATAGGAATTCAGGTCTTGTATTCTGTCAGGAAATGTATCAATTTTAGATTTATAGTGTTTTACAAAGCTGTGAGTCATATTCCACTGCAAAATCATTTAAATAGAAGATCTCGCCTTTTTAGATTTGATACACTTGCTGCCAAGTTGGAATACTTTTAATACACATCTATATGTGCACATGTGTGGATGTCTTTGCTAGTAACTTACGAATCCAGAAATTCTTATTCCAGCTCAGAGCCTCTGCAAGAATGGCATATCCCACTGAAAGAATTGTTGCTTTAAGTACAATTTTGTGTGAACTCTGCACTTTCTCAAATGCAGTCTCAGAAAACTTCTTACCAGTATTACTTATGATATAAGAACGGCTGCTGTGCACAATCCTTGTTCCTGGGAGACAGTAGTAAGTTACTCTGTCACTCCCAGTACTAGCCCAGCCACTTTGGACTGATAGTAGAATAGGAAAGTCGATTACCAAAGTGTTGCATGTTGTTCATCAGTTTGCTCTCCTGGTTTACCACAAGCAGACCCTTGCTGTGAATGAGATGACATGTTCAATGTAAGCCTGAGTCCCAGATATCCTTCAGGTAGAAGTCTTTGTTGTTTGCCCTTCTGATCAAGTTCTTGTAATCTTGCCTTGTGAAAGGACCTGATGAACTTTTAATTTCGTATATATAACTTTGTGGCAATATTCAAACATTTCAGGTTACAGTGCTTAAACATTTTATAAATATGCACATTCAGTGTTCTTGCTACCTGACTAGATGCTTCATTGGAATACAAGTAGTACAATAAAAAATAGATTAAGTTTCCAAGAAGATATGTTAATTTGATTGAAAATGTTCTTCCCTATTTGTAAGTAGTGAGTGGTCCATGATACACTTTTTTTACTGGTCTATTGTGTGGGTTGGGGAATGCCAGTACCAGTTGGGTGGAGAACGAATACATTATACAGTACCTTCTTTTCTAGATGGCCCAGTTGTCCATGTTATCAAACTGTGCACCTCTGTGGAGAAAAACAGTTAATGATGAGCATCTGAGGACTTCACTGTCCTTGTTTCAAGAGATTTTACTTCAGGTTAGTATGGCCCTTAAGGTTGGAGGGCCATAGTTGTATTCCCAGCACTCATCCTATTGTTTGGTTTCCTCTGAAAGGCACTGAGATTGTTTAGTACTCCACCATGTGAAAGTGGGGGCAGTCAGGAAATTTGTTCCAAAACTGCACTCCTTATCCAAATAAAACATGAGTGTAGCTGCACTCAAGGGTCTGAGCAGGTAGAGCTGAAGAAAGGTGAGACCCATCCCTACTTCATATGTTTTCAGAATCTGTATAGCAAAGGAAAATGGTTGCTTATGGTTCTGATCCTTCTGAGTAATGAGAAGGATACAGAGCCCTCTCAGTACTCTGTTCCTGCAAACAAGCAGAATTTAACTGCTCCTGGCCCTTATTTGCAGAAGATTGCTAACTGCAACCTAATACTGCATTATTCAATTCATTAGTTTTTCTGAAGGTAAAAAAGACCATTTAATACACAGCTCAATATTTATAAGCTATTTTCAATGTTCTTGGACTATGCAATGATTCAAGATATATATTTAAATTTACCAGTAGGCAGTTTCTAAATAGAAAAATTGCTTGTCCTGTTTTCTAACTGCAGAAAAATGTCGTCTTACATATTTACTGGAATACAGAGTGACTTAGAAACTTTTGATGCAGAATTTCCCCAAAAACAGCCTTTTCTCTATTAGTTAATACTTTATTTATGAGATATCAACAAGTTAAAACAAATATGACCACAAGGAAAAATATAGTGTTGAAACAAAGGAAATAATCTTTCTATTGTTATCTTTCCACTGATTAATTATGTTTGGTATTAAAAAATATTTCAACTTAGTATGATGCTATATACCAACAGTATTCCAAGTGAATATATATTTGTAATAATTACATTAATTTTATAATGTAATTATTATGTGTAAACTAAGTGGTTTCATAGTTTCATGGAGCACCAGTCAAAACACTTTGGACTGCTTTTAGCTTGTGAACGCTTTCCATACATTGAATAATTATTCACCTGTGAAATGCCCCTAATTTATAAGTACTAGCTCACCTTTTATTGAAAGGAGATCAGATTGGTCATCTGTAAACAGATGCAGATGCACTTTAATCTACCAAGTAGAATTTTATTGCAGAAATAGACCCAGCAAAATCAATGGGGCATACATAATGGGTTGTAGTATAAATCGGTCAGAGGTCAAAATTTGGCTTTTAATGGATAAGTGTATCCATTAAATATACCAATTATAGTTCAATATTTCTAGAACATTATTTGTATCCACTGTTTTAAGATGGGTGTTTTTGTATTGAGGGTACTTACGAAAGGTCGGGTAAATGCCAAAGTGTTTCCAGTCTGTGTTAAAATCACTGTATAGGAGAGAAGAGGTATATTTGTTACGTTGAACATACACTGGTTTAACTGTATGGCTGGGCATAATGATTTTGACCCATATTCTGACAAAAGGGAAGGCAATACATGGCAGTACTCTGTATATGGACTATCAGCAAATATTCCTCAGATGTGAATATGTGATTATTTGCCTATTGATTATACCACAGATTTTTGGTATGCAATATCCTGTTGAATTAGGAAAAAATATTTTAAAGAGACTTACAGACAAACTTTTACATCTAGGCTTTGTTTAAAAATTAAATCCTTAATTATTCTGTCCAAGATATTTTTATTCTGTGATAATACCAAGAGACGAAGAAATTAAGGCTTAAAAACTTTTATCAATCTACATAATGTACATGACCATTCACTGAGACAAAAGCAGCTGGTGTTGTGACCTCACATGCTACATACCCTGTAGAAAATAAGTTACTTTCAATCTATTACAGTGATACTGTGCAATAAGGTGTGCTTCCATTAGTGGTATCTTCAGCTGTATCAGTAAACAATGGGTGATTTATGCTGCAGGGTTTTTCTACCGTATCTTCAGCATTTACCAAGGTTTAGGTAGCCAAGGTTGATTTGTTACTGTTTTAGATAAAATTCAAGGTAGTGAAAGAGAAGGTCTGTGTGCTCCATATATTTCACCTGACCCCATAAAATACAGGACTCAAAAGCCTTCAGAAGGTCTGCGTTCATGGGCAGATGCTGTGCTGAGGACATGGTCTACCATGCTGTTTAGGTTTTCCTTGTTTCCCATCTGTTCCCTACTCTTCCATGTGCTCAAGTATAAACTGGTTTTGGCTAGAGATTGCATTTTTTAGATTTTTATTTTTGAACAGTGTTTTTTCCTATTTTATTTTTTCAAGCAAAGAAGAAGAAAAATGAGTTGGCATTTTCACGTGTCATAAACCTGCTTGGAGGAGTCCAGTGGAATTTAAGTGCCACATAAGGATTGTTTGGCTTAGAAAATAAGGGTGCTTTTTCACTCTCAGTGTTCAGTTCTGACTGTTGGTAGACTTTTTCATGAGCCATAGCCTTGAAAGAGCAGTTCTTCAGAGACTCTCAAATAGATCAACAATTATTCTCTCATCTTGAAACGAACAAATCATTTCCAGCACCAGAAACACTTCAAGGTAACATTTTAAATTGTCTCTTCCTGTGACTTTTGAAACTATAGCAAACAAGGAACAAATTCACTTTATTCCTTTTAAATTTTGAAAAAGAGCCTGAGACTCCAAAAGTGGCAGTTTTAGGAACATTGCAAATGTTGGCTCAGAGAGCCATAGAATAAGCTCTGCAATTCACTGAACCTTCTAGCAAGATGTATCACATATAAAACCTGAAAATATGACAAACAGTTCATGTGTATGGATTGATTTTTAACTTTTTTGTGTTAGCATCTGCCAAAAGGCTATAGTAGAGACGAGCCATTTGCAATATCAAATAGTGTGACCATGAGACAAAAATGCTGTCATCTACTGCATCCTACTTAAAAAATATGTAATGTTCCTCAAATCCTAGGTAAAAGCTGTCCAGGGTGGGGGGAAAGTACAGACCACAAATTGACTTTGTATTTAGGAATTCCAAATAAACCATAAATGTAAAATTACAAATGTCTCACAGAAATTGGGAAAAGGAGGCTAAATTTGCTTTATAAATTGCCGATTATTTGCTGACAGAACACACGTTCAGGAATTTACTTCCTGGAACTCATTGCTGTTACTTATTAATTGAACAACTATAGATATCGTTCTGACTTTTCTCCAAAATTAGGGTAGAAATTTAACAGGCAAAAACTTCCTCATAAACTTTTGGTACCTCTCCAGTTGATTTGAAGTGAAATCTGCAGCTGGAGCAGTACTTTAAAATGGAGAGAGGGAAAGATAATGAAAAGAAGTGGAATTAATTTGCTGTATTAGGTTGTACACACCTTCATATCAGCTTATAGAACTGGAATTGAGTGTGGCAGGGTCTTCTAAATTGGTGGTTTCTATGTGCAGTGGACAGTGTGGAATGTAAAGGTTGGTACCTGACACCCTTCAGGGAAAGGGCAAACAAATCTACGTATTATGCTGTAGCTTCTGTACGTTTTTGAGTAGAGCTATCTATGTCCTGGATATCAGCCTTCATGTTGAAACCTCCCTAGTGCTCTGTGTTGAACATTGTTGCCTTACATGGGTTCTGATTCGCCCATACCTTTGCAAGCTTCAGTGCAAGACTCAGGTCTGCATAAGATTTGGTTTGAATTTTAAATGAGTATTAAGGTCACTTTCCATTTTATCTGAACTGTTCTCAACAATTCCTTTGTGAACTTATCTTTCATGTAGTTTGTGATGATAACAAAGGAAACAGGGTTTGGAACATGAAACCAAAGATTTTTTAACTTAGTTGCAGGGAGATAAAATACAAAGGGTGTATAATGGCCAAATCAGCGATGCTGTACATGAGTGTTGCTTTGTTGACATGAAGAGGTATGAGATTTGAGAGAATATAGCCCCCCAAATGAGAGTAATAACTTGATATTTATGTGGAAATCACAGAGAGGTCAGTAATCAAAGGCAGGGTAGGATAAGAAAAGCTTTAAAGGGATGATCAGAAGGGAAGCTACATTGCATTTCTATTCAGAAGACAAAGAGTTTTAGATCTTAAGATTAGGATGAGAATAAGCAGAGCTTTATAGACAGGTTACATAGAGCCTTGAAATAGAGAAACGAAGTTGTCTTCCTATGAAAAGGGTAGCCAACCCAGAATTTGGCCTCAGCGATACTAAACTCTAAAATTCCCTAGTATGGATGAAAGGAAGATTGTATGTGGGAGGGAACTGCAATGCATATTACTCCTTGAAATCTCTTTTGGACTGCTGCTACGTGTTTCTATTTTCCACAGTTTATCCTTTTTGTTCTCATTTTAGCATGAATCACTCTTCTGAAAACAAAATAAAATTTCTTGTAGTCCCCTTCACTGTTTAAATTGAATCATGTTGGCTTTTGCTTTTAGAGCCTTTAAGATCTGGGCTATATGTTTACTTTCAGTTATATATGTGACATTGAAAAAAATAAAGTGTGCTTTTAGAATTTGAATGGTGCTTTTACCACCTTCCTTGCCTTTTTATAGTGCTCCTTAACAAACAACCCCATGTAAAACCCAAAAAATGCATCCCCAAACAAACAAAACCCTCTTGGTTTATTTCTTTATTTTTCTTCTTTTTTAGAAGTTGCATCTGAGCATATTTTGGTCCTTAATACAACAGAGATATTTGTAGCCAGTCCTATCTGGAATTGGGTGTAGTGCACTGCTCCAGATAAGACCCAACATACTGTCTCTTCTTGGGGTTCTATGCTTATTTTTCATGTTGCTCATTTAAATTATCTCTGGCTGATGCTTCATTGTGATATTTACCTGCTTGAAATTTGGCTATCTGAAATGTCAAATGATCATGTTTTCTGCTTCTTCAGTCTCTGTAACTTTGTGTGGCATTCAGTTTCCCTTGAAACCATTGTGACTGAGTGGCCAGAACCGTCATCCTCTCACTCTTTTTGTCACTCATGGAGTTCAGTTCTCTGTCACTTGTTGATAAGGTCAAATTTTAACTTCTTGCCTCATCTGCTCTTTAACATACAGTGTTAATTCTGCACATGGTCTGACATAATTTGTCATTCCTAGACATTTGATCCATGGTGTTCAAGTCCTTAGTAACTTTTTTATAAGACTGCATAAATTTTGCTATAGCTCCATACATTAATTCCTTCATTAATGTGTTTTTGACTAGGCTTTTTGTTTTCCAAAGTCCTCCTTTTTTTACATGGAGTTTTGAACATTAGTTTTAATTAGTTCTCATTTGAGGGAGAGGAACTTAATTACTTTATGATCAGGCATTTCAGGTGTAATCACACCTTCAAGTAATTTGCTGTGCAATATTTAGAAATACATCTTCAGTCCTGCAAGGTAGACAGTATGGGGCCCACTTATGAATCTGTGCAGGACTGCAATTAACTCAGTAGCATTTTAGAGCTGAAAGGACTTAAAAATAATTATGGTAACATGTCTTGAATATATTCTCTAACCATGTAAAGTATCCCATAGCCAGTTCCAAAAAGAAATACTAATTTTAAGTGCCTGTTCTTCACCTTCTTATGATACCTTCCTGGGGAGTAGGTGTCTGTTTGAAAAACTGTCATACTTTCTTTTCTTCTACTTTCTATGTGATTCATTTTCTGATTAAAAGAGTGATGATTTAACCCTGTTCCTTGGCTTTTGACACCCATACAGAGCTAGTCTCCGGTACCTTCCAGTTGTGAATATCAAGACAGTGTACAGCATTCATATGTATATGTCTCTGTATTCTCCTATATAATATCTCCTTTCTCTCTACTTTAATTCCATTGTCATCCTTATCTGTATGCAAGTCCACAAAGGATGCATTTAGAGGAAAATATTTTGCCTTTCCCATCCCCTTCCCTCTAATCTTTGTGTTACTGATCTTCAGTTCAGCATAGAAAACTCTAAGCAGGAGGTGGAGAAGAGCTGAGGGAGTTATTAAGAGTCAGAGCAGGATGCCTGGAAACAGGGGAGCTGAAACTTCCAGAGCTGGGATTTGGGACTGGACCTCTTGGTGTTGACAAGTACTGGCAGGCCACAGGGGAACTGTTCCTAGTCCCTTCTCCCTTGTTCTTAATCTCAGATGATATATTTAAACTCTTCAGTAAAGCGGAGCATTTCCAACGACTGCTGTTACAGATTCAGGACCTAGTTCAGAAAGTGGGAAAAAGTACAATAAGGGTGAAAACCTTTATTCTTAGTTTAACATTCAGGAAACCCTCTTGAGAAGTGCAACTGCAAAGATCAATCTTCTATTTTAAAAAAGGATTTTGACATTTGGAATCGAAATGAAACCTGACCATTTTAAAATTCAAAGTAAAAAAGAATTAAACCTTATTCTACTTCAATGAAAACACAATAGCGTGTTATCTAACATGAAAAAAAAAGCATATCACCAAAAGTTTCTGTTTCAGTTGCAAAATGCAGATATATTTTCAACACAGTGATGATTTTCTGTGTTGTTTTCCCTAGAAACCAAAATGTTGGTATGTTTTTTAAAAGTATTTTTGATGTGATGGAAGTGCATTCTCTAGTGAAATGTAACTGTAACAAAGCCTCCCCATAAGCCTGTAGTTTAAGATGAAGAAAAAATGTATGATTTTAGGACCCAGAAAAAAAATAATTATCAGAGCAGTGCATAGTAATTTATTGTGTACAGTATGTTTGTGGACAGCTACCTGTGCAAATGTTTATCTAGCATGCATTTGATGCAGACAATTAATTACAGTGTGTACAAATTACATGCTGATTATGATTAATCCCAGAGATAAAAATGCTGACATTGATGCCTAGTAATTTTCTACATCTCTGGACAATGGTTTTGTCTTTCTCTGGGGCTATTTTTCAGAAGAGAATATCTAAGTTATGCATTTCATCTCTTCGTCAAAATCAGAGATGTGATTGTAGAGGTAGAATGTCAGGTGGGTGCTGGGTACACTCACCACTTAACATTTATGTATTTCCTGAAACCCAGCTATGTCAATAACTACAAGAGGTTGAAGCTCTCTGGAGAGTGCAAATCTGATGCTTTTACAGAACTTCTTAAATTTTAAACGTATTTGCAAAAATTGCAGTGTTCATCTCTCTTCTCTTATCCTGGCCTATGACACCCTGAAAAAATGTAGATGAAAACTTCAACAGGTTACTACATATGTATGACAGGGACATGTTAATCTGCAGTTTTCAAAGACTAAGTTTTGGTGGTATCATGATGACATTAGAAATTAAGTAGATATGGTTCATGATAAGTTCAAGAAAGCTGTGGTTTTCTTTGAGTTTAATTTGAAGTACGTTGATAATGGAACAGGCTGCCCAGAGAGGTTGTGGAGTCTCCATCTCCGGAGACATTCAAAACCTGCCTGGATGCTGTCCTGTGCAACGTGTTCTGGGGGATCCTGCTCTGGCAGGGAGGTTGGACTAGATGATCTCCAGAGGAGATCTCCCTATCATTATGGGATAACTGTGGGAATATTATCTTGAACATGAGCTTTGCTTGTTTAGAAGATTCCTTAATGATGTTTGTTATTTGTGGGGTCTGTTGTATTGTTTTGACACTTAGAAAAAACAAACCACTCTTACTGATGGATAAACTTTCCTTGGCCAGGCACTAGATAAAGCAGCTCTTTCTCTTCAGTATTCATGCTGTACAATAGACAAATTCTTGGGTATTCATGAGCCACCCAGGGTAAGAATGCACTCAGCTATGTGGACACAGATTTCATCCCAGCTGTGAAATTATGTCAGCTCACAGGTTCTCGTGGAGGACAAGCACCTATTGACTGTGACAGCTGAACAGGCTTCAGGACTCCAAGCAAAGTAAAGCCTCCAGTCAGACTAGTGGATATTTTACTTTTGTTAGGGCATGTGTGGACTCGGAGATTTTCTTTTCTCAACTATGCATTGCATTCATAGACTTCGGTTTCACTGCCACCTCTTTTGTTGATAATTTAGATACAGAATTTCCCCCACAATTAGAAAATGAAAGCTCATTTGTTGATTTATAATTCCCATATAGACTGCTTGGTAATATTTTGCAGTGTGATATTGATTGTTAATGTGTTTGCTTGTGAATAGAACTGTGTTATACAAACTTAGGTCCTTGTCTATTCATACCTGCTAAAAAAGAGAGAGAGAAAAAAGAGGAAAAGTTACTTCTATCCTTTGTCAAATCACCTATTTTCTACCTGTTTGATTATTTATCTGTTACACACAGTAGTATATTAATTTTATCTGCTTGGTCAGTAAATCTCTGCTACACCTTAAAAAGCTTTCAATGCCTGTAGATGCTCTCCAGCCCGTCTTCTTCCACTTCCCTTAGGCTTACATAAACTGAGCTTAATGAGGTGATCCTCAAATGAATTTCACCTTTTAAAGGTTAAATATTGCAATTAGAATTCAATTGTAAGGAGAGCTGGAGGACCCTAGCGATCTGTAGTGAGGCTGTGTATCATACCACACACTTCCTAGCACTGCTGTGATGGTTTCAGCACTGCAGATTGGGTCCCTTCTGGATCTTCCCTTGATTACAGCATGTTACTCCACGCTACACGAAATCATTCTAGTTTCAAGGGGAAGGTGATAATGTTTCAGGCTTGCCTTTGGTAGTTTGTTAAAAAAGCCCATTCAGAGAACACAGGATGTGCAATTTATAACCCAGATATAGGACTCTTCTGAGATGTGAGTGGTTGGATACAACTCTGAAAGGATTTTAAAGCTCATAGAAGTCTGGCTCTGTGGCACTTGAAGAATTGTACAGGATGGAACTGCAGATAACTGACAAACGAAGGAGGAACCCCAACAATGGCTGGGGCTGATGCTCGAAGCAGAAAATGCTAATTCAACTAACTGTAAAATGAGAGTGGTTGGATCCTGGAAGAGATCGGAAGAATTACAGCATTATATGCATTCCACTGTAAGGAAGGGAGAAGGGAAAGAGTTTTATTTTTATACTGCCTTATTTCATTATTTTATTTCTCTGTAATTAGCTTCTTTTCTTCACTGTCTGCTCTTGCCACAGTCCATACCTCCTCCTTCTTACTTGATTTCATCCGTAGAGTTTATTGAACTATATCAATTTACTCTGTAGAAAAGACTTTTGGATTAGCCTGTGTTTGTTAGGTTTTATAATCAGAGTATAATAATTAGGTACATTCAGGTAGGCTTGAAAAAGAACAAATAGCATTTGAGTTTTCACTGCAGCTATTCAGTGTGACAGTCCTACGAGCCTGAATTGTTTTGACTGTTCTCACTTACCGATGCCAGTAGTCTTTTTTGTGGCAACTGATCCCCAGTTGAGACTCATTCTCCTTTACAGCTTGAATGCATGACTTGTTTCCATTAGCACTGTCAGGGTGTTTAAAATTGACTTGCAATTTTGTTTCACCTACATGGTGACTCAATGGTAAAATGCATTAATAAAAGTTTAGAAATAATAACGGTATTTACCCTCGGATTTAGCAGACTTTGAGGATGTACCTTAATAGTGTCATAGAACTGGTGCAGGTTCACACAGGAATAGATTTATTTCTTATGCTCTGCTAAATTTCCTGTGGAATGCTGAGTGCATTAGGATCCATGGTAACCATGCCTGCTGCAGCACAGTATTACTTTGCTGTTGATAATGCAAGTCCATCTAATTAGCACCAAATGTCAGGGTACTAAGAGGAGCAGGTGGCACCATTTGTATCTGAAGTAAATACAAACACTGTATTTATGTGCAAAACCAGGCAAAATAAAGCCTTTTGTAAAGTCTGTTATAGATGGTTTGTCTGATGAGTAAGATCTAAGAGAGAGAAGATAATTATAAACTGTGACCCACGAATGGAAGTGATAATTTAAACTCTGGGTTGAACCAAAGGCTATTGATAGGAAATATCTTGGGCTTGAAAACCTAAAGAAATAAGATGTGTTACCTTTGGAATAGACACTATACTTTTCTGGTATTTGGAAAGTCCATTGTTCATTCTGGGTTCATGTTCTATTTTAAAAGTTATTATGAGTAATGATAATTGCAAACAACAAGAAGGTGAAGTTTCATAACCTTTATTTTTGTGAAATATTAGGGTCTAGGAGCAAGGCCTCTTAAACAGTGTCTTTATGTTAACTTTAAGGACTTGGACCTCTGGGTGACTCAAAATGTATGAAACAACACTGTGAATGTCTCTGAAGTGAAAGGAAACTGCTACTGATCTGCCCAAGGTGGGCAGAATCATTGTGTTTGTATACCTTTGTTTTTTACAAAGAAAGAAAAATACCTCCAGAAATCTAACAAAAATAATTGTCTAGAGGTGTTTACACAACTGTCCAACAAGGAATACCTGTTCAGGATAGATGCAACATGTAGTGTTCAATAAAAACTTAAGTTCAATCCATCTGTATGCCACAAACTATTGCAAAGCCAGGGACCAGGGATAAGACTACAAAAATTCTAATCTCAAAGCTTCTGTTTCTCACTTGCCAGGGTTCAATTTGTATCAGGAATAAAAGAGGGCAGGATGTGCAAACCCTTTCTCATACCTGCTCTGTGTGGAGGGTGGGACTGTCCAGGATGGGTTCCCCTTGGCCCCGCTCCCCACTGCAGCCAGAACACCACGGTGCCCCGCAGAGCTTGGAAACCCCCATTATATGGTGGTTGAAAACCCCCATTATAACTCCATAGAAATGTAGAAGGTTAATAGCTAAAAGGTAAGGAGTCCTTTATGTGAGATATCTATGCTTGTGCAAATTTCACCTGTGATGACAGACTCTGCATTCCCATACTATATCAGTTGTCTTAATCTTCTCCACCCCACAAATATTAACTGAAATGAAATATACCCTCTAGATTAAAATTCTAAGCTTTTTCTGAAAAGGCTCAGTTAATCTGGCAACTGATAGATAAATAAGATTTGCAACTCCACCTATATTATGAAAATACTGTTCTTTTTTCTATTATTAAGTTTAATTAAAATATGCTATTAGTGCATTATTAAATATCTTTAATTCCCTTCTATTTTTAAATAAAATATTGTCTTCTTTCTGCTTTTTCTTTTTTTTTAGGCGATTTTGATTTTGAGAGAGAAAGAGAGGCTGTGATGAATATTTTTAATGTGTTTTGTGAAAAGCCCAGAGTCTGTGGTGTATAGTAGCAAATTTTAAGGAGGAATAATTTTAAGAGAGTGAACTTTTACGGAGAGATAATTAAGTAAAATTAGTATCTAGCAGTTCTGGAAGTACAGAACATATTGTACAGGGGAAAAAAATATAAATAAACTTCCAGATGAAAAGAACACCAAAACATATCAAAAAATGATTAAGAGACTAGAGTAAGTAATAAGGAAAGAATATAAAAAAGCAACCTTTCCAAAAATAATAACATACTCCTCCTTACAGCGATGTAGGAGAAGAAAAGATTTAAGCAGCATAAGGGGAATAAATGTAACTGGGCTTAAAAAAAGCAAGTAAAGCTATTTTTTTAATGGTAAAATTTCCTCATCATAAACCAAATATTTAAATTCAAAGCAATTGTAAAAAGCCATCAGCTCCTTAAAATAATATTCATCAAAATAACCTTCAGCACAAAGCATCAGTTGTTTTAAGAGGAAAATAAATACAACTAATTTTTTACATCAGCCTAGCACATTCCAACAGTGTTATCATGTTCCTAACCTCCCTTGCAGGGTAGCCAGCAGTAATGGACAACTTGTTCTTGGAGTGCTCTGGTGCCATTAGGGCGAGAGAGGTGTTACAGGTCACAGTCTTTTCTGCTCTCTTTTTACTTGGGAAAAACATAAACTGGAGTTGGTTTAAATTTCTCCTGGCATCTCCAGTGTGTTGATAATGGATGCTTCAAGTGAAAATCCCCTCTTCCCCTCTTTGTGAGTGAACATTTTCTGATGCTTGCAAAACAAGGCACTTCTATTTGCATGAGGTAAATGAGATTCTTATGTCCTTGCAAAGAGGGGCTTCTATTCCTACTGGGCTCCAACTATAAGGCTGTCTGAAATCATTCTCTTGTAACAGAAGAGTGTTGATCAAATCATGTGAAGAACAATGTCCTCGCATCTCAAAGAACACAGGGATTTCCAACCTTGTTTTCCTTGCATCATTTGTGGAAAGTTGAAGTGAACAGGTGATTGCTCCTCTGGCTAGGTTCTAGTAGTCAGACTTAATGGGGCTGTCCCCTCCCTCCACACCTGAAGAAGTCAATGACATGTTGATTTTCAAAATAATAAGTATGATAGCTTGTCATGCAACTGTGTGCTAATTGCACACAGGCCAGATCAGTCACTGGAAATAACTGTGATAAGTGGCACCTGTTGTACCATTAATCACTCTATTATATGTGCACAGGCATCGGTTGTTAAAAAAGGAATATGGCTGAGCAGTAGATAGGAAGGCTGCCTAATGGCAATGCTCAGGCTGCTACAATACTGATATTGTGGTACCAAAAAGGGGTGGGAGGGAGGTTACTTCCTCTGTTGGGAAAATTGAGCATGGTTATGGGGGAGAGGATTCTGGTATGTGAAGTAGGACAGATGGGGTGTGATAAATGCCATGAGTAGGGCTGTTGCTTCACAAATACAAGGTGGGACACTCCTGAGGAGCATGGAGCTGGTAAAATCTGCAGAAACCTCCCTGCAGGAAAGGGAATCTTGAGACCCTGTATGGAGTACTACATCCAGCTCTGGGGTCCCCAGTACAAGAAAGATATAGAGCTGCTGGAGTGAGTCCAGAGGACGGCCACAAAGATGATCAGAGGGCTGGAGCACCTCTCCTATGAAGACAGGCTGACAGAGCTGGGTTTGTTCAGTCTGAGGAAGAGAAGGAGAGAAGGCTCCAGGAAGACCTTATTATAGCCTTCCAGTACCTGAAGGGACCTACAGGCAAGCTGGAGAGGGAATATTTGTTAGGAAGTGTAGTGATAGGAGAAGGGGTAATGACTTTAAGCTGCAGGATTGTAGATTTAGATTAGATTCAAGAAGAAATTCTTTACTGTCAGGGTGGTGAGTGTTCAAGACCCAGCTGGATGTGGCTTTGGGCAAGCTGGTCTAGTGGAAGGTGGGATAGAACTAGGTGGTCTTTGACTTCCCTTCCAAATCAAACCTTGTATGATTCTGTGGCTGTCCGGTTGTACAGTTCTATGGCTCTATGATTGATGGAGATCCTGAGCAGACCACAGAGAATTTGTTGAAGACCAGAAATCTTGTAAACAATTGCTGACCTAGAAAACATGAATGGAAGGACTTACTCTGTGAGACACAGTGAATAAGGGGAAGATTTGTTTACAAACCCTCTTATTTTACTGTTTCACCATATTACACTTAACTGTTTTAGTGTGTGTTTTAATAAATCATTGATTCTGCAAGCCATTTCAGTGTCTTTATTCTAGTTGCTTTTAAGGGAAGAGGACAATGGTTCCAACTTCAGAGTTACAGACAACTGAGAGCCTGTCACAGTAATTTTTCAGTCACTCTCTATGCTGTCCTGCTCTCTTGCACAAGGGCAAAAACCAATGGCTTTGCAGAACCTATTAGCCTCTTCTGCACTGCTTTAGTGCATTGCCTAAAGAAATAAAGTAACTCTTTATGACTCTCAGTATTTATTTGGATTTTACTGTGCAGAAATATAACCATCAGGCTTTTATATGGATAGGAATAAACTTAACTGTATGCAAAGTCACATAAAGAGATCTTAGCAGAAATGAAGAAATGTTTAGAGATTGTCATTGATATGTGTGTGTTCTTTGAATTAGGTGATTGCAGACTCTGAATCTTGAAAATGACTAAACTGTAAAAGATAATGGCTACCTTTTAGAGCCAGAAGAAATCACTGACCTGTCATCCTTACAAATACGGTGTAGATCACAGATCCATCAACAATGGTGATATTAAATACTGAATTACTTTAGAATAAGAAAAAAAATAATTGTCTTATTGACTTCTGAAATCTCAGTCCAAGACCTACCAAGTTGACAATATTTGAGGAAGAGAAGAAAATGCTGGGTCCCAAATCTGTCATTTGTGCTGCAAGCGTTGCATATGCAGACTCTTTGAAGATGTCACAGTGAATTCAAATGCTTGAATCTAATAACAAGCATGTCACTTGGTCTCACTGTACTGAAAATGATCCTTCTTGAAAAGAAGTCTGAAACAAGCAGTATGTTCAAACGTATGTAGTAGATAGATAAATTCAAAGTTGTTTACAAAAAGGAAGCAGAAACCTCATCCACAGCACAAGTGAGAGGAATGTCGTGTTTATTGAATAAGAATTTTTGTAATCCATCTCCAAAGGGAAGGAGGAGAGAATTTGAGATTTGAACTATCCTTGCTTAGTATACATAAGTTAGTTAACTAAAGAAATAATTGCCTAGCAAATTCTTCTTCAAATAAATGCCAAAGTTCTTTATTCTTTTAATGACAAGGGCATTTGCACTTGCAGATCCTGTGGTCATAACTTAGATAACTTAACAAGCAATTCTTACACCTAAGAGCTTGAAATCAACCAAATCCTTTCCACTGCAAACTGTGTAAGTAACTTAGATGCTAGTTGTAGGATGGCTTCATATAACCTGAAGGTAGTGGTTAGGTACTCAATGTAGACTAAGGAGATTTCAGCAAGCCTTATTCCTTGCTATTTTGTATATAAATCTCGACTGCTGCTTCTGCTGACAAACCAAAAGTGTTGAGAGGCAAAGAAGGGAGAGTATCTCTGACAGAAAATATGGTTTGCTTGGAGAAGGATTTGTTCTGATGAGACCTGGCTGAAGGAGTTAGGTATAACCTCCTCAATAAGACATCAAAATTGTAGTGGTCCAGGAAGAAGATTAGCTCAGAGAAGCAGAAATTCAGGAGTAGGTTATAGAATTTTTCTCCAACTCTCATCACTGAGGGATGTGACAGTTAATAATAACTGGGAGGTAAACTGCATCCGTAGACTATGAAATGCTGGGAATATTTTATGTTCACTGTTTTAAAAATGTGATTTCCTATTCTCAATCAAGTATCTAATATTTTCCTTTGCTAAATGAAAGCTTTAGCCGTATCTACTTAGAGAAATTAACACTGAGCACTTTCCTTTTTTAAGGAAGAGCACAAGTTTCGGAGTGCAGCAGCGTGCAGGCTTGCTCTAGGTATGTTTTTTGAGTAGTCTCACGAACTGGGGATTATTTTCTCACAAAGCTGTGGGAGTCAGTTTGAAGTCTAGCAATGCCAATGAAGAGGAGCTACCCTCAATGAATCAGTATAAACTGCACACACACAAGAATACTATTTCTGATCCAGGTAGTAAATCAGAGACATCATACATTTCTTCCAATAAACTGATACTTGTGTCATTCCTGTCATGTCATATATAAATGGACTTCAAAAGGACAGACAGGGTGACTGGAAGAAATAGATGCGTTTAACACTTAAGCAGGTACTGACAGACACTGTGTACCTGTATTCTGGAAGAAAACTGGAAAAGCTTTAAAGAACATGTAGATTGTAGGGCATAGAGTAGGTTTTGTGTTTTCTCAATAGGCCGTGTTAATTTTAATATTGATGAACAATAAGGGGGAGTGCACGGAGGAAACAAATCTGAAAAGAAACAAATAACAATAGAAAATTAAAAAAATGAAGATTTCCTCAGATTTAGCTTATTCAACAAAAGTGACGGGAGAAAACCAGAAAGAGCTCTTCTGTTTTGAAAAAGGGTAGCTAAGCTAGGAATCCACTTGATAAGCCCTTGCAGAAGGTGATTCAAATATCAGATGGTTTAAAGAGTTAAGTAGGCAAAGTGAACAGTAATTAAAGAATAATTGTAAACTTAATATATAGAATGTATTATACAATGGTGATTGTTTTCCTTGCACATGTGTTGGTGTGAGGATTAGGTCATAAAAGTATTCAGTTAATAAGCACTCTTACTGTCAGCTATTTTATATTCATTGTAACTGTCTTTCAAATGGATATAAAGTGCAATACTTAGATAGGATGACTTTAAAAAATGCCACGGCACAATACCAGTCATTTGTGCTAAGATTTCTTTTTCCTTATTCTTTCTCCAGACCATTATGTTCCTATTCCGTTATTACGTTCTGTTACTATGTTTTTATTCTGTTTTATTAATGTTACTTCCTTTTGAAACTGTATGTCTAAAGTGTACATGAAATAATCATCTTCAAACGCTTTTTATCTGCTTAGGGGTTGCTGTAATCTTCCACATTCCATTACCGATAGCCTTCATGGTCCCTTTTCTTGAAGACAGTATGGCTGCCTCCTCAGCTTTGGAAGTGCAGTCCTGTGTATCTTTGATTTTCTGCAGTACTGCTTGAAAGATGGAAATGTCAAACTGGATGATAGCTAATGAACTGAGTGTTCAATAGTTCATCACCTTGGTTTTACCAGAAATCATTTAGCAACAAATTTGAAATAATTGTCTTTCATACAATGAGATCACTTGCCTTTCCTGATAGAAGAGTTGACTCTAGTCGGAGTGGCGACTTGTACTGGAAGGGGCAAGCTTCATCTTCAGGTTGGAAAGTGTTCTGTAAAAAAAAAAAAAAAGCTTCTTTGTGAACACATTTGTGGTGAACGCTGCTGGTCTCTGCAGCTTTTGCCTCACAGAAGAGTCAAAGACATTTCCTCAGCTGCTTTGAGTGACTACTGATGACTAAATTTGTTTGATAAGGATTTAAACTCGTGTCTGTCCTCACAGGACCACAATGAATCCTTCATAACTTATCAGTGTTTGTGTGGGAAACCAGTTGTTCCATCTCAGTTCAGCAGGGAAATAATGTTTTGGTGCAATGCTGAGCACCTCTGTGTGAGGGAGTAAGCACAAAGCTGTGAGCGAATGCTGTGAGATACTTGTGTCCTGGTTCTGTCCAGGCCAGAGGTAACCTCCTCAAGAAGCCAGCCCAGGTGAACAGAGTTAGCCTTGGCTGTTTTACACTCCCCCCCCTCCCCGCCCCCCATAAAAGAGGGGCTGGTGGGGGAGGGGTGCTCCTGTGTGTTTCCAGGGTTGTCTGAGTGCGGCTGGGGTATTGGGTCAGTCCTCACTTGGTGTGGTGCTGTGTTACTGTTGGTAAGGTACTCTGTGTTGTCAGCACGTGTAAGTAGAATTTGCTGCAGGCTGTTAGTATTTCCCTTTCACAGTGCTTTTGTCAGTGAACTGTCCTTATCCCAACCCATGGGGGCTCTGTCTGTCTCTCCTCTAGGAGCGAGCAAGTGATGTGTGGTGCTCAGCAACTGCTTGGGGCTGAACCACCATGGCTTGTTATAGTCTCCTTAACGCTTGTATTTCTCTAGATAAGGGTTTTCCCAAACCACTGTGTGCATGTTCCTTGGACCATATAAATGTTCTGTATATGTCCATTTGCAATCAGAGACTGCAGCCAGGAGCATTGTCCCAACTCCAGGCACTACAGCAGTTCCCAGTTGCAAGCAGGATCTCAGCCTATAAAGAGGAGAGGGAAGGCAAAGGTGAATAGGTACTGTGGTTACTGTTGTTCCAATCACCAAAATATCCAGAGTGGCTTCAGGCAGGAGTGTGTGAGGAAAGGGTGATGTTGTATTAAAATCCAGAAATATTTTGGTTTGAGGTTGCTGTCACACTTCTCATTTCTAGTTGCCTGTTGCGCTCATCCTTTTCTACTGACAGAACAGTATGTCTTACTCAATACCAAGACTGATATGGTTCCTAATGGGACAATATCATAATCTTAACTGAATAAGCCGAGTCTGCATATCATGTCAATTTTATGGCTGCATCACACAATGGGAGAGAGAAGTCGACTATAGAATTCGACTCATACATGATTACAAGAAAATGAGGTAACTGAACTGAAATTCTGTTGTACCTTAATCAAGATATAAAATGTGACTGTTTTACATTTGCCTGCTATTGTTCATAATTTCCTTTGGAAAGCAGATACTGATTTCACACAGTGAATCCATGGAAAAAAAGTGCTTCTGTTGGAAAGGCTTGGCAATCCTGGCTAAAACAAAAGAATTGGAAAACCACACTGATAGAAAATTATGCTTCAGAATAGGACGTTCCATGCACTTTGATGTGCATTGAGGCTTGATGTCATCTTTTTCTGGTTTTATAAGTTGGGAGCTCTGTGGATAATTATCACGAAGGTATTCTTCATCACAATTGCTTTATTCACAAAACCCATGGTGTTTTTACTATGCAGAAATATAAAAAAAATACATCAAAAGCAATAATATTACCATAGGACAGGAACTACTATAATGTATGGCATCAGTCCTCAGTTACTTCTAACAATCAGAACAATACCTACATATGAAAAAAACCTCTAAAACAGTGCCCCATGATTCCTCTTCTAAGATTGATGTAAATGCAGGCTCTTAGATCACAGAATATAATTTATAAATGTTGTGGTTTATTTTTAACTATTTTAATCATGTCGTTGTTATGTCTGATTTGGGGACAAGGGATGTAGGAGTGCTTCAAACCCAGTTTCCCTAGACAAAACCCCCATATTTTCAGTTTTCTATGTTTTATTTTCCTCATTGTTCATGCACTCCAAGGTATGTTGGAGTGTTCCTTCCCAGGTGCAGAACTTTACACTTCCCTCTGTTGTTGACATTATTGTCATCCCGTTTCTACAGCCTGTCAAGGTCTCTCTGGATGGCAGCATGAAACTCTGATTGTATCAGCCACTAACTCCCAGTTTTCTGTTACCAGCAACTTCTTGTGTGTGTGCGCTCTGCTCCATCATGCAGATCATTACTGAAGATACTGAACAGTGTTAGATTCACAGAATTCACAGAATTGTAGGAGTTGGAAGGGACCTCCAGAGATCATCAAGTCTGACCCCCCTGCCAAAGCAGGTTCCCTAGGACAGGTCCCGCGGGTAGGTGTCCAGATGAGTATCAAATATCTCCAGAGAAGGAGACTCCACAACCCCCCTGGGCAGCCTGTCCCAGGGCTCTGTCACCTTCACTGTGAAAAAGTTCTGCATGTTGGTGTGGAACTTCCTATGTTCCAACTTGAGGCCATTGCCCCTTGTCCTGCCTCCACAGACAACTGAAAAGCTAGCTATTTCCCTCTGTAGATCCAGTACTTGCCTCTGGAGCACACCACTATTTACTGTCGTCAAACTAGATTTCATACTACTGATCACCACCCACTGAGCTCAGATGTTTGGGCAATTTTCAATCCACCTCACTATCCGCTCATCCAGCCCATACATCAACAGCTAATCTATGAGGATCTAATGACAGACAGTGATGTAAGCCTTACTGAAGCCAAGGTATATGATATTTACTGCTCTTCTTGCCTTGTTTGCCAAGACAGTTACTTCATCATGAATTATCAGACTTTATTAATCAAGTCCTGAAAGATGAATGCAGTTTTAATCATAATACATTGTTTAGAAACAGCTTAAAACGTAGTTCTCCTTTTGATTTCCCATAGTTGTATCATTACTGTAGTTTAGTCCTGTGTAATATGGTTTCATTCTTTAGTTTGAATTGTCTGAGGAATGTTTGGCAGAGGAATCAGCCTGATAGATAATGTATGTTTTCTCCAAAAAACAGCTCTGCAAAAGCCAGAAGCAGCTATCCTTTGAATATTTTAATTTCTTTCACTGACATGTAAAACTAGAAATTAGCAGAAATGTCATCCCAAAAGAATTGATTTTGCTTTGGTTGTTTCAGAATTCACAAATCTTCTGTTTTTGCCAACCAACTTGAAAAGGTTTTTTTCCTCCTTCTCAAGTTTGATATTTTGTGTTGTGTTCTAGAGGATGGGAAAAAGAAAAGTGCAAAGCTTTCAGCATGAAATGTGAGCAAATTTCTAATAATTTGTTTAATATGTCACTTCTTGTCTCAAGACTGATTTTTTCAAGGACAAATATCATTGTCACATCCTTAACTTCAGAGATTTGATATACTGCTGTTTGAACAAGAAAAAAAACCTATCCGTCTGTAAAATGTTTGCCAGTTGGTTAAGCCCAAAAAAATACTGAAATCAGAGCACCATAAATTTCCATTCTTCTCTGTTATATGACTTCTTTGTAATCCTTTAGCATGGCACCAGTAGCCTGGATGAATATACAGTATTTTAACAGCTGTATTAAAATTCATTTTTTTGGACAGACCTGGACAGTGTAGGTAGTCTAGGTAAACATCAGAAAGGAAGAGAACAATGCATAAAACCAGGATTCACAGAAGCAAATGAGGTGCCCAGTGAAAAATTATGGTGAAATCATTGCCTTTGTCATGCCTAGATTATATTTGATGAGTTTGTTAAAGATGATAGGAGAGCATCAACAAGATGGACTAAGAAGACAAAACTCTCAACTGGTGTTGTCAGTACCACAGCAACTGGTATTTGCCATGACCTCTCCTTCCTCCCTGCCTGTCACAATATTTCTCCAAGGAAAAAAAAAACAAATCACCATTAAAATCTATAAATATCCTGAGAATAATGAGTAAGTACTTTAAGTGATTGGCTGCTTGATTAAGAGGAGTGTCACCATGTTCCTCATTAGGTGATGTATTAAGCCCGGTGGTGAATCTTGACTTACGTTTCTGAGATTGGGTCCTGACTGTGAGATATCCAGAAAACACCTTGTGTGGATTGTGTGCGGCTTTGGTGAGGACTTTGTGCTGCACAGCTTAATGCTGTTCACTGGGGGAATAAGTACAACCAGTAGCAGGAGATGCTTTAGAATATTATGCTGAAGTATAGCCTGAAGTTGTCTGGGATTCAGTTAGACTATGGATAAGCTGAAAGTTTAGGGGAATGAGTTGTATTTTGATATGGGCATTTGTTTTACCTAAACATCTGAACTGAAAATTATGATTTAGTGTGGTGTTTGGTGGTTGGGTTTTTTTCCTAATTTAGAAGAATGTAGCTGACTTCATCTCTGTGATTATCAGTTTACATTTTAAGACAATGTTGGAGGATAAATTATGAGTTTGAAATGAAGAATGCTGGTATTAGTAAGAGCTGTAAAAATTGTAACTATATAATAGCTACTATTTTATAAGATAAATACTACTTGCTAGTGGAGGGGAAGGCATCATATTCAAAGTAAGGCACTGGTGGATGACTAACAGGATTTCTCAAACATTTGCCCAGTGATCCATTCTATTTTATCAGTGGCCAGGGCACAGAAAGAAATTTTTTTGTCATGGAAATAATCTGGTGAAACACACCTGTGAGACATTGCAAATCTGTAGGAAGTTTGGCACCGACACTAAAAAAGAAAAGTTACCAAGGAATGTAGAAATAGAGCTGGAATGGGAATTAATAGGAGCTGTTAATAAAAAGCTAACAAGAACATATACTGTGGAGTGAGAATTCATCATATGGAAGAAATAGAGATGGAAGGCTGGATTTAGTATTCCATCAAGTGGTTGTGAATTACTAATGTGACTGGGCTTTGAAAAAGGCAAATGCAATCCAAGAAAGTTTCAGCTGAAGTATTTCTGAATCGAAAGTTGAATAATCCCTACAATTCACAACTCTCCAGACAGTAAAAGGCCATTTAGGAAGACTGTGAGAAACACATTCACACGGTGGTTTTTTCATGTCAGAGAGTTTCTCTGACAACCCTGCCTAACTTTTAAGGATAAAGTCAGCAAGATCAAGATTTATAGTTATCCAGCAACCTGAATAAAGCCCAGGATGTATGGTTGGGTTTGAAATCTCTAAACAAACTTATGGAGCCAAATCAATATGCTATATAAATCCTTGCAAAAACATAACAAGCATCTGGTTTTGGCACTTGAGTAAAAAATTTAATTTATTCAAACAGGGGTCATCTGAGATGCTTGTTATCCAGCAAGTCCGTATGTGGCTCTCTGGAGTGACATGTGCCCTTCTGGAGTAGCAGCTGGAGACAGTATTCCTATGTAGGGACAACTGAATTGAGCCCCAGCAGTTCCAGATTCAAACACCTAAATTTAGATGTTCTTCAGAGTCAACTGAACTAATCACAAGTCTGGAGATGTATTCAGCTCACTGAGTGTAGATGCCTTTTTTAGGGTAATTTAGGAAGTTTATTAGACTCTATTGACTACACTGCCCAAGATCTCAAGGGGAGTAAGAAATCTCACACACATGGATACATCCATGTTCAAGACATTTAGATATCTGTATCTGAACCGTACTGTAATAATCACATTCAAATGAATGAAATCAGGAGAATCCCAGACTTTAGGAATGGACAATGTTTTTTTTTTGGTTGGTTTTTTTTCATTTGTCTGAAGTTTAGGAGCTGATTGCCTGTGAGGTTTTTGGCATTATAGATGCAATATTTATTTTGGTGATGAATGAGAAAGTTCTTGGCAAGGTCATCAATGACTATTAGATTTCTATTTATAGTTTCTTATTCTTTTTAGGTACTTTATCTGGGTGAAAAAAGGAAAAAAAAAAAAAAGAAATAATAGCACTAATTGTGCAGTCACAGCATCAGAGAATGGATGTCTCAGTCCAGTTCAGTTTAGGAAAGAATTTCCCTAACAGAGACGTATAGTTGTTGGGATGTCAGATGAAATGTCTTTCTGTGCTTGATGTTCAGAACAAGGAAAGATTTATGAGTGTGACTAATAGAGAGGGATGCAGTTCCTTTCTTCAAATTAACATTGCCATATCCAAAGCTTAAATTCATACTCAGGTGATAAAGGTGCAATAATGCAGATGCACAGCTATTCCGTTCACATCCAGCACTGTGTCTATCCCTGCTCAAAATGCTACTCTCACGTTTGCTGCTTTCTCTTGTCTTTCAACATTGAGTGTTTTGAAAACTGTGATAATTCAATTATGTCTTCTTGCTACTCATTATTCTTCTGGTTTTATTTCCTTTTGCTGCATGATGGGTGTTTTTTTCTGTCCCTACTCCCAGTTTTTCTTTTTTCCTTCACTCTGTCTGAACTGGTTTTTTTTCTGATATTATTAAAGTTTAAGGACTGTCTACATTGTGAAGACAGTAAAGGTGCACAAGCAAAGAAAAAGAGGAGAGGTGGGAAAAATATGCTTCAAAAGCAAGATCACACAGTATAGTGTTTCCAAGTACATTTGTTATCCAGAAACAGAGAAAAGTGAGATGTGATGTGCTGTATGGTACCCAAGTCAGTGACAAGTGAAGAACAGAATCCAGGACATTAGATAATATAGGACAACAGCAAAATTCATCTTTACCTTTGCTTGTTTCCCTTGTCTTGAGGTGTGATTCTGCTCTTTCCGTGCTACAGTTTAAATCTCTTGAAGTTATCTGCAGACACGGACATTAATTACCCCTCATTGCTGCTGTTAAGCTTTCCCCTTTCTTAATTCATTTCTTCTGTCCACTGCAAGGATGAGAAACATGCTTTTTAAATGAAAGTTTGGAGTCTGACCTCATTATTCCAAAAGCTGGTGCCCTAATCTGAGACCTGTAGTGCATAAACATGAATCTGGTCCTTCTTGATTTAGTCAAATTTTTTACTTTTGTCTTTGTTTTGGGTTTCTTTTTTTTTTCCCTTTAATATGATAGCTCTATTTCAACATTTAGATGATTTGCAAATCATGACAAAGCCCTTGCTAGTGCTTAATTCATTTTTTTTCATAAATTTTTATTATCTACTCTTCAGCTCATAAATATGAGAACTTTTGAATGAGAGTTCTCTTACCAGAACTTTGTTGTTGGTTTTGTTTAAGGTTTTTTGTTTTGTTTTGTTTTTTAATTAAGATTAAATAATTAGCAGGATTTTGACAAATTTACATAGCTCTGCTATGTTTTCATTTTAAATTTTCTTGTTGCTATGGCTTGACTTTTTTTCAGCCTGCACCATTTATTTTTACATTTGAAGCATGCTTTTCATCTACTGTGATGTGTACCTGATACTAATCATAAACAATAAATCAAAGGAACAGACTTCTTCCCCTAGAATTTGCTTGTCTTCAAAATGCTGGAAAATCTGATCAGTACAGTTATACAGAAACTGTGCTGTGCTTATCACTGGCAGGATTCTTTCAGATTTAGCAGCTACTTGTCTTCTTAATGAAAATTCCTGTCTATAAACACACACAGAGAGCAGGTTGGGGAATATTTACAGATCTACATTTTTTATGATCTCTGCAGTCACCTAAATGAGCATGTTTAGACCTCTAAGCTAAATAGGACTTGTAATATGATGGAAATTCTTTTCTCTGAAAAACTGCCTGACGGAGTAGATATGACACTGCCCCCAATCCAAGAGGTTTGCTTTCTTTTTCCAACTCTTTTGGTAAATTTACTGACTTTCTGCTCTCATCCTACTGTCTTTTCTTCCTTATTTTACCTGTTTGGGGAGGTTTTTTTACAAAGCTAGGACTGACTGATTCCAATGAATTTTTAGTGTTCAGCACGTACCTATGAAGTGCAGGGCGACCTGAGCAAACAGCCCACTGAGAAGTTGGGCGAGTATAGCAACATTACTCTAGCACTGTGTGCTGGACATCCCAGGTAAGACCTGGAAAGATTAAGCTACTGAATAGAAAGGAGCAACAGCACCACCACCAGTTGTTGAAAGAAAAGAACAGGTTTAAAAGATACAACTTTGAGGATGAAGCTGGGATGAACCAAAATGGAAGATGCCAATGGGCAGCTTTGACTCATTCCTACACTCAGACCATCCTCTTTGGCTACTGGTGCCTCTGGTAGCTTACATTGTTTATGGGCACTGTGGATTTGTGAGCTGTATTTAAATATTTAAGATCACGTGGATTTTAATTCCTGGACTTCTATTTTTTTAGTGTGACTCTAAGTATTTTGGACTACTTTTGAAGTCTACTGTTATTTGGAACTTCAAAACAGTACTGTAATCTGAAAGATATCAAATTAACCGTAGAAATAAGGTTTTAAGATGTGAAGAGTCACTTTTAATTGAGGACAGTGTATTTTTCCTCAGTTCCAGTGAGGCTTATGAATCAGAATAGCAACATTCATATCATTTGAACTCCGATGCAGATTTATAACTGATAATTTTGAATATTTAGGTAGCACAGAAATCCAAAACAACATCAGAAACCATGGCATTCAAGAGTTTATCCCACTATCAGTTTTATCCTTGCTGCAATTTTGTTCCCTCTTCAGCCTCACAGTAGAGTTCCATATCTTCTTCCACTACTTCTGCTGCAGTCTGCCTCTCATCACCCTCTTTTCTCCTTTTCTCTTCCCCTTTTCTGCACCCTGATAATGCTGCTCCTCATTCCAGCAGTCTCTCTACTGATGAACTGACTGGCAGATTTTTTCCCCTGAATGCACCAGACTGATCTATTCCCCACAGCCAGCTATCATCAGTATGTTCTCAAGTACTGCATGCTGGGTGCCAATGTATAATCTGTGCAAAAAATACATTTTTGTTTTATATAGTGGAAAAGGCAAAGGATTGTCAGAGTTCTGCCAGTTTCACTGAGAAAGTCTTAAATATTAGTGGAATGCTTTCTGGACTTGATTTCATTATGCATGCTCTTTTTTCATGGAGGAGTTTTTGGAACGCTTTATTAAAGAATTTGAAGGTCTATGCAGAACTTTACTAAATAAAGTAATTGATGATAATCAATGCAATTTAGTAGAAATAGTGTTCTCTCACTGAGCTTCTTAGAACAGGTCAGGACAAGAGCTACCACATTAGATTTGCTGTCTATTAATCAAAGACGGACTATGTGAGAAAGGTGCCTTTTCTTAGCATTTTACTAAAGAAGTTGGGTGAAAAACTGCATTGTTGTATTTTGAAAAGGACTAATTCTAGAGCTTCTCTGCATCACCCCTGTGAATAGTGTAAGGCTGACACATTTGGTGCCAACATGTCTACTCTCTGTAATTCCTTTACTATTAGCTCTCCTACACACTCTTCTGAGATGGTTCTAGGATCATCATAATTTTCCCTTGCCATACTTAAGATAATGTATTTCCTTCTTGCATCGTCACAGAAAAATGATAAATTCTTTTGGGAAGAGTAATAAACAATATTATTCAGTATGTTCAGTATGGTTAATAGCTTAGTTAATTGTTTTGATTAGCTCTGGGTGTTTGCAGTGAAAGAGAATATTATCTCTGCATAGCACTTCATTTAACTTAGACACCATATTCACGTATCAGTGTTCAATGTAATTTAGTTAGCTGTGGCTGAGCTGCTTTCTTCCTCTATCAAAGCTAAATAGATGGCACAGATTTTTGCAAGAACTTTTGTCTGCCTCAGGCTCCATCATTGCTCTGCAATAGGAAGCAGCCATAAATTCAGCTCAGCTGGCTGCTTATGGGTTCATTCTACAGAATCCTTAGGGTGCTACTGTGTTCACAGTACCTTGCTCGGGAGGAACACTTGAGAAGGAGGAGGTTTAGCTGGGTCATCACTGATTCAGAGTACCAAAACATTCAGAAAACCACAGCAGCTTCTTAAATGTACCAGACCAGTGCTTCTGGAAGAGCAGGACAGTCATAGGGGTTTAGGAAAGTACCTAGGATATTGTGTATCTAAGTCTTGGGGTTTTTTTGTTTAAATTGCTTTCTGTCATAATTTGTGTCAGTCTGAACAAGCTATACAGGATGGCAATATGATATAGGGATGAAAGGAGTGAAAAAATTCAGCACCTCAAGGCACTAAAAAAATGTATACTTATCACTCACTTTGTTTCTGTCTCTTACAACTTAGTTGACTTGTAGAGAGCTGGAATCTTTATGCAGAATCCTATTGTAAAAAGGCAGATTAATGAGACTGTTCTACTAAAAGTCCTTATTCCTCTAGGAGATTTCATAGGAAAACAGAATCCAAATGTATTCATATATATATTGATAGAAAGATGCATATATTTATTACAGCCTTCAAAGTACCATGGTTGAACTAATCTACACCACTGAACCTGAAATAAATTTGTTACTGAGAAAGGTGGGCTATCTTGAGGATATGTCAGATACTATGGAGGATTTATGATGACTTCTGCAATTGTAATTCAGAAAATCTCTTGTTTTTTTCTGGTGTTCGGTGGTTTTTCATTATCACCTTTAAGCCTATCTAAGTCTATGGAGGTAATGAAATAGAGAGGGTACGATTGCTTTCCTTAAGTGTCTTCTCTTTACTGTGAACTTGAGATGAATCAAACCAAATTACAAATGTCATAGCCATGTTGAGTAAAGACAGGTGAATTTAAATCACACATGAAGAACAGCCCACATGTGTCTCCTGATAGGATAGTGTAGATGCTCTTAGACCTGTATCGTTGACATCGGTAATGCATTTTTGGATGATTCTGGCTTTACAAAACCAAACACTCATTTATATATGTTGTAGCTTTGATTCAGAAGTCAATAAAGAGAAATTTATAGTGCTGGGTACAGATTATATTTTTGTCCCAGTTGTCATCTCTATTACAAGTTCTTATGCTTCCCTGTGTACATCACAGTCTCTCAAATATGTGTTATATTTAAAAAGACAGGACAAGCTAATACAAGTATAAATGAGAAATAACGATGGTACTTTGTTTTTGACAGTCATATTTTCCAGATCTCAAGTTAAAGTGAAGCATAGCATGCTTCACATGACACTCCATCATTAAATAAAGAAGTTCTAATGAAAATAATTGAGCAATAGCTGCCCTTTCTGTGTCACTTCCATATGGCCCATTAATTCTGGCAAGGCTGTGTAGAAGTCACTATTCTCAACTTCACAAAGATAATCAAGCATTAATCCTACATCAGTAGCTCATTATTTTTAAACTCTACTCATTTTATGACCAGTAGGTTGACTTAAAAGATCTAATAGGGTGCTTCTTGGCTTTTAATGAGTGAAAAATTTTGCTTTAGAACTGAATGAAAGATTACAGAAGCCTGTCAATATCGTTTAGTAATGCTACCCAGTACTTAATAATTAGAAATTTCTCTAAGAGAAACATTTTGCCATTCTTTTTATTTTTTTTTTCTTTTTGGACTAGATAAATAATATTCCCCCAAAATACCATTAAAAGATTTTTAGGAATTAAAGCTGAAGACAGTTCAACAATAATTCAATAATAGCTGAACTACCTGCCATTTCAATGGTTTCTTGACAATAAGGTGTGTAAATGACTGAGCTTGCTGTTTATTTTATTGAAGTTGTTAGAAGTGTCTCATACAAAGGTTACCTAAAGTACAGCTAGTAAATCAACTAAACTCAGGAATCCTAGTACTGATCTGAACACATCCTTTCTGAAATGTTCTTTAGTTAAAATTAAATTTTTCAGAACAGGCAGACTTAAGAGGTGAAATCATATCAGTGCTCAATTTCTGAAAATCAAGAGGTGTAAAACAAGAATTATATAGGCAACTTTTTCTTTCTAAAGTGAGTGGACTGAGCAGAGCCAAGGGGTGGCAGCAGCAGATCCCAAGCATCCAGTGATCATCAAGCACAAATGTCCTGTCTAAGGTTGATCCTGGAAATGTAGTCACCAAATGTGGGCCAGGTACCTCTACAACACCACTGGAGTTGGGGCCTGAGCTGAAATGGGGCTTTTGGGTCCCTTGTGGTGTGATGACAGTGACCCAAGGAAGGCCAGTCAGCTCCTTACTACTGCAGCAGTTATGAATAGATAAATCAGGTGAGGATGCTGCTGAGGTGACTTACATCAATACTTAACGATCTTCCCTTCCAAAAGAGGGTGGCTGCATCCCAAGAGGATATGGTGCCCTACAGGACCAGGCATTATTAGCCCAGGCTAAAAAATTAATAGTAAGGATGACTGCACAGTAATGCTTAGACTAGAAAACTAGCCCTTTTAGTTTTTACTATATATAAATGTGGCCAACTGTGCCAAAGTAAATCTACTTCAATAATATTATTTTAGATTCAAAATGTGTGCAGCTGGAATCATCTAAACCTGGAGTCCTGTAGAGAGAAATTAAAGATCCTAACAAAAAAAATCCAGCATAGCTCTTAAGTGCTGTGAATTCATTCCATTAGATGAAATTTCTGATGAGCACTGATTGGGTTATTTAAGGAAAACCTCAGATAAATATGTTTTTCCTTAAATAAACAATTGGAGAACAGCTATCAATTTAAAAAAAAAAACCAAAAAGGTTGTTTTTACTGTTTTTAAACTGTAAGGTATCTTCTTTGAAACTAGTTTTTTGTGTGTGTGCATATTTGTCTGTCCAGCTATATAGATAGAGATCACTGTAAACTTGCTCTAGTAACTCTGACATCTCAGTCCTCAGAATGCTGTAACAACAATGAAATGCATGTATTCAAATTTGATGAAGGTCTTACAAAGCTAGAAATGTTACAGAACTACATACAATGAAGTGGACTTCTCAGTCCCACCTGCTAAACTGTTCCATTCTGCTTAAGAATAAAAGGACATAATTGAATTGGTCTCTTCCTAAAAGCAGTGTTATGTTGGATCATAAGAGTTGTGAAATGTCTTAACAAAAGTGAGAAGAAACTCACTTAAAGCAATAGTATGAGCATCTTGGGAAGCAATTTTCTTAGAAAGCTCCTTAAAAGCTGATAATTGTTGCACACAGTGATTACCTGAAGCAAATGGTTAGTGAGTACTGTTTTGTGTATTATTTGTGTTTCTGTGGGATTTCTAACTACTTTACAGAAATTATTCCAGAACAACTGTATTAGCATGGCTGTGTTCTTGATTGATAGAGTTTATTTTAAGTCATTGTAGATGTCATACAGTGCATAGATATGACTGAGAGTTGCATTTTTAAAATTTTTTAATAAATTTTCCCTAGTAAAGACCAGGTTTTGTTCATTACAGAACTGGGCTACTTTGGGATCATATTTTAGGCCAGCCTTGTAAGATTATTTGGCCTTATTCATAACTAGATATTTCACTGGGCAAATGAAAAAAACTAAATTTAACAGTTTTATTGTATATCTGAGAACCTCTATGACAGATATGAGCTGTGAGATTTGGAAGCAGGATCCCTAAAATTTGCCAAAATGTGTTTATTAGCGAATAAAGTCAACCACTGTTCATATCCTTTGGTATCTTTTGAGAATTAAGGTTAGATGTCTTCAAGAAATGTTTCTGTGACAGGTTGACTGAGATGATGGCATCTGACAAAAGACGGTATTCTGTAGACCATATAGTGACCTAAAAGCTTTTTGCTCACATGCTCGTCAGTTACCAGTGATTTCCAAATTCATATCAAGACACAGGCTTCTAGAATCTGAAATGAAGCTGGATGCATGCTGTCTCTGTTCTGCTCAGAAAATATACTAATTTTATAATGCTAACACTTTATATCTGTCTATGTTATCACGTTACCATGATTTAATTAACAAGACACTTATCAGCAAATACCTACTAAAAGGGAAACGCAAATGATCCTTCAGAATTTAAAGAATAAAAAAGATATATTGTTTCCAGTGAAGGTACATGACAACACTTCCAAACAGTCAAATAAATAAATATTTCTTTCAATAGCGTTGTGTTTATGCAAAGAACCAAAATGTAAATTTATTAAAACCATTTCCATTGTCCAAAGTCAGTGAAAAGTAAAAAGTGAAAGCTTGAATGAAAGCCTGTATTCAGAGCTGGGAAATTATATATTTAGGTTTTTAATCTTTGCATCATACTTAAAATATCCTGCTAAATATTTACTGCATTTGCATTTGATACAGCTTGGTGAATCATTATCCTACAAGAAGGATAGTCATATAATGGATTGCAATGAAATCATAAATGCAGGCAACTTACAGTGGATGAAGATTCGCCCTTTATATATAACTATATTGTATTATATATAAATGAATGTTTACAGTATTGGCAAACCAAAGTGTATTGTTGGAGAGTCCTAGTCCTTTTCATTAAAATAGATTCTATATTTTGGATATACTTTTAGAACAGGTATGAATAAGTATTTTAGTGGAAAAAAAAATGTTCACTGACAGCGTTTCAGTTTCATCAGGGCGCACAGTAGGTTCATTTCACTTGCTATTTCTCTATTCAGAATATGTTCCATCACTTAATTCAAGTGTTTGTACGCTTAAACTTAGCCCGTCCCTAAGAGCGAAATTAATCTTCCAGGCAATGAGGAGTGACCTGAGTAACCCTGGAAAGCAGGGAACTTGACACTAACCAGTTGAGACTAGTAGTAATCTCATGCTGTGCAGAAGGTCTAGGAGAACAGTCTGCAAGGTTAATGTGTTAGTACTTCAAGACAGTGTCCTAGGAAAAAAGGAGTAGATAATTAACTCACCCAGAGCCACAGGCTATTTTGTATTTCTACTGTCATTATGATGATAGAGATAGACTAAACAGACCTTCTCTTTTGAGAGTCTGTGCTCCGATGAATTACAAGGGCTCAAATGAAAACAGCGCTTGCCTGTGAACTTAATGCAGTTAAACAGCAGTACAGCAGAAGGATGTTCTGGAAGTCACCCCTGATGAAGGGTTTGTGTCTCCTGGTAGCGGAAGTGGTAACTTAGCTTAAAACACTGCTTTCCTAGCATCAGTGGGGGAATACGCAACAAATTTTTGACTTACATTACTATCAATGCTAATAACATTATCCACAATAGCTTTTTCTATTGACATGGTATGCTAGGATGAATCTGTTGGTTTAAACTGTAACAAAATTTTACATGAAAGAGTAAAAGTTAGTGTGGTTTAGCCACAGCTGGCAACTGAGCATCATGCAGCTGTTCACTTATCACTCTTATCCCCCTTCCCCCTCCACCGTTGGGATGGGGAGGAGAACAGGCAGACAAAGGCAAACTGCATGGGTTGGGATAAGATTACTGGGACAGCAAAGGGATGGGGAAATAACAGCAACAGTATTTATAACAGAATACACAAAACTGGTGATACACAATGCATACACAATGTGCTGCATTATCCTAGGCAAACCCAGGATACTCCTTAAAGAAAGACTACAGTTCTTCTTTAAGAAGAGTCTAGAACAATGAGAAATAAAATAGTAAGATGCTTTTATTCTACTAATAGGAACACTAGTAATAAAAATAACCCCCCACCTTTTTTGTATTCCCTCTCTTAAATCATAGAATCACAGAATTGTAGGGGTTGGAAGGGACCTCAAGAGATCACTGGGTCCAACCCCCCTGCCAAAGCAGGCTCCCTAGCTCATATTGCACAGACAGGCATCCAGACGGGTCTTGAATATCTCCAGGGAAGGAGACTCCACCACCTCCCTGGGCAGCCTATTCAAGTGCTCTGTCACCCTTACTGTGAAAAAGCTGAGTTGAGGTGTTTCAGCTACAGCTATCAGCTGTGGATTCTTAAAAAGAAAAGGTGAATCTTGTCATTAGTTTTATTAAGTGTGTGTGTGTGATGCTGCCAAAAGAAGTTCTGAGTGATGTAGAAATTAAATGCTACCAATATTCTGGTGATATCTGGACTGTCAGGTTCATCTACTGATAAATGTAATTACTTTTGAGTTAGCAATTGAGAACTCTGGCCTGGGTAAAAAAAAAATTAGCCTTATCTCAGGCCCATGAAGGCAGAAGTGATGCCAATGAGTACATTAAAACAGTTAAGTACTAATAGGAGCATGAATTGACTGATAGAACTGTTAAGAGGTGTTGTTGACCTTTTTGTCATATCTCTCACCTATACATCAGGCTTGTGTTTTTTAAGAAGGCCTCCCCAGCCACAGCTCTCCTTTGCTGGCATATTGTTCACATGTGGCCCTTGTTTTTGGCTTGGGGAACAGTACAATGGGCTTTCTGCAGACTGTTCAGAAGATAATTTTGGATGCCAAAACCTGAGAAACGATTAGCGAGGTATATTTATTGATAGTACACATGGAGAGTTTTGCCTAAGTGTTTGCATAATGCTCATTTTGTTTATTGCTTTTTAAGGTTATTGTTACAGTTTCACTAAAACCAGTCCAATTTTTAAGTTCACTTGCAGTTATTCCAGATCATAGTGGGAGCATATTTTAAATAGATTTAAACCACAGTGGTGCCAATGTTCCTGTTTAGCTGCTTTCCTTCAAAGGGTGTGGGCTTTTCAGTTTGAAAGCTTTCTAAATGAAAGATGGGCGAGATAGGATCAAACTTGACTTCAGCTAAATCAACTGTTGTTTGGAGACATTGCCATGTCTACACCCCCTGCCCCCCCCCCCCCCTCCCGTAGCCTGCAGGGCCAAGACGGTTGCTGCCAGCTCCCCTTGGAGTTACAAGAAACTGTGGCTTCATCTGACAAATGAGTGAAGCTACTCATAGTTAAGGCAAATGTCATTTCCACCCTTTTCATCTTTTGGTGACAGTGTTAACAGGAAGCCTAGCTTTTCAGCACACTGCAAGATTTCTGTAATTTTCTTCCTAGATTCTCTTTCTGTGGAAAACGTGGCCCACCCTGGGGCAGAAAAAATTCATTTTGCCTATATGGTTGGCAAGAGTATTTTGGTTTCTCTTAGCTAGCTGTCTTGAACTAACTTTTCTCACTAGCATATCACAGGTCCTAGCACAGCTATTCAAAGATTTCTCTTCAAAGGTAGCAAACAATCACTCACAATTGTCTGATCTCTTAGACTACACTGATTAACTATAACTTACTTCTTCAATACACTGCCAGACCTGTTTAGTAATATTTTAATGGTAATTATATAGCCTATGCACAGCCTGGCACTCACATACATTTTCCATGACATGGTGACAGACTTGCGTTTTAGAGTATCAACTGACCCTTCCCTACTGATAGTTATCACAGTTCTTATCACAAGTAGCTATCCTTTCAATTCTTATGAGTAAATAACATATCAAGAATTATTTCCAGAAAGCTCTGGGATGAATGAAGTAAAATAAATACAGGTCAGATTCTGCCACTCAGCTATGCAAAGCAGCTTCATAGATTTTTGAGATATTTATTATAGAATAATCTGTTTTATAAAATAATTTCCACCAAACAATACGTGGTAAATGTATTGGTCACAGACTGTGAAGCTTTAATAAAGTGTATATTCCTCCCAGGCAAGAAAAACGTTAAAAAGTAAACAAGTAATTCAGTGTATATGATATGCACAGTATGTGAATATATAATATGTACATTTAATTTTCATCTTTTGAGATCACTTTTGAGAAGGAATCAGTCTACCGTAGAGATAGTGCCATTTGTATAATCATATCTTTTCATTTCTAAGAATAGCACTTTTTACGGCAGTGGGAAAATGTCTAATGTAGCCAACTGCATCCTGTTTAACCAGTCACCAAAATACTTAGTTTTAATACTCTTTGTGTAGAATACATGTTCTTCACATTTATTTTTACTTTAAATAATTATTATCTTGTAGTTTTGCATGGCGGGGTTCTAGTGGAGAAAGGGGGCTGCAGGGGTGGCTTTTGCAAGAGGCAGACAGAAGCTCTCTGCAGGCCCCACAGAGCAAACACCAGGCGGCTCAAGGCCAGAGTCATTGCTGTCCAAGGCCGAGCCCATCAGATGGTCACAGCGCCTCTGGGAAACGCATTTAGGAGAAAAAAACCTCAAGTAGCCACCTTTTACCATCAGAGAAGGGAGGGAAAAGCTGTAAGAAACTGTGCAGGCACCAAGGCTGGTGAAGCAGGGGAAGGACGCGCCCCAGGTGCGGGAGAGAAAGATGTCCCCACAGCCTGTGGAGAAACTCATGGTGGAGCGGGTGTCCCCTGCAGCCCACAGAAAAGGAGGAGACCAAACCTGCGGCTTGTGGAGAGGCCCCACACTGGAGCAGGTGGAGACATACAGAAGATGTTGTAACCCATGTTGGATCAGGCCTCTGCCAGCACTTGCAACCCATAGAGAGAGACAGAGACACAGAGATAAGAGAGAGATCTGTGCTGGAGCAGGTTTGCTGGGAGTGAAGGCTTGTGACTCGGTGGGGGACCAGACTGGAGCATACTCGACCAGAGAGACTGAGAGACATTCTATGATTCTGTGACTGCACCCCATAGAAGCGACCTGCACTGGGGCAGCTGGTGAAGAGCTGAAGCCTTATGGGAAAGGACTCATGGAAAGGTTTGTGAAGGACTGCCTCCAGTGGGTGAGACCCCACACTGGAGCAGGTGAAGTGTGTGAGGGATGCCCCCACTGCCTAAGAAGGAAAACAACTCGTGAGGAACTGGCGGAAATCCCATTCCCCCAGTCCCTGCCCCTCCCTGTGCCAGAAGGGAGCAAAATCTAAAGTGAAGTGAAGTCTGCTAAAAAGGGAGGGGTGAGGGGAGGTGCTTTAAGATCTGGTCACACTTCATTGCCTGACTGGTTTCATTTGGTATGTAGTGTAGTGTAATAAATTAGATGGCTTTCTTTCCTTTCTTCTGTGTTGAGTCTGTTTTGCCCATGACACTAATTGCTGAATGATCTCTCTGTGTCCTTATCTCGACTCTTAAGCCTCTCAATACCTATTTTCTCCCCATATCCAGATGAAAAAGGGAGTGATAAAGTGACTTTGATGGGCATCTGGTCTCCAGCCAGGGTCAAACCAGCACAGACTATAAATAATAAGGATAAATTAATAGGTTTATTCTCCAAAAGAAGCAAATGATCTTTCAGCTATCACCTCTTTCCACAACTGTTATTGGCAAATATTCCACTGATCAGTATGGAACTGGATTTCACTGGGATGTCACTTGTTTTCCTTTAATGTCCTAACCAATGGATATGCATAAATCAATGGAGGAAATAGAATTCTGAAAATGTTTTTGAATCTGAGAGGTCTGTTGATAAAGTTCCTGTCCCTCGTTGTCTGACAAGGCTTTCGTCAGCTCAGTACCTAAAACCCCACATATTTCCAGTTGTCTATAAGGCAATGAAGATAAAAAGTCTGAAGAGATCACAAGTGGATAGCATAGAGCAAGATGTTAGTTTCTAGCTGTTTCTTTATGTGCTGCCTTATTTGTGGAGCCATAATTACAAACTGATTACAGCTAGGAAAAAGTCTCTGTTGTTCTCGATCCAGAATAGCAATTACTCCATTACTGTGTTTCACTCCCATTCCTTTCTTTTGCTCTTTCTGAACATTACCAGGTCTATTATAGGTTTTAACATAGCTTTTGGGAAACATAAATTACAAAATATTGTTTACATGGTCATCTTGCAATTAGATATCAGCTATTATATACGGCTGATTATTTTAGCATAACTAAGTGCATGTACCCATGAGACTGAAGAGTATTAAAATGAAAGGTTGACCACAGTTTCACTGAGTTATGTGATTTGGGTTGTCTTTGAATTTTTATTTCTTCAGGTGCTCTCTGGTTAAAATAGAGAATGTTGGAATCAGTTTACTATAAGGAAGCAATCAGTCTATTGTAACAGAAAATAGTGCAATTTGTCTTCAAAAAAATAATTCTTGTCCTTACCCCTCTGTCATTCTTCCATTACTCCACAATTTTGGTTTTTTAAACTTTGATATTCACTGAGGTCATATTGATTGAGCTCTGTACTGATTAAAATGTTTGAAACATATTTAAAAAGGGACTGAGGTTCTCACCACCTCTTTCCATTACTGAACTTTTTTTTCCCGTCCACTGTCACAGAACTCCAGCCTCATGGGAATGAGTGAAAAAAATCTTACTGTATAAGTGGTACAGTAGTTGCACTAAAAAAATAATCTAACCTGGCAACACTAAATGTATTGTACTCTTGTCTTTGTAACATGTTCTTAAAGATGCAGATATCTTACACGATGAGGTCAAATCTAAGCAATATTTTTCATGCAAATCCACCTGGTTTTCTCTTTGCCTTGAACTGTTCTTAATCACCTAAGGACTGAGAGAGAAATCAATAAAAGGCCATCTAGGCAGAATGCTTCTTATCTAAACCTGGTTTTTGGGTTTGGAGAAAAGGTGAGAGGGATTTTCACATGGGATGCCCGCAGACCTCTCTCCCAAATGAGACTGTTGTGGATTTTCACATGCTTATTTGCATGAGCACATACACCTGTAGATATGAATATGTATACAGGCAGTTGAGATTGTTCAGTAGATAAAATATTTTTTGTGCTGTGGAATATTAGATCACAGGATATTTCAGGTTGGAAGGGACCTCAGAAGGTGTCTAGTCTAACCTCGTACTCAGAACAGGGTCAGTTTAAGGTTGGATCTGAGTGACTCAGGATGTTACCCAGTAAGGTTTTGAAAACATCCAATGATGGAGAGACACTGAGTATCTTCTCGGGGCAGCCTGTTCTACTGCCTGAGCATCCTCATTAGAAAAAAAAAAAAAAAAAAAAATCACCAGTCTAAACCTCTTGTTTTAAGTTATGCCCATAATGTCCTGTCCTTGGATCAGGTAGCATTGTGAAGAGACTGTCTCCACCTCCCTGTAGGCACCGGGTCTTGCTTTTTGGGGGACTTGTCCTCAAAGTTATTTCATCTCTAAGTTGAAAAAAACCCGTCTCCCTCAATGTTTCCTCACAGGGCATATGCTCCAACCCCTTGAATGTCTTAGGTGGCTCTCTGGTGAACTTGCTGCAGTTTATATATAGATTTCTTTCTTAGAGGGGCTCAAAATACATTTACACTTCTAATGTGCTCGTGAAACAAATGATTTTGAGGCTTTTCCCATCAGTCTGTATGCTAAAGGTTATGATACAATTTATAAGAATAAGGAGAAATGAAACAGCCTTGGTAAAATGAGATCAAACTGCACTTGGTAAATTGGAACATGAACTGCACAAGATTGTGGCATTCTGCAGAGGAGTTCTGATTTTTCCAAAAGTGTATCTATAATTGTAAAACATGTTATAAGAAAGTAGATGGGAGCATTTCAATTTTGTTCAAGATCAGATGAAAAATTATTTTTGACCACTCCTGTGTTACTATAATAGACTTATGGTAATAGAATGGTTATCACAAGTCATCTTCTCTTTCAATGCAAAAATCAGACTACCTAAAAAGCCATGTCCCTTTTCATTTAATTTCAGAGTGCGTGAGAACAACCAAGGAGGTGCTCACTGTCTCAGTGTTACAGTGATACATACAAATGACTGAAAATTTGGTTTTTTCGGGTACATATTGCCTGTAGAAGTCACTGATGAAAACAGAACTTCAGGCTCAGAATACTGTGAATGCCAAGTCTAAAGCCTCACTGGGCTCATGAAAATTCATGCTAGGGACTTTGGTGGGTTATTTGAGCAAGTCCAGAGGAGGGCCACAAAGATGATCAGAGGGCTGGAGCATCTCTCATATGAAGACAGGCTGAACGTGTTCAGGATAGGCCTTTGGGCAACCTGGTTCAGTGGTTCATGTTCCTGTTGATTGCAGAGGGATTGGAACTAGGTAATCTTTAAGTTTCCTTCCAACCCAAACTGTTCTGTGATTCATTTGATTCTAGGTATGTATAATACAATGATGTGAGTACCTCCTATCAAGAGAAAGCCTGAGTTTTAACAGCACTTTCCATAATTACTATTTTATTATTACTGGTGTACTAGCACCTAAAGGAGAGATTTGATTCCTGTAAAAGTGCTTAATTACTAAGACTTTTAATGGAAAGATGAGTATGGATTTCTGTTTTGTGCTAAACTCAGCGTAACTTTGGTGTACTCAGATGTATTTGTTGGATTAATGTCCTGCACGGAATGAAACTTGTTTGTACTGTGAATTCTAGATGGCTCTTGGCAGAGTGGAAAGGCCCTTAAATCCTCAATGTGGCACTAGTTTTTAACTGTTGGAAATAACAGAACTTCAGATACTTCAGGAAAGTTTTGAGATTTGAAGGTGTTTACATAATTAAGGATGTTTTGGACTACTTTTTAATATTAGATGCCTACATTGTACTGTAGGGACCTTTATACTTTCCTGGTGTTGTTTGTTGCTTAGTCACATGCATCTTGTTCAGCACTATCTAATTTAGCATGTCACAGCCAAGATAATTCTCAAATTTTCTGCATAAACTCTGACAGCATATCTTCTACCCCCCACCTCCAAAATACCAACTCCAGGCATGTCTTTTCCTCCTCTCCTCTCCACTCTTTGTAGATAACTATCCCAATTCACATGGAGGGAGCGAGTAGAGCAAATTGATTATCTGTGTCTGAAAGGGACAGCACTATCAATGAAGGAACATTTCTTCAAGGTTCTCATTGTCACCATTTTGCCCCAGTGGGCATGGGATATGTGCAGCTGTAAGAGCGCTGCCAAAGCAGCATATGCAGCAAACCTGCTAAAGGAGCAAACCCCCTAATGTTCCTAATTTAGCAATGAAGCCAATCAGTTCTAATTAGTTTGTGATTAAAGAACTAGCTATCTTCTGGGTTGTGGGAAGAGTGGTATTTGTGGGTAAATGGTTTCTTTCTTTCAGATCGAAATCCTCTTCCAAAAGCCAATTGTTCATGTCCTGTTCATGGCATCAAGCGCACCATTAATGAGCTGCTTAGTTCTAATATATAGTACTCTTATTTTTAGCAGGTGCTGAAGAAAAATCTTTAATTAGGGGAGTGGGACAATTACAAATTTTCACCTGGTGAAAATCTTGTGTTTCAGATGTTGTCTACACAGCTTGTAGAGCAATGTGATATTTCACTATCTCCAGAAAATCACATAGGTTTATTTTGCATGATAAAATTGTAGCCTATAGCAATTCAGAGCTCCTGTACCCATATTTCCCACTGACCATCAAAAACTGCCTTTCGTCTTACAGAAAAGTGAAAATGAGAAAAAAAAATTCTATGACACTGTAGCATTTTTCCTACTGGTTACACTAAGTGAAATCAGCTATTTCTTTTCTTCATCATGCCCTAGTTCTTGCAGTGTGATGGGATCATTAAAATGGGATACAGCAGTAAGAGACAGTAGATAGGGCAAATGGAAAAGTTAATGCAACATTTTTTCAGCTCTTAATATTGTAAAAAGTTACCATTGGATCTTTTATGTGCTTAAATGTGTAGTTGTCCCTTTCCCATGAAAAGCATTCTTTCTTTTCCTTCCTTTTTGTTTGCAGTTGTAAAAGTCTTCTCACTATTCAGCTTCTCCATCACTCATAGAATCACAGAATGGTTTGGGTTGGAAGGGACCTCAAAGATGATCTAGTCCGCACCCTCTGCCATGGACAGGGACACCGTCCACAAGACCAGGTTGCCCAAAGCCCCATCCAACCTGGCCTCAAACACTTCCTAGGCTGGAATATCCCCAACTACTCTAGGCAACTTATTCCAGCCTCACTATCCTCACAGCAAAGAATTTCTTCTCAATATCTAATCTAAAGCCACCATCCCTCAGCTTAAACCTATTACCGCTTGTCCTAGTACTACCTGCCCTTGTCAACAGTCTCTTTCTAGATTTCTTATAGCCCCCCTTCATGTACTGGAAGGCTTCAATAAGGTCTCCCTGGAGCCTTCTTTTCTCCAGACTGAACAAGCTCAACTGTCTCAGCCTGTCTTCATAGGCGAGGTACATAAATATATTATTACATTTGTTTCCATTTTACATTGGTTTTCGTTTCATTTGTCTTGAAATCTTTTTGCATAATTGTATCCTTAGCAGTAACATGCAGTTCTGTGAATTATTAAAAATAGTTGCATGTTTTCTCAGAGCTAATTGTCCATGCAACAATTATAACATTTTAGTTCTGCAGGATCTTATTCTCAATCCTCATAGCAGCTGACTAAACAGTAGATAGTATATGAGATACTGTTTAATATTAGAAATCTGCCAACTGCAAGGTTGTCACATAGACCTGCAGCAAAATGTGATCAAAGACCACTGAGATGATGACAGAGTAAGCAAAGGAAATAATACAGGTCACTGAGGATGGGCAGGAAGGGTGGGATGAATGTGCTAGTGTCTGAGGGAATCTCAGGTCTTGGGTTAAGGGAGCAACACCTGGGAGTGAGTGGAGTACATGGGGATGGAGAAGATAAACAGCAAAGGAAAAACCATTCTCCATTGGAAATGCTGGACACAACAGTGAGTTTATCCAAGACTTGACAAAAAAGGTATTTTATTAATTGAACTCCATTTAAATTCAGACTCCTCTTTTTTAAGTTGGGATTTATCTTGCATAATACTAGTTCTCTAGGAGTTAACTATGGAATCTAAGAAAGTTCAGGAGGGCACTTTAACCTGTTAATTGTTAAAGCTGCATGAGATGCATCCTGCCTAAGCAACTGCAAGGAAATACCATAAGCTGATGAAAGCTCCCTTTCAGGAGCAACCAATACTTGACGTGAAATCATGATGTCAAAACACTTAGTCTGAGTGAGAAGTCACATCACTGTCCAAAACTATATTGAAATTCTCTGCAAAAACAAGCTATCAAATATTCATTGCAGAAACAGCCCTAATGAGGTGTTGCTGCCCCTTAGCTTGCAGACTTCAAGCCAAGCTAGAGCAGACATCCATCACACATAACTGTCATTTGATGTAGGAGCAGATAATTCAGCTCAGCTCTCTGATACCAGAGAAGGAGCTCCTACATGAGGTTCTTTCTATTAGCTCAGCTGAAGAGACCTTACATTCCTGTGGAAGAATTAGTAACAGTTATCTATGGGTAATGAAAAGGGCACAATCACAAGTCAAGCTGGTACTTTTCTTTGGTAAGTAGCTGACAATGAACCCTTTACAGCCTAAATTAGTTTGCTTTTGAGGAGGTTCTTATCAAAAACTAAAACAACATGCTTAAGCTTGTTAATATGACTAGTTCAGATGTTGCAATATTTTTTATGAAGTCTTGCTGTAACTTAGCTCTCCAGTTTCTGAGTAGACTCATACCAAATAGTGGCCACAAATACTTGAAAAAGTGATGTGCTTGGATACCTCTGTGTCTGTTTATGCTTCTGACAAATGCTTTCCATTTGCAAGAGAGTCCTTTCTTAAGCAGGATCTCAATCATGTTTGTAACTAAAAATAATACTCCTGAGGACAAAAGTCCTTAGAGTTTCTGGTCTGAAGCTTAATCTTAAAAGTTCTCATGGTCAATAAGCAGAGGAAAGGATTTTTTTACATAGTTTCTATGTGCTGAAGGTCCTCTGAGATGAAATACTAACAGGCAATGAATAAATTCAGTTGCTTGTACAGAATCTTGTCTCTTGCTGATCGCCATTGTAGTTATACACTGAGTTCTGCATTAGAAGTGCCTGCAGCCTGTGGGATTTTACAGTGATACCAGTTATTTCCACCTATGTGCCCGGACAAAATCACTACCAATTTCTTCCAATAGTTAGAAATTCCCATGGGTAGAGAACATAGATAATGTCTATGAGAGAACATAGATAATGTCTGCATACTCATCTAGGGATCTGAAAAAATGCACATCCCACCTCCCCACCCCCCCTAGCTTTTTTCCCCATTTGTTTTAAACTTGGGAAATTCAATGAAGTATTTGTTTTATGAACAGGACACACCACTGTGGTGAATGCTCATAGACTTTATAGAGGTTGAAGTAGGATGGAAACTGACAAAAGCTTCCATGTTACTGCCTTCTTTTAACTGCTGTTACTAATGAAAACATTTATATTTATGAGTACAGAAATTCAAGGCAGAGTGAAAAAAAGTTGACCTAACTTTGAGAGTTAAAGTTCGAACAACGTTTAAAATGTCTTTGATCAAGTAATCCTTAGATCTCTGGGTTAGGAAAGAGTAAGCAAGTTTTCTCCTTTATCGGCATGTCATTTTGTTCAGAAAGCTCAAATAAAACTTTTGGCATGGTTTAATTATGACAAACATACCTCCTTTGAGAACGTGATTAGAACATTTTTTTCCCTGTAACATTTTTATTTGGTTAAAAAAATCAATAAAATAGCATTCTCATTCACAAATCAAGCTAACAGCTTTTGAGGTTAAATTTTCCTATTTTTGTAGAATTTAGGCAATGGTAATTCATTATTTTACACATTGTTTTACATTTGAAACTGAATTGTGTTTGTTGCTATATAACGATTCACGTAAAATAAAATACCTGGCAAATATGTAACCTCTGTATTTGATTTTTATTTTCACAAGCAAAGAAGAATAGATATAATTAGAAGGTTAAAAAAAGTGTAACACTGTAGTAAGATAGAATCAAATCAACTGCATTACTTTGTAAACCTAAAACTGGAAGGTTTTACCTAGAAAGTGACCCGGTATAGATGAACAGATCTCTTCCAGAGCACCCTTTTCATAGGGCAAGAATCTTCTGGCAGTATCATTGTTAATGCTCTGCCTGCAGTTCCAAAGCTGAAATCTGTTGATAACAAGGGCATCAAAGTTTTTAAAACATTATACCCAGCTTCAAATTTTTTCCATGCTAAATCATATATTAGTACATGGGCAATTCACTGATGCTGACTAGGGACATGCCTTAAAGAAATACTGATATCCAATTGTATTTTTGATACACCTTTTCTTTTAAATGCATGGTGTGGTTCTTGTGGTTGGCAGAAACCATATCCAATGATGTTTCCTCATTAATTTAATGCAGTCATTACTGTTTAGCTTAACATATGCATCACAACAGATCTTGGATCAGCTAAATGGTATTTCACTCAACACTGCCGCTGCTAGGTGTAGTAGATTTGGGTTTTACATGTTTGAGAATTTTGAATGCCTCTGTTCTCCAACTCTATGCACTCTTTCAAGGAGCTATAATTAAGCTAAGTGAAAGCATTAGCTAGAAAAGGGAAATTTTTTTCTCTAATAGCAACGTTCACCCTGTTGTTAGGGTCTGTCTCAAAGCACAGGAGTGAGGAAAAAAGAATTCTGTATCAGTGAAGCAAACTTCAGCTTGTTTATCGAAGAGAAAACACTGTAGTAAATGTCACATATAGCAGTAGGAACAAAAAATCCAATATGACTGGAATAATGATTTAATTTTGCTTTGATATATTCTACTGTGCATTTGTCAAAGTGTTTTGCTGAAACAAATTTCTGATTTACTATGAAGGTCAGGAAAAATGTTCAGGTAGTTCCAGTGAAACAATGTTTGTGGACAAGGATAGAATTCTTAAGGTATTTCATTTAAAGAACCAGACAAACAAAAAAACAAATTTCTTATTTATGTTAAGGGGGAAATTATTGAAAAATACTTCATTGAAACATTTTGAAACTTATGTGAAATGTTCTTTTTGCTATTTTCTGTTGGAAAGGTGTTTTAAATATGTGAGGTTTCAGCAGCTCCCTTCTGGGTAGGAATTATTTTAAAATCTCCACATTATTCTATGGTTTGAAAAACTGTTTCTTTCTCAGGCTTTTGCTAATTGGTCTAATTGGTCTTGCTCACTTTATTATTATTTTTTTTCCACTGTGATTTGACGTAAAGAAAAATTCCATCATGTGCCAGTTCATTAAACCACAAAACTGTATCTGTCAGTTTTTGGAGAAGAGTAGACAGTCAAACTGCTTCATTACACTATCATTGCTTTTACATTCTCAATTTTCTTTTTGGAATGGCTCAGAAAATTGATATAATCCTTAACTTCCTGTCTGAATTGCTTCCTAAACTGACACCATACTATTACAGAGGAGCTGCAGGTTTTGTGATGCTCTGCAAACTAACTCATGCACAAAACAAGCATCACCGTTACCACACAGCTATTAGAAAACTCTAGTCCCCCGTCATAAAAGTATATCATCCCCTTACATTTGAGTAACAGAAGATTATGATCTTTACTGCATTATTTGTTCAGAGAGAGCAAACTCCATAATGTGTGAGGAAAACAGCTGAATAATCGGGAAGATTTCGATGGGAGGAACATATGCTCCTGGAGGTTCCTGCTGAGTCTGCTGAAATGGCTTAGAATTGCAAGTGCCAACTTTCTGAGGAAAAAAACTGTTGCTGCAAAGAGGGGAAGTTCTAACCAATTCTGACAAATAGAGGACTATCATGTCTGAGCTGAAGACTGGTGGCAGCCTGCTTACAAATTATTGTGATTTAGTTGTGGTAGTGATTGGCGCACACAGAGAGATCAATCTCCACACAATAATATTTATCTTTGATTTCATTTGCTTCCAAGTGCAGAACTGTTTCATGAGCCAAGTAATGGGGATAAATAATTTAGCAGTGAGTGAAGAAATGTGATTTGTACCTGTAAACTGATTAAAAATGTTAGTAGATATCCAGGATCCAGACTTGTCAAAACAGAAGTTTAGGAAAAAACCACAGGAGTTGCACAGATGTACCAACTATCTTTAAGCAGGAATTATGTGCAAGCATATGTAGCAAAGCCAGGTAAATGAAGAAAATAGAATAAAATCTGTTCTTGAGTAATCATTTTGCCTGTTATAATTTTCACAATAATTTTGTCATCCCCACCCCTCTCCCCCACATTACTTGTCTTCCTGCTGTCATCCCAGAATGATTCTTTAGAACACCATCCATGAAAGATCTGATTTTTCACTCAGCATATGCAAGTGGGGATGGAAGAGTGGATGGGAATGTATGAAGAAGGGAGGAATACAAGCTCTTCGAAAGGGATCTTTCCTTGCTAGTGACAAATACATGTTTAGGGGCAAATTCTGGCCCTCCTGTGGTAGGATTTCTGTCACTGCTAAGCCAACTGTTCACGATGCTGTTCCTTAACTGAAGGAGAAGTGTGCAAGTCTTGGGTGGATTTTTTTTAAGCTGTTTGTTTTGGGTTCCCACCGTTCCTACCACCCCTCCCGCCACCCCCATAATAAATGCAAATTTTAACCAAAATTACCAACCATAAAATACACAAATCAAGCAATACCAAACATAGAAATAAGTGACTTAAAATATATATGAAAACCTATAGTCAGCTGTTGAGCTTTTTAAGCAGATATAGAATATTAGTCCATTGCTAGGTATAGCAATAATCCCACAGAAAAAATCACAAGTATTACATAAATATTTTTAGGTTAGTGAAATAACAGATGTAACCCTACCAGATGATGATGAAAAAGTACTTACTATTTTAACTAAGTGAAAGTCTATAACACATTACAACAACTTAAAGTGAGTGTTTTTAAAAAGGACATTTCTGTCATTTCCAGCAGAAAGTTTTCAGAAAGTTCTGTTTTCTGGGTTTTAACTTTGATTTTGATATGCTTTTGAGAATTAGCACCCCAAAACAATGGAAGAAGGCTTACACCAAGCCAATATTTATACAAATTTCTATAGTCTTACAAGTCACCAGTGTGTGTAAAAACATGCAAGGTAGAGCTCAGAGTCAAGCTATAAATGATAATCATGTCTTCCAAACATGTGACATTATCTCTGTAGTTGCTGACCATATTTATGGCTTAGAAAATATGCATAATTTCACTGGTATGCATTAACATTTGCTTAGGGTAGTGTAATTTAAATTGATGAGTTCTTGTCTTTATAAATTATTGGTTTAGATTTTTGAGAATTGTACAAAGAGAACATGAAGAGAAACCTCAAAAAGAAAGAGCACATAAACCAATTTATTGTTTGTTTTTTTTTTAGTTATGCAATATGCAGAGATTCTTCTTGTCTGTTATCTTCTGGGTATGACAGGTTTAAAACTGATCATTCTGTGGTATTCATCACCCCTTTGTATGTAAGGAAACACATTCAGTCCTAATAAATTTTCTCTGTGATTTATATGATAGTTTATGATCACATAGTTTTGAAGAGTAGTCTCTATGCTGTAGAGAAAAATTATGCAAATCCTATGTATGTTTAAACCATAGCATAGCATAAGGGACAATAGTACTGATTTTTTTTTCTCTATAAAAATTTGTCCCACTTAGCTGCAAACACTTCTGCAAGTACACTGCTCTTTTAATGGCTTATGACCCAGCATTTATTAAAGAAAATTATTCCCTTCTGTCTTTCACCACTCCATACCCTTCAACACACACATCTATCCATCTGATATGTGAGGGGAATTACATTTGGCATAACAAATAAACCAGACACATGTCATTGAATCATAGAATGGTTAGGGCTGGAAGTGACCTCAAAAGATCAAATTCCAGCAGCTCTGCCACGGGCAGGGACACCTCTCACTGACCAGGCTGTTCAAGGCCCCATCCAATCTGGCCTTGAACACTGCCAGGGATGGGGTAGCCACCAACTCCTTAGGCAACCTTTTCCAGTGTCTCGCCACCCTTGTAGTGAAGAACTTTTTCCTAATATCCAATCTAAATCTCCCCCCTTCCAATTTAAAACTGTTCCCCCTCATCCTATCACTACATGCCCTTCTAAAACGTCCCTCCCCAGCTTTCATGTAGGCCCCCTTCAGGTACTGGAAGGCCACTATAAGATGGCCCAGAGCCTTCTTTTTCCAGGCTGAACAAGCCCAACTCTCTCAGCCTGTCTTCATGGGAGAGGTGCTCCAGCCCTCTGATCATCTTTGTGGCACTCCTCTGGACCTGTTTCAACAGTTCCATGTCCTTCTTATGTTGGGGACTCCAGTACTGGACATAGTGCTTGAGGTGGGGTGTCAAGAGAGTGGAGTAGAGGGGCAGAATCACCTCCCTTGACATCCTGGCCATGCTCCTTCTGATGCAGCCCAGAATACAGTTGGTCTGGGCTGCGAGCATGCATTGTTGGCTCATATCAAGCTTCTTCTCAACCCCAAGTCTTTCTCTGCAGGTCTGCTCTCTAGCACATCATCTCCCAGCCTGTGCTGATGATGAGGATTGCCCCAACCTAGGACATTGCATTTGTTCTTGAACCTTATGAGGTTCACATGGGCCCACGTCTCCAGCTTCTCCAGGTCCTTCTAACTCTTCCTATTCTGACTATTCTGTTTAGGGAATCAGGAAGCTCTTGAGACCATATAGTGGTTATTGATTCATGTGTGCCTGCAGCCATTCTGTAATCCCAGTCCTTTATTTGTCTGTCACTCCTTAACAAGGCAGGAACAATGAAGGGGTCTTGAGCTCTACCCATCACTTACTGTTGGAAGCTAGTTCCCAAGTGAAGTAACTTCATAAATTGCAATCTAATGAAGCTACATCTCTTCCATCCTTCATATCTTCTTTTATTTCTGAGAAATGGATTGCAGCTAATTATGTTCAGTTCTGGGCTCCCTGGTATAAAAAAGACAGGGATGCCCTGGAAAGAGTCCAGAGAAGAGCTACAAAGATGATTAAGGGCCTGGAGGATCTCCCCTATGAGGAAAGGCTGAATGAGCCGGGACTTTCAGTCTAGAGAAGACTAAGGGGGGACCGTATTAATGTCTATAAATATCTTAAGGATGGGATATAGGAGGAAATGGCCAGCCCCTTTTCAGTGGTCTGTGGAGACAGGACAAGGGGCAGTTAGAACACAGGAAGTTCCACACCAACATGGGGAAGAACTTTTTCACAGTGAGGGTGACAGAGCCCTGGGACAGGCTGCCCAGGGGGTTGTGGAGTCTCCATCTCTGGAGGTATTCAAGACCCATCTGGGATGCTTATCTGTGCAATATGAGCTAGGGAGCTGCTTTGGCAGGGGGGTTGGACCCGATGATCTCTCGAGGTCCCTTCCAACCCCTATGATTCTGTGATTCTGTGTAATTTTCAGCATGTGCAAGGAAAAGTCTTCCTGTTTGTTTTTGTAGAAGAGTCAGACTATTTACTAATTATTTGCTAATCATTAGATAGCATGTCTTGAAAAGAGTCTGTAAAGTTACTTGTAACAAATCACAAAAATGAGCTTTCCTCTCTAAATGGTTAGCTCCTTTTCAAGAGGCAGTGATTTTATTTTTTTAAACTAATCCCTGAGGAGAAATAAAAGCACATCAGGATTTTTCAAGGCTATTACTCCCAGTGCTCAGAGACGTTTAAAGCACAAAACACTACTGATTGTCAGATTACAAATTTGTTCATATGTTACCATTGTAATGTGAGATGGTGGCACAGAAATGCAGCAGGCAGGCAGAAGAAAGCCTTCTGAGGAAATTTATTTTCGTGTCATATGTGCTTGCGTATTTTTTCGAAAGAATTATCTTGCATGCAGTGTATTTTCAGACATAAGCAAAGAACTTTAAAAACCTAAGATACAAGAAAATGGATATCTTGAACTGATAAAATCCTGTGTTTAGAGATAAAAAAGAAACAGAAAATGAGATGTAGAACATTAAAAAAATTATGTGTAAACTTTGGACAATTTCTAAATAGTCTTAAATAATTACAATGTATTACTTTCAAACTGAGTTGTTGATCTGGTAAATAATCTAGGTATAATCTAGTTATTTAATCTTGTGTTCACTGAATCAGTGGAAACTTGACTGTGGATTTCTGCTGGGCAGATTTCATGTTGAGATCTGCAGAGCCCTCTTTCCCCTTATAAATGAAGATTTTGAGCCTTTGAAACCAGTGACTGAATTCCTATATAGGACATGGTCTTTCATGTTAGTTGTATACTTAAAGCATATTTTTCTGGAACTTTATTTTTCAATTTTTCTGCTTAGTGCTATCACCTATGAATGTAAAAGGTTATTTGGGTTTGAACGTAGATGATTAATGTGGGCAATTCATGAAGAATCAAAATTTCATAATGTATTGATTTGCTCTGTATTCCCTCTGAAAGAAAAATGTCCCCATAGGAAATTGTAGACAGTACACAGTTCTCAATGTGAAGCATAATTCACTAGTAAATACAGGCAAGAAGTCTCAGAATAAGCACTTTTCAATATGGAGACAGATGGTCACATCACTTGGCAAGAATTCAGCTTTTTTTCCCTGACATGTTTAAATATTGTTTATCAAACAATGGACAGGAATAAAAATCAAGGTAGCCTTAAATTTATCTAAAACACAATGGCAGCCTGCCGTTGAAGTGTCCTATAAATAACAATAAACAGCTGTAGAATGGAAGTCAATAAGGTGGAAAGGGAGTTTTTCTACTGGATTGTAGAAATACATATACCTATATTTCTTTTTCTTGTAATGAAATGTTCTTTCCTCTTTTCCCAGCCCAGAACTAAACATACTGTTTATATACCTGGCACAGTGTACAATGATTAGAGGCAAAACCAGATGGCCGTGTTTTTCCTTGTCTTGTTTATTTAGGTGACAGGTAGATGAGCCCTAACTTTACCTATCAATCTGACTGTAATTATTTATGCTCTACTGTGAATTTTTGCACGAAAATACTCCTAGATGTACACACACAGACAAACAGAAGTAAACTGACTCTTTCTCTTTCTTCTTTAGGCTTGGAAAGAATTGCAAGAGATTCATCTTATGAACAAGAAGGAAAAGTTCAGTTTGTAATTGATGCAGTTTATTCCATGGCCTATGCGCTACACAACATGCATAAAGATCTCTGTCCTGGATATATCGGCCTATGCCCGAGGATGAGCACAATTGATGGTAAAGAACTACTTAGCTATATCCGGGCAGTGAACTTCAATGGTAAGTTACATGTACTCTTTTTTCCCCCCTCCTTTTTCTTCTTTAAACTTTTCAGAAGTGACAAGGTGTGTTTTTTCTTAATATAGGATGCTTTAAGGCACAGTAGAAAACAGGATTAGAAGCAGTTCTCATTTAATCAGAACTGTGAGTTTTTCCACCTGCTTTGAAACCCCTAGTGTATTTTTTGTCTTAACAGTAAGCTGCTCCCAAAAGAGACAGATGTTAAAAATAAGAATCTGTCTATCAAAATATTCCAGAGCAAGACTGCTATCATAGAAACAAATTGAGGACGCATGCAGTCCTATTGACAGATTAAAATCCTTTGACAGAGGTTGTTTATGTGTTTGCAGGGGAATGTATAGAAAAAAATGCCCTTTTAAAAATTAACTTATTTGGAGATTGCTGTTAACAATTTTCATACAAAAGTGAATAGTGAGGTGTTTTCTTCCAATTTGCATATTTAAATCTCAGTTTTAATACTAGCAGTTCTAACTTTTCCTTTTTATTTCTCTCCATTTCATTGGGTTTTTTGTCAGTGATTTAGTGAACTTTAACACAACTACAATATATAATTTTAAACACTACAGAATATTCTGTGCAGCTGGGATCTGCCTGCTGGGGAAATGTAGTTACAGATGCTTATGCTGTTAACAGGAGAGGCCAATAAAGAACAGGATTAATTTATGAGTGTAGACTTGAAAAGGGTAGAACATACTTGATGGTAAAATAATGATGCTGAAAACCTACATTGTTTCATTAAAGTAAAAATTATTGTAGACTCTATTTACCATTATTTTACAAAGAAATCAAACAATATTCTTTGCTGTGTTTTCATTGGTTTTTTCCCTTGGTGGGAATTCACATACTATACATGCCTTCTAACTATGCAGAGAGAAGCACTGTCTATCACAATTTATTCCAATGACCTCAGCTGCCAGCCTTTTTAAAAAAAGCACAAGGTCATTTTGAATTTAGCTTCCGAGTGGAAGCTTTTTTTGCTTTAGGTAATATCCCAGGCCATTTGGTTGACATAAAACTTGGCTGTATTTCACAGTTTTTTCCTCTTCTAAAATTTTATTCTTCCTATGCAATTTTTCTGAAAAGGGAATCCCTGTCTCCAGGAATATAAAGGTAGAAGGAGTTTAAATAATATTTCCAGTGATTTTAAAGAAAAATTGGAGTAAAATGTGTTGCTGGTAAATGGAAAATGTTGTTCTGATGACAAAGCTAGGCAGCATGTTGTAAGGTTTGCAGTGATAATTATCTCCATTTCCAGTAGATATTCTTCTGGGTCTGTGCTGTTAAAGCACAAAGAAAGTGATCTATTTTCATTTGGTGAGCTTGAAAGTTTAGCATATAAAGATAAGCGGTACATTTTATATGAAACCTTTCTCTCTCTAGATTGCTGTATTTCATCAATACCTGTCATGATTTCTCTGGCTGACTCCAGGTATTGCAACAAGGGGAGATGAAAGAGTAGGATAAAGCAATCTGGACACTAATGAAAAAGTATCTGGTTTTGAACTAGTGATTTACTGAAAGAGAGGGGAAGAAAAAAAAACAGGAAATGTTTCTGTAAGGTTAACTTCCTGTCCTCTGGTATATGTTAACTGTTCCCCATACTGGGCTTGTCCACATTATGTACTGGTGTACCAATTTTTTGTGTGTGTTCTGTGCCTAAATATTTTTCTTTTTTTTGGTCATGTGTGGGGAGGTATAAACAGGGGGACTGTCTTTAGCCCTTTGCCTTTTCCTACTAAGTCTAAATTCCTGTTACTCATGACAGCATTGCTGAGTCTGACTTGGTTTACAGAGGTGAATATTGAAATGCATTGTAGATCTCCTGTGTTAGGAGTTGACAGTAGTGCTGTGTGTTGATTTTGACATGCATCCTCAGCTCATTCTTTAGTAATGTAGTATATTAAAAGTTAATTGATACATGAAGGGAAAACTCCAAATTTCACAGTCACTCAAAGTAACATTTATCTATCCTAAGAATCACAGAATCACAGCATTGCTGAAATTGGCAGGGACTTCTGGAGATCCCTCGCTCCAACCCCCTGCTTAGATCAGGATCAGCCAAATCAGGTTAATTAGGACCATGTCCAGCTAGGTCTTAAATATATGCAAGGATGGAAAATGCTCCCAAATCCTCTGACCAATCAGTTCTGATATTTAATAATCTCCACAATTTATGCTTAAACAACTTTGTCTGTGTTTTAGAAATTAAAACTCTGGTCTTCAAGGTAATGATAATTTCTAACATCAGGAAATTCCTGGCATTTTTTGAGACTGGCAGGTGTTGCTTCTTTTTTTTTTTTTTTTTTTAAATTCAACATCAGTTAAACCCTCGTGCAGAAATGTGCATATTGAACCACCTTCTCACCAGCCAGTTCAGTATATCCCTCTTAACCAAGGTAGTAATGAGTGGGTGCAAATTCAGTGGGTTTCACCTTGTGCAGTATGACCTGTGTTAAGAAGGGCACCTGTCTGCCTTATGGAGGGTATTCACAAGGGAAAGAAAACATACACATTTCTGTTATTGGAGTAACAGGTTTGCTTTTGATTGCAAGTAATCACTTTGAAATGTGTTTAATTTTGTTTACTCTGTTTATTTTTATTTACAAATGATGAAGAAGATTTTGTTCCCCTGAAGGATTCATCTGTGTAATAATCAGTGACACCTTCATGACTGAAGGGTGATCATAACCACCAGCATACAGTGTACTGATTTAATTGATACGACATTTGTTTCTGCTTAGATATTCTTCTACCAGTTGTATGTTAAATGCAAAAAAAATCTCACAGTTCAGCATGATTTTGAAGTGGATAGAACTTCTTAATTCGTAATAGGAATAAAGACATTTCTTTCTATATGAGATTGAAGTTACTGCTGAAAGTAGCCTCCTGATTTATGACTTCCCATGATTTTCTTAGGACAGATAGCAAATATAGTGTCTAAACCCAATTGCTTTTCATTTATAATGGAATGTTTAATATTTAATTTAAGAAGAAACTTCTAATATGTAACTGGTACAGCCTATTGATGGGTACATTGGAAAAAAAACCCTAAAACCAGGACAGTATAAAGCCAGTGTTCTTGGTGGTCAGTGCTAGTAGACCATAACCAGCCCTTTATGGCTATTTGATCAAAGAATACTTAGAGCTTTCATAAGTTTCACAGTCTTACTTCCCTTTTTCTTTTTTCCCAGGCAAAAAGTGAATGTTGTCATTTTAGGGTGTTTTTATTTTAATAAAGGTCCTACATTTGAAAGATTTCCCCTAAGATTTTTGCATCCAAACAAAATGAGGTATTTATGCGAAACATTAACACACTGTAGTAGTTCCAGGGATAAGTATCCAGAAAACATTACACACCATAGCAGAAGATATTTACAAATATTATGAGTATTGAACTTAATCCTAAAGGTAGGGGCAGAACATGACCTGTACTCGTATACAAGCAAACACACATCTTACCTGCTTCAAGGCACTACTTATCCTGTGTGTAAGCAGGGATAATTGCTACTTTGAAATCTTTTTAGGTGAGCAGGGTTAGGTGAGAAGGGAGCAGTGGCTCCACCCTGCTATCAATGGTTAGATAAATGTTTGCTTCTCCAGGACGTCACTGCAACATTGCTTCTGGTTCCTCAAGAGACTCAGAAAGTTCTGAGCCTGACAATGTAATCTTTTCTTTGGTCTTCTCTGGGACACAGTCTGCTTGCTGGATTTTGTGGCAAATCTACAGTAACACTAGGACATGTTGCCTGGAAAGGTTGTGGAGTCTCCATCCTTGGAGATCCTCAAAATCCATCTGAACATGGGCAACCTGCTGTAGCTGAGCCTGCTCTAAGCAGACGGGTAGGGCTAGTTAATCTCCAGTGGTCCCTTCCCACCTCAGCCGTGCTGTGATTCTATAGCCCTAACTGGACTTAAAAGGAAAGTACTTACCCTTGTTTTACTGTATTAAATTAACATGTTACCTTTTCTCTATTCTTCAGGAACTAATTTACTAGTTTGGGCATACTAAAACCCAAATAACAACAAGCAAGGCTTACTAGATATACTCACAGACATACACCCATGAAGCATCAGCCCCATAGGAAACATACAAAATTTTGTCTGAAAGGGCAGAATGATACCAGAGAATGGGAACATAAGAATACAAACTTAGCTGGCAAACTCATTCTATATTATATTATTTTTTATGAGAAAGCAGTATCTACAGAGGACATTTTTATAAAAAATGAAGAATAGGATTTCTCACAAAGAATTTTGAACCCTCCAGAGAATCATTATTGCAGAATCGGCCCTTTAAAAAATTCAACTTCTCCTGCTATCTTTTGAAGTTGCTAAAACATCAGTCTGTGCAAAATGCTCTTGACTTAATATTCAGCTCAGACTGTTTAAAATGTTTTCTTGAAGAAAGCTGACACCTTTCTATTCTTTCACTGAGTACAAAATTTGCATTCTCAAATCATTATTTATCATTAAACCAGAAGCTTTAAAATGGTGCCTTTTGAGGCTGATAAATTTTGACAATTTTTGTGGGATTAAGCACAATAGAACTAAATGTCCCACTTAAAATGAACTGAAGGTAGGTCCCCAACTCAGATGTTTAAAAATCCAACTCTCAGGTCTACAACTAAGAATAGCAGAAAAAGAAATAGTTGAAGTTGGGCACATCCATGTTTTTAAATTTATGAGTTCTTATTTTCAGTTCATAATTCAGAGGGTTTTATTGTCAGAAATGCTTAGCATCGTACAACTCCACTGCGACCATATTCTGATACAGCTAAAAACTAGCTAAGTATAATGGGAGCTAATAGCAGATGAGTAGATCAATTAGGGAGAAACAAGATTAACAATGAGTTGGGAAGAGCTGGACTCTGCTGACCTTGCTAAGATTCAGTGTGGTAGCAACTCTGGTTTCACTAATCTGTACTCTACTGAAGAAATAAAGATTGCTTTCAGTTGCAGAAGTGGGACTGGAAGGAGGAATGTCTGCTGAATTTTTATTAAAATCCGTGATGTTTGTTCTGTCATAAGGTAATCACATGACATAATTCTCTTTTTTTTTTTTTTCCTAATTCTTGGTGGTACACAGGAATGTTTGAACACATGGATAAAACTTAAACTAACATAGACCCGAACTCATAAAATTCCAGAATTCAAAACAGTTCCTTTTGTCATGGTTTCAGAGGTGTCTCATTTGTCTTGGGAGTGCACTGGAGATATGGCATGACCATTAGTAATAAAGAATCCTGACATTCTAGTTTCCTCATACCTTTATGTTAAATTAAGAAAAGAGTCATTACCCCTGTTAATTTATTACTGGGGATGAGCAGGGGATGAATTCAAATACGTTCTGCTTTGGCATGCTCCTTATTTTAATGGAATAAATCCAAGTGGCTATACAAGAAACTAAAATTGCACAGTGGTCTGAATCACTCTTAATGGGTAATAATATAAGAACATGCAGCAGGTAAAGCTCGGAGCTGCTGTGATTCTTAGGTACCTCACGAATCCATGTGATTAAATTCAGAGATTATGAAAATGCTGGATGTGAAATTAGAAAGTAGAACCTAAAAGTAAGTGCAATTTATAGCCATGCTCTTGCTTATGTACAGAGCTTAAGTACTGATTAATTGAGCAATATATATGCTCCACATACAAAATTCATGATGTAGAACGTGACTGAGGTCAATTCCCTATTTTCAGGAACAAGGTTTAATTCATAAGGTATCTTAATAATTAATATGTAAAGGAAGGTGATAAAGGATTTACTCTCATTACCCAATGAAAATTGATTTGCATCTCCTGATAGGTGAGGCTATTCAGATATATTAGGCTACAGTTTTTCACTATGGTCAACAGTTTTTCAATATGGTCAAGTGAATAACTCAAACTGTAGTGAGGAGCAGTATGAACTAACCCGTGCCATTCCAAGTGAAAAGGAATGTATCTGAGTGCAGAGAAGCTGGATCCATGACCGTTTTTTTTTTTTGTTTTTTTTTTTAAACTTTCAGTATAAAGAACATCACAGCTGCAGTTCTATGGCATTTTAAAGTCCTTCAGATTATTAGCTTTACTGACCGGAAGAAGGTGTGCCACATGTGTTGAGGAAAAGAAACCTTGGCAAGCTTCCTAACTTAAATGTTTAAATTTAAAATGTCCTCTTAAATCTGCCAAATCAGAGTGTTTGTACAAGTTACTAGTTTTTCTCTATGTCAATTTATCACCCATTTGGTAAGACAAGGGTTCTGCAAGCCATCAGGACAGTGATAATCGGTTGCTTTTTAGTACCTCTGTAACGGAATATGAGTTTTATTTTTCTACAATAACCTAAAATAAATAGACACATTAGAGAGAACTTCAAGGGGAAAAAAAGATTTTTATTATGGGTATTTAATAGTATAAATAAACTGCATTTATAGTTCATTCATGTAAAAAGTGATCTAACAGGTAATGGCTGATAAGTGACAAAAAATAGAGCAATTCTTCAGGGAGTTCACTGTCAGTGAAACTATCTTCACAAATCTTACGTTCTCATATAAGGAGGAAAAAAACGTTTCTCTGTTAAAGGGATTGACAGTGAAATCAGGTAGATTTAATGCAGTAGGGCAGGAATTACAGTGGGGAGAGAATAAATTTGTAATTAACAGACATTGCCAACATCATCAGACAGCACTATTTAGATTTCCTACTCTCGGCAGATGTTGTATTCAGCAGTAATCAACTAAGTTCAGATCTTTAGGCAAAGCAGCAGTGGATTCAAGAGCAAATTAGATGTGTTAGACCTTATTACCAGATGTAATCTTAAGCAAAAACAGGGAGAATTGGAGGAAAATAAACAAGACATCCAAGAGGAAAGTGATGGGATTCACAGGCAAATAGGTTTCCCTCAGTTTCAGTAGCTGGTGGAGACTACAGTAAGTGTCTAGTTCTCCATATGGCTGATGGGAAAGGCTGATACCTCTAAAGGCTATCAGAGAGCAAGCCTGTCCATTAGCATTTAGGAACCATAGCAACTCATCTACTTCTGTATGTTTTTCTGCAAGCAGCTATGAGTCACAGAGATTTTCTCCAAGACTGGTTAAAGCATTTCTAACGGTATGAAATATTAAATATGTTGAAGAGAGTTTATCTTAGAAGCTTCTCTAATTTACTCCATCAGAAGAAGCATTTGCTGTTATTCCTGAGGATTAAGGTATCCAGTCATTTTGGCCACACAGCAGGTTATGTTTTACGCTGAACAGATTGGACCCAAAATGTTGCCTCCCACAGTCTTAGCCAAATCTCTCCCTTGTAAGCCTGAAATAAAATGGATTTGATGTACAATTCCTGAGGCATTCTATTTTGGAGAGACTGTTTCTCTCAATTCTCCTGTTATCTTTATCATCAAAATTGAACATTTTATAACTAAAGGTAAAATAATTTACAGCGTAGATTTTAGTTGCAATTCTGTGGATTCTGTGCATAGCACACTTTCAAAGTGATCATGCATTAGTGAGGTTTCCATATTCAATTTTTTCAATTTGTGTCAATTTGTTTAGGTTATTAACTTTTATAATTAAATTAACATTTAATAAAAAAATAGTTTGGAATATAAGAAATACAGAATACTTACTCTTCATTATTAGTTACACTTGGAAGCCTAAACTCTTAAGCCAAGTCATAGAAGCCTACACAGACAGATGGAACTGAAAATGGTGCTTCTTTCTATTACTTACAGCTCTATTAACAAATTATCAGCTTCACTGGTACTCTACTTGACAGTTTTATTTGCTGGTAGTTGAGCTGTTTATATAAATGCAAGATTATTAGAGGATACTCAGCTACCTTTCAGAGTGTTAAAATCTAGATGTGTTTTTAAGTACTGCATGAAAATTTACACACCGATTGTAACCTCTTCCTTAGACCCACCAGTTACAATGGGTGAGATTTATTACCTGATGTGATTGAGTATGATGCTTGACCGTCTTCCTAACAGCCTCTGCTTGAGGGTGGAAAGGTATGGTACAACCCTTCTATGTTAAGTCAAGGGTAAGAGATTTATGCTTCTGAACAATTCCAGAAGGGAATTAGAGATATTTAGTGCAACAGTGTTAACTCTGCTTTGAGATGAAGGTGGTAGAAACAGTGGAGTTTGGTCCTTCCCCAAGACTTTTCATATTAGTCTGGGATTTGGATGTTCACTAAAGTAGTTTACTTCTGAGCCTGTATGTAGTCCAAAGAAGACTGAAGCCATGTCCCAGAAGCAAACCTTAAAAAAGTATAGGGCATGACTGGGGGGGGGGGGGGGGGGGATATTCTTTAGTCTTGTTGAATTTGGGTCATTGTGCAGCTAAGAATTCAAGACTTTAGAAGTGCTATCCAAATGGACTCTAAATATCCTAGGTTAGTAGCACAATGTGGATAGTAGTTTATATAAATTCATAGTTTCTATTCTATTTTTATTCTAGTGAAATCAGAATTGATGAAACTGTAAAAACCCCAGCACTGAAACAAGAAACCTTAGTGCAGTATGGGATATTTTTTTCTCATTTATTGGAGGGTTTTTTTTCTTTTGTGCACCATACACAAAGACAGACCTATTATCAACATATGGATTACTTTTTGTTGTCATTCATATGAAAATTTTTGGGTTTAAAGAAGATGAATTACAAGTTATCCTTTGGGATTAAAGCAATATATCTGTATTATCTCTAAAGGATTAAAGAAGCCAGCATGAATTTTAAACATTATTTCTTGTTAAATAAACATTCTTTGTTTTTGTCTAATAACAAAACAAGCCAAACCAAAACTAACCAACTTGTTTGGAGAAAGAAACTATCAATGTATTACCATAGTAAAAAGGAGAAAATTTAGGTTTAGGAAAAAAAAATAGTTTTCGTGTAGCAAGGATGGTTGATTATTCCATCAATCATTTTTATTTTCTTTCAATGAGTAATGAAAACCTAGATGTTGTGTTACCATGAAATTAATATCTTTCAAGTTTTTTATAACATTCTTGCAGTGTGTGAAATGTGGCTTGATTAGGTAGCACCATGATGAAAAGAATTTTCACAGAAATGGGAATGACTAATAAGTACATTCTTGAAAAATCCCAACTTTTGCAGTTTTTCAAGCAATAGGTTTGCTATATTTCTGTTTCTAAAGTAGTTTTTTTTACATCTGAAACTCTAGGTTTAAGCTATCTGCATATCTTTGTAACTTTTCCCATGTGTTTTAGCTTAAAACAAATAAGGATTCAGAGTTGCTAAAGACATTTTTAATTAGAATTTACCAATATAACCAGCAATGAAGCAGCAGAAACTCTGACCTATTCAAGTGCTTAAGTTAAAAAAAAATAAATTCTTATAAGAACATTGCAAATTTTTAAACTTTAATCTGTGATCTTGTCTTAAAAGTACAACAATGTGCAAATATCCCAGCAGAGAGAAATTAATGGTTAGTACTGACCAGATGTTTCCAGTGTCTGGAAGCATTAAAAACCATTGAACCAACACAAATGCTCTTTGTTAAATTAGCTCACCCTTTTTATTCCCCATTTTGAAATGGAACAATGTCATTCAGTTTTCTGAAATATTTCTTGAAAAGTAGGTAATAAATGTCACCTGTTCATTATTTAGTTGAAAATGAAAAATCTGTCAGCAGAAAAATGCAAAAAATAATGTTTATCAACATTTATCAACAGTTTATAAAGTTCCAACTGTACTGTAGTCAATAGAAAATGTACTGTTTATGTCAGTGGGTCTATAATTCTGGTATTCATCAATCATACTGGAAAACAACTGTAAAATGTAGTCACTCTGACAGTTCTAATTAATTGCTAAAATAAATAAAGGCAGGAAAAATACAGGTCACTTGGCGGGGAGACAAATAGAAAAAACATATTTCAAATTACAATTACTTATTTTTATTATTATGAGCAATATCTAGTGACTTGGTTGTGGGTTTTGGTTTAGGTGTTGGCACTTGATCTGTACAGTAAGACAGTTCCTAAGAGCTTGGAAATCATCGTAGTAACATAGCAGTTACTTGACTTGTGTGGCGAACATCCTGAGTTTACAGATGTGCTCTCTGTCACATATGTTTATCTGCAGTAGTAGAAGAACTGCACAGTAAGAGACAGTCCTTGACATTCACTAAATGAGTATTCCCCTGGGAGCTGTATGTTTTTCAGTGGAAAGGCAAGGGAGTTTGTGTTTGCTTGTGGCAGTCAATGGTAGCAGTTTGTACAGACTCAGTGAAACGCAAGCAGCTATCTATCTATCTATAGCTCGTGCACTGTATCCTGATGCTTCCTCAGACTTTCTTTTCATTCAAGGTTTAGCATACATATGCTCATCATGCTCTTTAAAATAACAGGAAATCCTAATACTGTTTGTTGCAACTCACGGAGACCTCAAGAGCCCAATGCTTTCCTGTGACTGTGAGGCTAAGAAAACAGATATAATCACAGAAGACACATCGTTGCTCACTCTGAGCTGCATCTGGACCACCGTTTGATTTTCCTGTTTGGCCCTGCAGCCATTCTAGGACTACCCTGACTTTGCTCCAATATAGCTTGATCCTGAGTTGAGGATCAAGACATATAAAAATGTATTGGCGCAATTCCCATGCCGCACATAATCACATTTTATAAATATATCCCTAGGTAGTGTTAAGTCACAACTCATAATGTGGTCAGTAATGGTAGCTGTGCCCCACTTTTTGGAGATAATTATTATACATTTTAAAGGAAAGTGAGACTGATGTACGGGACCTCCAGTCATCATCAGTGTGCAGGATGTGCAGCTACAGGGCAGTTAGACTCCTCAGCACATGCCAGAGTGTGCAATCTTGAAAGGGTTATTTAGTATAGACTCCACCGTAGTTCTCCCAAGTCCCTACCCAGAGATCTGAAGAGAAAGCCTCAGGATATTAGAGTCCACTGCTTATCACATTGGAGAAAAACAACTAAAGGTGCTTGGAAATAACCCTTATATTGACATACAGCCACTGTGGGAAGATTTCTGCTAAGCCAGCTGGCGTTCAAAGGCTCTGGCTCTTGATAGTTACAAATTGGTTTATTGATCCTCCCTTATGCATGGACTAACTGCAGCTCAAACACTGATAATTTTTTCTCCGTTTCACACATTCGCTGTTTCTTTACCAGCAAAGGGTATTATTCTTGCACAAAGTACTCAGGAAGGATTTCTTGCTTACCTGAGCATAAAACACACGTGGTTTTGTCCTTACTGAAGTGAGTTGTACTGAGCCTTGTATAGTGAATCGGAAAATTCTGAGAAAAGTGTAGAATAAAAAGAAAGTAATGTTCAAGCAGATGTTCCACACCTAAGGAAGTTGCTGATTTTTAGTTCCAGTTATAGCTGAATATTGAGGTTGTTCCTTATTTCAGCCAATTTGTCCTAGACCTAATTTGACCATGTGAAGATTTCTCATGTTTCTGTATTGTTTACCTGATACCTGGTGAGTCTGGGTTACTGCATTGAGACAAAAAGTTCCTGCAAATGTGTTTGGGGTTTTTTTTATTTACTTGTTTGCTTCTTTCTTTCCTTAGGTAGTCCTGGGACAACACTTTAGGATTTCAAGGCATTTTTAGACATTGGGGATATTTTTTAGCCAGTTAGGTTTTGTAAATTCACAAGTGCTGAGGACTGAATTGTCAGGTCTGCTGAAGTTCAATGTCACAAGGTGTGAAGGGTCAGAGCAGAGATATATGCCTTTCACCAGCTATCTGGTAGCAAGCATACCCATCTGCAGTATGCACCTGCAATCTCTGTTGTTTTTTAATGCTTTTACCAATTTGCACAACAAAAGTGAAGGCTGTTATCTCAGTCCACCAAATTTTTGAAATAAAGGCACGAACAATTCTCTTTAAATAAGGACTCTGAACCTGTGTTCAGGGGTGATTTAAGCTAACTTATTTTGATTTGAATAGTAGGACCTTGCCAGTCCTATGGTAATGAGAGGTTATAGCTACTGAAAAGGAGTTAGGTGAAGAGGGAGAGAAAGAAGGTAGCAAATGGCAGCTGAGAAATTCACCTTTTATTTGAGTCTGCCAAAATACACACTAGGAGATTTTTGTGTGTTCTGTATTCCTATATAATCAGATTAAAGGCTTCCTAGGAAGATAAGCTGATAATAGATGTTGCCTTTACTTGCTAAACAATGAGTAACACCAGTGCCGCTTGAGAAGTACAGACTGTTTCTTTCATGTGTAGAGAAGAGATGGCAACTTCTAAAGTTTATTATTATTATTTTATTTTTACAGAAGTTATCCACTAACTCCTACAAGCCTTGTGAGCTCTATGGCCAGGGTTAAGGTTAGGGTACATACCATAACTTGTAAATAGATGTCTGTGAGTCTGTGCAGCCAAGAGTTTAATATGTGCTCAGAACAAAGTGCATTGAAGTCAGGCTTTCCAGAATCAAACACTTGGAAAGTATTTTCCAAATGTACTTTTTTTTTTTTTTTTCAGTAGTTCATGGACTTTGTATAGTATATTCAAATTCTGAGGTCATTAAATCCTAAAAAAAGACCCAGAAAATTAACGACACTAGAAAACAGTTCAATTCTTATGCTGGACTGACGTAGCATTACAAAGCATAAGTGGGCTTTAAACATAAATTTCTTTATGCAGTTTATCCTGTGTGGCTTTGATTGGAGAGAGATTTTTTTCTTTTGTCTTAGTGTTTAACTGTTTGATTTTGGTCTGAATTTAACTAAAATTGATTTAATGAAGAATCAGAATGTCTCCAGGCCCTAAATCTGTGCTGGTGAGTGACACTCCTATCAGTTCAATCACTAATGAAAACCAGCAATTAATTGACATTCCTGAAAAAGGTGTTGATTTCATTGAGCAGTTAGAAGAAATTATTTTTGTGACTCTCGGTGAAAACCTCTGGGAAATCGGTCCCAAGAGTGGAGTCTCTTAGCTTGCAGTATTGCTGACCCTCAAGAGAAGTCCATCTGAAATTTGGTCAGAGTTCATGAGGAGGTAATGCCATGTCAGCAGAGCTGAGAGTTGCCTCCCTCAGCAGCCAGGATCCCTCTGAGTTTGTAGTTGCATTTCTCTTGAATTCTGTCTAGAACTCGGACCACAGACAAAAAGCAAAAAAGAGGGGTCTGAGCTGCAAGGTGGGCATGAGAGGGTGGGGAAGAAGCAGCTACGTGCCTCACTGATTGGACTAAGGAACTTCTGCAAATGGCAATGTAAATACTAGTCCTTCAGAAACTTAAAAGGTACAAATCAGTACCACTCAGACAGTTCTTGGATAATTAAGTTCAACTCGGGTCTTGGTCACCAAACTAAACAGTTGAAAACTTGTCCTTCCTCTTGGCTCTTTTCCTATAAAGAGGTCTTCCTGTGCCATATGGGTGATTTTCAGACTGTGAAGTCCTTGGAATCTGTGGTAACACCAACTCTGTAAATACAGATGTACTGTGGTTAAATGAGAGATAGTCAAGAAAGGGACTAATTCTCATGGGGTTCATTGTCTTCAGATCTTGCATACAGATCTTTTATTAACATTCATATTTGAAAAAATAATAAAAATATATTTTTATAAAGTTTGAACTTTAATTTCTTAATTTGGTATGTGCAACTGTTATTCCTAATGTGTTTTAAAGATGATTATACATATTTTTAGTTTTTCTCTTTTGCTGCTGCTACAGTTGCTTCTTTGTCCTCCCTCAGAGGTCCTTCTGCCAGAATCAATAACATCCAGATCAATGGAAGAATATTTCTGAAAATGTAAATCTTTCATCTTTGTGGTCTTGACTTGCTAATGATTTCTAATCAAGTATTTAGCAGGAATGAGCCCAGACCTTGATATGAATTACAAGACAGATATGTAACAAGGGGGGTTCTGAGTAGGGAAATGTAGAAGGATAATGAAAGCTGACAATAACAGAAAACTGTGGACAAAGCACTGAGGGTGAGAACAAATGAACGTGACTCCCATGGAACAGGGTCACAAGCCGGTGCCTGAACCGTATGGTTTGTTGCCAGGAAATGGAAAGTAATGGGGTTAGGCACAGAAAAACAGAAGGGCTTATAACTTCAGCAGATTGACATGCTACAAATACTGAGCAGTAGATAGAGACAAGGGCTATTTATAATGGTATTATGGGTTTTTTTTTAATTATTATTTTTCCCCATAAGAAATATTCCCAAACAATACAGACACATGATGATGTAAGTGATAAAAAATAAGGTTTTTACTGGCATTGTAAAAGATAGTAGCAACACTACTATGATCTATTCTGTTCACCATATTTTTTGTGTGTCATGCAACTAGATAAAGTGGAAAAGGGGACAAATATAAAAATGCACTAATACAGGGACACAGATACTTAAGCTATTCATAAAGCCAAACAATATAAGAATGGAATTCAATTTCTTTCACATTAGATATCTACAGTGCAGATGTCGACATATGAACTAGTTGATTACACTACTTTTATAGTGAATGGAAGGAAAATCATTTAGTGGGAATGGTTCGCCTCATCATTTACTTGTCTAAAGTAAGCCAGATGAATTGTGCTGTAGAGATGACTCCACTGACAGCAGAGCAAATGTATAAAACTGTATCAGCTTTAAATGTCTATTTTCAAAGACAGGTGAGACTACTACTTTACTACTCTGCATTTTCATGGGAAAAATAAAGGAGCTTGAGGAGATAAGCTAGGAATGAACTGATGAGTTATTATGGTAAATCAACTAGACGTTGTCTACCAAATGAAAGAAGAAGTGGCAGAAAAAAGTAGCTATAAAAGCAATATGATAACACTATTTTGCAGAGAGATGTTAACCTAATTATCAATAACAATACCGGTAAGTATAAATTATTTGATAATAAAATTAGACTATTTTCTGTCTGCTTTACAGGCAGTGAAAGGAGAAGTAATCCCTATGGAGTTCTCCCTCATATACAGAGAGATTGTATAGAGTAATTAAGACACATCCAAATGATAAAATCTCCTTATGGATAACAATATTAACATTGAAGAAAATAGTAAAGATGCATCTCATCAAGTAATATTGACAGTTAGTGACAGGGTTTGACAAGGCTGGGAAACTGAACATTAAGCAGAAAAAGAATGTGCATGGGAGCAAGCAGCAGTACTAACAAGGTTATTTATTATTTGGAACTCATGTTAACTGGAGAAGTTATCTGGGAAAAAGAATTAGATGTGGTAGAAGAGTATTCTACTTAATTCCGGAGACTGGAGGGAGCCCAGTGAGATGATTTTATTTTTCAGTTGTCCTTTGTCAGCACTCTGCTAAGAAAGGGAGGAATTTTGACAGTCATGGCTATAGAAATGAGATGAGGAAAAGTGTTAGGTAGCTCATTGTTCTGTAGCCTTCATCTAACCTATCACTATGGCATCTGTCCATCCAGTGCAATATGACCAAGCATTTCCATGAAAAAATGCAGTCCGTTCAAAGAAATGTATGAAAAATCATTTAATATGTGACTGAAAATTAAATAAGAATGAAATTTAGGCAGAAAGCTGGAAACTAGAATTAGAAGAGATGAATTTCAAAGTTTAATAACAGGTTGTCTTTCATGACTTTATATGATGGCCTATTTAGGGATCTGAGAAGATCTCTATCAAATCCTTGCAAGATTTACTGCTCTGAGATTATAATTAGAAAGGTCTACGAAATAAGATTGGGAAAAAGTTTGGATTATATAGAGAATCCCAGTGTAATTATATTAGAGATCAAAATATGAAATAAAAAATAACTTTACATTATGAAAGTAGATAATACTTAATGTGCCTAAACAAAGAGACTGAAGAGATTGACAGCAATCTTCTGTAAGGTCTATTTGAACTGCTACATACTTTAATCTTCTCTCATGCCCTGCAACACATGTGCTTTGTGCATGTTGCTGTACAGCAAAGTTCCTGTTGTTACCCTCTTATAAATGCATCAGAATATACATATAATATTTTTTATTTCCTCAGTCCTAAGATTATCCAGATTCAGCAATGTAATGTTTGATCTCATTCCATAATACTGATGCATCCCAACCCATCTCTTGATACATTTCTTTAATATATTTGATGCCCCCAATGGGCATTTCTTTGCCATTTGGTGAAAACACTAACGTTTTCTAAAATAGCCTGTGAAGAACTGCACAGGGCACCCACCAACACCTAGACACTTTCAGCACAGCCTATTTGGTCTCCTTTTTGATCTGTTTCTTACCCATTTAACAGTCCTGCTTCTGATCCCTGTCTTCTCAATTTTAATCATTCATTTCCCATAGAGTAAAATTCTTAAATCTGGAGAGGTTATATCTGTCGTGCTTTCCTTGTAAAGTAAATAACTTCTCTGTCAAAGAAAGAGACCAGGATCATTGGCATGATCCATTTCTGAAAAATTTATGTAACATTTTTTCTCATTTGCATTTCTGTTTGTGTCATCTAAAGACATTTATGTATAGGTAGAGTAACTATTGATTGTGAAAATGCATTGTGAAAGACTTCATCAATAAAACATAAAAAGAGGAATTAGGAATCTGTTTGAAGAAATAACAGATTTAGTTGTAGATAAGCGATTCTAGCTTTTGTGTGTCCAGAGTTGCCTCTTGAGGATTTCACAGAATTGTTTTGGGAATCCAGTCAAACAGTGTGTCAGGAAACCTGACTTCAGTGGATTTTTTTGCTTGTTTGTTTCAGAGGACAGAAGGCAGTAAACAAGGTTTTCTGAAGCACTAATTTCAGAGCTGACTCTGCCTGTTGGCAAACTGGATTTAACTAGTGATATCTGGAGACATGTTAATGAATTGCAGATTAAAACAAGTGCTAAAACTAATGCCGTAATTAAGAAAGGACTGCCAATCACTGCCTCTTTTGCACTGGCACAATTTATTCTGTGGATTTCTGTTGCAGCATTATCATCTTGTGAGGACTGCAATTAATTGCTAAATGGATAAATGGATCCTAAAAGAGCAGTTCACAGGAATGAGAAAAACTACTGTAACAGAAGAGTTTTACAGCCTGTTCCATTGTGTATATTCTAAGCTTATATAACTTAGTATGTGATTATCTACACTGACCTGTCCGCTGTCATTCTTGGAAGCAGGTCTTCTAAAAAATACTATTTAAAAAAAAAAAGAAAAGTCTATTTTTAGTTAAATTAATGGCATAAATTTCTGGGAATAGTCTGTCCATTATCAAGAATTATTTATGACAGGCAAGATCTGTGGAACTGCAACAAAACCTATCTATCCCCATGTGATATGCATTTTTTTCTTTATTTTTTCTTATTTCATTGGATCTGTTACACATGTTGTGTTGTCTTCTTTTTTTTGTTGCCTCAGCTGAAATTGCAAGCAACATTGTAAACTTCATTTGGCTGTGGTAATAACTACCTTTTTTGCTTTAAAAATTAGAAGAAAATTACCTATTAGTTTCTAAATGTAATCTAGAGCTACATTTTTACAGAGAGGTGAAAAGATTTGTTTCTGTTTACACATATCTTCAGCTATTTTGTTTATTACTCAGTCTTCTAAAGATAAAATCCTATGTATCCTAGGTACAACTTCTTAAATGCCTGAGCCTTTGTTAGCTCCTCTGACACAAAGCTGTTGAGGGCTGAGCTACTGAAGTCTTTCCAAGGGAATGACTAACAGTGTGGATGCTTCATTGGTCATCTTCCTTTCTCATTCAGGACTCTGTAGTCTGGATTGCACAGATTCACACAGATGATACATGCATAGGATTATAATATCCCTTTTGCATTTAGAGATGAGGCTCCTGAGGTTCAGTTTGATTTTTCAGCTATTCCTCATTTGGTATTTAACGGTGGGAAATGAGGCAGCAAAGATGGCTCTTGGTGGCTTTTTTACGCCTGTCCTGGCTTGGTGGTCCAGCCAAATGACTGCAAATAGTCATATCGTTGTCATTGATCATTTGCAACTTTCTGAAAGTCTGGGATCAGTAGTCCTTCAGGAACAGAATTACTGCTCACAAAACCACAGAATAGTTGAAGTTGTCCCTCTGGAGATGTCTAGTCCAATCCTCTCTGATCAGAGCAGACTAAGCTACAGCACCATGTTTCTCAGCTTTGCATCTAGTTGTGTGTTGAGTATCTCCAAGGATGGAGACTCTAAGGACAACCCATTCCACTGTTTTGCTGCTTGCGCACTAAAAAAGGAGTATGCTTAAACAGAGTATTCTGTGGATTGGTATGTGCCCATTGCGCTCTTATCCTGTCACTGCACATGACTGAGAAGAATCTGGGTTCATCTTCTTTACCTCCTCCTTAAGAAACATTCACACATTCATAAGCTCTCCCTCTCAAACTTTCCCTTCCGCAAGCTGAAAAGTCATCTGTCTCAGCTTCTTCATGTATGAAAGATGCTCCAAGTCCTTAATCATCTTTGTGGTCCTTTGCTGGACTCACTCCAGTATGTCTGCATCTCTTTTTTACTTGGGAGCCCAGAACTGGACACAGTGCTCCAGCTGTGGTTGTCGCAGTTTTGTGAGGTTGGGTGCTGGAAAAGAGGAGGGGTGCAGAAAATGGCTGCTGTGAGGAGCTGCTGGTATTCTCTGGAGCTCGAAAATGTAAACAATCCAAGGCCAGAATCAATGTTGACCAGGGCCAAGCCAATGAGAGACAGTCATAGAGCCTCTGAGAATCACATATAGGAGAAAACAACCTGGAAGCAGCTGCAATTTGCCACCGGAGAAGGGAGTGAGATTTAACGAGCTGTGAAGATATCAAGGCTGGGGAGGGGGAGGAGGCACCCCAGGTGCCTGTGGAGGGGTTCCATGCTGGATGGAGCAGGTGGCGACATAGAGAAGACACTGTGACCCTTACGTTGGAGCAAGCCCCTGCCAGCACTTGCAACCTACAGAGATGAACGAGAGAGAGAATTGCGCCGGAACAGGTTTGCTGGGGGGAGGCTGGTGAGCCTGTGGAGGACTGGGACTGAGAGACATTGTGATTTATTGCTGCCCGCATAGCAATGATCCAGATGGGGCAGCTGATGAGACTCACGTTGGAGAAAGTTCGTGGAGGACTGTCTCTTGGGGGTGGAACCCCATGGTGCAGCAGGGGGAGGGTGCGTGGAATGAATGCCCCCCCGGCCGAGAAGGAAGACAACTTGCAAGGAACTGACTGAAGCCCCCACCTCGCAGTCCCTGCCCCCCTGTGCCGCTATCAGGGGGAAGAAGGGAGTGAAATCATGACTAGAGCGAAGTCTGCTAAGAAGGGAGTGGCGGGGGAGGTAAAGGTGTTTTTAAGATCTGGTGTTTTTAAGATCGTACTGCGAGCGGGAGGGGAGGGGGAAAGAAGGGAGTAAAATCATGGCTAAAGGGAAGTCTGCTTAGAATGGAGAGGTGGGGGGAAGGTGCTACTGAGATCCCCATTTTCCCCACCTCCTGCCCCCTGTACTGCAAACAGGAGGGAAGAAGGGAGCAAAATTCTCACTAAAGTCTGCTAAGAAGGAAGCGGTGGGGGGGAACGTGTTTTAAGATCTGATTGCATTTGTTTTAAGATTTGGTCACACTCCTGACTCGGGTTTTCTCTGTTCATTTTAGTGTAGTGTAATAAATTAGAATAGTTCTTTCCTGCGCTGTGTTGAGTCTGGTTTTGTCCATATCATTGCTGATAAAATGATCTCTCCTTGTCCTTATCTTGACTCCTAAGCCTCTTAAATTATATTTTCTCCCTTGTCCAATTTAGAAGGGGAGTAATAGGCTTTGGTGGGCATCTGGCCTCCAGCCAGGGTTAAACCACCACAGTGGTCTCTCCAGTGCTTTGAAGAAGGGAAGAATCATCTCCTCAACTTCCTACTCAGAGTTAGCTACCAGCACACTGAACTCGTCCTGTAGCTGCCAATCACAGGAGTTTTTCTCCTGCCATTTTAAGTCTTAGGCTTCAACATCCTATAAGCCTCCATTTCTGAACACAGTAAGCACAGACTTTTCCTTCCCTTCCTTTGACACAGCTCCTTGGTCATGTGGATACTCACCAGCACACATCTCCTGTGGGCAATGAGCCCACCATTCCATGGCTCAGTAAGAGACCTGGAGAGATGCGTCCTCCCTTGGGAGTTCAATCTGAGCCTCTGACATGCTGGGATAGTTGCTTGGTTCTGCTGTGGGGACAGACCATAACACACCACTGCTGCTGCTGAGCACATGACACTCAGCAGCAGAGTTTCTTACCAGCTTTAGTGCACCCTCTGCAGACACCACTTGTCTAGGAACAGCACTGTGGGCTGGCTTTTATATGCACACTCCCTCGGGTGCTTGCCTGTCTCTGCTTAGAGTCAGCTCAAAGCTCAGAGCACTCTTTGATCAGGAATAACCTTGTTATAAGCTGTTGGAAGTCACAGCCCCCCACAGCTGCCTCTCCCCAGCACAAGCAGGCACCCTGTGGTTCCTCTTGGAGGTCCCGGGAGTCCCTGGCCATCCCAGCAGGAGATCACAGAAGATCTACCAGCAGAACCCAAAACCAGCACTGAGCAAGCTGCTGTGTCTGCTGCCTGCCTCAGTTAGCTTTGTTCTGCCCTGAAATTCCCATTCTTTTTCCTTGTTTTGACTCCAAGAATAGATGAAAAAAAAAATCTACATTCCTATTTGCATCTGACTTAAGGTTTTTCTGTGTTGCAGGAATATTTATTAGAGTTTTGCATGTATATGACATGATCTGGTAATTATTACCTAAAGAAATTGCAGGACATTTAAACGCGGACTTTAATTTACATGGACCCAAAACTAGTTCATTCTTCACCATCAGTAGTACTTTTATTGGCAAAGCTAGAGGTCTTATTCTACAGGAACAGTCAGGTAATATACACAAACATAATTAGACTTACCTATGGTTTGTTCCTGATGAAATGTTGAGACACAGTAATGCTGGTATATGGTATTGTTGTTGCGCAGTCCTTGAGTGGTGCAACATTATGGTAATTTACTTCACCTTGTAAATCTTTTAGTTGTCTAGGAGGAAAATGAATTTCAAGCTTTTTTAATTGAATATCAAATGATAGGAAGGAAGATTTAAAAATCAAGATTACAACCTTTCATTTAGGGAAGCACTTAAGAAACTCTGTAAGGCATAAAATTGCAGCTAACGAGCAAGTCATCTGTTGACTCGCTGAATTTAGTGACACAGTCCGGGTAAAGTTATGCATGTGCCTAACTGCTTTGTTAACAGTCACCTTAATGGAATTGTAAGTAGTACTCAGCTGGCAGAAATGCAATAAAGATGCATTTTAAACATAATAATAACTACTCTTGCAAACACATAGAAACAATTTTGACAATATGAGAAGCTTCCTGGAAGTAATACTCTGAATATCTTTTCTTTCAGGGAGATTTAAGTAAGAAAAGATATGTGTATAAACAACAGAGATGAGATCTAACTGCTAGAGATCATTATACATTTTCAGTTGACAAACACAACTTTCTTTTAAAAAAATCTTTATCTGTTCTATATTTACAAGTGAAAGACTTTATGCAGAGTTAAAGATATGCTTGTTTTTCAATTTGCTTGAAGAAATGGCATTCTGAAATGACAGGTGCTGATCAATAAATAGAATCATGTTCATTTGCTGGTAAAAGACAATGAGATTTCTGTAGTCAAAACCACCGGAAGGACCTCAATGAAAGAGAGGAAGAGAGTAACAGCAGCTGCTGCTGCTTTCAGAAGCACACCCTACAGCTCCTTATCTACTGCAAATCTGGCATTGGCACTGCAGTGAAGGTGTGACAGTTTCAGAAGTTCTTGGATGTGTTGTCAGTCACTGTTATCTGTGGGCTTGAAGAGTTCATCTTCTGAAAGAGAATGATGTGGGTTCTGTTGTAGCAAGGGAGAATATCAAACTGGTATCTTCTCCATAATGCTCAGGATTTGCTTTGGTTATATAAATACTTAATAGAGAAGTCACTTAAACCCCATTTAAAACAAGAAAGATGAGAAAAAAAAAGGGGGGGGGGGCATATTTTAATTCTAAATTCCTACTGATCTCAGATGTATGCCTTTTAGCCTTCAGTTCTAATGCAAAACTAAATCACTACTTGTGCAGACTTACATATTTCCCCTGGGCTCACCTCAGACATAGAGGTGTTTGAGTTAGCACTGTGGTTATGACTGGTATCTCATTCAGAATCGCTTTTAAAACTTGTCAGACAGGTTTCGTCAGGTTGTCATGTGAAAAATGGAACATTTCTTTTTCTTTTCCAGATACATAATATTGTGAATCTCTGAATACTTAGAACTGGAAAAAAAAGGGTTTGGTTTTGGTTTGTCTGTGCTGGGTTGTTGGGTTTTGGGTTTGGGTTGTTTATGTTTTGTTGGTTTGTTTCCTCGGTTGGGTGATTTGGGCATATGTTTTGGTTTAGGTTTTTTGTTTGTCTGTTTTTAATAGAATCAGTTTTGCAGTGCATTGAGCTGTGGTGTGTGAATGTAAGCCTAAGACAGGTATTTTTAACTGCCCATCAGTTTTACTCATTAGTCGAAACCTGATATAGTGGGTTTAGCTTCACATTGTTACCTTTCACATCTGTATTTAAAATTCAGGCACTTATTTAATGATTGTCATAGTTTCAGACCTTCAGTAAATGTTCTGGTCAAGTTTCACCAGAAGCCAAGCATTCATTTTAGTTTTACAGAAAGTTTTTAAAAGTATGTTACTATATATTGTACACTGTAACTTAGACCATAAGCTTCTACTTGCATGGGGACAGATAATTAGCAATCAGTGTAGGATCATAGAAAGAGTATAAAATAAATTTGGATGTGATTTTGAAGAGTTATTATTTTTATCATACTGCCAAAGCCAGGACTAACCATACTGTTGTCACTGCTGACAGATGCTTGTCCAGCCTGTTCTTGAAAAAAATCTGCTGGAGAGATTTCACAGCCCTTACAGGCGATCCAGTGCTTCACCGCCTTCTGCCAGAGAACTTTCCCTTAGGTATAACTTAATTCTTGTGAATGAACGTTGTCACTCCATATCTTGGAATAATGATCTTAAATTTTCATCTTACTTTAAACTCATATCCACAGTTGTCAGGAATAAGAGCTTTTTACTTTCTTATTATTTCTACCTTTTCATTTTTTTCATATTTTCATGTTGTCCCTCACTCCTCTCTGGACTAAAAAGACCTGGATCCTCCAACTGCTTACTATAGACTTGATTTTCTTAATCTCTCATCTGCCGGTTCTCTTGAAGTTCCATATCCTTCCTGAAATGCTGTTATAAAGATTTGGATATAATACTCTGGCTAAAGCCTTGCTGATATTGAATAGGATGGAAGAACATTTTATAATAAGCTCTTTATACAACTCAAAATGCCATTTTTGCATAAAATATTGTCATGTTCAGCTTGTGACAGTTAAAGCCACTGGTACTAATGGGATACTGTTGCTCTCTAGCAGTTATTCCCATTCTGCAGTGGTGCGGTTCGTTTTTCTAATGTAAGTTGCAGATCTTGCCCTTATTCATACTGACTTTTCTTCAGACTTCCTCCATTTGTTGAAATCATTTTGTTCCAATGTATTAGCATCTCTCTCAGCATGGTGCCATCTTCTAGATCTAACAACCATTCTTTTGATTTCTTTTTCTAAAGTGTTAAAGAAGATAATGCATATGCTGAGACCCCTGTGGAACAATACTGTAAACTCTTGTCCAGTCTGACAGTGAACTACACTTGATAGTAATTCCATGCAGGCAGTGTTTCCCTAGTTTGCTTATCAAAATGTCATGTGAGAGAGCATCAGAAGGCTTTATAAAGTGAAGAGATTGCAATGAGATTGCTTTTCCTCTATCCAAAAGGCGTATTATGTTATCATGGGGAAAAAAAATAGATTGTTTTGACATAACTTGTTGATAAATCCACTGTCACTGTTACTCATCCTTGTATCTTTCTTCTAAGTGCTCAGACAGTGTTTGATTATTTTTTCTACCACTTGCTAGGCACTGAAATTGAACTAATTGGCCTTGAATTTTGTGGCTTTTCCCTCCTTCTCCTACTTAAGACAAGAACCACGTTTACCTAATTCCACTTTATTTGAATTTTGTCTTCTCTCAGTCATTATTAAGAACATCGTCTCTTAATAAGGAAAAGTTTCATTTATTAAAATTGGTTAAGATCATTAAATTCTGTAAGAACAGACATTGTTAAAAATACATGAACACAGTAAAACTTCCCTTTTATTTGTAATTCTCTAAATTCTGGCTTTTAGAAATACTCATAAATTGTGGAAATATGAACTAGGCCATTATTCTGTGTAACACATTGCTATGTATGATAAATTTTTTTGAAAATCTTAGGATTGTTTTGGAGCAATATAATATTCAGGAGAAGCTTAAGAATCACAGAAGATGCAGGAAGAAGGCCAAAACAGAAGTGCTCAAAAACTTACCATATTAAGAGTGACATTTTTGGTGTGATTTTTGAAAAGGCAGAAACATCTGCTGTTCTCATAAAATTGACATGAAATTGCTTTTTGTGACCAACAATTTTTAAAAGGTTCCGTGAGGAAAGCTTTTCTTCTCAAGTTTTTTTCAGAAAATTTCAGTACTGATTTGTTTTTCACTTTCCTTACAGAGAACTTCCAGAACATTCACACTTACAGCTGATAAGTGGATGAAACAGAACAGTTATTGGACCAGCAATGGCCAGCTGGTCACTGGTCTTTTTTTTTTTTTTTAATAATAGCATTTTATGGTAAAGTGGACTTTTCTTTAATAAACTGTAGTATTTTATGGAGGAAGTGGTCTGTCAAATTTAATCCCTTGATAGCATTAAGAGAACAAACTGCAAATATTAAATGTATTAATCAGTAATTAGAAAACCATGCAAAGTTAATAACAGTCCTTCTCAAAATACAGTGAAGTAGCAAATGAGTGATATGATCAGCATCTTTCCAGGACTGGCTTACTGTAACTCTGCAGTGCCAGCTCTCTTCAGGTAACTTTAAAAGAATATATTAATTCCAATCTTTTAATTGGAAGTTAGTAGAAATGCAAAACAGAATTTCGACCATGTCCTGGGTTCTGGTCAGGCCAGGGTTGACCTCCCCAGTCAGCCAACACAGATGAGCTGAGTCAGCCCAGATGGGCTGAGTTAGCCGGAGCTGTTTTCCACACCACCTGACACCACTTGCCCATAAAACTAGCTGGTTGGGGAAGGGTAGGGGTTGTTTTTTGCCTTTATGATAGTTGGAGAGTTTCTGGGATGTTGGGCCAGTTGGTTGGTTCTTAACTGTTGGGCAGCCCTATGTAATTGTTGGGTCAATAAGGTACTCTGTGTTAGCACTGGGTGTTTGTGTAACTAGCCATTATTGTTCTGTATTCACTTTGATATTTGGCAGTAAGCTGTCCTTATCCCAACCCCCAGTGGCTCTGCCTGTTTCCCCTCTGGGAATGAGCGAGTGGCTTGGTGGGCATTTGGCCTCTAACCAGGGCCAAACCACCACTTTCTTTCCTTGCTGTGCAATGCAACTCCTTTTCAATTGTTAAGTTTAACAGCATTTTTAAAGTAAATTGATAATGCTAAATATTGATACGAATACATTCCATTACAAATCTGTCAAGTTTATAAAACATAAACCCTATATAAATAGCATCTATTTATTCTTAATCTGATTTTTATTCTAATTTTCCTAATTGGTTGTTCTTCACTCTTTTACGTCTTGTGTTGGCAATTTTTCATACTTGCTGTTTCATGTAGTTGGAAAGGAGAGAATTAAATAGGAAAAGAAAAAATAACCACTATTGTATTCACTATTATAATTGGTGGGATAAAAGTAATTAAAACTCATACCCTTGTCAGAACCACTTTATGTTACGTATTCAGAACTTCTCTGGCATGGGAGTTCTAATATGGAAGACCAAACTGTAAATGAGCATGCACATGTGTGAGAAAGAGGGGAGGGAAGCAAAGTGAAATGACATTAATCTATCATTTTAAGAAAATTTGTGATAACTAAAGAGAGGTAAATTATTCTGTTCATAGTGTCATTTCTATCTGCCTGGACTGTGTTTGACTAGCATTTCTGGTAAGCGTATAACATCTGAGCTTCATGAATTATTATGACTGAGTTCTTTGTGAAACCGTCCATGTGAAGTGTTTGCTAAGATGTCACTGATATTACTGATGCACTAGCAACTACAATTCAGTAACACTGCAATCTGCAATAGATTGTCTTAAAATACTCTACTTTTTTGTCTCATTTTCATTCAGTCAGTTTTCTATAAAAGTTATAAACCCTCTATCTCTGCAAAGGAAGAATTAAAAAGAAACCAACAAGAAAATTAAACCTGGTTTAATTGCAGGGCTGAAAATTGCTTTATATAGGTTTTGGAGCAGCAAATTATTCTTAGGTGGACATTTTAAGAGACTTTGCTTGTGTATTTTCAGACTTTTTGGCAGAACTTATTAAAATAAAGTAACATATTGAATTTGTGTAGGAAGCACTTTAGAACAGGTGCACTTTTACTGTTGGGCTGCTATCACCATTAATAATTTTCTTAACTGCCCTTTTTGTGCTGTGAGTATTAACAGGATTTACTGCATTTTTACTAAAAAATGCTAGTTTGCTGAAAGTACACGTGGATGAGATTTTTAAGGCTTGTGTTGCAAGTAAAAGTTAAAATGCAAGTTTCTGCATGTACCGTTATTCATTATCATGATGTCCAAGGTTTGACAAGGATGAAGTTAATTTTCTTTCTAGTATTGGGGCTAATGCCCTGTTTGGATTATGTTGATAACACAATGGTGGTTTTAGTTGTTGCAAAGCAGTCAAGGGCTTTTAGGCTTCTCTTGCTGCCCTGCTAACAGGAAGGTGAGGAGGCGCCCAGGAAACTGGGAGGGGGCACAACCAGGACAGATGACCCAAGCTGGCCAAAGGATATTGCATTACATGATGTAATGCTTGGTATAAAAGGGGTCTACTGGGGAGAGAAGGCTGTGCGACTCCAGGGCACACAGCTCAGGGACGGTCCATCTTCGGGGTGGCTCTGAGCTGTGTGGCTCGAGTTGTGCAGTTCAGTGAGAAACTGCATTGTGTATCACCAGTTCTGTATATTTTGCTATAAAGTCCTGTTGTTTTTTCTCTTTCCCTTTGCTGTCCCAGTATGGGACATGCTGGATTCTTGCATGCATTCCAGTAATAAAAAGCAATTCTTTACTGCTAAAGGTTTAATTTTTATTTGATTCCTTTATACATGCCACACATGAAAGTGGTCTGAAAAAAAAAGAAAAAAGGTTTGTTGGGGATTAGGAACATTTGGTCAGTATGTGTGCTGGGGCTTAATCTCCCTAAAGGTTTAAAGAACAGTGATAGAAACCAAACCCACTTTCTGCTAAAGCGAACAAATAAACACAAGTGAACACATCCATACTTTCAAGAGGAGAAATAACCCTATTTTTCCAATAACAAATGGCTGTACATACTGATATGAAGACTACTTGCCAGCCTGCTGGAGGTGAGGAGGGATTAGCATAAACATGTGTTTGAGCACTGCTGAGACTTCAGTGCAGGAGGTTCCTAATTCTACTGCACACACTGTCAGGCTCACACTTGCCAGCCAAAGACCGATGATTTTTTTCTACCTAATTGGTAATTCTACTAAATAGCAGGCTTTTGTAAATACAAGCATAGAAGAAGAGAATCCTCTACACTGACTCAGCATCAGACCTGTTTTTAAAAGGTAATTTCAGTCTGCTCACATTGATACCTGTTCTTTCACTGCCATGAAAACTACTTCTCAATAAATTTTCTAGTCTGCCTTATGCTTCTTCACCAAAACAATATTATCTCTTGTTTCTTTCTTGCTGGCTAGTCAAAACAAGCCTGTCCTTTGAATGGTTTAAGAGCTACCTGATTCAGCTGGACCTTTTGAGAGGAAAAAAATATATTCATAAACCTTAATATACTAATTATGTACCACATAAATAGGGCTGTATTGATATCACAACATTTCTGCTGATCTCTCTTCTTTAGTTCCTGAGTAGTGTTTTATTTGAAGAATAAACAACCTAAAAACTTCCAGTCTATTCTAGCTTTACTGTTATCCTGAGAATAATGAGATGTTGTGAGTTTATAGCAACCAAAGTTTTTAGGGTATTAAGAAATCGTGGTAGCTTACATCTTTTAAAAATAAGTCATTAATTAGATGTGACTGGTTCAATACAGAGTCTCAAATAGACAGACATGAATAAGAACCCTAAGGCTCCTGTCTGAGAACAGGGTTTTTCTTCCTTTTACAAGACCTGTCAGTTTTTAAGGATGCAATACCAGCTCTAGCCTAACCTTACAATGAAAATACAAGTTCCATTTCCTCGGGAGTTTTTGGGATAGTCATGGTTCTCAAAGTTGACATGTAAAGGATTCTGGGAGAACACTGGCAAAGCCCTTTTCAACTTCAGAACGGTAAGTTCTAGAAATATAAACTCTTGCAGAAGTAGAGCTTTTTTGACCGTATTTTCATCATCAAACCTTCATGTGAACATTTCACAGGGAATGAAGATGGGTAGAAATTAGAAAATTGAGTTTGGTGGGAAAAACCCCCAATGATCAGATAGACAGTAACTCTTTAACTGGAATGTGTGAGACTGGTTCAGGGAAAGGACATGGTGTGTTGTGATTCTCTAACAGTTAGGCTGTCTCTCTTGTTTTTTCTAAAAAATCCACAAACCCGTGATATTGTTTCCATTTTGTGATGTAATACTGGAATCTAAAATACTTCATAGAATTGCGGAATCCTGGTATAGTTTGGGATCTCAAAGACCACCTAGTTCCAATGTCCCTGCCATGGACAGGGACACTCTCTACTAGACCAGGTTGCCCAAAGCCCCATCCAACCTCGCCTTGAACACTGCCAGGGAGGGGGCAGACACAGCTTCTCTGGGCAGCCTGTGCCAGGGCCTCACCATCCACACAGGGAAGAATTTTTTTCTAATGTCTAACCTAAATCTACCTTCCTTTAATTTAAAGCCGTTACCCCTTGTTCTATCACTACATACCCTGATAAACAGTCCCTCTCCATCTTTCCTGTAGGCCACTCTAATTACTGGAAGGCTGCAATAAGATCTCTCTGGAGCCTTTCCTTCTCCAGGCTGAACAAGTCCAACTTTCTCTGCCTTCATAGGAGAGACACCAATGAAGGACTACAACTCTCTGATCATCTTTGTGGCCCTCATTTGTCTTGTTTTGGCCAGACCTATTGTCAAAGGTGTTCATCCTCAGTGCTATAGTAAGATTGTGGTCAGATCAGTGCAGCATTCAGAACAACTTTAATTTAATTAGCGATTTACTTAGTGTTTTATGGAAGGATATACTCTGTAAAACCAACAGTTATTACTTCTGAAAATACTGTGGCACTGCATTTATGTTATATTGGAAGGCCTGGTATGATTTTGAAGGTGATTATGTCTACGTGTGTCTTGTGAACAGTGCTAATGGTCACATTGGTGTGGTAAATCTGCTCCGTGCCTCACCTAATCTAAGATAGTAAATGGAGAATGCAGTTATTTACCTTCTGATTTTTACTCAAAATCAGGATAAAATGACATATTAATTAATAGAGATGTGCTATGCTTAATTGTGTTTCGGAAACATATGCAATAATGTAGTTCTGCATTGGATAAAAAGTTTGAAGGAAAGCAGAAAATATATTTTGTGATGGGGAGCTGACACTGAGTTCATGCAAAGCCCCTGGTACAGTTTTCTGGCCTGCTGTATCTTGTTGAGATGCCTCATATAATTTATGTCAGACTGCAAAAAAGAACGACAATGGTATAAATATAAAATGGATATCATCATTGTCTTCAGTTCAGAAATTCAACATGACAGGAAATGTCTAAAATAATCTTGGGATTTGGGGAATCGATTATTTTGCTCCTACTTAGAAAGCAGCTTCAGTACTTTTGGATGAGGTATGGGCATTGCCCAAGCACTTCATTAACATTTTAATGCTTATAGATGACTGATGTTATGCTATCATAATTCTGCACTTCTCATAACATATTTATAGTTTACTCTGTTGTCTCTGAGCATTTAGATCCAAATTCTTATCCATTCACACAGGGTTTTGCATTTGTGCACTATTTCCATACTAGAAATTTTCATTTGTGCAATGATATTAGTACTTGGAAGCAAATGTTTTCTTCTCAGGGTGCAACTAGTGTTTGTTGATCAAACATAAATCCATCTTTGGTAATATTTTATAAAATTATTTCTTGTGTGGCTTCTGTTGGGTTTGATTTTCAATGGGTATCTCTTAATTATGTTACTCTAAAGCTGCCTCTTTTCACTGAGAAATGCCTTTCTCTGGGTTGGTTTCTATTTTGCATTTGAGGAATTCACACTTGAGAACTGATGTGAGTTGCTTCAGGGAAATGACACACACTTGACTTTTCACTTCATGTTTGTATATGTCCATCTAAAAGTGGGAAATCAAGAAATTTTCCTCATAATTATCATGGTTTATGAGGATTAGTAGATTCAGTAGTGAAGAAATAATTTTTTTTTATTATTCACTTAATTGATCTGTTTCCAAATTAAATTTGCACATTTCACCCAAATTTTGCCCTGATATGGCTGAAAACCATATGAATTGCCTAATTCTGATCATGTGATTTTAAACCTGAAGCGATATTATTCAAGTCAGGAGTGGGATCTAGATCTTCAGGACGCTCTATGTATTACATCTGACCGTTTGTCTTCAGGAGACGTTAAATTGATTGTACTTATTCTCCTTCTTGTTTGAGGAAGCCCTTGGGCAGAAATTGTGTGTTGTCAAGGCATAGAGTTAATTAATGTCATTAATTCACGACACAGAATGTAAAAGCCCAGTGTCGCAGATAGGAAAGGGGATGTCACTAGAGCAATTACTAAGTATTTTAAAAACCAAATTCAGAGCTGTAATAGGCATTGATTGCATAGATATCAGAAGTAATGAAGAAAGGGATATGATAAACTGATGTTAAGGAAGTCAGTGAAGACAGTTTTATGAATGATTCACCATCTGGGATAGAAGATTAAATCCTCCAAATTAGAAATCTCTGTAGAAAACTCAGCCATTGCACATTTTAGTTCAGCTTTTCTCAGGCATAATGCTGTCTTTTATCTCAGCAGCTGCTTGTTGAGAAGTTACGCCCACTTTTTACTAACATATGTTGGTATGATAGTATGTTAGCACAGAGTCTTGCTGGTGGCTTAGTGAGGTCGCTCTTGCAGTGAGCAGTCCACAGCAGAGGTGTGAAATAGCTGCTGGTGCTGATGACTCTGTCAGTGGGCTTTGTTTAAGCTGAGGCAGACATGAAAACGTGTGTAGACTTGCTCCTGAGCTGACACCAGCATAAATCAAAAATATAGTTATTGAAATCAATATGGTTATACCAACATATTGTCAGTGTTGTTACTTGTTACGGGCTTGTAAGGTCTGACCTTGTCCTATTTCTGCCTGTGATTTCAGTGAGAACTGTGCCTGCACAGTGTATAATCAGAGCTAATTTACTAGTTTTCTGCCTGATCTATTTATATACTGTTTATGTGGTTACATTTTATTAAAGACTGCCAAGGTCTCCAAGATGCACACTTCTATGGAGGAAGGTGATAATTAATTTACTTTTCTCATCTATGTGATGTTAGCAAATCTCACAAAAGAAGGGGATAAATATTTTTGTCATAGTAATGAGCAGCTTGGATACAGAAATGTCCGAGTTGTTATGCAATCACTGTAAATTGGCTGTGGTCTCTGATATGCAAATTAATGACGGTTTTGATAGAAGCATTTTTTTACTTGTAGTGATAACTATTTTAATGACATAAGATCCTATTTTGGAAGCACACTCAAGGAACTTACAGTGGTTAAAATTCTGGAAGTCCTTATGGAAAAACAAGTTGCCATCTGATTAATTTCTTTCAGTATTTTGTAGACTCAGTGATGATATGGAAAATTACTTATGAACCATGTTTAGTTCTTTTGAATTTATGACGCTTCCCTGAAAATGGGAGGTTTGATAGACTTCTCTGGGCATCACTGTGAGTTCCAACCTATGGCAATAAGGGGAAAGAGCCCTCTTATTTCAGTTCTCCAGTTTCCTCCTGACTGGTAATAAAGCCCTCCTGTTTGCTGAAAGCTGCTTCCTTGCCCAAATGATGCCTTAAATGGCAGTAAAATCAGGATCAATACTTGCAATTGTGTTTTCTGCCTCTCTTCTAAGGTAATGATCTCTTTATCTGGATTTTATCTCCCAGTAATAAACTAATGTGTACTTTGGGCTACTTGGTTTTCCTAAATGCTGAAAATAAGACCTCTTGTGAAGTTTTAAAGTATGTAAGGTTAATATAAATGGTATTTACACTGGCAATCGTGATACAGTTTATGGGTTTCCATTCTGCTTTGTCTTATTCATCTACTGCTATCCAGAGCAGTTTCACATACAGAGGACTGAAATTTTTAGTGCAATCAAAACAAGTCAGTATGTGGATAGCATATCTAAGCAGAGGTTATTTGCCCATGTGATCTTAATGTGAAAGAAAATTGCAGTGGTAAACTGGGTAATGTCTATGCTACTATAAATGACTATTTCCTTTAGCATGTTCAAATACTGAAGCTAGAAACTAGAGCAAGGCAACTAGTTGTTTAATCAATTATTCTGCTACCAAGCAGGAAAAATGTGTTTAAAAATCCCTTAATTCCACAGCCTTTCCAAAGCAGTTAATTTTTTAATTAACCAATTTCACAACATGTTCATCCCATCTCCGATCCCTCTCTTTTCTCTCAGCCTATCTTTGCAGCCTTTTACTAGTTAAATCAAGTGAACTGATACCAGAAACCCAGGTATTATTCTGGATTTATTCACATTTTTTTAAAAAAAAGATATTTAAGTTACTTCCCCTGAAAACTCTAACAATATCCTACTATGGAATTTTTAACTCTTTCACCTTGTTTTATAAGCTCACTGTACCATTGCTGTCGTTTGGACACCAAAACTACTATAATTTCCACCCAGGAGAAGCATATTAGCGGCAAACTTAGGACAGAGTCTTGAAAATGTGCTTTTGCAATGAAAATCTTGCTTGGGACAGAATTAGTTTCCTATTACCTTAAGCAGAGAAATTATGAAAGGTGTTTAAATATGAAAGTAGGAATCAGAATGAGGTAAAAGGGGAAGAAAACTTCAGGAAGGATCAAAAACTGACAAGTGTGATAAATTTTTAACTTAACTTTGGGAGGTCTAGATTTATCTTATATAATTCAGTGCAACATGCCATTGAAATGCACTAAGATTTTTACGTAAGAGAAATTTAACCTTGTTATATATGTATATTTTGTTAGTGAGGTCAGAAGTTAAAACTGTAGCATTCCTTCTTTGCTGGATTCAGGTTACATTATACTTAACAGTAACAATTCAGTTGAGATGAAGTATAAATATGAAAACAATTCTGTTATGTGCCACTAGCCTTACAAAATCAAATTTAAAACAAACAAAAAAATCCCGTGGAAAAAAGATTTAACAGAAGTAGATCTAAGTTCTGATAGATTAATCGAGGTTGTATTGCTCTTTCTTAAAGTTGCTCTGGCTCCCTTCTGGGAAGCTGAGGTCAAAGCTAATGGAATTCTGTCCTGAGAGGCTGCTGTGCTGACATGTTCTTGGTCTCTCTCCTGCTCTTGCCAGGGTCCTCACATGCATTTACAGATCCAGATGATGCAGAAAAACAGTGAGAGATAAGCCTCTGGGGAAACAGAGGGAACCATCAGCCTCTAGTTCTGTTAATGTAATTTCATTGCGTGCTTAAACGCTTGGGATAATTGAATAATTGAATTTGGTACCTGCTCCTGTTTAAGAAATATATATATTATTATGTTATGCTTAGGGTTTTTCCGGGTCTGCTAAATAGTTGGAATAAAATACATGTTCATCTGGGATGCTGTAATCATTTAAGACCTATTTGTGTAGTTATACTCCTATAATGAGTTCAATAAAGTGATTAATTTCAAGCCTTTTTTTATAAACTTGCAATGTGGAAAAATCTGATAAAATTCTTTGGTAATCACACTTTCCAGCTCATTCAATGTCAGTATTGCCTGGCTGGTGTAATATCTCTTAGACTGATCAGTGGAACATTCTTGCCTTTCTCATTTGTGTTTAGCCTATGTTTAAGACCAATTTCTTTGCCTTCATACACATCCAGACACCATATTTTATAAACATATCTATATAATATTTTAGTTGACCAGTTTGTGATTTCAAACTTGATTCAAATAAATGTCTTTCAGTTCTTGCACAGTCTGGGAATGTGAATCTCATTAACCAGCCTCAAAACTCTTACCTTTAGATTAGTTCTGAAATTTTTTGAGATTTTTTTCTCTTAGACATGCAACAAGGAAAAGTATCTTGGCAGTCTGCTGACTGGCAGCTCTGAGGCTGAGATAGCTATTTGCTGTTAGCTAAAAAACATGCACTCCTGAAATACTGTGATGTAAGCTTGCTTAAAAGCAGCCTGGGAAGTAACCTTTGCTTGGATCCTAAAGGAATTAGAATGCTGTGCCTTCTTAATAAGTTATTACAAATTTTTAAGTTATTGCCTTCTTAAAGGGAAGACATTTGCAGTGCATCTGGAGAAAGCAGATAAAGTGAGTCTCCATTAGAGTAGTATCCCAGTCCTGACTTTCATTTTCAGCAGATCTGACTTTTTTATTTATTGCTTCTTTTTATCCAGGAAAGCTGTAATTCATGAAACAGTAAGAAACAATATAGGGAGGGGAAAAATACCCCAAAAAACGAGTGAAGTGCAACTTGACATTAATGATGGGCTAAAACAAAATTTGCACAAACACACACATATAAAATCTCAAAGCAAAACCTGATTTTACTCTATGGATGTATAGAAATGCACAGGCATTGCAAAATACACCTGTAAACACCAGTCAAGTTGGATAAAACAAAATTAGAAAAATTGAGCGAAGCAGCTGCTTTTGGCTGTAACTTCATCTGTCTGTTATATTGGCAATAATAACTGGCTGTCCATTTGCTGGAAGGGCCGCATTGCCCAGGTGAAGTCTTTCCCATACAAAATGAAATAACATAAGGAAATCTGGACATGCAGCACTCAATTCATTTGAAGAGTCTGTCCCTTTTCCTTTTAACATCTGCAACTTTTGCATGTATGCAATGAAAAATGCAGCACCAAGTGTTTTAGTTACGATTTAGCTTTGTCATCTAGACAGTTTGCCTGTGATACAAAAATATGTTCTTGGGCCCCAAATGTCCCTTCTTGCCTTGAAAAATAGCTTGGGTTTTCAGAGGGAAAGTAAATATCTGTTGAGAGTTTACTAAACTGAAAAAGAAAAATGAGTAGGAACCATGACATTGGGATTTTCCATTAATGATTACCAAGACTTGAATTTTTCACATTGTGAGAGTTACTGCTATAGATGATGAAGGAAAGTGTTTGGTAAGGAAGATTAGTACATTTGTTCAATTCAAAATACAGTCTTGAAATTAAATCCTCTAAAAAGAAAGCAGTAGTTATGGTAATATATTTGAACATTATCTTCCTGAATGGAAGATCTTTTTGTCATCTGCAGAAGAGCAAATGAATTTTAAAGATTCAAATTAGTTGTTTGTTTCAAAAGTACTTTATGATCAGTTTTCATAATTTTCAGTCACCTCTTCTTTTTCTCTCTAGGGAAAAATAGCCATGATGTAGATTACTTTTTTTTTTACATTTCATTACATACCCTAAACATTTAAGGTGTCAGTTTTGTTTCACCTAATTTTAAGTGTGCAAAACCAGGCACTTGTTTCAATTTAGCAATATAGCCTCCTCCTTATAAAAAAATTCGAGGATTTTTCAGAGGAGTGATTCACCCACTTGTATTAATAAACAACTTCAGTAGAAGATGAATCACTCCATCTCTTTCCACTTACTGTATAATAATTTAAAATAGTGAAGTGAAATGTGATGAATCCTGCCCATGCTGACTGTCTTCATGCTCTTTTGACTAGTTCATCACATACTATACAATTAAAAATACCTCATTTAGAGGTTGGCAGACACATGTGAAGCAGGTTTCTTCAAAGTGAGATTTCCTTTGCTATTTTTAACCTAGGCTGTAATGTATGTGATCCTTTTAACCAATGATCATTAACAGCTGATCTATTTCAATCTTTTGAAACATCTTTAAAATGAATCAGTAAATTGTATTTTATGTTTCCTACGACTTTAATTTTCTTTCAATTTAAAATTCTCCACTGACTTTAATTAAACTTGCTGTAGGCTTGAAAACCTACAAAACTTTTTAATGAGCTGACTTCTGAACTTGTCATGATAAACAAATACCCTAATAATATGGGTATATGGTACGCTATGTATTTGATGATTTAAAATATGACTTTGAATGACACAAACACTATCTGGATAAAGAAAATGTTTATTATGATAACAGTACCCTATTGCAACTACAGAAAAAACATTTGAAGCAAAGCCAGTTTATATTTCACAGGAAAATAATAAAAATGAGGGCAAATCTAATCATGCTTCAGGCAATTTTCGGTTATGCTCTAACAGAATCAAAAGTATCTAAGCAGTCGCTTTCGGCTTTGAACATGCATATTTGTATTTGTTCCCTTTCAGTTGTTGCTCGTGTATTATGCATCAATAGAATCATTACATGGCATGTTGGTATTGTTAATAGTACTTCTCAGGCAAGCAAACTAATTAATCTATCAACATTTCTGCAATATGCTGCCTCTACATTTTTTGGTATAAAAAGCCCCATTTTTCTCACTTTACCAGGATATTAACTAATTAGCAATTTTATATAACTGCTGGCATTGTTTTATGATTTATCAGCTTTTGTAGGTGTGAGAAATAAAATACAAAAAATAAGCAAATGATACTAAATTCAGTGATGGTTTAGTCTGTGATGTTATATTCTTAAGCCTACACACTTTATTTTTTTTAAACAAAAAACCCCCAGAAATCATGCACTTAATGGACATTGAATTGTGTCCTGATGGGTGGGGACTAAGAAAATAATTTAGGACTCGGGGTAGATAATCAGCTGAACCTCAATTCACGAGGTGCATGGGGAGAATTTTATTAAAGAAACAAGTGTGACTATGAGTGTATAAATAGCAAGGCTAAAGGTGTAAAATGAATGTTTTTAGCATTTGTGTTGTTATCATTGGAAGTAATCAATTCCTGGTATTCATTAAAAAAGGTGCTTGCATATGGCAAGGAGATTAAAAAAGTGTTACAAGACTCTAGCAAGCATTTTTTTGACAAGAAACTTGAGAATCACTTTCAAATGAAAGATTAAGAGTTCCTTTGATTACTTTCTTGTTTCATGGAGGAATATACTCCAATAAAGCAGAACATACTTTAATTTTAAAAACATGGCATGGTCTGAAAGCTGAAGCTAGACGAACTGAAACTCAAAATACTGTAGTATTTTTAGAGTGTTGTGTTGCTTATTTGTCTCTAATGGCAAGAAAGCACATAACTTGGGAACCAAATGAATAGAAGATAAAAATGTGATCTGCAGGGGATCACTGATCATAAAATGGTTTGGGTTGGAAGGGACCTCAAAGATCATATAGTCCCAACCCCCCTGCCTTGGCCAGGGACATATTTCACTCAGATGGCTCAAAGCTACATCCAGCATGTCCTTGAACACTGCCAGGGTGGGGGCATCTGCAGCTTTTCTGGGCAAGCTGTGCCAGGGCCTCACCACCCTCATTGTAAAAGATTTCTTCCTTATATCCAACCTAAATCTGCCCTCTTTCAGTTTAAAACTGTTTTTCCTTGTCCTGTCACTATGGACCTGGGTAAAAATTCTCACTCTGTCTCTCTTACAAGCCCCCCTTTTATATTGAAAGGCCATAATAACATCTCCTTGGAGCCTTCTCTTCTCCAGGATGAATAACCCACTCTTTCAGCCTGTATGCACAGCAGAGGTGTTCCAGCCATTTGATCATTTTCATGGACCTCCTCTGGACTTGCTTCAACTCACTTCAGTGTCATTCTTGCAGTGGGGACTCCAGGTGGGTTCTCATGGTAGTAGAAGAAAGAGGGGGAATCACCTCCTTTGGTGTGCTGGTTGCTAATTTTCTTTTGATGCATCCCAGGATATGTTTGGCTTTTTTGGGCTGGAAGCACACATTGATAGTTCATATCTAATATTCCATCCAAGTATCCCCAAGTCCTTGTCTACAGATCTGTTATCAATCCATTCATTCCCCTGTATGTATTGATATTGGGGATTTTACATCCCAGGTGTAAAATCATGCACTTGGCCTTCATGAGGTTCACATGTGCCCACTTCTTAAACCTGAAAGAAAATAGAAATAAAATATCTCCATGCATAAGCACATGTGGAGAGATGATCTTCCGGAAACATCAGCAGAATTTGCCAGAAACTGGTAGATAAGACACCTGGAGATAGGATGGGTGAACTGTGAAGGATTTGACTGTTCAATGGGGTAGAACATGCACCTTGTTGTGATTAGTTGGACAAGGCTTTGAGAACTGATGCATTTCCCCACCACTTGAATTTCATAACAATGATCAGGCTTCTACCTAAGGGGCAAGCTCCAATCCATAGTTACAGATTTGTGGCAGAACTCACATGACGAAACACTAGTATTTGTCAGGCAGAACATCACCCTTCCTTTGGTACTTGGTGCTCTTACTGTGTTCTATGTTATGAGTTTCTTAAGGAATTTTTGTTTCACGTGCTTACAAAATGTTCCTCAGTGACTTATACTTAGAGCAGAAAGTTGCTCTAGTGGGAGAAAATTATATTTACAATTGGCAGGATTTCACTTCTTTTGATTTTAGGTATGTTTTCAACAGATATCTCTAGCTAAAAGAGAAGAATGGAGTGCATCCTATACATCACATCTCAAGCCTGGTAGATCATTTCAATAGATGGATCCCGGCTATCAAAATATGCTTCTATTGTTATAAATTTAAAGTAAATTAATTTAACTAGAGTAAGTCAATTATGAGCAAATTAAGTAAGGCTTAGCCATCCATTTGTTCATTTCCATTCATCAGCAGTTGACGTAAATCCACAATAAGTTTGCTGTGTGTAGGATAACTGCATTACAATTTTATTAATTTGTTCTTCGATCCCATTTGTTGTTGATTTTGGTTTTTTTTTAAGGCAGACAAAGACAAATCAAAGTTTGAGCTTGAGTTACTTCTGTGTAATAAAAATGTGAGCACAGTGAACTGTCTTCCTGCATCTTGCCTTGAGACACCAGGGAGAATAATTTAAGGAGTCATTAGTGTTTGAAATTAATTAGACAAACCCAATCCCTCCTTTCAGTGGGATTACATTTTGTCACCAGAATCCTTTCTGAAAATATTTCAGACTCTGAAATATTCATCCTGAGTAAGAGGCATAATCCCTTAATTTTACTTTTTTTATGGCATAGGTTCTGTATGTGCAGCAAGGCCAGAGGGATTACAGAAATGTGGGGAGGAGGTGATTACCTGACTTCCTTGGGTAGAAATCTAGGTATGCTAAAAAACTGACTGTTTTCATGGTAAAACTTGTGCACCATCTGTTTTAATACAATAGATAAAAGCAAATCAAACTACCCCACCATAATGTGGCTAGGATAGATACATGTGTTCAGTAAGAATGAATGAAAATTCATGTTAGTATCTCTCTTGCTATTTTCTCTTTGCTTGATTTGTAAATATTTTATGGGGAAAAGTAATTTTCAATGCTATTTTAAATCACCACAGTTAAATGTCTTATTATTATACTTTTGAAAGTATAATACTTACAGGAGAACATGTCATGCTTTCGTCCCACCCAGCAGCTAAGCGTCACGCAGCCACTTGCTCACTCTCCCTGCAGTAGGATGGGGGAGAGAATTGGAAGAGTAAAAGAATGTTTGTGGTTTGACATAAAGATACTTTAATAAATAAATCAAAACCCATACACACAAGCATGGCAAAGCAAGGAATTAATTCATCACTTCTCATCAGCAGGCAAGTTTCAGCCATCTCCAGGAAAGCAGGACTCAATCACAGGTATTGGTTATTTGGGAAGACAAACACTGTTACTCTGAATGTTTGTGTGTGCATGTTCATTCTTCTTCCCCCGCCTTTATATGCTGAGCATACCAGCATATAGTATGGGATATCCTTTTGGTCATTTGGGGTCAGGTGTCACAGCTATGTCCCCTCTCAACTCCTTGTGCACCCCCAGCTTCCTCGCTAGTGAGATGGTGTGAGGAGCAGAAAAGGCCTTGGTTCTGTGTAAGCATTGCGCAGGAGTAACAAAAACATCCCTGTGTTTTCAACATTGTTTCCACCAGAAATCCAAAACATAGTCCCATACTAACTACTTTGAAGAAAAATAACTCTTATCATAGCCAAAACCAACACAGAACAGTGAAGAAAGTAGGGGGTAAGCATCATTAAGAAAATCCCCAAACAATGGATATTCCTTCAGGGGGAATAACAGGAGGAAGGCTGAAAATTAATTGGAATGTAGTGATTTGTAAGGTTAGTGTCTGCTGTGCACTTTGACTTACATCAAGAACAGTATTGTACAGCAGGTTACATTTCGTTCTAAATGTAAAACTTATTTATGGCCAAGGTAGTTGACTGTGTCTTAAATATAGTCATGATAAATAGAAAGAAAATTAGGTTGTATTGACTTCAAGATTATTGAAAGCCTTTTAGGTTAAGAAAATTACCCAAATGATGAATATGTTGTGGATACAAATGAAAATCTCAGAACTTAAAGAAATTCCCTACATTCAAAGTTTTAGTGTTTATAAATAAAAATAAAATCATGACGCTTTTCATCCTGAACTGGCTGATATTGAGCAAGATTTCAACGACTGTTCAATCATCTGTCTGTTCAGTAAGTAGGACACTGGTTTTCATATATATATATATATATATGCTAAACTTTACACAGTTTCAGCTAATCTTATGAGAGAGAATGTTTTAATAACTCATCTCAATTCTCCATTGTAAATAACTTCATACCAGAAATTACTTGTAAAAAAAAAAAACAAACCCAAAAACTTCTGTATATTTTTATGTAGTGATGAAACAAGAACTTTCTTGTTTTCAAAATAAATTAAAAAAAAAAGACATGAATTAATGTAGCCTATAGAGGGTGGAAGAAAGGACAGGTAGTAGTCTAGAAGAATACAGAGAAATTGTCTGAGCAGCCAGGGATTGGGTTAGAAAAGCTAAAGGCCTGACCTGATAGAATTAAATCTGGCCAGGGACATCAAGGACAACAAGAAAAAAAAATGTAAGTATGGCAGTGATAAAAGAAAGACTAGGGAAACAGTGGGCCCACATCAGAATGAAACAGGAGACCTTGTTGCCCAGGATATGGAGAAGGCTGAGGTACTTAACAAATCTTTTCTCAGTCTTCACCAGCAAGGACTCTAGTAACACTGACCAGGTCACAGAAAGCAAAGGCAGGGACTGGGAGAATGAAGAACTGCCCACTGTAGGAGATCAGAGTTGAGAACATCTGAAAACGTGAAGGTGCACAAGTCCATGGGACCTGATGAGATGCATGTGTGTCATGAGGATGGACTGAAGGTAGGAACTGGTTGATGAGGTTGGTAAGCCACTCTATATTGTATTTGAGAAGTAGTGGCAGACCTGTGAATTTCCCACTAACTGGAAAAGGGTCCCCATTTTAAAAAAAGGGAACTACAGGCTGCTCAGTCTCTCCTCTGTGCCTGGCATACTCATGGAGTAGAACCTCCTGAAACTGTGCTAAGGAAAGTACAGATGCGATTGGTGACAGCCAACAAAGCTTCACTAAGGGCAAATCATGCCTAACAAATTTGGGGGCATTCTATGATGGGGTTATAGAGGTGGTTGTTAAGGGAAGAGTGACAGAGGTCATCTGACTGGATTGTGCAAAGCCTTTGTCATTGTCCTGGATGTCATCCTCATCTGTAAATTGCAGAGACATGGATTTGATGGATGGACCTCTCTGTGGATGAAAAATTGGCTGTATGGCTGCACTCAGAGAGTTGTGGTCAATGGCTCAATGTCCAAACTGAGACCAGTGATGAATGATGTTCTGCAGGGGTCGGTGCTGGGACCGGCACTATGTAATGGTGTCAGAGACATAGACAGTGGGATCAAGTGCACCCTCAGCAAAGTTTGCCAGCAACACCAAGCTGTGTTGTGCAGTCAGCTTGCTGGAGGGAAAGGATGTCATCCAGTGGCATCTTGACAGACTTGAAAGGTGGATCTTTGGGAACTGCATGAAGTTCAACAAAGCCAGATGTTCAAGGGATAATCCCAAGAACAACTACAGGCTGTGCGAAGAATGGATTGAGAGCAGCCCTGAGGAAAGGGACTTGTAGGTGTTGATTGATGTAAAGGTCAACATGAGCCAGCAATGCATGCTTGCACCCCACAACCTGGGCTGCATCTAAACCAGAGTGAGCAGTAGGTCAAGGGAATTGATTCTGTCCCTTTGCTCCTGGTGAGACTCCATGTGGAGTATTGCATCCAGCTCTGGGGCCCCCAGTGCAAGAAAGATATTTAGCTGCTGTAGTGAGTCCAGAGGAGGGGCACAGGGATGATCAGAGGAATTGAACACTTCCCTTCTGAAGACAGGCTGAGGTAGTTGGGCTTGTTAAGCCTTGAGAAGAGAAGGCTCCAGGGAGACCTTATTGCACACTTCCAGTCCTACAGGAAAAATGGAGAAAGGCTTTTTAAAAGGGCATGTAATGATAGGACAAGGAGTAATGGCTTTAAACTGGAAGAGGGTAGATTTAGATTAGATATTGGGAAAAAATTCTTCACTGTGAGGGTGGTGAGTCTCTAGAACAAGTTGCCCAGGGAAGCTGTGGCTGCCCCTTCCCTGGCAGTATTCAAGGCCAGGTGTGATGGGGCTTTGGGCAACCTTAGTGAAATATGTCCCTGCCCATGGCAGGGAGGTTGAAACTAGACAACCTTTGAGGTCCCTTCTACCCCAAACCATTCTGCAGTTCTGTGATTCTATGAATTACAGCGATATAAGAATTTTGATAATACAGATGTTTAAACATACAGATGTTTAAACATACAGATGTCAAGCTGAAATTTAAGATGAGATAAATAATGAAAAGCTTTAAAAATTACCAGAATAATTTTCTTTACTCAGTCTTCTCTCTTAGTAAAAGATTTTTTGATTTTTACCCCATGATTCCTTATTTACAACATAAATCCTTGTATTGGATGCATTAAGGATGGAAAAAGATGTTGGATCATTCTGTCATCTTCTCTGCATTTTATGGTATAACAGACAGTATTTATTAACTTGTTATTCAATCTGCAGCAGGTTGTTTTTTTCTTTGCTTTCCCCTGAAAGCATGCAAAAAACGTTCACTGAAAATCATGGCTTTGATTTCTAAATTGCAGTTATTGGACTGTTTCTAGAGAACAAATGCTGGTGACAAAAGAAACTATCTTTTTATCTAGGTAAGCTTCTTCTGATGGCACAATTGATATGGACTGATAGGTGCCAAAAAATAGCTGTATTTTCCAGTTTCATGAACTTGGGACTGTCCACAAATTTAAGTTGGTGCACAACAATCATGTTTTGCTCTTCTGTGATGAGTCTACACTGCCAAATTAGAAAGTTCCTTATTAGAAATTGACATATCACAATTTCTGTAATCAGATAAACATCTGGTGGAATAAGGCAGCTTTATCAGTTTAATTTATCCATTATAATAATGCTTGGGAAATTATAACTATTCAAAACCCTACTGCATGTGTTGTATCATTCATGTTATCAGGCACTGGGACAGGTTGAGTCACCACCCCTGGTGGTATTTAAAAGACACGTAGATGTGGCAACTAGAGACATAGTTTAGTGATGGACTTGGCAATGCTAGGTTAATGGTTGGACTTGATGATCTTAAAGGTCTTTTCCAACATCAATGACTGTATTATTCTGTGATTTTATAGTAAAATACTGAATTTTTTTTCTATGTCTTGTGTTATTTTTTTGAATGCATTTGGTTCAGTTGTCATAGAATCACAGAATATCCTGAGTTTGAAGGGACCCATAAGGATCATGAGGACCAACTCCTGGCTCCAGCTCCTGGCCAAGTCAGAGCATGGGACTGAGCGCATTATCCAGATGTTTCTTGAATTCATTCAAGCTTGGTGCTATGACCACTTCCCTGGGGAGCCTGTTCCAGTGCCCAACCATCCTCTCAGAAAAGAACTTCTTCCTAACATCCAACCTAACCCCCCCCTGTTGCAGCTTCATGCCATTCCTTCAGGTTCTATCACTGGTCACCAAAGAGAAGACATCAGCTCCTGCCCCTTTGCTCCCCCTCATCAGGAAGCCATAGACTGTGATGAGGTCTCCCCTCAGCCTCCTCTTCTCCAGGCTATACAAACCAAGGGACTTTAGTCTCTACTTGTGAGACTTCCCCTCAAGATCCTTCACCATCCTCGTTGCCCCTCCTCTGGACACTCTCCAATATTTTTGTGTCCCTCTTGTACTGTGGTGCCCAAAACTGAGGTGAGGCCGCACTTAGTGCATTGTGGAGTGGGACAGTCACCTCCCTGGACAGGCTGGCAATGCCATGCTTGATGGACCCCAGGACACGGTTGGCCATCCTGGTTGCCTGGGCACACTGCTGGCTTATGTTTAACGTAATGTTGCCCAAGAACCACAATTCTCTCTCAGCATGGCTGGCCTCTAGTGTCTGATTCCCCAGTCTGTATGTGCAGCCAGGGTTGCCCCTTCCCAGATGCAGAAACTCGTACTCGTCCTTGTTAAAATACATGCTGTTGGTCTAGAGAAATCTTTTATCTATCAAAGTATGTGCAGATCAATGAAATGGGCTGTTAATCAGCATGATATAGACTGCATATGTCTCAGTCGCATATATATACACACATATATTCACTTTCCTCTTCTTTACATTGAAACTGAAGTGCCTCTTAGTCCCAGTATAAAGCTCTTTGTCTTTTAAAGCTCCAGGCAAGCGTGTTTGTTCTTTCTCCTGCTATTGACATTACGAGAAAAAATCATTATCTTATTTGGTAAGCCCTGGAAAACACAGTCTAAGGAATGTCAGTGTGTCCCTTCTTACACTCACAGATAAAGTCCACAGGATGTCTTTGAAACTGTACTCAATAAGGAAAAGGATGTCTCAGTACTGCTATGCTTGCAGAACCCCTTTGCAAACAGGAAATAGGTAGTAAAGTTTAATGAACCACCATTTTGAATTTTGAAGCCTATCTAACTTAGATTTATTTGATTAACCTTTGTTTACAGGTTTTTATGTGCTTATTTCTGCAATTTAGTGTGCTGACTGTAGAAGATAATATCAAAGTTTTTTTTTTTTTTGTATTTAAAAAAAAAGTCTGACCTTGATAAATATGTCCTATGTTTGTGAATTTTGTTTATTATATATTTTCTACATTTGTTATTACACTGGACTTGGAAAGCAGACCCTTGTATTTCTCAATTTTTAATTGAATGGTGTTCCTCTGGGGTCAGTACTGGGACCAGCTCTGTGTAACATCTTTGTCGGTGACATGGACAGTGGAATTGAGTACACCCTCAGAAAGTTTGCTGACACCACCAAGCTGTGTGGTGCAGTTGACATGCTGGGGGGAAAGAGATGCCATCCAGAGTGACCTTGACAGGCTGGAGAGGTGGGCCTGTGCAAACTGCATGAATTTCAACAAGGGCAAGTGCCATTTTCTCATTCTATAAGAATAGAATTATTAATGTATGCTTTTCTTAAGTTGAAGCAGGATTTTTCTGAGGCACTTTTAATATCTTGCACAACACCAACAGTGTAAAAATTGCATAATCTTTTTTTTATTTCTTGCAGAATTACGGTACATATGACATTAATATGAAGTGGGTTAATGTAATAGTTCATAACAAGCAGCTTTAATGGTTCATTAATACATTCCTTGGGGGCAGTTAGGGGGCCAAATAAATGGAGTTTCAGGACTATGAATACCAAAGGTATATACTAATATTCTGTTAAAATTTCACACAAGGTGCCTAATGGTTCCAAGATTGGTAATAAGTAAATAGCTGAAGGTTTACCTGTGTGTAGTTGAAGAAAGCTGCCAAGGTTTATTCTGCTTACTCCAAGGTTAGCTCAACCTTTAGTCCTGTCATTTCGTCTAGAAATGTGAAAACATGGTTTGTTTGATTGTTTTCTGAGGTCTCCAACAAATATGCTTTGACATGAAAAAAAACAATACAACAAAATATCTCGCCATGGCAAGATTGAATATTTAGCACTCATGTTTTTAATTTTTTAAAAATTAATATAATGCCAAGCATCGAACCTCAACTGAACTTGATTTCTTTGTCTTTAAATGTATAGAGTTTTATATTAATTGATATTATCTTAACGCTTTTTTTTTAATTCAGATGCCTTTACACTGGAAAAAAATCTATTAAAATTTTCAATGAAAATCCACAAAAATATTTTCATTCTAAAAAAAATTGGTTGATAGCTTTCATAATAAAAATATTTTTGCTTAACACTATTTTTAAGTTCTGATATGGAGAGTAATTTGATAGACATTTCATTATCTTTAAAAATATTTACTACTCGAGTTTTTATAAAGATTATAAGAAATAATAGAAAAGATTAATTTAGCAATAACATATCCTAAGTTCCAATCTACTTGCATTATTTATATTGCACTATGAGACTCAGAGAAACTTACAGTTTAAATATACTGCTGAAAAATAATTTTTCACTATGATATCAAGTGATTCTGAAATAGAATATTTAATTTGGTACATTAACATGAAAATTGCATAATAGTTTTAAAACCAATGGTGAAATCTATTCAGCAGAAGTAAATGACAAAGATACCTTAGTTGTCTAGTTTTGACCTAGAAGAAAGAAACAGCCTGTATGAACACAGAGGGAATATTTAGATAAGCAGAATCAGATTAATTGTACAGCACTTGGAGTCTAATGCCTGCAACATATCACAGGTGAGACATATTGCTGCAGGTGGTAAAGACTGTGTTTTCATATATTACCATGCATCACTGATTAGATTTAGATCACTGTATTAGGAGATTATCATTATAGACTCAGATGGATAGCCTGATGCTTTATTTGTGGTGTTTTGAGTAATTATCCTGCTCTTCTAAATGTTGTTCATTACTTCACATTCTTAATCCTGGAATGGATGGTGTGCAGGTGGATTTTAGCTCCCATGCATAGTTTGACTGGAGCAAATTAGGATCTTACTTCATGGAGCTTATTGTATCTGTAGGAAACCTCTGTGAAAATCAGTCTGAAACCTTTTTAATATGTTGGATTGTGTCTGTAAAGAAAATCTTCTCAATGACCTGGCAAGTTTAAGTGCCTTTTTGCAAAATACAAGAAGAGAGGCTTTGGTTTGGTTTGGTTTCCTTTTTAACTTTGCTTTTATAGTTAAACCCGTGGACAAAAATTGTAAATATGACACTGTGTCTAAACTGCTGGACAGTTTTTTGAAAGGGTCGTGAGTGATCTATCAGAAATTATTAGCTTTGCTTTGCTCAGTGAAACACCATTCCTCGTTCATGTAAATGAGTCTATCAGTTTATCACCTACTGGTAATCAGTTTATTTGGATGAATTTCAGGAGAACGTGTCTCTCGAGAAACCAACTCATGGTTTTGGTGATTACCTGTATTTATACCTGTATTTATTCAAGAACTGTTTATGAAGTTAAACTCTACCCCATGATGTGATTTTGTTCTTCTGATAAAGAGCCATCCTAAAGAAAAAACCCAACAAATTAAAGCAGAGCATAAAAGGAATGCAGTGATAAGAACAGGATTTTATAATCTTAAAATACAAAAAGTGTTGCAGTAAGGAAGAGTGAAAGCAGCAGGAGGCCAAATGTGAAATATCATCCAACAGCTATGAGGGACAATCTTGCATAATCGTCAGGCGAGACCTCTACAGCTGAACCTTGGCATTTGAATGCATATACTCTGATTGCAAGAAGAGAGGTGAAAATTCTGAGTCTGGCACCTGTAGACCTGGAGAATTCACACTGATTGCAAGAAAACCTGTAAGACCTGCAGAACTGTGTGTAGTGCTTTCAGATGTCAGAGTGCAGGTGAGAACACACCACGGAGCTTCAGGATTTTGTTGAATATAAACTGGCAGATAGTTGGAGGCAAGTAGCAATATCTGTGGTATTGTCAGCTGCAGGAACAGAAAGGCTAATTAACTGGTTAATTGATGCAGTGCTGACAGAATACCTTTCCCTAGTGGCAATAGGCACCAGTTTTTGTTTACTTGCTGGGAGTAGCTCTGATCATGGTACCATAGCCAGAGGTCTTGCTGGATGATTAAATCTTTGCCTTAGAGCTGTACTGTAAAAATTTGACAGAGCTGGCAGGGGCCCAACTACTTTAAAGTCTTTCAGGTAACCAAACAGGAAATTTTAGCAGGCCCGGGGTCCAGGGCAGTAAGGATGCTGGGAACAAACCACACACACACGAGAGTAAGCCACAGGATGGAAAAGGATCTTCTGCTATTCTACTATGGTGTACATGCTGTACATTAACAGTTGAATATCAAAGAAGGGCAATAGAAGCTGTGACCAACCAAACAATATTTAACTTGAGAAGCTTAATCCTTGCTAAGGCTAGATATACAAGTTTCAACAGTTAAGTAACATCTGTGACATCCAAATGAGGAGGCCATCATGAACCACTAGGAAGGTGTCATCTGTTGCTTCACTGAGGTTAAGTATTGTACTGTAGAGGCCTGTCAGGACTCCCAGGCATCTTTTTCTAAAAGAAATCTGTATAGACAACTCTTCAAAGGCATACTTTTTAGGAGCCAAATCCTTTCCCACCTAGGTTCAGGTGCTTGACTTGAAGATTTAGAGAGATAGTGAAGAGATCACATCTCTCTTGTGACGTTTTAGGGGAAAAAAAAATCATTTGGCCTCTGTTTTTCTACAGTAAATTACTTTAATGAGAGCTAATTACAGGCTTTGAGAGTATGTTTTCAGCCAGGGATGTGAGAGGAGGAAAGAAGTCAGCAGCTTTTATAATAGCATGGAGTATTATTATGTTTTCAATCCGATCAGTCATTTAAGAACTAATTAAAAATGTTTTACTACAGCTTTTTCTTCTTCAACATAGGTGTCAGTAAATCCCCTTCAAAGAGTGAAATTTCTGTAAATACTGATAGGTATAATTCCCAATAGTGATGTATATAGCCATCGTGGATGATACAGATGATACACAGCATATGGTGGAGGTCTTGGCTTACTCTCATAGGTTTCATGAGGTGGAGAGGAGTTGTGTAGGTGGTTGGTAAAGAAAGCAAAGAGTAAAATGGCTGTACAGATGTATCATGGACTGTACAGTGGAAAGCAGTTTGTGAGGGGATGTTTTATTTCACTGTGACTTTGAGCACCAAAGAGCTGTGACATGGAGCTTGCTGAACCTGACCCAGCAGGTGCTAATAAAGCTATGCTGGTTGTGAATGTTGTGCTGCTATACAATGCACTATGCTATGTGGGCATGCTGTCTTCTCTGAAGTAGCTCAGGGGATCCCTTCATGCAATCCTTCCTGCCTAGATGTGTTGTAATCAGCTATAAATATGAGCTAAGATTTTCTTGGGCTGTTAGAAATAACAAGAAGGTCAAATGTCTTTCATGAAAATAGGATTCGATGTTCAATATTTATTTACTTTATTTACTAAGACTGCAACTACGTGCTTCATATAATGAAGTTTGTCCTTTAAAGGAACAAATCTGAAAAGGTTTCAGATAATTACAGAGGTAAATCTGAAAAGGTAATCTGAAAAAGCTTTGTAATATTTTTGTGAATATGAAATCATCTTTTTGTTTTTATTATTTTACCAGGATTTTGCTGGGTGATAAAGTCATTGTTCTAAGAGCATGTGATATGGAATTCAGTATCTGAATGGGTTGAACTGATGGAGTTTTTACTGTAAGAGAAAGCAGGTGAAATCTGACAGACTGGTAAAAGCACAGTATTCTTTCTGTGTGGTAGGATCCTTCCCAGGAGCAATTTTTGAAAGTCTTTGGCAGTTTTTGCAAGATCAGCATCTAAAACCTTGTCCTTGTAAGGATTTAGTAGGGAATTAGTCTGTAAATCATCTTTTTATGATATCGGTCAATGTGATTAAAAGCCTCAAATATCAGTCACACTGAGTGTTATCTGAAGTTTACACAATGGGATGGACAAATCCTAAATCTTCAGCTCTTTGGACTTAACATTACCTATGTGGATACAACTGTGACTGTAGTTTATGCAAGTTGGAATAATTAACGCAGGCTGTGTCCCATTGCATTTGCTCAGGTTATGGTAAGCAGAGATGCCCACTATCACATATTCTTTTTGTTGTGTTTTAAGTCACACCAAAAATTGGACCAAATAAATTTCTGTGGTTTTTTTTTTTTAAAAAAGGAATTATGTCTGTTCTGAAGGTTGCAGAGGCAAATATTGATTTTTATCATGGCAAGGTACAGAAGTCCAATTTCCTAACAGGGAAATAGCAAAAGGAAATGAAAACCTATACAAGACCTTTTCCAATTTCTGTCTGCCAAATACCTGGCAAACAGACATTGCATATTGCACATACCTTGTGCAATAAAAATATAGTACAGCATTTCCTTTAACCACCTGCAGGAATGATCAAAGTTATTTTAAGCTGGTAGAGCTACAACTGGCAAATTATATTATATATTTTCTCTCTCATACAAATTTGTTATGCTGTTAAAAAAAATTGTGTTTATTTGTCTTCAATAAAAATAAATTACTTCCCCGGATATCTACAGCTCCTGATATGCTCAAAGTGAACAGGTGAATAATCTTTTATCCTAAGGAAGAATCAGTGAGAGAAAAAAAAAAGAGTTTTACTCTTTCAAAACAACCATAAAGGTATAAAGTTAGTATAGACATTGCTATATAAATTTCCAAAAAGTTAACAAGGAAAGTTTCCATGGATTGACCTCCTGGAAGGTCAGTATGATCTCTGAAGTAAGGTCTTTAAGAAGAGGGAAGTGTGGGAGTGAGGATATAGGCTATAAGTGTATTAAATGACTTCACTTCCAAATTTAAGTCAGTTCTTCAGTAAGGCTGTGACCCTTAAACTGCTTGTAAAACATTGTAAATTAAAATTACTTCTTAAATGTTTTATAGATATGGCATTAATATTGTTCTGTGTGTTTGGAGATTAATAGCTCTACAATTACCCAAAATAACCATGGCAACAGAGTAAATTTTCACTGGGCACCAGTTACTCACTAATGGTTGCTGTAATTACAAAGAAACAAGATAATAAAAACTCAGAGATTATTTGTTATCCTTGACTTCAAGACATTAATTATTGCCATGAAGAGTTGAAGGACTGAGGAATTTCAAACATTTTTTCCTTGGTGCAGCACATCAAACTTCTCAGTAACTGCTTTGTAGTCTACCTTCTGGGTTTTTTTGGCACAAGGTAATGCTTTAATGAATAACGTAGTATTTTTTTTGTGAATTGTATTAGACTGTTTTGCATTCTAGAAACATCAAACAATAAGACATGACAAGGTCATGAAGCCAAAATAACATTGCTTTGGATACTTTGGAAAATCTAAAGCTGTGATTTAGGCAGGGACGACTCTTCTTGATGCCTGTCTCCAAATTTTTTGTGATAACTGAAGCGTGACCTGAAGCTCTTTGTGTGTTTATGCATGCATGCATGCTTGTATGAGTTCATTTTCAATGTAGATTCTACAAAAGAAATAGTGCTACAAAATGGGATATTGATATTTAATACTTCCTCTTTGGACCTGTGTGGTCTCTAAACATCAGAGTTTAAGCCCCAGCCAGCTGAAGCACTGGAAGGAAGGACTTTTGTTGTCCTTGTCAACTGACAAAAATCAATGCTAGGTATCTTCCCAATATAGTTTTAACCTGCTTAATTATTTTAATTATCCCACATCTTATTGCACTCAGGAAACAACAGGAAATTGATTAATGTCAAATAGGATCTTGTTCATCAAGATGAACAAACCCTATGGGTGACCAATGGTGCACTGGTCATACTAAGCTGCATGTGAAGGAAAATGTTAAGTGGAGTTGGATTAGATAGAGAAGAAAATGTCCTTTATGTTTCAGATGTCTAGTAACTGAATGTTAATGGACTAATGTCTGACATGACAGTTCCAATGAAAGAGAGTTAAAGATGCATGTACGCCTACGTTTGAGAAATCTTAAATTATCTGTGTACTTTCAAGAACATCCTCATAGTTTATGACTTTTGGCAGTGGGTATGTCTGTTGGGTGGGGTTTTTTCTTTCTAAATCAAGTACACTTTGTATAAGCCTTAGATGGGAAATTGTTTAGTTCCTTTGTTTTCTTTGTAAGCCATTGTTTCACTGTGATTATGTGACAGTGTTTTTCTTTTTGGTCCCAGTTCATTTTTATTCTAGCAAGATACAATTTCTCGAAAAAAGAATGAAGGCTTGGACATGAAATACCACAATCATTACTTGTCACTTAACATGATGAATCGTATATTCGTATCTGAGAACTGTGACCGTGGTCTAGGTTACCTAAGGGAATGACTATTATCCTTCCCCTCTGATTTCAAACTTTATATTTTAAAATATCATAGTGAAAAAGCAGTTCATGACAGAAGCTGTGTCAAAGCCCAACCACCAGCTTCAGTACAGGTAGTGACCTTAGTACAGAGTAACTCCATAAAGCCCTACTTTGCTGATCAGAGAGCTTATCAGGTGAAGACTTCAAGAGATGGGCCTGGAGACAGGGACAGAATCTCAAATAAAAGCTCTGCTGGAGTTGGGACAGAAGTCCCTGTACTGGGGATGATGCCTGTTAGCAGGATCATTTACCTCCTTTCCCATTTTGATGCCATTTTTAACAATTACTTTGAAGACAGTAGTTACTTTTCTTCTCCAGGATGCTGCCTTGCTCCCCAGGCAACTACCACATGTGGCAAAGCACTTTTATTTGCCTCCCATCACTATTAGTACAGAAGAGCTGCTTGAGGAGCTGAACAAACTCCCAAAACTTCTGTCCTACAGCAGCTGGAAGTACAGATGGCTCTTCAGATACTCCCTTTTCTGCAGCTGCCCTTGCAGTTTAACCAGTTCCTGAGCATCACAGTTTCTGTATTGATTCCTGTAGTAATGTGTGAGTCTCTGATGCCCTTCCTTTTATGAGCCCCACCTCTATTTAGACAGGGGTTTCACTTTGCTCCACATCTCCTTTCTCTCACAAGATTCCATACCAGAGGAATTGTTCTCGAGTGGAAAGGGAAGAAATCTTTCTTTCTGAGTCTGTACAGGCACTCACAATGTACTGATATTCACTTAAGTTATTTCTTTATCAGAAACACTTTATCAGAGTGTCTTTTGGCTTTCAAAGTCTACAGAGATGTGTCAGTGTCTTCTTGGCACGTTCTCATCCTGGCCTGATGTAAATGCTCAGATGGGAGCTTGAAGAGGGAGAGCTATAACTCATCTCTGCTTTCTCATATTCAGTAAGTGCAAGCTGATGAGAAAAGTCTGTTAACATCTGAAAAACGCTCTGTCAATTGTCAGCTTGATAGGCTCTTAGCTGAAAAGTTTCAGAGGGCCAAAAGTGAGATATGGAGTAGAAATTATGTTGCAAACATACCTTTTAGCAGAACTGAGCACAAGTGCTTGTTCCAGATGAAATAAACTAATTACCAAAGCAAAAAAGGAAGACCCTTAAAAAACAGAATTTCACACAAAACTTTGGCCAGAAGTCCTGAGAAGGTTGAATAGCAGAGATGGAGACAGAGAAGAGAATTATACTTGCATCTATTGTAGCTGCAGAATGAGGTATCAACATTAATACAGAAAGGGAACAGGTTGGGTTTTTTTCTCCTGTAATACAATGTCCCAGTTAGGACCTACCTAGATAGGACCTCACGAACATGGCAGGTGACCCCAGTGGAAGTATTGTGTATTCAGTGACAGAGGTGAGTAGTGCTGAGGTTAAATAAATCTTTCTGGGACTAGTAAAACAAAAACAAAGAAAGAAAGATAGCACTGTATAGCTACAGCTTCTTGGAAGAGGGTTTTTTTTTGGCTATAAAATTCCAAGAATGGAAATAAATTATATCAAGACCATTTTTAAACTGGGAATCTATTGTATGGTTGATTTGCTGGGGACTGGAGGTGATTGTGATTCTGTAGAGAAATGCAATTCTACTTGTATTCATTTTGGCAATACTGAAACGAATGACTTGCAGTTGTATTCATGGTAAAGATTCCTCACACTTTCACTCCCACTTACTTTCCAGCATATGTGTAAGCTAGCTTTTTTTTTTTTTTTTTTTTTTAATTTTCTTGTGGGAATACATAACCATGAACTCTTCTCCAAAGGATTACAAGAAATGTACTTGCTATTACTGGCACAGCAAAATATATGTAAAAAGAAAAAAAATACCCAAAACATTTAAAAAAAATATGAACATATACTTTATACCATTAAAATAAACATTTGCCACCCAAGAGCATTTGATAATATTCATTCAGTTTATAATATCATGCAAAAAAACCTTTATGCATTTAACATGTTTATAAAGTTGTTACCCCACAAAACCTACCCAACCTTTTAGATCTTCCTCTTCCAGTAGAAGCTGTTAGCTTGTACTAGATAATGTCATACCACCTTGCTATGATTTTAGTATGTTACTAGTGTAGTATTTATCTTTCAGTTGAACTTTTTGTCATGTGTTGATTTTTTAAAGGATTGAGTTACGTGTCCCCATTGCATACAATATCTGTTCCCAGAGACTGTTGGCTTTTTTTGACTTCTTGGGTTCTTCAGCAGCAGAACTGAACCAGTCTTCTCTGTCACACAATGCATTCTGTAAATTTTAAGATGAAACCTCCCCCTATGGATTTTCAGAGCACATCATCAAAACAGGCTGGATTATTCCAAGTATGCTGGCAGCGCTGAGTTTTTTGGCTACATGTAGGGAATGACAAGCGTTTTCTCTTACTCCCTGCCTCCTTTCTTCTCCCCACACTCCCCTCCCTATCTACTCTGATGTCATTGTGTGGGCTGGGCTGGGCTTTCCCTTTTCCAGAGGTGAACAGAACAAATCTAAAGTGGCAGGGGAGATCCAAAGGGGCTAATTTTCTGTTTCTTAATAGCGCCTACCTCATTAGAACCTCCTTCTTCACACTTCTTTCCTAGGACTGATGGGCATTTCTGCCAGTACCACAGTGCTAATGTGTGTTTTGCTTCAGCATCTACCTGTGGAGAAGCTCATCTGCATCTCCTGCCCCTCCCAGTTAGCCCTGGTGTAAGAAAAGTCACTCACATCATAGCATTTCCCCACCTTTGGGAGGAGAGGTGAAGGTAGAGGCATAATCTAGCTGTGCAGAGGTGAACAAGATCATCCCAGGCTGTGAAATATAAAACTGCCTTCACAATACCATGTCACTATATCAGTACTGGTGTTCTTTATCTGTTGGGATATGGAGTTTAATCTGTGATGCAGTTGTTTTATAGGTGTACTTATCTGTTAGCAAATTCAAGGTGCTATAAAAAGAGGAGCTAGAGTTCTGACCTTTTATACTCTGGAGCAAGTATTACTTGTTAGAAGATATGATCAAAAATTTCACTGGTGTAGTACATGTGCTGAGAGTGGCCAATAGCAGATGCTTGGGGAAAGAATGTAGGGAAAAAAGATAATTTTCTCCTGTGTATTCTTCTTGAACTTAGTAGCTGAAGGACTGCATTAATCAGAGTTGCATCTAGATCATTGCTTTTAATAGCCACTGATAGACATACTAATGAATGATGAGGCAAATTGATATTTTTAATATGCCTTTACTGTTGTCTGTAATCACTCTGTCTCATCTTCAAATTTTACTCATTTGTGGTTAAGTTTTATGGGACATCATGTCTCTCTGCTTTCTGTAGCAAGAAGTTCTGATACATTCTGGAAGGAAAAAAGTACTACTTGTTTTGTTATTTTAAATAACATGGGCTCATGATACCTGGCCTGACTGATGTTCTCATGCAGGGGTGGAATGAGCTGTTCCTGTCACAGAAGTACTATTTCTAATCATTTACCATACCAAGGACAAAGACATCAAATAAATTACAGCCATCTCTGCAGAATCACAACTAAAGTTCTTGTCCAACAGCTTCAATAATATATAGTTATACTGCTGGACCTGGAATTGATGTGTATTAGTTTATTTAAATACCAAATTCTTTACTTTCTCTGTGATCTTTGTAGTGGGTACCATCATAATTCATATCACATATGCCCTAAATCTGTATATAATTCATTTCTTGTAGCACTCTCAGTTTCCCTGTAGTTGTATTTTGTGCATTCATACATGATCAACCAGAATCTGCTCCGTGGTAAGTAAGATAAATTGCCTAAACATGGGCATTGAATGCCATTTCAGATACTCCAGGGTATCCATCTGGCCTCCAGCTGCTGCCTCAGAAAGGCACAAATTCTCTGTCATATCTGTGTGGATGTCTCCAGTATCTTAGGATATATAAAATGTCGGAATGTCTGAGGCGACTGGATGCAATCCTGTTTTATGGTCCCAATCTTGAATTGAGACATTTAGAGTAAGCATAAAGAGAAGCCTATTCAGATTTTGAATAGGTGTAAGACATTTATTATTTTAGTAACTGGATAGCTCATTGTTTGAAAATGTCTGCTGTGTGGAGATTGAGAAGGTAATGGCTCCATTTATCATAAATCTCATGTTGTTTGATACTGCGTGTATTCCTCCTCTGTCTACCAGTACACAAATTAATATTTGCTAGCTCTGATAAGTTGTTTATAATTCTCTAGTATCCCCGCCCCCAAAATATCAAAGATTTTAACAGCTTGTATTTACTCTTTCCATTGATTCAATTTTAAACTTCTATTTCATTTGTCTCATTGAAATACTTATCAGTGACTAATTTCTTGTTTAATTTCACGGAGGCATTCTTCTTCTCTGGGAACTCGCAGTACTGAAAGTTCAAATGGTTACTCTCCCTCTTTCTAGTTTTATGAGAACAATTTAATTCATGTACATCCCTGTAGTACTTTTTTTGTTTTAACAGCTAATTGAAATGAAAGGCTAATTAAAAAAATAATCGGAACACCCAACTCTAGCACTTGAAACTAATTGCATAAATTAATGGAATAAGTGTTGAACCTATAAATCTGAGGAGCCCTCCAGTAAAGCCAAATCCTAGCAGATGGTGCATGCTGAAGTTTTTGATATGCAACAGTTAACTGTATTACAGTGTACAATAAATGACTTGACTTCATTTCACCTAAAGATACCCTTGAAGCCAGACTGACTGCATTAGGATTCATAACAGATAAACAGCCTCTGTGGAGAACCTTGAAGGATGAAGACTTAGCTTAAGGAATCAGAATCCTAGAATGGTCTGGGTTGGAGGGGACCCCAAGGATCACAGAGCTCCAACCCCCCTGCCACAGGTGGGGTCAACAACCTCCAGGCCTGGATCTACACAAGGTTGCCCAGGGCCCCATCCAACCTGGCCTTGAACACTTCCAGGGATGGGGCATTTACCACCTCTCTGGGCAGCCAGTTCCAGCACCTCACCACTCTGTAAAAAACTTCCCCCTAATATCTAATCTAAGCCTTCCCATCTTTAGCTTTAACCCATCCCCCCTTGTCCTGCCATTGTCTACCCTTTAAAAAAGTTGATTCCCCTCCTGTTTGTATGCTCCCTTCAGGTACTGGAAGGCTGCAAAGAGACCCCCCCCGTAGCCTTCTCTTCTCTAGGTTGAACAAGCCCAGCTCCCTCTGTCTCTATTTGTAGGGGAGGTGCTCCAGCCCTCTAATCATCTTCATGCCCCTCCTCTGAACCCTCTCCAGCAGTTCCATATCTTTCTTATATTGGGGGCCCCAGATCTGGACACAGTACTCCAGATGGGGCCTCACGAGGACAGAGTAGAGAGGGACAATCTCCTCCCTGTCCCTGCTGGCCACCCCTCCTCTGATGGAGCTCAGGATAGCATTGGCCTTCTGAGCTGCAAGAGCACACTGCTGGATCATGTTATGTTTCTCATCCACCAGAACCCCCAGGTCCTTCTCAACAGGGCTGCTCTCGAGCAATTCTCCCAGTCTGTATCTATGTCTGGGATACTTCTGGCCCAAGTGCAACATCTTACAATTTGCAGAGTTGAATCTCATCAAATTCACCTAGGCCCACCATTCCAGCCTGTCAAGATCCCTCTGGAATTTTCCTTTCAGGTTTAAAAAAATTATTATCAGAAGTCACTACAATCTGGTGAAATACCAGATTTGAATCAATCTTTGTAATGGGATCATCTCCACTATAGTTGGAACATTCTGTAAATGACAGCTGTGAGAGTTACCAGCACAACCACTTTTCTACACTTGCACTGAAGTAGCAGTGCCCTGTAATAAGTAAATTTTTATTAAAGTTTTCATATAAATTTCTTATTAAAGTTTTTCATGTAAGAAAAATCCAGGGCAGTTGATTTGATTTAATGTAATAGATTATTATTTTTTTAATAAACATTTAAAGGTCCATAATTATTCTTAATTTAGGATCCATTATAAATTAATAATTTTAATATGCAGTTGGCCACTGCAACAGGTGAACTTTTGGTTTCCCAGTCATTCTACTTCTTTTCCACAACCGGAGTTTTAAAGGGAACTTCACTGGAAGGCATCTGGGCAAGGGTACTCTGTAACCTCACAGGGAAATAAGATTGCATCTTGCATTAGGAGAGGGACATTTTAGATTCATCTGAAATATAACTTGATAAAGTAGGCACATGCAGGATAAGGTTGTTGCTGAGCAGCATCTTAAGAATGCTTAAGGATTTCTTCAGAAGAATGTGAATTTTCAAGTTCAGTGCACAAAGCACCTGCCATAAAACAGTTGTTTATCAGAAAGAGTCCTCCTTGACATCAGGGTAAGTCATTAAAAATTCAGAAGGATCCATTACAACCTTGATTCTGAATTAAAAACCTCATGCATTTTACTTTTTTCTTCTCTAAATAATGTTTCTGGCTAGCTTAAGTTGCATTTTGAAAAGCTCATAAACAGCTGAGGTTACAGACACATTGCTTCTGTAATGCTTAGCTAATGTGCTAGTTTAACACCCAGAGTTGTTTAATGCTGCTGGCTGTAGAGTGGGAAGAAGGAGGGAAAATTTCTTTCAGTACCAGATTACTTTATATATACAATAAGTAAATGTGTCCTTAGGCTTAATAAAATGTAACTGATTTTTTAATGCCATGGATATGGATTGTCTTCAACTAAATGGTAACAGAACTATTGTACAAAGCAGAGGGTTTATAGAAGATATTTTTTACTTTGATTTTGGAGTGATTTTGAATTAGGATCTATTTCTCAGCTGTTCAGTGCTTCAAAAAGCCAATGGACTTGATATGCAGTGCAGCTAAGTCTTAGAAGTTTCTGAGTGATCATGTCATACTTACAGCATATGTTTATGACACCAGTTCAGGTGCACAACCCAGTATTTCTTTGTCTTTTGAACCGTGTCATTGGATGTAGCCACAGCTTTGTTGTCAGGGCAGTGTAATCGATTTGTGCTGCAATGTCTTAGGAGTAGAGGAATGTTTGGAGATCTGTGTCTGCATTTCCTGCTGTATCTCATTCCCTTTGCCCCTTTTTTTTTAAGTAGTTCCTGTAAAAGGAAACGAACACTTTCACTCTCTGTTAACCTTGAGACTTAACTGGCGGTCTTTCTTTTACAGACTTAGGATATCCAATGAGCTGCATTTTCCTCTTTTATTTACCTTTATAACGTGGTGTCAAAACAAGTCTGTAAACCTTTTGAACAATGCTTCATTATGAAAGTTGAAAATTTTCTTCCACTTACCAGTCTACAGTTATAAAAGAAAAAAGAAAAAGACTTTCTAAAAGTATTGTAGACTTGATCAGCAAAAAGAGACTTTAGACATAGATGTCAAAATAAGGTATTACCTACTTAAAAAAACATGAAGTTTCACACATTATTTTCCATAGCTAGCCAAGCTTATTAATGTATTCTTGAAATTCTACCATGTACTTCTATTATAGACATCCAGAATACATTAAAAATTTAGTTAAAATGGTGTCAGATTGAAGACAATTACCTGAGTCAATCATGGGTTAAAATTATGCATGGCAACATAACCCCAGAGACAATAAAAAAGACTCAAAGGCACTTTTCTCTCACTGCTCTTTAACTACCCTGTTAAATGATTGCTGACAAATTATGAAAAGAAAAAGATTATGAATTTAGTGAAATTATGGTAAAAAAACATAGTCTACTTTGTATTCTCTGAGCTGGTCTACACTACCATTATAGGGATATTTTTACCAATTCAAAAGTAACATTTTTCCAATGATGGTGCTGAATAAGTGTGGTTCTTGGACAAGGATATACAAGTTCTAGATAACTAATCTATCAAAGAACTATTTAGTGTGGTTTCTGAAAATCATTTTATCTAAGGTGGAATTTATATAACCTCGACTCACTGCCTCAGGAGAGTGGTATATTCTATATTCCTTTTCTCCACAATGCGTTGCATTTAGATTTAGCAGCCAGTTCTCAATTACCATTAAGTGGAGCAATTCAATTCTTAAACTAGTAGTAAGATCAGTTCCTGGTAATGTTAATGGTACAATATAAGTATACATGGAAATACAGCACAAGTTATCAAGAGCAATCAATTCTGCATATCCAGTTGTCAAATAAAGAGTTATTTGCACAATTCAGGGGGATTTACTGGAGTGTTATATACCCAATCTAGATGTGTCTCCACCTGTGCTATTACTTATGGTCAGCTACAAAGTTACTCCACATTGTTTAATATTCTCATCTCTGTACAGTGTTAATGTTTTCCCAGAGAAGTATTCACTTGATGGACTATCCGACAAAGTATATTTTCTTAGAGAACCTTTTCATGATGTGGACTATCCATTCGCAAACTGTAATTTGTAGCATCAGTTAGGGTATATTTTTCTTCAGATGAGATTAAGATTATTTTTAGAACATGGATTAACTGTTGGTGATTTGTTTATATCCTTGAGGCCTCTAATTTCTTTCTGTCTTTACATTTTTAAGGCTTCTGCTACCATCTTGCATTCATAATTTTGGAATTCTTGGTAAAATCCCCAGTTTTTCTTCAAATGTCTTAAAACTTTGCTTTCCTGCTTATGTGGCTAGTGGTTCATTAGTACAAACCAGCCATGCATGCCTTCATTAAATGTTTAATTCCACAGAACAACAATGAAATAAAAGACATATATAAATCCTAAAACATAGATGAAAATAATGGCCTGGTACTTCCCAGTGTTTGGGGGTCTGAAGCTTCTGTGGCTTATTCCAGGTTTTAAATAGTTTAAGGTTATTAATTCAGCCAAGGTTGTTTTAACTTCTGCTATATGAGAAGGACCTTGTTGGACTCAGTTGGAGTGGCAGCTGAATTCAGCAGGATGCTGCATCACTGTCGACTGAGGTGCACAGCGTGAGATGCTCTTATGCTCTAGCTGAGAACATCACTATATCAAAGAGAAGGATGGTTCTGTCCTGTGCTGTAGTCTGTCTCTTTGTACATGATATTTCTAAAACCAGCAATAGATTATAAGATCACACCATTATTGCTGAGCATAATTGTCTGAAGTTCCCATTGGTCTTAAGGGATACAAAGACCATTTCATATCTGTTGGTAAAAGACATCTGTTCTTTCCATGAGCTCTTTAGATTCTGCTGTGTGGGAAGATGAATTCCATCATTACTTTAGAGTAATACTTGGAAAGTTACTTCCATACTTCCATACTGACAGCAGTTGAGTATGTGTTTATTGGGTGGAAGAAATACATTGTATCAATCTGCTGTTTGAGCAGGTGAAGAATAATTTCCTTGCTTGGAAGATTGTAGACAGGTATTTTTCTTGCCCTCTATTCTGGCAAAGGAATTGGGAGCAAAGCCCTAAGACCTTTTATTGAGTCTGTTGTATCTTCTTGTATCTTCATCTTTATCATCACACATAATTTTTTGATTCATCTAATTTTTGCAGACAGAGTTTTGCTGGCAGAACTGTGAAATTGGCACAGTAGTTAATGTCTCACTTGTGACTCTCAAAGAACTATTTATTTCACCAGGTTTCAATTTTGTATGAAAGCTGCTATACAAAACAAGAGAAGAACTTATTTTATGGGAGACAGACAGACATACAAGAAAAAATATTTATGCTGAAAGTCTGATGTATTTAGATTGCTGTCCCCACTTGTAATGACTAGCATCTGCTTAATATGTTCCCAGAATTTCAGGCTTTTTTTTGGCATTCTCTGGAAACCACTCTCAGTGGACTTAATGCCTCTAGGTGCTACACTAACAAGTCATACCATAGGAATTAACTATGAACTGGATGTTCTCTTCTTGTTGTTCATATAGAGAAATGTAAAAACATTGTGGGGTGTGTTTTGTGATGGTTTGTTGTTCCCCTCCATAAAAATGCATTTAATTCTCCAGTTACCGAAATAGAACTTAAGCATACTAGAATTTGTCTTCAGTGGACTTCAACTATGATTCACCTCTACATCTGAATTTCAGGAATGTGTGAAAATAGGATTGTTTGTGTACTTTTTGAAAAGTCTTTGTAGAAGAGCAGATCCTTCATGTGACCTTGAGGGAATTCATCAAAATGGGTTCTAATTTGCCTGGACTGGTTGCCAGGTTAGACAAGTAGTTTTCAATCTTTGAACATTTTGTTGATCGAAGTAAGAACAGAGTGTCGATTTATAACTTTTGACAGCTTCGGCAATGGCCCTTTCTGTGAGACAGTGTCATGTACAGAGGAGAGTGCAAGAAGTACAGTGGCTATTCTTAATTTATTTTGATAAAACACTTTTACACTGGTGGTTGGTGCTAGAAACTGATCACATTAACTGTGAATGGATTTAGACACTTGCACCTCAAGGGCTTTTATGAGTATTGGCTCCTAAGTTGATGATGTTAATTTTACTTTCATACCTAACAGGGGAATTCTTTATGAATTTCATAACAAGATGGAGATTTTGTGCCTACTGTGCTGTGCTCACAACCTGGAGTGAAATTGTGCCATTCTGCCTGTCAAAGAGAGTTTCTCCACTTCTGTTTTATCATGGATTTCCGTAATGTTCTGTAATACACATACACAAAAAAACCCCACCCAAGCAATCAAACAAAAAGATTACAAAAGATTATATTTTAAAATTGTTTTAGTTGAATCACAGATAAGGTAGATTCTGTGATAATGATAATAAGACACACTTACTCCTAGTGAGGTTTTGGGGTTTATTCTCAGACTAGCCTTGCATTGCAAAGAACCTGTTCAATTTCTATTTAGTATTTTTCTGGAAAATCACTTTAAAGTTATTTGTCCTCACTGCTTTTTAATTTATTTTCAGGGAGTGCTGGAACCCCTGTTATCTTCAATGAAAACGGAGATGCTCCTGGACGTTATGATATATTTCAGTATCAAATCACCAACAAGAGTACCGAATACAAAGTAATTGGCCAGTGGACTAACCAACTTCATCTAAATGTGAGTACTAGTTTGATTATGGTGCTGTGATTGGAGAATACTCATTTGAGTATTACGTTATTTCAAAGCACTTCAAAAATATTGATGATTTCTTCTCTATCAGTTGGCAGAAGAAAGCTCTTACAATTCTCTTCCATTCTTGAAAAGGTAGTAAAAGATAGTACAGTAACTTGAACAAAATTCTTTATATTTTGTTGGTTTGTATATTTACTTGCTCCTTTAAATAGTAGTTTAGAATTATTTTATATTTGATGTTCCTCAGATGATGAGGCTATGCAGGTAAATAGTCACTCATCCTTCAGAGTGTGTCAGACAAAATGATCAGTACATATATATTGCTTAGGTATTTCAAATAATATAAGGAATGGAAATGTATTTAGTAAAAGAGAAATTTGGACTCTAACCACTTCTGATTTAGTTGAAACACTAGGATGATGAACTACTGCAATAAAAATTTCTTGAATTTAAAGGGAGAATTTGGAAGTTTTCTATATAGTTTACTATGATTAGTATTGTCCCTATTACTTAGTAGTAGAAGAAACAAAAGACGTAACAACTTGCCCATCCTTAGGAGGTGTTTTAAGTGCTGCCTTAACATGTTCTGCAAATTTTGTAGGAGTTAAGCCCCACCTGTACATGCAACTATGTTTTGAAAATGGCCATCCCAGTAGGAGTCAGAGAATATAACATACAATATTTGTACAACAACTAAGCAACAAGCCACAGTTGTGTTCAAGGCACTTTTTTCTGTCAAAAGATGGCTCCATGCAAGGAGAGTTACAAGTGTGAGAAAAGCAAAACTAGGTTGGTCTGTTTCCTTGCTAGCTGTGCAATATTTACAGGGTTTACTTGACATATAGCCACTTGGGTAGCTCTCCAAATGTGAAATATCAAATATTTTTGCTAACAGCTGATGAGAAGGGCAACAGTGTGAACTGATGACTAGATTCACCGAAGGGATTTTATTTGGTGCCTTTAATTAGACCACAAAAAGCAGGTTTTAAACATCTCTGTTTTCCATGTGAGAGGTTCCTGAAGAAGAGTAACAAAGACAGTGTAATAAATATTTACAAATTATTCTACTGTTGAGAATACTTTGCAAAAGTTATCTGAGCACAACACAGAATAATATATATATGATACCCCCGTCATTTTCAGCCACAGCTGTTAAACCACTTTACCATATCTCCCATTTAATATCTCTACTACTTGACAAGGACTCATGTATTTAATTCTTCTGCCCAACCAGAAAAAACTCCATCAACAGAAACTGTGTGTGGCAGATTGTGTGGTAGTGTGATCTCTACAGTAACCTAATGTTAACATCTGACTGTTGAAAGGCATGAAAAGAAAAAAAAAAGTAAAGTTTACAGTTCAATACTAAATTGTGATTTCTATGAAAGACTAGACTTAGACCCTTATCATAGCTAGTATGGCAGATCGTTACAATTGCTAAAGTTTTCTGAAAAGTTATTGTCTATTAAGTGAGCTGAAAAATGGATACACACATTTTGCACAAATGTTAGTACTCACATAGCAGTTGGATAGTAGAAGCTAAAAGCTACTTTAGAATTTGCTATAATTTTAATTCTGTTCAAATTTACCTTTTCTATACCTCCTCCTGCACCTCCCAGCTGCAAAATTTTTCATTAAGCCTGTAGCTTTTCAGTCCCATTGTCTCTGCCTGATGTATGTGCACTCCAGGGAGTTCTCTGATATATTATTAGATTGGCTGCCACTCAGACTACTGGAACCACATCATGTTAACCTCATTGACCACACAGCTAACAAGAAAGGATTTATCTAAGGACATTCTTGTTAATTGTTATTAAGAATGGATGTGTTGGGACATTCTTTGTCTCTCTTTTTGTATTGCTTTTTCACCTCCATGTGCTGGACCTAACTGGCTGTCCAAATTTTCTAGGCAAGCTCTGTGATGGAGATGCAAGTGGGCTGGCACACAGCCCAACAGTGGGTATTTGTGCTCCCAGCCTTGTGCTGTGTGTTCATCCTACTGCCCCCTGCTCTGCCTCACACCCCCTGCTCACGCAGCCAGGGTGCGAGCAGGGCTTCATTCCCCTGTGCACCTGGATTGATTGGGAAAGGAGATGTACTTCTGTTTCTTGACTTACTCATCTTTATCTAATGCCTGGAGGATTTCTAAAGGGAAGACTGGGTTTTATTTCTTAAAGGAGGTTATGGCTTGTGAAATAGTATGCTGGTCTCTATTGCTGTCTGCAGATGCTGGCATAGTAACAATGAAGAAGGAACTCTTAATAAGGGTTGTACAGTTAATTTCCATTTGTTTATATATTCACAAAACTTACTTAGCACATGTCGATGGTAGTTATGCCACATTATGATCTGCTGTGGCAAAGCTGTTGCTTCCTCTTGCTAGACAAAATGTACTAAACTCAATGAAAATTTGTGAATGGCTGTCAATTCTCCGAATCATCACAAGGCAGATTTGGTAGTGCCTTCGATTACCAATGGATCAGAGGAACACAGTGTATGTTTTCATCGGTTTCAGTGAAAACTTCTGTATTTATTGAAGATCAAGCACTATTAAGATAACAGAGCACATTTCATCCTGCTGCTCTATAATGGAGATACTTTTAAATATAAAACTTTTCCCACTGTATCCTTTCTCCTGCAGTTTCCTCCTAATGAAGGCACACATTACTATGATTTTTAATGAATCTGCAGATACTTTTCCTGTTTTCACAGATATTTCTACTTCAAATTGTGTGGTAACGTATCATAGCTAGGACTGTGTTTGTGGATGTTTTCATCTATACAGCTGGTACTCGGCTTCAGAAAGCATATAGCTTTTATTCGTTTATTTATTTTCTATGCCAGAAAAATAAATTGTGAAAGTAGCAGGTTTGCAATATAGTTCAGCTTTTGGAATGGTTGATGTAAGTAAGACTTGAACACATCTTGCATCTAAATAATTGAACCATAGTGTTTCCTTTATTCTTGCCATTCTTTTTGTTCGTTTTGAGGATTTTTTCCTTTTCCTTAGGATGATCTTTGATATTTTCTCTGTCCAGTTTTGCCTGCGGATCTCTGTTGTGTTGTCTATGGCTCCTCACCTGGCAGTCAGCCCTGGTCATGTCCTAGTCCCTGACCCTGATCCTCAGGAGTCGGTATTCTTTTGCTGGTGTCTCTGGTTCCTCAGAATTTTCACTGACTCTGTCAGGGTCCTTGTGGTCAAGCTTCAGACTTGTTTCTTTCCTGGTGCAGCGCTGTCTTTCTCTTTGGGCAGAAAGTGCTGACTTGGGCAGGGCTAAGACTATATCATGCTCACTAAGGGGCTTTTTGTCAGCAGGCTTCGACAGCTCCAGAGACCCTTCTAGCTGTGATGCTGGATTCTCCCTGTAGTTCTCAGTAACATTAATTCTCTCCCTTAGGCAGACTGACCTTTCAGATTTCCTCTGAAGCAGCTATAGCTCCCAGATAGAAGAAATTCATGATTACTGATCAGTACTACTCTTGCAGATTTTGCAAAATGCACTCGTCACAATGCTGGGAGATACTGTATAGAATGTAAAAAAGAATTATGATCTTCAAAATTTGAACTTTTATGTAATTCTTGAGTTTGAATAGGGTATCTCAGTCTTTGACAGATGCAAGATGACTGAAAGCAGACATTTAGAATCATCGAACTATAATCTCAAAGAACCTGATTGCCTTTTATACAATTATCACTTTGCAGGAATCTGGAAATGTAAAGTTACACCCTCTTTATAGTCCTCTGACTCTCTAAGGTTGCCTGACTTTAAATGATCTTAAGGTACTGGAAATAACCAGAACCTAAAAAATTTTAGTATAATTTTGAAGGAAAATACAATTGCCGTAGACCTTCTGATCATTTACTGTATGTTTACTGTCAGGATTTCCTGTGGTTTGCTTTCCTCATTTTTTCTCCTTTATCAGTAGGAGATAACTTATTTTTCAGGAAGCTCTCATATTTTAAAAAATCTTTCTTCCAAAAGATATTCTGGATTTCATAATGAATAAAAATCCAGGAAGAGGGTTGTTTCTGCAAAAGTTATGTTTTATTCATATTGCAACAGTATTTTGCATACCAGGTCATACATAAAAGTTCGCTATGAATGTGTGGGTTTAGCAAATTTGATCTCTCAACCATGTAATCTCTGTAGGAGGAAAGTTGTTAAAAACAAGCTTGCTTTTCCTGGCACTTATGATTTGAAATCAACTTCCTTGTATGATTAATAATGAATTTCCTCTTAGAAACTGTGTTCTGTATTGTGTATGTTGTAATAAGGGCTAGATTGAGGTGTTGACTGATGGCTTTTGTCAGTGGCAGTAAATGGAAATAGTCCCAGCCCTAAAGATTTAATAACAAGTTTCTCAGTTTCTTTTCCTTAGGAACCCATGCAGTTTGTTCTGGGTCATTTCTGAAGGACTGCTTTCTCCCTCTCTAAAAACGATCTATTTTGGTACATTTGGAAAAAAAAATAGTAGAAGTCATTAAAAATGTTAATATTTAATATGTTGACTTTTCAAAAAAACCCTTTTTTAATATAGTTTAAAGCAACAACAGATTTCAACTTCATACGTCATTTTGATCTACCAAAATTGATTTTGAAGAATATAATCTGAAAAAAATATGTAGGTACTAATACACATTCTTACATATTAGTAATTTTGATTGCTGGGATTTCAGGCAGACAAAATTATTTGTGCTTTCACAATCCGGTATTTGGGTGATGAAGTTAAAAACCTTGAGTGGTTATCCATTTATGCAGTATTATTCCCTAAGAAAAAAACCCAACCGAAACATATCAAACACTGTAAGTTTCAAGTGAAAACAGTAAAAATTTTAAGGCAGAATTCACATGTCATTTTTTTGTCTGGGGGTAGAGGTTGGGGGTGGTTGTTGTTGTTTATAGGGGTTTTTTTCTACCAGAGCACGAGAGTTCTGTTGAAAGGCAAGATAAATTTTAAAATAACAGATTTTTAACTTTCTCTTAGAAATAATAGGATACATAAGCATTCAGATTTATGGAGTGTGTGCACTGGGGATATAAATGACTCAAGGGCATACATTTTTCTGTAATGGCCTTGATTTATGACTAAGAAAACTATAAATTAAAATTACACTGATGTGATGAACTATCAGAGAGACAGCCATAATCATCATCAGCCTTAAGCACAGTGTTTGGTGAACTAGTAAAAATTGGGAACCCCACAACGACAATGAGCTTCCCTTCAGGCAGCCATATCACAAGAAGTTTTGAATCAGTATTTGATTCAGTCTTTTCTAGGACTCTTGTGAATTATGCATCTAATCCTGAAGGAAACTATCAACACTGACATTAGTCAATTCTTTTTAGAAGAAACGGATTCAAAATGTATTAGTTCCCTTTCTTGTGACATGGTAAAGTGATTCAAGAAGCTTCTGATGTTTACTTAAACCACAGCAAATAAGTTTGAAGCTTTGCTGAGGGACACAGTATTTCATTAAAGATGCCAGAGAGACTCTTTTTTCCTGTGGTACCTATTATATAATTGATAGATATTTTCAAAGTGCTGAACCTAAGCCCTGTGTTTTACAAAAGAACACACTACAGTGAAATACACAACAGGACCACTTAGTATAGTATATGATTACATCTATAAACTAAATACGACAATCATGCTGCCTGCAGGGTATTCTTCTGCCCATATGTAATAGGGCAATAGAGTTCAAATTTAAGACTCCATCCATGTTATCTGACTGAAAAGTGTTGATGCTAGGTTAAAAATAAAACTCAATGAGGCAAGTAAAAATGTTTTAGGTTCCTCTATTCTTCTCAAAATTGTACTGCTGTCTTCCTTTATTCTATACAGGGCTGAAAGTAGAAAAAGACTATTATGGTTTTGTGGTAGACTGACCTTGTCTGGACAACAGGTGTCTATCAAGCCGCTCTATCATTCCCCTCCTCAGCAGGACAGGGACGGGAGAAAATAAGATGGGAAAAATGTAGTGTGTAAAGATAAATGTAGTCTAATAAAGCAAATGCATAGGTCATGCATGGAAACAAAGGAAAACCAAAAGATATATTCTCTACTTCAGCAGGCAATGTATGGCCATTAGCAGGAGGCAGAGCTTTGGAAGTTGCTCTGGAAGACAAGCATTGTAAATAACTAATGCCCCAGCTTCCTCCTCCTTTCTCTTACCTTCTACTGCTGAGCAGATGTCATATGGTATGGAATATCCCTTTGGTCAGTTGGGGTCAGTTATCGTGGCTTTGTCCCTCCCAAGATCTTGCCCTCCACCAGCCTACTGATGGGGGCAGGTGGGTAAATGTTAGAGACAGGCTTGACATGTGCCAGCACTGCTCAGCAGTAGTCACTGGTATGTTGCCAACACCTAGCTGGCTACCAACACACAGCACAGCATTGTGAGGGTGCTGTGGGGAAAATTAAATTAAATTAACTCCATCTCAGCCAGATCCAATACAGGTTTGTAGAAGAATAGGTTTTAGAAAGCTAGTCATGACCTTAGCACTGGTGATGTGGTTTAACCCTAGCTGGCAATGAAGCACCACAGCCACTCAGGCACTCCACCCACAGTGGGATGGGGGAATCACAGAATCATAGAATGTGTTAGGTTGGAAGGGATCTTTAAAGGTCACCCAGTCCAGCTAAAGCCAGGAAAACTAGTGGGTTGAGATAAAGACATTTTCATAGATAAAGCTAAAGCTGCACACACAAGCAAAGCAAAACATGGAATTCACTCACCACTTCCCATGGGTAGGCAGGTGTTCAGCCATCTCCAGGAAAGCAGGGCTCCATCATGTGTAACAGTTTAACAGTTACTTGGGAAGACAGACACCATCACTCTGAACGTCTTCCCCTTCCTTCTTCTTCTCCCCCAGATTTATATGCTGAGCATGATGTTACATGGTATGTAAAATCCTTTTGGTCAGTTGGGGTCAGATGTCCTGGCTGTGCACCTCCCAGGTTCTTGTGCACACCCAGCCTCCTTGTTGGTGCATTGGTATGAGGAGAAGAAGAGACCTTAGCTCTGTGTGAGCACTGCTCAGCAGTAACAAAAACATCCCTGTATTATCAGCAGTATTTCCAGCATGAATACCAAAAATAGCTCACACTAGGTACCATGAAGAAAATGGTCCCAGCCAAAACCAGTGCAACTGGTCAATAAGTATGACTCAGGGTTTATTCTTCTTTACTGTCAGACTTTCAAGTCAATATGAAACTTGTAATCACAAAGGACAAATACAAGGCTGAAGAGGTAAGTCAACAGTAGGCTACAGTGGATGGAGAACATAGACAAGAAAACAAAAGACACGAAAAATAGAACAAAACTGGGATTTTATGATTTTGAAAGCTTGCAGATTGTATTTTTGATTTTAAAATTACTTTGAGGTAGGGGGGAAATAAGTTGAATGCAGACGTTGAAAAAGCACTGAATGATTTTCAGATGTGTCTGTAGTAGAACAGATACTATTTCAGACAGGTCTGAAAATGAAAACAGTACTTGGATTCAAGAACCAATGGCCTTTCAAAAACCCAAGATGAATGACAACTTTTCTTGCTTCTGAAGCTTTTTACTTCGTTCATCGTAATAGTATTTTTTTTTTCCCCTGTGAAACAAACATCTTGGCTGATTCTCTGGAGAAAAAAAAAACAAAATGGAGGAAAGAAAACTGCTAAGAAAAGACCCTTAAGTTGGATAACCATTTGTTCTATATTAGAATGATACCAGATTGCCAATGCTTGAGAGTTAGGATGAATAGGGCTTTTTTTCCCACCTTGTCAGGGTGAGTGAAAGTCAGGTTTCTTAAATGAAGCACGGGGTTGCAGTTGCATGCTTGGCTGTGAATTTGTCATAGGATTCCTGAGTAGATGGTAGCTATTTTATAGGCTTTTTTGGTGATCATCCTTTGCAAGAAGTATTATGATTAGAATGAACTGTTCCTTAAAGAGGCAGAGGACAGGACAGTATTCTTGTGGGGTTTGTTTTGTGTTTTTGTTGGTTTTGTTTTAACAAAAGCTAGAAAGGAGGTCTTTTTTTGTTTAAAATAATATTTTTTCTTCTACTTTCACAATAGGAACAAGTGTGCAGTGATAGAACAGTGAAAAATCAGGAGCATCTTTATGTATTCCTGGAGAGCTCTGCATTCATATATATATATAGGACTTCAGAGCAGGGTTATCTGCTACCCAGGTACCAGCTAATGTTGTGGCTTTTAGCATAGGCAAACAGCTTCTGGGCATAACAGGTATTTGGGATTATGCACGGCTGGCAGCAAGTCTGCAATGAATTGCTTTGTGAGGTACCAGTGGGAAACATGGCGTATACGCATGTTCCTTCTCCAGTCTTTTCCATCTTTCTCTTCTCCCACACAGAAACTTATATATGTATTACAATTTGAAGACTGAGCTGCCCTTTAAACCTAAAAGCAAAATATTAATGTTTAAAAGCAAAAATGGTAGATAAAATGTCTTTAATTCTTGTTCATTTGTGTTACATAATGGGTGTCTATTACTAAATTAAAAATCATTAAATGGAGAGTGAAAGAGATGTTCAGTGGTTATGATATGATGAAGGAGAACAGCCAGCAGTTAGCAGTACATTACTATATGATTATTTTCTCTGTTTGCTTTGCTGCAGTTTCACTTCATCTTGTAGCAATATTAATGTAATTTCTTTAGGATAGTCATCCAATATTTATCCAAGACTTCTCATCCTGATAAATAGATCTCCAAAAACTTTTAAAAATATATATTTAAAGGCAGGGAGTAAATTATTTTCCCCGTTTTCCAAAATGGTATCACTGGTTTTAGTGGTGATATTGTGATAGCACATTTTAAGGCAGTGAATTAAGAATGCATAGCTAATCTCATTGCAATTTCAACTCACAGCAGATTTAGTGTAGAGAGGTACAATAGAGTGTGCTGGGAATGATTGGACCAAATAGGTAAGCTAGCAGTAATGTTTCCAGTAACCCCGTGAAATGAAGTGAAATCCTCTTTATGGAAAACATAGGCATGAAGCTAAGCAATGGCCTTGGAATGGTTAACTGAGATTTGCATCAGAAGAGGCCACTGTAGCAAGGCACTCCTAGATTTGTGATGTAATCCATATTTTCTTCTTCCCAGTGCTATGACCTCATTAACAGAACTGTGACTTCACTTCAAAAGAGTAGCTGGAGAGGGTCCAGCTGCAAGTAATGATTATGATCAGCCATCTAAAAGTATGCCTGTAGGGAAAGGTTGAGCAAACTAGGATTGTTTAGTCTGGAGACGACTGAACTGAGGGGAGTTATGTTAATCTCTTTCAATACAGAAAAGATTATTCAGGAAAAGAACAAACTGTTAGTCATAGTTAATTTGGCTATTAGGAGAAGTAGTGGATTTGAATTACAGTTAGAGAGATTTAATGCAGACGTGCTGGAAGATTCTAACTATGAGGATCGTTAAGGACTGGGTTGCATTGCATGGGAAGGGGTGACAGAGGAATATTCCCAAAATCTTGTTCAGTCATCATGCCTTAAATTGTCTGGCTGTTCTTAAATTTGTTTTGTTTGATTTGCTAGTAATCCCCCCCAAAGGTAGATTTCCTGTATGCTTGAGCAAAGGCTAGGAGGGATTTAAGGAACTGATCTGTGTGATCTAAGTTTCCTGAGTGAATGCAAGACTGTGTGTCTTTAGCAAGAACTACAGAAAAATGCCATGACATATTTATTAGTTTATAAACTTGGTTGCTTATTTAGGATCTTGAGCTGCTTCAGGGCGTGCATCGCATTAGTAACTAAGGACAGCTTTTCTTTGTATCCCTGGAGAGCTTTCCATTCACATGTAAGACCCCCCAGATTGGACTTTTTTACATGAGAACTGCCTAATACTTCCCAAATGGGTTTATCTTCCTTTATATCTATGTGGAAAACAGTTTACTATTGTGACAGTGGTGATTGTTTTTACTTACGCCTTTCTCTACTGTTTCTTAGAGAAGCATTTTACCTGTAAACAAAAGCAATGCAGGAGCTCTACTCATAAAATACTTAAAATGCATCAGTAATAAGCCAAGAAGTAGGAAAAATATAATAATCATCAGATCTTATTTTATTCTTAAAAATATAAAAAATGCTTTCTCAATTAGGCATTCTGTAAAATTGCAAAAGGCAGTTGTCCCGATTTTGTCAGGGATAGAGTTAATATTCTTTCTAGCAGTTGGTATAGTGCTGTGTTTTGGATTTAGGGTGAAAATACTGTTGATAACACACTGATGTTTTCAGTTGTTGTTAAGCAGTCGAAGACTTTTCAGCTTCTTATACTGCCCTACTAACAGGAAGATGGGGGGCACCCAAGAAGCTGGAGGGGACATCGCAAGGACAGACTGGCCAAAGGGATATTCCATACCAAGAAATTAGCTGTCATGATAATACATTGAAATTATCTATTTATCTGGCCTAGCTATGGTCTTAATTTTTCATTTGTGTTCAAAATAGCACCTGAAATTTGCCATAGTGCTATAGAAGACAGCTGCAGGGATCTCAAGAGACCACCTAGCATAAAGTTAGCATCTTTGATACTTAGGTTACTCCAAGGATGAGGATTTGACAGCCTCTGAAGGCATTCTCTTCCACTTTTTAACTACCCTTATCACTCTGAAGTGTCTTATAAATACCTGACTTTACTCCTCATTGCTATAATTTGAGTCCATTAGTTCTTATTTTATTGAGTGTACACTGAGTACATCCTCATCCTTTTCATATATTCAAAGACTGTTGTTTTACCCCCTAGGCTGTGTTATTTCTTCAGGCTAGACAACCGAATTCCTTCCATTTAGTCACATAGATCATGTTTTCCAGATATACTTCTGATCTTTGGCGATTTCCTCTGGACTCCCCGTTTGATTCTCCTTCAAACTGAAACACAACAATCCAGCCTTCTCAAAGTGCTCTGGCTTAAGTCTCACTAGTGCAGAGTGCAGGAGAAACATAATTTCAGTATTTATGAGTGCAGAGTAGAGGGGAAATATTATTTTATTTTTCAGCATCTCTCAGTATGGCATTTGCCCCTTTTGTAACAGTATGACATTGGTTTAACATATTATAATGCACTAGAGCCCTGAGAGTCTTTTTTTTTTGGCTGAAGAGCTGCTATGTCTCTGTCCTTTGCGACCCATATGTGCTACCTGTTAGTTATCCCTGTTAAACTGCATGCTCCTTTTTTTTCAGACTTTCTGCAGTACCATTTGGAATAAGTCTCCTGACCTTCAGCAAAATTTCAATCTTTTCCAGTGTTACTGCCCAAATTTGATCACCATATATTCTATTTTATCATCCCAACTGCATTGAGTGGTTATTACAAGCACTGAATAATAGCAGACTAAGAATAGACCTTTCCAGGCCCCACCCTGTGCCATCCTTTCCATTCTGACAGTGAATCAATGACAAATTTTATCTTCCCACAGCTTTTTTGATATAACTTACACCTAGCCCTTAGGGGCTAGATCTGTTTCAATAGGTTGCTTATGACTGAGAGTGTAATTTGAGACAGTGTCAAAAATCTTTCTAATGTTAAGATAAATGACACCTAGCTGCTTGCCTCTCATCCACAATGCCTGTTACCTTCTCACTGAAGGAAATGTGACAGCTCATTGTTGACAGATCCCTTTTGGCTGTTATTTGTCTTGTTTGTTTTCTCTGTGGTTTTGAAATGTGTTTGTTTATTTCTTTCAGGATCTTTCTGGGAATTCAAGTTAAACTGATTGATTGATAATTCCCTGGCTGCTTCTTTTCCCCCTTTTCTGAGCACAAGAACTAGGTTTCCTATTTGCAAGTTTTCCATACTTCCCCATGAAGTCTCAAAAGCTTTCTATCTCATCAGTCAGTTCTTTAGTACTGTAGAATAAATCTCAATATGTTCAGTCCCTATGAAAAATCCTGACTTCCTGAAGTATTGTCATTTTGAATGCATTCATCTTTCTTCCCTTAGTAACAAGGATTCTTTTCCTCTTTCTTTTCTGACTGAATGTGCTGTGTGGTACTTTTCCTAGATTAAACTTCCACATGCTTGTTTTGTGCCCACCAGATCACTAAGTCTCTCCACAGAATTTTCAGTCTAATTATTGGCTGTTCATTCTAAAGTAGGAGCATAGACTTGGCAGAGAGAGCTCTTCCCCTGCTGCTGAAAATCTCAGTATAAAACACAGGCTTTTTTCTGCCAGTTCTGAAATACTTCAGACTTTCAGACTTTTTATATGTGATTTTGTTTCCTGGCTGGAACTGTGCTTAGAAGGACAGTGTGATTTGTCTTTTGTTTATGTAGCGTTGAAAATTCAAAATTATAATTGTGGAAAGATGTGACTGTTCACTAAGAGGAGCTGGCAAAGAAAGTATGACCTCTCATAGTGGAAAACCACCTTAATGTCAAAGCATATGTCTCAGTATTTTGGATTTTGCAGGGCAAAATGTAGGATTTTGCAGGGTAGAATGTACTACATGTATTAACAGCTTTTTTTCCTAAAAGCTGGTTGGACAAATATGTCAGGAATGTTTTAGGTATAGTGCCTCTTTTCTTGACACAGGGAAATAAACTTGATCCCTACATTTCAATGTAGCTTGTCTGTTCCTCTGTCACAGTCAATTAAGGTACAAGGCTGCCGAGATGAAGGCAACTTTGCTCAAAATTCCAAGTGCTTCACTTTGCTGAAACACTGTTCAGAAACTGAGAAGCAGAGGGTCACAGATACTCCAGCTCTGTTTTCTGTTATTCTTTGAGACAGCAGTGATGAAGTTACTGCATTTGTGCTTTCTGCACAATGCAGCATCATCCTGCTGATGCTTATGCTTGGATGGAAAGCTCAGGAAATAGATGCAAAATTGCTCTGTTCTCTTCTTTCACTTCCCTCATGTCATGTTTTAACCCCAGCCAGCAACCAAGCACCACACAGCTGCTCCCTCATGCCCTCTCCCCAGTAAAATTCTTGGGGGTGGGTAGAAGATAATTGGAAAGGTAAAAGTGAGAAAACTTGTGGCTTGAGATGACAATAGTTGAATAACTGAAATAATAATAATAGTATTAATGAAAAGGAAAATAACAGAGGTAAAATAAACCCCAAGACAGACAAGCTGGCTCACCACCAACTGACCAGTACCCAGTCAGTCCTTGAGCATCAGTCTTTCTAGCCAACTTTCCTCCTAGTTTATATACTGAGCATATGGTATGGGATATCCCTTTGGTCATTTGGGGTCAGCTGTCACAGCTGTGTCCCCTCCCAACTCCTTGTGCATCCCCAGCCTCCTCGCTGGTGGGGTAGTGTGAGAAGCAGAAAAGGACTTGACTCTCTAGACACTGCTCAGCAATAACGAAAACATCTCTGTGTTATCGACACTGTTCCAGCACAAATCCTGAACACAGCCCCTACTATGAAGGAAATTAACTCTACCCCAGTCAAAACTAGCATAGAGAGGAATATAGTCACTATAGAGAATCTGGCTTGAGACAGGCCTGACTCAAACTTTAACCAAGGCAACTATAAATTAAAGCAAGACATTTGGGGTGGACCATATTTGTTATCAAAAGATTCATCAAGAAAGGAAACTATTCTATCGCACTAGTGATGACATGGTCCTTGGGCAGAGCTGAGAAGATTCCCCAGGTACAAGGAAAGCAATCTTGAAAGACTCTTTGCCAGAGCTAGGATCATTTTCATTTCTGAAAGCACTAAATTTCTTTGAGGTATGCTTGCATGCTGTTTCTGCACGATCAGTTCCAGGAAGAAAAAGGTACTTTCAAGCCTTATAGTTCAAATGACCTTAGTAATAGGGCTGGTCCAAACCTGTCACTTGACAAAAAAGGGTGATGGTGGAAGGTTTCTTCTCAAAACAGCATTGTCTTAAAGAAGAAAGTTTGGGGGGCTGTTGTGGGTTCTTTGTTTCTTTTTTTAATTAGAGACCTTTTGAACATGCTTAAGTACATGCAAAGTTATGGCACAATCTGCTTTTGGAAGCATATAATGACTTCAATCCCTGTGTGTGCATTGGAAGTTACATATATATATAAATGTTCATTAAAGTCTCTCCAAATGCCTGTCAGGTACATGTGAGGACATCTAGGTAAGGATATATAATAGAGATTGTCTATGTGAAAATTATTAAGGAAATAATTGCAGTGGGTATTTTTTGTTTGTTTGGATTTTTTGGTTTGCTTTCATTTGGTTTCTTGGTCTCCTCTGTAAATAAAGAGCCTATCTCCAGAAACAGATGCTTAAAAATTAATTGTGATTCATGCTTCCAAGAAAGGAAAAAAAACCCAACCCCAAACCAAACAACCTTGCTTATATTGAATAGAAGTACCCACTAGATTGCAGAAAAATTCCACCTCATTGTTACTCAGTGCAGTAAGAGTAGCTGTTTACTGGATAACCTGCTAATCACTGCACTTTGTGCTCACCTACTCCCCAAGGCATCTGAGAATAAAATGTTTTCCAGCTATTTCATGCACATTAATAAATGTTTTGTTTGGCAAATTAAAAAAGGAATATAATACAATTCCTTCTACCATTGTAACAAGAGTCTATTAGGGTCGGCACTTCTGTAGCCCATCAGTACCAACCAAACCAGGGGTTGAGAAAAGTAAAACTCAGGAAAAAGTGAAACAAACAGGTCCCATACCATTCAAAAGTTAGCGTATTAAGACTGGGGTTTACAATCTGTATAGCATTCATAAACACTTTCTGTTGAATATATGATACATTAGTATGATGATTCCTGTTGAATATATGATACAGTGGTGTGATGATTCCCGGTTTAAGATTTCTACAATATTCAGCAGTCATGTATTACATGACTTAACTAGTGAGGGAGGTAAGATTACGGTTTCAACTCACTAAATAACATACTACCATTGATGAAACAAGGCTAGTATTTAAGGTTTGCTGCTTATGAGCATAAGAAACACTATATATTTCTTTGCACCATTCTTTTCTGTTTGTATGTATTACCTCAGAGTATCTTTCCCTTTAATTATTTTGCCCTAGCTGAGAAGTGAGACTACCCTAGCTAGTCTTCTTCATATGGTCAGAAGATTAAAAATACCTTGTCTTAGCTTTAGTATTTCAGGACAAGAAAGGTTTTGGCATGCCGAGGAAGCACAGGAATGTTTTGATGTTTCTGGTATTAATTGTCTGAAAAAAATACTACTTAGTTTTAATAGTTAAAATTGTTTTAATCAAGCTTTCTAAAATATAACTACTTATGGGCAAAAATCCCTCCAGACCTGAGAGGTGGGGATCAGTTCTATCCTCACTTAACCTTCTTACCTAGATTTTAAACTTAAGTGTCTCCACAGTTTCTGTCTGCACAACTTACCTCCAGCCAACTGCAATGTTGAGATTCAAGAAGGTTAAATAATTTGCCCAATGACACTAAGGCAGTCAGTCTCAATTGTAGTCCTAACTCTAAGCTTAGAGACCAAAGTTGTTTAACCATTCTCTAACATTGCTTTCAAATAATAGAAATATCACCTTCCTTCCTGTAGTCCAGGACATTTCAAATCATGCATGCGTATAAGTAATTATGGATGTAAATTGATTTATTATACATGTAAATAAGTATTCAAGTATAAATGACAATAAAGGTAACTGTCTTTGTTTTTCCTTTAGGGAAGCTGTGAGACAGAGATGATAAGCAGTATGTCGAGGAAGAGCTTTAGGCAGGTGGATTCACAGTTAGGAGAGATCAGCTTCCATCTGGGTTATAATAACAACCTGTGCTTCTGTTCCTAAAGGAAAAAAGACTGATTTTCCTTGTAGTATTTCAGGCTGGTCCTTTAATGGTCATAGCATCTGATCAAGCTTCTCAGACTCCTCTTCAAGGTGATATTTGACAGCAACAATTTTCAGCCAGTATGTGGTAAAGCCACAGATATGATCCCATGTTCTTTGCAGACCTCTAGGAATGTGTCATGGTTTAAACCCAGTCAGCAACTAAGCCCCTTCACAGTTGCTTGGTCACATTCCTTCCAGTGGGATGGGGAGAGAATCGGAAGAGTAAAAGTGAAAAAACTCATGGGTTGAGATAAAGACAGTTCAATAGGCAAAGCAAAACATGGAATTCATTCCCCATGTCCCATGTGTGGGCAGGTATTCAGCCATCTCTAGGAAAGCAAGGCTCCATCAGTTACTTAGGAAGACAAATGCCATCACTCTGAATGTCTTCCCCTTCCTTCTTCTTCCGCCACCTTATATACTGAGCATAATGTTATATGGTATGGAATATCCCTTTGGTCAGTTGGGGTCACCTATCCTGGCTGTGTCCCCTCCCAGGTTCTTGGGCCTCTCCAGCCTTTTAAGTTGGCAAAGCATGTCTGTGTCTGAAATTTCAGAAAATGACATTTCACTTAGGAAAACATCTGTGTGGGGTGAATGAGGTAAATAATTTACAGCAATTATGGCAAATTTGGTAATGGGAGTGATTTTGTAATGCCATTGGCAATCTGGATTCATTCTGGGTTTTGTTCTGTTTTTTAATTGAAAAGTGTATTTTTATGTCCTTGACTTATTTCCCTTCTGCCTATGCCTGCTTAAATATTTGTAAATTTAGTCTGTAAGTGTACCCACCTTTTCTCTAGGGGGATAAAATCTGTGACAGACTGAATGCAACAATCATTATATTTGGACTTATAACGAATTCAGTTTAGTTGAACCAGTTTCAGTTTAATTTTGGGGTTTGATGGTTCAGCTGACTTGATTGGACAAGGTATATTAGAGACTTGAACTTTCATTATGAGAATAGATGCATTAGACAATTTTAAAAGAAAAATATTAGACTAAATTGCCTTAATTCACTCACTTACTTTGCTTCTCTAATGAACCTTTTTGTCAGAGGAGAAATGCTTTTAGGAACTCAACAAAAAATAAGAACAACTCTTACTGACAATTGGAGATAGTATTTCAGTTCTTTGTCATTTTTATAACCAAGAATTTGAGTATCTATTCAAATCCATATGAAGTTATATGTGAGAACCTTGATGCTTATGAAAGTCTTGGCTAACTGACTACTACAAAATACGATGTTTGCCTTCTCCAACAACCCTGGTAATATGCACTACTTGCATTCCTTTGTCCAGATCTTTTATAATTCCATTCATTATAATATCCTTAAACACATATTTTTCATTATTTGTACTAAATATCTAGCTCTGAGATGAGATTTTAAAAAAAATGAAAATTCCTGCAAGTGATAGTATATCATAACTGGAGAAATTAAAGTATTACCCACCAATGTCCCTGGTATAAACTCTCTGAAGGCTGTCCAAGTGCCTTTATAGAGCCACTGGTTGCTGAATTATGTAAGTGATGGATTTTTCCATGATCATTAAGAATGGAAAACAAAGTGGTTTGTACACATAAATGGTTCAGAAATGATATGTGACCTATTAACAGCATTTTTGATCAGTCTCCTCCAGTTGCTGAGGGCATTGCTAAATGAATGAGTTGCTTGATTATTGGAAGAGCATAGGTGCCAGGAATGTGAATGTGCTACTTGTACAGTGTCATGTAAATCTCATCTTGTTTTAGCCCAGTTCTCACATCATTAATTTTTAGCTTTATTATTAGATATTAGAGAAAACTGTATTTGTAATTTTCATGAAGGATAGAGGTGTTTACTCGATTTTTATATGAAATGGCATTTTGTCTGTGTTTTAATGGTTTAGTGAACTGTGAATCTTAGTGCTTCAAATTAAGCAAATTGCAGCTCCGTCAGGCAGATATCTCATATAGAGATGATTTTTATGTCTATTTAAATAGCAGTGAAGCCATTCTCTTTTTGTATCATGATGCATTTAATAGAAAATGAGTATGTGTCTTACAGACATACTGTCATACTCTTTCTGATGTTTTCACTCTGGTAAGTATTGAAATACTAGAAAATGGAACCTCACCTTAGGGGAATGTGAAGTACTTCATGACAACACATCAATCTATCAGACCCTTTCCAAACTCAGAGAAGCTATTCAAATAATATTAAGAATAATATTTAAATTATTATTAATACTAGATATGGAACTAGGCTACCCCAGTCCATCTGACCTAGATGATGAATTCAGATACATTTAACACTGAACTTTGCCTTGCGATGTGTCACACTGTAGTGAACAGCAGCTAGAAGATGTCACATGAAAATGAAGGTGACAAAATAAGTCTTCAAGAAACTAGGTTTACTTAAGGTTACTTAATAATCTGAGTCTCATCCAGCCTTGGAAGATTCTGAGAAGTATAAAGAGTGTTGCAGACCCAGATATTTTGATCAGTAAGGGCTGAAGAGATGCAAAACTTTTTCATTTTTTTCACTGTCAAAAATACCCTTCTTTTCTGTCTGTCTTTTGTCTGGCTTTGGCTGCTTTGTCAGTTTCTTTCCCTCTTGAGAATTTTGTTTAAAAATGTGTACCTAAAGTTAAGTTCCCCTGAAGTTAGTTTTGTAACATTTGAACTTCTAGATCACTTTGGGGCAGGTTTTCTGAAGTATTTAGATTGTGAAATCTACAGATGGAAGCATAGTGGGATTTTCAAAAGCACTTAAACAGATAAAGCACTTAGCTCTCATTCAAATTAATTAGCTGGATTGAACAAGTTCCCCTTGGCACTTTTGAAAGTTCCACTGCTAAGTGTTTATGTCTACATAAAAAAATATGATCTTCAAAAGAGACTGAGCATCCAGTACCTCCCCTTAAGTTTATTACTATTACATGTTTTGAGCATTCCCTGGCTCTATGTTCCCAAATAATCATCCTTTGCTTTCTTGTTTCTTAATGGTTTCTACTATCATTTGCTTTCTGAAGTTAATCTCAGAGAAGTGGGATCGATAGTCCTGTAACCTAACAGTAGAAAAATAATGACATTGGTGAATCTTCTGCACGGGTTCAAGAAGTCAGGTCCTTTGGTGTGTGCATTCACTTACTGAAAAAACCTGATAGGGCTTTAAGACCATCATTGTATTGGATTTCCTTATCATATTCATATTATGCAAAATAATAGCTCAAAACTACATTACAGGCAAAGTCTGCTGCAGGTTATGGATAGCTGGGAGTGAACCAGATGACCAGAAGTAGCGTGACTTTTCAGTCCTTAATTGCTGCAATACATAAACCCTTACCAGACTTGTTTGGATGTAATAAAGCAAGCAGTGCTCACTCTGAGGTATATTTTCCCCTGCCCTTTACTCTGCCTCTATTACAGTAGTGTCTAAGTAGCAGTCTGAGGGTGTACACACATTAGCATTTTGGTTTCAGTCAAGAGTCTGCTTTTGAAATGAATCTGCTAATTATTCCCACTTAGCACACTTGCTCATTGTGGAGTGGGTCTCAGGCTGTGTGAACTGGATTGCTTTTGGCTGAAATGAAAATAGAAGATGCTTTCCAAAAGGACATCTAATCTTCTTTAATCATTACTGGGTATTCAGTCCGCTGAACTACGTCAAACTTCATTCAATATCACCTTCCTTTCCAGACTCTAATTTCAAATACTGAGCAATGTGAACTTTAAGTCCTCAGAACCAACATCTTTGCTTCACAGCTCGGCTTTTACTATGCCATGTTGCTTGTTAATATAGCTACAAACTGAGTTGTCAGGATGGTTTGGCTTATGGGGGAACCCATCTTTGCACTCACTTCTAGAGTTAACATCCTACAATGCCAGAATTTTCTCTGATCTATGAGTATCTTAAAGGGGATCTCTCATTTCAAACACTGGCCAATGTTTCTTGGGAATATATCGTCTCTTTCTTGTTAGATTAAAAAGGAAATAAAAGTTATGAGCAAGAACTTGTAACATTTTTGTTAAGAACCTTTTCAGAAATGTAGGTCAACCTACATTTAGGCTTTGCCTAAAAAAAGTAGTCACGAAAAGATATTTTAAGGCAAAACTTGTATACCTTGCAAAATGCACCTGCACCAGCCATCCATTCTGATTGTTCTTTAAATTGATTTAGAATTTTGTTTATGCTTTAAGAGTCCATTCATGTTTCAGTCATTCCCTTGCTAACAGCTAACAATGTTTATATTCATAATGAACTTAAAAAAAATAAAAAGAAATGATAGATACTGAAGTTTGTTTAGCCAGCAAGTTTTCCAACATTCATAACCCTGTACTGCCATGCTGGAATTTATATCTTGTGTATTTTCTGTTAGATGTACTAGAATGAAAAACATAATACGAACCTTTACCCGTGACCTTCAGAAACAGGAATTTATTACCAGTTGTTGCCAGTGAGATGCGTTACCTGAGGCACTATAATGTATTGCCAACCAGGGAGTTTTTAAGCATCTTTTCAGTCAATTAAAGCCCTGTCAAGACAAAAGTATGTAGAACTTTAAGTAGCTGTACAAAATAAAATGTTTTTTAATTTTATTTTTTCCTATTATTAAGGTAGAAATTCCGAAAGACAAAAAGGAATTCCCTCTTCCTTTCTAAGCTGTGGATTCACAATACAGTAAATGTGGCTTTAGGATGCTTAATGCCAGATAAGGAACATTGTAGCCTCATGGTATTAAATGCTGATCTGTTATAAATTCACTTTGCTAGTTCAAATGTGTTAAAAAAATTGGACACCTTAGCTTTATCCTGTCAGGCTCTCTGCCAGATTAGATATTGCCTGTCCATGCCATTCTAAGTTTATGCTGGATCAGGCATTGTGTACTCTCCTGGTGATTCTGTATTGTGTGCTATAATCAGGCAAATATGCAGCACTGTTCTTTTTTGAGTTATCCCAAACTTATCCACAGATCTGGGTTAATGACCATGGCCTTCTGTTGCCCCCATTATCATAGTATCTGAGTAAATCACAAGCTTTGATGTATTTATCCTCCTAACAGCACTGTGAAGGACAATATGTCTTTGCTATCACACTGATTCCATCATAACATGTTTTCTCTCTTGTCTAGTAGATGAAACAGTAGGGGTTATGCAGGCTTTGAGAATTTCAGTGATTAAAACCAGGAGATTCTAAGAGAGGTGAATATTTTCTTAGTGTCAGGTGCTCTGCTAGGGCTCTATCAAAACTGTTTCATGCAACTGGGTTATTCTTATGTTTTTTAGGAAGATAATTACTTAAATGATTTCCTTTAGATAGTCACCAGATGCTGTATTTTGTGCAATTAGCTCAGCCCTTGACATAAAATATGGTTAACTTCTGCAGATTCAGGACCAGTCCAAACCCCACTGAAGTCCTTGAGTGACTCAGGGGATTCACAGAGGTGGCTGTGTGAGTGAATTCCTGTCTCCTCCTTGCCATGTGGCCCCTTGCTTGCCCCTTTGACTGTCGAGTAACGGCGAAGTCCTCTGTGGGGTGGAGATGAGGAGCCTTGCTCCTTCCTTCTGCTTTACCCACCCTGCACCATACTGCAACTGGCACTGTGGCCCTCTGAAGAAGGCAAATGAGGCAGGCAATGCTACGTCATGATTTCCTCTGAAATCTGTTGAAAAATTGCTGGAAAGAAATAAACTGTTAAGGCCAGAATTATCCCTCTTGATAAGCTGTCCTCATTCTGTCCTCCTCCAGAAGGAACCGAAAACATTCCTGACACGTGAAGTTTTGTTACTGCTGTTTCGATTATAAATAAAGCCTCCAAATTAAACAAAAGTGCTAAGCACTTAATAGGCAAGTACAAGGCAAGTCCTTTGTCCTTGAGTGCATGTCACCTAACAAAGGAATGAAAGGTGGAACATGGGAGCAACACAGTGTGATTTAGGCATTTCTTCACCAATATGTGGAAGAGTTTTTTCACAGTAAGGGTGACAGAGCACTGGGACAGACTGCTCAGGGGGGTTGCAGAGTCTCCTTCTCTGGAGATATTAAGGACCCATCTGGATGCCTCCTTGTGCAACCTGTCCTAAAGGAACCTGCTTTGGCAGGGGGGTTGGACCTGATGATCTCTTGAGGTCCCTTCCAAACCCTGTGACTCTGTGATTCTGGTGCCTACAAGTGGGTCTTTGGTCCAGACACTGCTCTGGTTCCCTCAGTGTGACTTCCTACAGAACATGGTTTTGCTATGGGTGGGCTAAGAGGAGCTGGGACCAAACTGAGTCATAATTTTAAGCAGGAGATGCCTTAAACCCATGAATTTCCCATTCTGATTTTATTTGGAGGAACATGCAAGAGAAGCGCAGAGATAAATGAAGATGTATATTTGTTAATGTGCTGCTGAGGAGAAGTCTGGGATTTCCAAACCAAGACTGTGTTGTGCACATTTGTTCTTGAACTTTTTAGATAAGGAGGACTAAGGTAGTACCCATGACATCTGTTTCCATCAATAGTCAGAAAGCACTATGTACTCATTTTTATCTCCCAGAAACATAAACAAAACACTTGAGCATTTTAGGACTTTGAAAGTGTAAAAGTGTCATATAACTAAATTCATGGAAGAGGTGGCATCACAGATCTTTTTTTCTGACACTCTGTTCTGCTGGACCTGATGCAAGGAGATTTAAATCTATTTCGTAACTGTACCAGATACTTACCTGAAACTCACATAGTTTTATTTTGTAATTAAATGTTTGAGAAATACTGGATTTATATTTGCATGTGATTAACTTTTAAAGCACTTTGTACCTGGTTTTTTTGCTTTTACACTAGCCTGGAGTCAATAAATATCTTCACAGACGTCAATTTGGTCAGCAATAAAGAGGTAAATAGAAACTAATGACACTCATCAAGCCTGTGGCATGAATGATTTATTGGACACAATCATTTAACACTTTCATAAAGTCAATACAAGGGAAAGAAACAGGTTTCTTATTATGGTAAACTGTATTTGTACTGTCAGCATGTGGTGATTTATGACAAACCTGTGGCCAGGATTAGGATATTATAAATGGGGGAAAATAGAAGGCTCATTAATTTTTTATACCCACAGGTAGAAGACATGCAGTGGGCTAATAGAGAACACACTCATCCAGCGTCTGTCTGCAGCCTGCCCTGTAAAGCCGGGGAAAGAAAGAAAACCGTGAAGGGAGTGCCCTGCTGCTGGCACTGCGAACGCTGTGAGGGGTACCACTACCAGGTGGATGAATTCAACTGCGAACTGTGCCCAATTAATAAGAGACCAAACGCCAACCGTACAGATTGCCAGCTTATCCCTATAATCAAACTGGAGTGGCATTCTCCTTGGGCCATCGTGCCCGTCTTCATAGCTATTCTCGGTATAATTGCCACCACCTTTGTGATAGTGACATTTGTCCGGTACAATGACACACCGATCGTCAGGGCCTCGGGACGGGAGCTCAGTTACGTGCTTTTGACTGGGATTTTTCTCTGTTACTCCATTACTTTTCTAATGATTGCAACTCCCGATACAGTGGTCTGCTCGTTTCGAAGGATCTTTTTAGGACTTGGCATGTGTTTCAGCTATGCTGCCTTGCTTACCAAAACAAACAGGATTCACAGAATATTTGAGCAAGGTAAAAAATCTGTCACAGCTCCCAAATTTATCAGTCCAGCTTCCCAGCTGGTGATCACTTTCAGCCTCATATCCATGCAGCTTATTGGAGTCTTCATCTGGTTTGCTATCGATCCACCACATATCATCGTAGACTATGGAGAGCAGAGGACACTTGAACCAGAAAATGCCAGGGGAGTTCTCAAATGTGACATTTCAGATCTTTCTCTCATTTGTTCCCTTGGATACAGTATTCTCTTGATGGTCACATGCACTGTTTATGCTATTAAAACAAGAGGGGTTCCAGAGACCTTCAATGAAGCAAAACCCATTGGATTTACTATGTACACAACCTGCATAATTTGGTTAGCTTTTATTCCAATCTTTTTTGGTACGGCCCAATCAGCAGAGAAGGTAAGTGATGATAAGTTTACAAATTGAATACTATTCTCTCTTTATTTTTGTCTCACTACAATATTTTCACTCTTACAAATGAGTAGTTCTGAGTGCTAATTGCAGACAAACCCTCAGAATTCACAGATAATTAAATATGTGATTCAGAAGGTAGGTTTGCTACATTTTACCACAAGAAACTGAATGTGATTTTGATGTGGCTGCCATAAAAATGCTGACATTTTCTCAATATATCCTTAAATGAATGTTTCTTCTAAGGTTTATTATTACCCTTCCGTGATGTTCTAGCCTGTTACATGAAGCACTATAAATCTTTGTTATCATCCACAGATCTGATAGAAATGGTTGCATTTCAAAAGTCTAAGAAGATCAACTTACATTTGTCAAAAATAATGAAGAAGAATGCCTGGGCAGGATGAAAACAATTACTTTTCTATCTAGTTGACAGATAAAACGTTTAAAAAAATAAAAGAAAAAAGAATAGGAGTGAATGAAGTGAGTGTAAAATCAGGCAAAACATAATTCACTAATTATTATCTCAAAGAGCAAACGAAAAATATTCCTGGTTTTTAATTACACACCTGTTATTCCTTGTTCAACTGGCTTGGATCTTTCCTGATATCAGTCATGGTGAGCAGTAAAAAATGTGTCAGACATTAAGGTCTTCTCTCAGTTCTAATGGGAAGGCAGAGGTAAATGTCACCTGTGTGAATTTTTATCCAACTGATAGTGGTGACAATGGCAAGTTAGGTAGGAAAGAGCAATAATACCAGCATCGATCTTCAAAACTGCAAATCTCAGATTTGGAACATCTTAAAAATAAGAAATAAAAGTCATCAATCTTTTACATAAACGCCCCTTTTCTTCTAGCAGGGGATTTTTATAATGCTTTAAAATACACATTTTATTAATTTAATTGGAAAAGAAAACCTGTGTCCACTTATAATTGTGCAAAGGTTTGACATGTCTCTGGTTTAAGAGGCCATCCCTTCTCGGTAGAATTAAAGAATTGGTATGTACCATTTGATAAAATACCTGTTAATTCAAGCAGAGGAATTGTATGGGGGAGAGAGTGTGGCAGAAGAACATTTTCCTCACTAAAAATTGAAGTAAGCAGGCTTGCTGAAGTGGATCAGTCTTGATTTCCATGGCCTTTTTGGATTAAGCAGGGGAAGTGAGTAGCAAGGTAACAGTATATCATAGATCCAGTAAGTAAAGATAAAAAATCCTGTTTGATTTAGGAAAAACAGATTTAGGTGAACTGTGTTTCAATTTTGACTTTTTGTGTGTGTAGGCTTAAGTCAGAAAAATACTTTGATATATAAATGTATGGTACTTTTTGTTCTAACATCTTGTGCCAGTCAGTTTTACGGCAAGTACTGATAAAAAAGAAATGTGTTTCTCAGTATTGAAACACAGAAAATATTACTTGGCTGGAAACTGCTGATGTTTTGATTTACCCCATTGGTTCACCTCAGCTTGTAGTAAAGGATGGTTTGGTTTTGTCCTCTAAAGAAGAGATTAACAAACACCTTTCTTGCATTTCTTTTATGAAACCTAAGACAGAAAACACAAATTGTACTAAGTCGCACAGCTTCTACCACTGAATTTCACTTGTTAGTTGCCTTCTTTTCCTAAATGATTTTTTATTCTTCAGATAATGATTTTCTGGAGGAAAAGGCCCAAAATTAGTATGCTAATACAGTAGCTCTGTAATTCAAAAAAATCTTTTCACAGTGTTTCTACTTTTTGCTGCAAATAAAAAATGTTTCCACACAGAGTCTTATGGACACCATCATAATAGATTGCACATTCATACAATTAAATTGCTTGTCTGAATAGGAGAAAAGTGTGATATCTTAGTGCACACATATGCATACTGTCTGAATAAACTCAAAAGTTGCTTGTGTATGTTTCTCAGTTAATACATGATTGCAAAAAAGGCATTTTAAAAACGAATACATTATAGAATATCTTATTCGAAAATCAGTATACTGATATTTTTTGAAGATGAAAGAAATAAAGAGAAAATAGACTTTTGCTAGGTGCTTACTCACTTTACAATTGATTTTAGAATTTAGAATTCTTTTTATTTATGGATTGAGTTTCTTCAGAGAAAATGGAGCAATAGGCTGGGCAACTTAAAGTACTCTTTAAAAGCAATGGTTCATTTGTTGAAATGTTGACAGGAATAAAATTTAGCATAACATTCATTACAAGCTGGGTGTACTTCCAACTAGCAATTCATTGAACTACTAGCTTTAGGGACACTTCTGTTTGATAGACTAGTTAAACCTCAAAAATGTTTTGAGGGACTTCTGTTTTCCTAAACAATAGTGCTTACAACAATAGCAGAAGTGATTATGCATTTTTTGAAAGGGAATTTTCATTTATTTAAATAACTATTCCATGAACACCGTTTAAGTAGAAAACGTACGTATTCAGAAGCTTTTTTTATTTAACTTTCAAAATATTTCTACTGGAAAAAAAACCCCAACGCTATTAATGCTAAAATCAGGTGCCTGGATATAAAAATCATCAATTGTCTTTACGCTGGTGTCAGTCTCCAAAAGTGTACATTTGCTAAGAGGTTCTGGATAGAAACTAGAAGAATATAAGCACAGGTGGCTCAAATCCAAAAGTTGACTGTTGGTGTCTGTCAAACTTCATGTATGCATGATGAAGGCCGTATAAATAAGCATAAATACATTTCTGCAGACAGAGTGTGAATTTTGCTCATATGTTCTTGCTGCAAAGCACAGGATGGGAAGCTCATCCCTCTGTACTGTGCATATGTGGAACCTCGGGTCTCTAGCTGGTTAATACATTGGAATTAAATGCCTGAATTTGCATGGTGTGACACATCCCTAAGAGAAAATATGGTAAAAGTTAAGGTAACTTTACAAGACTCAGTGGGAATGTATAATTTGACATTTGTAACAATTTTTTAATGTATGTTTATAACAGATGATGTTTCTACTTGTATATACCTTATCTCAGTTTATATATGTTTAAAACTAGTACAAAATTGAGGAAATGGCTATATAATATTCAGGAATTAAAAATAATATAGATCTATGGCCAATTAGGATAAAAACATGAATCCAAAATAACCTTGCATAACCCAAGCTTGGTGGCTCTTACGCAAGTCCTTGTTTATTGTCTGTTCTTAATCTCAAGCAGTAGAATATAACTCCCCCGTGCTATTAAATGTGCCATTTTTAGATTGTCATTTCTACAGATGTTTTCCAGAGAACAATAAGAGCATTGATTTTAAGTCCTGTGCAGATTTTTTTCACGTGTCTAATTCATGATTTTGTCCATTCGTGATCAAGCCTGTTTTGACAGCTGCTGCTTTACGAAAGGGACCCGTTACAAATAGTTAAGTTATTCCAGTGCGTCATTGAACTAAATGAAAAATGTAACCCTAAGACATAAAATACCAATTTTCTAACACTTGTGTAAATGTCAGCAAGGTGCTTTAGAGGAAATGGAGTGAAGTTCTGTGAGAAAACATTCTGTGAATATAGCCTTCATCTCTGTCACACGTGTATGTGGCAAACCGCTGAAAACACTGGGATTATCTGGAAGGAATATATCTAAAATGACAGGATAACTGGAATGCCATGAAAAAAAAAAGAGTGAAATTAGTTTAGGGAATAAAACAGATGTTTAATGAACCTCTGGGTAAAATCAAGTTACAACGGCAGAGTGCACAAAAACCAGCTGAAGATAGATGGCTGTCTAAAGTACATCCCTATTTGACAAACTGAACTTTTAAAATTTCCTTCCTTTTACTGGTTTTGACAGGTGGGTGAATCATGTTCATTCATAGATAATAAACACATAATTTATTAAATTAACCTGGAAATACTCTGTGTTGAATGGGAAGATGAATACTTGTTTCCCATACTGTGAAAGAATGGAGGTTGCACTTTCTGCTAAGGAAAGAGGACAATAGAAAATGCTGAACAGTTTCTTCCTTTCCCTCCCATCGGAAGAAATTGTAAGGTGTACTTTAACAAGGCAGATACAATTTAATGTGCTTTCCAATTATTTAGACAAGTTTGATCTCTCTTTTCATAACTGCAGTAAAAGCAAAGCAAAAGTATGGTAGAAATCTTTGGTTAAATTGTACCCTTATGATCTTACTATTCCAGCTGTTTTCATTCTCTATTTGCTGATCATGTGGATCTTACACTTATATCCAGCTGTTAGTAATAGTAAAAGATACTAGAAAGACTTCCAAAAGTGCCTCAAAATTAATTTGACTTGTAACCTACTGCTGTAGTTGTCAAGAGGAAGATAGTCAATTATGAATGGGAGGAAAAGGTAGAACCATCAATCTAATAAGTTACTGTCTTTACCTTAAAAAACCTCCACATAAATACTAGTGACAAATCAGGTAGGCACCCCTTACTCCACCCACATTTTAACAAAATTTAGAGAAATCAACAACAACATGGTTGTTGTTTATGTTATAAATTTCTGGCTAAATGTGTTCCTGTGACTGTAAGAAAACAAAGCAGCTTAATGATGCCTCAGGCTGGGTTAATGAAGCAGACTACACCGAGCCTTTTCTTCAGCTCAAGGCATTCTCTTCTACTTCTGATCATATTCAGAGATTTAGCTCTGCAGGTAGTCTGTGTAGCACATTTCATGAGAAAAAAATTTAAGAAAGACAACTTTCTTAACAATTACAGACTAAACAATTAACAATTACTTAACTAAATTTTAGAAAGACAACTTTCTAGACAATTACTAACTTACGTTAGTAATTCTTCTGTTTTATGAATGAGATTTGTCTCTATTAAACTAGAATCTTCAGTGTCAACACTGCGTAGCATGAGGATTAATCTGAGGGATATTTGGAACAGTTTCTAATTTTAATTATGATAGGAACCAAAGCTAGAACAGTGATGAAGTGATACTTTCCCCAGTTTATCATGGTTCAGAAGTAAGTTACTATGCTATTGCTGACTTTTTCAGAATTTTTAGAATATAGGAGGGCGAGCAGAATTAACCAAAATTGTCAATAATTGAATTTTTGCATGTTTTGAAGCAGAAAATGAGATAAAACTCACCTGATTACCTGATAGGAATATCTCTCCCGTTTACTGGGAAGTGTGTGTTAATGGTCATGCTTTGTGCAATGTTTTAACATTCCATGTGTTTCCAAAATGTAAGTATTTCATGAGCTAAAATATTTCCAAATTTCTTAAGATTTGTGACCTAGTCCTCAGAAGAAATTAAGACATTGCTCCGCTGTAGAAGCAGAGCAGGAACAAGATGTGAACAAGCGTACATCTGAATTACATTTTACCACCCAATCTTGCTCTTCTCTGTTGCCCTCTGTGAGGGAAGTACCTCACTCCGTGCTTATTCCTGATACACCATGTTTCACTCCAACTTGTGAAGACACTTAGCACAGAGCAGGGCAAGCCTGGCAAATCCTCTCTTCCCCCCGCATGCACTACCTCCATGAGGTAGTGCAAAAGGAGAGGTCATACTTCTCTGATGTGGCTGGGTAGATTGCTGCATAAAAGGCATTCATAATGAGAAACCCGTTAAATATAGTTATCTGTTCTTTCAAAAGATGCTTTGTTGGAACCCGTTCCACAGGTTGTTTCTTAGGAAAAGCTTCATTGTTCCCACTAGAAGTACAAGTGAAAGTTGTGGAAAAAGTTTATTAGCTAATATCTGAGGCAAAAATGATGGATTGGGTAGTTTAAAATACTGTGGGCATGTAGAAAGCTTTCTTACCACTTTCAACCTTTTCTATCTTTTCAAGTTTAAAATTAATTTTGGAAGCAGAGCAGTTTTGAAACTGAAACTGTATGATTTCACAACTATTAAACTGTTCTCGATTTCTGTGAAATATGTCTGAACTGGCTCTTAACTATAATGCCAGACTTGCATTTAAAGAAAACATTTATCAAAACGTTTCTGACTGCTTTTAGGACAAGTACTGACTTTCTTAGAAATGAAACTATACTGTAGTGTATTTATCTAAACTGCATTAGATTAACTAAGAAATCAGAAGGGATTACTGTAGTCAGTCAAACCAATCTCTTGTGCAAAAAGGTATCTTGAGCTCCGTTCAGTTAGATGCTGTTCTGGCTCATTTTGATAATTTAAGATCATAGCATTCTTTGTGGGATACTCATCTGTTCCCTTGTTTAGATGCTTTGTTCCAGAAGTGAATACTTAGAGGAAAAAGAGGCAAAGCTCCTGAGTTCTTTCAAGGTGTTTTGAGATGAAATTAATCTGCAAAGGTTTTTTGAAGCCCTCTTGGACTGAAGAAAAAAGATCTCTCTGCTTCTGCCAGCTCATAACATGTCGGTGTGACCTACCTGCTTAAAGTGCATGAAAGCTAGGGGGAAGATTTCTTTTAGACTGTGCTATCCACACCCAAAAACCTTGTGGAGGGCTGAATGTAGCTTCTTTTTAAAATTCTAGCCCCTGTTTGTATTTTATTTTTTGTTATTCAGCACCATGTGTACCCAGGTTTCAGCAAGTGTTCTTGCTGAATGGACTTTTTGCAAAACTAACACATATGTAATTTTAAAGACTCTAGGTTTTTTTATTTTTTAAGATATGCCTACAGTCATTAGGTTTTAATTTACTCACTCTCTTCACTTTAATATTAATTAAGCCACTAGTGTTTAAAGTATGTACACTGAACACTGATGTTAATTATAAGGCTATTAGAAGGTAACAAGAAGAGAGAAAGTGCCAGCTTCTCTAAGGAGGAAGTGGAATATTTAATAAAATATAAGGCCTTTCTTTTTTTTTTTCAGTTCAGCGAAACATTCATGTCTGCACCTGAAGCTTGTATATCCTGTTCTTTTCTGCATGGTTGCATATCTGTTCCATTATGAGCATTGTGTTGGCGTACCTAGTAGTGTACGTTGAAGAGATGTGCACCTGTCACATAGTGGAAAACACAAGCGTTTTGCTTGTCTGACATGTTTGCTTCTGGCTCCATGGTGAATGATAGCTTCAGGGTCTTTGGGAAAGGAGGAGATGGGAAAGACCTGCCAGAAAAATTAAATTAGCCTGTGATCTGCTTCCTGCCCTATCCTGGGGAATGCCAGAGACTTGGTAACAGGCATTTAAAGAAGGACTGCTTTCCAGAGAACTTTAAATAGACCTTTTTGGCTACTTGCTGGCTTCTGTGATAAGAACCTAATGCTAAGTGAGAAGTAGAAACAATTTTGTGAAGTACGTATAGCTCAATAAATGTTATCTTCATCTATTTTAGAAAAGAATAATCAGTAATCACAGAGGGTGGTTTGTGAAACACTGTGAATGCTGCGCAGAGATAATTGGGGGGGGGAGGAAAAAAAAATCTTGTCTATTTCTAGAAATCAGTGTCGCTTCAAAAATGTTGGTATTTTGGATCTCACCTGTTCAGTGCCAAAAATCTGATTGTCTTCCACACATGCAGGTAAGGAGAAATCATTCCAGTTGTATTAGATGATCTTTGCACAGTAAGAAAGAGGTCACTCCTTAGTATTAAGATGCTATGAACTGTCACAATTGTGTTTCTTCTACAAGTGTACCTGTGCAATGGGGTCCTCTGTGTCATTATTGTGCACAGAACAACATCAGAGTCACTGATAGGTTTGCATGAAAATTAAAAACAGATAGTATATCTTAGAATTTAATCATGTTCCCACTTGCTTCATGCCGTGCTGGTCCAGCACTGACAACTGGTGCCCAGGCACGCTGCATCTGAAGAGGACTGCAGACTGTTTAACAGTTCATTGAAAGCAACTGTATTTCTTTTGACTAATTGCAAGCCTCTCCATATGTGACAGGAATGGATTTGGGGATTCAGGGGATGCACATAAAATGTTGCATCATGGGACCTTATTTAAAAAAAAAAAAAATAATGGTTTGAGGCAACTGCAGCTCCTGCATCTTGTTTTGTGTTCTGTACAGTCCATTATTTTGCATTCATAATGAAGAAATGCAAAGTAATTTTTGCACTCAGTTGCCTAATAAAAAGCTCATTCTCACAAAAGGATATGTGCCTACAGACTCATTCGGGTTTCCATTTCAGGTTGAAATCTGGCCTCATCTTGAGATGAGGGCAGGCTGATGTGTTACTGACCAATGAATCTTTCAGAGTAGCTTCAGTGCTGCCCTATTATGTGTCAGGACCCCATTCCTGTCAACCATCACTTCAGAACAATCAGGGGACTTGCACATTACAAATTCTTAAGTTCTGGGACTTTGGAAAGGCGAGTTTAATTTGGATAGGGCAAAATTAGTCATAAATCAACTGTGTATAAAATATCTTTAAGCAAATTGATCACTTACAGAAAAATGCAATTGATTATGTTTGTAAATATACCATAAGAGGGAGTTTTTTTCAATTAAGAATATGATAAAAGTACATACTGGGAAAAATGCATCTATGGGTAATAGAAGTTAATTGTGACTATCTTTTACACTTTTACTCCTGTTAAGAAAAATAGAAGATCTTAAAATAGAACTCTGGATAGAAATTGGGTTAGAACTCTTCTAGGATGGTCCTGTGAGACTTCTTGTACTTGCTGGGTCCTGCCAAGTTAGAAGCAGTACAAAAATAGCCTTTGTTGTAGCTTTAATAGTAATTTTACCTTACTGAAAACAAGTAAACACAAGTATGAAAGACAGAAGAAACAAAAAGACTTTTAGCTTAGCTTTGAGTTGATATTCAGCTTCATATCTTTCTTATCTCCTACTACAGTAATTCCAATTCTACATAGGTTTCATAACACTATCAATACTTTGATCTTGCAAATATAAGAAAATGCTGTGGACTAGTAAATTGCCATGTGTACGCTGAGCCTCAATAATAACACATGTACAAGCTAATCACATACCACATCTGGAACTTGACTCATGTTCAGCACCTAATCAAAGGCACATTACCCAGTATTTCCTTTAGACTAATGGAATTTTCAAGGACAATTATGGTAAATCAGCTAAGGTGTTAGTTGTGTAAAGCACAGTAAGTTGATGTATGTTTCAGCCCCTTGTTAACATTGGGTTTGAGAATTATCACGGTTTGTGGAGATGAGAATATGCCAATAAGTTGGACATCCAGTAAAAGTACAAGATCCAGCCTAGAAATTTAATTAGATATAAGCCCAGAAATAATCATTTATAATGGATTTTATAACTACAGAAAAAGCCTAAAATTTCATATAGGGGTCACTGAATGTTAAATTCATATCTTAGAAAAGTAGAAATTATAGTGTGGTGGTTTGATCCTGGCTGGAGGCCAGTCACCCACCAAAGTCACTCTATCACATCCCTTTTCAGCTGGACAGGGGAGAAAATAGATATTGAGAGGCTTAGGAGTCAAGATAAGTACAGGGAGAGATCATTCCACAATTAATGTCATGGGAAAAACAGGCTCAACATGGAATAAAAAGAAAGCAAGCCATTTAATTTATCCCAACACACTACACACAGAGTAAAAACAGAGTGGGATAATGAGAGGTGCAACCAGATCTTAAAGCACCTCCCCCCACCCCTCCCTTCTTAGCAGACTTCACTTTAGTCATGATTTTGCTCCCTTCTTTCGCCCAAGGTGTCACAGTAGGAGATGGGGACAGGGGTTTTGGTCAGTTCCTCACAAGTTATTTTCCTTCTTAGTGGGGGGACACATTCCTCAAACTCTCCCCCTGCTGCAGCGTGGAGTCCCACTCATGGGACATAGTCCTCCATAAACTCCTCCAATGTGAGTCCTTTCCCACAGGGCTTCAGCTCTTCACTAAGTGACCCACTGTGGGTCACTTCTGTGGTTGCAGTCATAAATCATAGAATGTCTCTCAGGCCAAGACTGCTCTAGTCTGGTCCCCCATGGAATCACAAGTCCCTCCAGCAAAATTGCTCCAGTCTCTCTCTCTTGGGCTGTAGGTCCTGCCAGGAGCTTGCTCCAGTGTGAGTCACAGCATCTTCCATATGTCTCCACCAACTCCACATAGTGGGGACTCTCCACAGGCCCCATAGAGTCACAAGTTCGCCAGCAAACCTGCTGTGGTATGGATCAATCTTTTCACAGGTCATAGATGGTCTCTGCTCCCTGTTCTCATCTATGGGCTGCGAGGGGACACCCGCTCCACCGTGGTCTTCTCCATGGGCTGCAGGGGAATCTTTGTCTCCAGCACCTGCAGCACCTCCTACCCCTCCTCTTCACTGACCGTGGTGGCTGCACAGTATCTTACATCTTCTCACTCCCTTCTCTGGTGGCAAAAAGCAGTTCCTTGCATTTTTTTTCTTAAATGTGATTCCCAGAGGTGCTGTGACCATCACTGATGGGCTCGGCCTTGGTCAGCAATGACTGTGGCCTTCAGCCAGCTGCTGTTTGCTCTGTGGGACCTGCAGAGAGCTTCTGGCTGCTTCTTGCAGAAGCCACCTCTGCAGTCCCCTCTTTTCCACCAGAACCCAGCCACACAAAACTACATCATGTAGGAAACAGAAAATTATGGAAGTCTGATTTCACACAGACTAGTAAGATTTATGCTTACTCTTAAAAAGCAAAAAAATCTATTATGGGAATAAATCTTTGTTTAGATTGTTAACTATGAATATGCATGTAAGTGTGTGTGTACAAGTATTTAATTTTACATAACTACATAAACTATATCTTGTGTGAAGACAGAATAATTAGTTGAAAAGGCCAAGAAAAAACAATAACATTAATAGATATATGACCACTTTCTACAAAACAAAGACATTCATTTGTCATGTACATTTATTTTTTTGAAGATGTATTTTTCTTTCGGTTTACAGTGAAGCTTCTTAACAAAGGGTAAAATGACAATAGAGCTAAGCCAGGAGAGTCAGAATTTAACAGTAGCAGAATGTTATCTTTTTTTCTAGTAATCCAGCTAAGAATGGATTAATTATGAAATATCCTCTTAGCTTTTGACATGATTTTTCACTTTGTAAATTCAGTTTGAATTTTTCTCTTCCTAAAATGGTGCTTTCCAGACGTAAGAGTGATTTCATAATCAGACATTTCACCAGAAACATGACCCTAGTAGAGTGGTCAAATGGTTGTTTTCATGGTGATTATCAAGGTCATGTTTATTGATAGTTTGAAATGTATGGATGGGATTAAAGTGATGTTATCAGGCTCTTTGATAGAACTGATGACACAGCACCTGCATAAATCTGTTTTTTACAGAAAACGTCCTCTTCTCTACCACAGTACAATAAGAACAGCGGAACAATGAAGGGAAGAAAGGCACAGGACTTGATTGTCCTTTTTTTGACTCCACTGAACTCAGATGGAATAGCAGCAGGTATTCACAGGTATTGTGAATGCCATTCAAACAGGTACTGCACAAAATTTCCCAATTATGAAACAGCAAGGTCAGAAGGAGATTAGAAGAGAAATGGGAAGCAACTTAAGAGACAGTGTTTGATATCAACTATTGGAAAAGATTTTTAGCTCTGAAGCTGAGGAACACATGACATTTTGGAAGTGTCTTTTCTAGTAAGCTAGCACTTGTAATTGAGTGAGGTATAGCAGAAGAGCTCACAGCAGGCAAAGCATCTATCTCCTAATCTAGTCATCAAAAAGGCACAGGCGAACCAATGTGGCATGATACAGAAATTGGTCCCAAAGCCCAAAACTACATTTCAATCAGTCTCTGTAAGGGAATTGTTTGCACCATATGTTTTCCTTAAGAGCTGATCTACTGAAATAGTGCTTTAGAAGGAGACGTCCTACATATACAATGCAAATTACGGTACAGTCTGAAGCAGCTTACTCCACAACACATCACCTTCTACCCCTTTGAGCCATCACACTGCATAAAATTTTATTGACCTACAAAGATCCCATATTTCCATCAAGGCTTCCAGATTTCCAAGTTGGAAATTTCTTTGCTATTCCCTCTACACAATTTGCCTTGTCAATGAGGCTTGTAATTTCTTTGTTTTCAACCACCACCAAAACCATAACCTTTGTCCTTATCAACCTTCATTTTTTGCTATTGCATATATCCTTGTCTCTTCTTTCTCTGTTTGCTTACTTTATAGTTTGTCTGTAATAGAACAGTCATACTGGCCATTGCCACTTTTTTCCATGACATCCAAAATCCTAGTTCTATTTCATTTGTCTTAGTATTTAGACCCTGGACTTTTCCCTGTGTCTGTTGGCTGTTTGCTATTGGTGTTTGTTACTTGTAGTCTTACAGCTATCAAAAATTTTGTTTTGATTTTGTTGGGACTAGGACCAGTGCTATTAAAAAAATTCATCAACAGCCTGGATGAGGGAATAGAGTGCACTGTCAGCAAGTTTGCTAATGACACAAAACTGGGAAGAGTGGCTGGTGCACCAGAAGGCTGTGCTGCCCTCCAGCAAGATCTGAACAGGCTCAAAAGTTGGGTGGGGAGAAATTGAATGAAATATAACAAGGGCAAGTGTAGAATCTTGCATCTGGGGAAGAACAACCCCAGGTACAATTTTAGGTTAGGGGCGGATCTGTTGGAGAGCAGTGTAGGTGAGAGGGACCTGGGGGTCCTCCTGGACAGCAGGATGACCATGAGCCAGCAATGTGCCCTCCTGGCCAAGGCCAATGGTGTCCTGGGGTGTATTAGAAGGGCTGTGGTTAGTAGATTGAGAGGGGTTCTCTGCCCCCTCTACTCTGCCCTTCTGAAATGCACCTGGAATATTTTGTCCAGTTCTTGGACCCTCAGTTCAAGGACAGGAAACTCCTCCAAAGAACCCAGCACAAGGCCACTAAGATGATTAAGGGAGTGGAACTTCTTCCTTATGGGGACAGGCTGAGGGAGCTGGTTCTCTTTAGCCTGGAGGAGACTGAGGGGAGACTGCATCAGTGTCTGTAAATACGTAAAGGGTGAGTGTCAGAAAGACAGACCCAGGTTTTTCTCAGTGATGTTTGATGATAGACCAAGGGAAAATGGGTGAAAGCTGGAGCATAGAAGGTTTGATGTAAACATAAGAAAAATCTTTCTCACTGTGAGGGTGACAAGGCATTGGAACAGACTGACCAGAGAGGTTATAGAGTCTCCTTCTCTGGAGACATTCAAAACCTGCCTGGACAAGTGCTTGTGTGACCTAATCTATGTTATCCTGCTCTGGTGGGGAGGTTGGACTAGATGGTCTTTTGAGGTCCCTGCCAACTCCTGACATTGATATTGTGTGACTTCTGAATACAAAATGTTTCTTTCCTCATCTCATCTCTCCCTCCAGCATTCTCAAATCTATCTAGGTTTTAGTTCCTTTGTTTAGTTCCCCCATTCTGAAAAATTGAGGTAAAGCGACAATCCATTTCAACAGTCAGAATTTTGTCAATGATGTTATGAAAAACCTTTGATGATACTGTCCCAACCGCTGTTAACTCTTCCATTAATCCTTCCTCTGTCTGTATACCATCTATTTTCCAAGCTGATAGACAGTTTTCTGAAGAGATCTATGTAAGTTACATTTTTGTGTGTTTGTGTTATACAAGAATATAGTTGGGGAATTTGACAATGTATTTTTCATTGTTTATCTAAAGAAAGTCATATATGACTTGGGTTTATCTTGAGCTGACTATGCTGTACTTTTGTGTAGTTCTAATAAATAGCCCTATGTATGTTTGAATTCTCTTGCACAACAGGGGAATTGTATAAAAATACACTGCAGGCAGGTCTGGATTTTTTAAACATCCAAACCAAGAAAAAATTCTAAATGCATCACGTTCTTAAACAGTGTCATATAGTACTTTACTGCTACAGTAGAAGTTTATAAGCATGAAGGAGGCATAGATGTAGGAAAAAGAAATACGTGGTGTGCTTCCTTCTTTCTCCTAGGCAGGGATGTGAGAAGCAGATCTTATTGATTGACTGTTTCCTTTATTGGCCTTTCTCTTTGTACCCATGTAGCTCTGCAAGGTACTTGGGGAGGTTTCATGCTAGACTGTGGGCTAGAGGGAAACACTGTCAGCTGGCATTGCTCCAGCTGTGATTGCTTTGAAAAGGTGGTTCAGAGGTTTAGTATCACCACCAGGTGTTTGAGAATATGACTATATAAATTTTCTCTCAAGGTTACCAGTATATACAAGTAAATGGCACAACTGCAGTTGGAAACTGCTCTTTCGTATGACATAAGTTAATGTGGTTTCTATACCCGTCTGAAGGAAAAATATTTTATTGTATTTCAAAACACTGTCAGTAGGCTGAAGATCCACTCTGGATAGATTTTTTAATCATTATTTATTTATTTTTTAATTTCAACATAGATTTTAAAGTGCTGTTGGGTTTGTGTTATAGAATGTAGTAGTACTTTGCAGAACACTGTTTGGCTATAAAAATAATATATTCTGTCTCGTATGCATGACTGAAATAAAAGCTTTAGTAAAATTACATTAAACTTTTAATCTACAGAGTGAGCAGGATTAAGCCTGATTTTAATTGTGTCACCTGAATACAAACATGAGCTCTTTGTGTCCCTTTGCCCATGGATGAACACACATATTCCTCTTAATGTTAAAGAAGTTGTGCACACACATTGACAAAAGGCTAGACCCCTGTGGTTGCAAAATGAAACCGTGGGCACCTCTCCAACACATGTAATGCCTCAGAGTCAATGCCAAGCCTATTTTTACTGCAGTTAGCACTAGCATGCTGTTTTAAATGACAGAGTGTAAGCAAGTAACTTAGATCCAACTTGTCAGGTTAGCCAGCAGTGATGTATTTCAGAGCACCAGTGTGCTTATTTTCTCTGTGATTTTTGTTTTATTTTTTTTTTGTTCTGGCTTTTCAGTTCTGGTAAACAATACTCTCTTCCTCCTACAAAGCCATTCACTTGGGTGAAGGATATTTCACATAGGCCTTATTGACTGCTTGTTGAAATCACTGTTTCAATATATTCACAATATATTTCTCTCATTCTTTTTTTTTCTTTATCCAAGGCCTATTTTACTTAATTTGAAGAAGCACACACTCTTTCCTATAGAGGTTTTAATATATGTTTCATTATTCAGATGATGACTGCATTTTGCTCACAATTTAATTGTAAAGTCTGTGAGTGATATCAGTGTTAAAAAAAGAAAGAGAAAAAGAAAAGAAAAACCTTTGTTGCTTCCTAAAGGCTTGAAGTATCCAGATTTTTCAAAGAATATTAAGGAACCTAGACTACGTGTAATTTTCAAAGATAGGTCTTTTCCTGTTTTTTCACTTAGACAAGTCACCCCCCTGTTGCATCACACCTCCCCCCTCCCCCCCGTTGCATCACCCCCTCTGTTGCAGTCTATTAAAAATCCAATTTCTGCATTTTCAACATGTCAGCTTGTTCCAGATGAATGAATGTCTACTAGGAGATACAGGTATCTTGCAAATATAGAACAAATAATGAAGAAATGTTTTAATAAACAGTAGGTTGGTTTAGTTCTGAACAGCAGGCTGGAGAGAAGCTTAAGAAAAGCAGTTGGTGGTTTGGAAAGGCTAGAAGTCTAAATTCTGAATGTGCTTGATATCCTATGCTGTAGGAGGTTACTGTGTTCCAGTGATTTCATACGGCTCCTTGCAAACCAAGATAGAATATATAACACTCAGGCTCATCAGAGGAGCTACTTCTGTGCAGCAATTTGAGTGACTTGAAGTACCTTTGAGAGGAACACTCAAGACCAGGAGGCACTACTTCTGAGCATGGACCTCATTGTGCCCCCAGCATGGTCAGTGACTGCCACATGTCTCTGGAGTTGCAGCACTGTTATGTGGCCAGTGAAGCCATCACATAGCTATGCCGCTTGCTGCAAAGTCAGGTGGTCTTCCACCACTGGTAATGTGGAAGAGTAAATCTAAGCTAGTGACTGTAGTAGGCCTAAGTCCTACCATCCATTTTGAAGATCAGTATAAAACTGTTCACAGTAAGCATTCAAGGTGGTGAATTCCTGGGTAATGTTATGTCCTGTGGGAATCAGAGTACTATGAGATGGCATGATGTTGATCACTTTGGTTAGATAGGTGAACTTTATTTAAGATACTGTCCAATTATTAATGCAAAATCTTTGTAGAGAAAGTAAATATACTTCATAAAAAATGGGGAAACGTAATTAAAAAGAAATCAAGAAAGAGCTCCAATATAGAAGACTTATTTGGTATATTTCAATATTAAACAAAACAGGAATAGAAACCATAAGGGCTACATCCATATGATAGGGCATTTGTAAAAACATCTCTTCTGGTTCTCATGTGGTGAATCTGTGGACCTGAGACATAATTCTTACTTTTTTTGGGCATTTTTTTGTTTTTTTGGGTTTTTTTGTGGTTTTTTTTTTTGACTTAAAGTCATTTGAGGGCATACGGCATGTAAGATAGCTTTTTGTAACAAAATATCACCCTGTAATATAAATCCTTTACCATGCAAACATGTAGGATTTGTGAATGAATTTCATGCTGGGATAGTAACTGTATAAAATGGACAGAGACATATTTTTGTCGATACTACCTTTGGAAATGACTATGGGTTTCATCACTGAACCACTCCTAAGCATTGTCTTCGAGACTGGTTCTTCGTAAAGGAGCTAACTGTGGCAGGGAACCTACTAGCATGAGGCAGATCGGGAAGAGAAAACTGGGATTCTAGTTTCAGTGAATCTTTAATTGTTCAGCTGTATAGCAAAATTTCACTTGAAGGTATGGTAAAAAAAATAATCCCAGAATGCGTTGTAGCAAGATTATGAAGCTACCTCCATTTTGAAGAACAAGGTAAACCAATAAAATCTAACAACACTTATGAGGTAAAAGGATGCCACCAACTGTTCAATCTCTGATATCTCTATTTGAGTTAATTTGCTTTTAATTAAGGGACTGAAAAGAAGTATATAGTTCAGTGATGAATTAAATATTAATTAATAAAAAATGGTTCATGTTATCGACCTAGTTTTTTCTATTAACAAAACCAAAAAAAATGCACTTTAGTTCAATCCCAACCAATTTTTAAATGACGGTGTATTTTCCAGACCAAAGGAAAAAAAATTTTGAGCCCTTTCTTCATGGCAGTGCTGTACACAATATTCTATAATAGCCTTAGGGGAAACACAGCCTTCGGCTACAATTACTTGTAAATGGAAACTGATGACTAACACAGAACAAATGCACAGCTCTTTTCCTTGGAGATAAACGGTATCTCAGGATATCCCCACTGAAATTACTGTTGTCCTTCAATCTCTTAGTGATATTAAAAAGTATGACAATATTCGTTATTGTTGGTAATTCTGTTCAGAATTTGGTGCAATCCTCCTAAAATATACTGACAGCCAAGGCAGCTACCTGTTGGCCCACAACTCATGGCTGCAGGCAGCTGTAGGCCTGCATTCCCAGTTAGATAAACCTTCATGATCATAATTCCAGACATATCTGAATATAGAAATACAGAATGAGTTCTCAGTTGTAGTGAATTTTGTAGGGTTTCTACTGTGGTAGGAATTTTTGTCTACTCAGGGTAAAAGTATATTACTTATACAATATACATAACACTTGAGAGCAGAGGAATGAGAGGCTAACCTCTGGGCAGCAATATCCATCACCATGGTCTTTTATGCACCCAAAAAAGGGTGGATATAGGGTCCAAAACAACTAATAATTCAGTAGATACACAAATAAGCCTGCACACAAATCTGTCAGAGACCAAGAATCTGGCAACATTCAAAAGGAATTACATGATAATGATAGCCATAGCATATGGTAGCATTTGCTAATGCTTGAAGCAAGCCATAAAATACCATACTTAGGACTATAGTATAATGCCTAATTATTAATTATGGAGATGAGAACTTCATGATAGTAGATTTTTCCTGTGACTAGCTTTCGTTTATACCTTCCTCTAAAGAAACTTGCTTTGGCCACACTCAAAGACAGGATATTTGACCAAATGAATCACCTTCTAATCTGATCTGATATCTTCTACTTTATTAAGCATTTAGAAAACAAAGTCTTTTTCATTTTACATTACATATTTTTCAGAATAAAATTGCTCTTTGTAATAGAAATGTACAGAACTGGGTCGGAATTTTTTTGTCACCAGTGTTTCCTTCTTATTAGTTTACATTTATATGGCACTTTTGTTAGCATTTCCGAGCGCCTGAAAACCCTTTATGACATTTAGGTTTTTGAATTTAATTCCTCATCTGTTCTTCGTAGCTCTGCTTTATGTGAGAGAACTGATCAGTCATTCTGTGCAAACAAATAAGAAAATAAAAGCAGGTAACTGTGGTTACGAAAAAAATAACATTCCTTCATTTAGAATCATATCTTCATTTCTTTCTGCCTTCATCCTGGAAATTTTGAAATTTATATTCTCTGCAGCTAAATGTGCATCTGTAAACGTGCTGTGATTTTCCACTTGCATAGCAACAGTATACCTATTAAGTGGAGAAACCAAAGGCTTCTGTCACTCCATTATTTGTGATTACTCCAAGATGCTTTCATCTGATAATGCAAACCACAGTGTTTAATACTTTTCAAATACATAATGTATGACTTTTCATCCTAGTGGAAGCTTTTAGGTTTTATGCAGTGGATGAGATTTCCTAATCTGACATAATTGTTGTGGCACCAACAGTTTGAGAAGTACCTCTTCTTTTAGAGAAGGCTCCTAATCTGCAGGGTGCCTATTCTGATGGCAACGTACTGTGTGGTTTGTGGATAAACTGCTTAGTTACTGCTTTGGAAGTAAAATGGGGACAGGTGGCATCCCTCGCTTGGCCTTTCTTCTGGACATGTTTACTTCACAGTGTCTGACCACATCCTGACACTGCATCAGAATGGCCTTAGTGCTCAGCATGTAGAGAATCTGTAGTCAGCCCAAAAGCATGATGTAATAAATGCATAACTAAACAACATTATGTTTTGGAGCAAATTTCCGCTTATTTTGCAGTGAAAATTGTAAGCCCTTCAATGGAATTGGAATAGATCACATTGCCATGTTGACTTATTTTTTTAAGTTGTATGTTTTACACATGTTGTATAGGTAGCTTCATAACCTTGCTATGTGTTTACATAGTTGTGTTTCAGAGGATGGGAGACTGAAGCACTTTTAAATTTACTTTGTAGAACATTTCCATTTAAGTTCTGTAAACTGACAAGCCCTTTAAAAATGAATAAATGTTTGATTATATTTCAACAATATATATTTTGACAAATGGGTAAATGAGGTAAAAAAATGCCTGCTTACTGGTCACATGGCTATTTCTACAGAGGTAGTTGATAGAGCTCCGTGGTAGATCTCCATGAATAAAGGAATGCACAATCTTAGCAGACTTAATGTAAGGGAGTTGGACAATTCAGTTTCCTTACACCAATATTTGTTCTCCAGGCAGTCAAGTTGGGATTTATTTGACAGTATGCAGAGATGTATTATATGTGAACCTAAGTCACCCTATGCTTTTAGTCAATATGCTGAATCCCACACCCATAGTATTGCTAGAAACTGCATTTAGAATAATCATAGAAATGTCAGTGTCCCCCTGTCAATGACTCGCCTGTCATCCTTTCATATTTACAAGCCCAGTATTTACCTAATGTTCTGTCTCTGAAAATGCAATGCATGGAAGCTTTCAAACAGAAAAATGAATGTTTCTATACCAGGGAAGCTAGTCTTTTATATGTGCTAATATGGTTAATAGAGAGTGATTTTTCTAGGAACTAATAAATAAATAAATACATAAATAAAAGTGGAGCCCTTACACTCATAGCAATTCAGCAGTCTAAAATGATGACTATTAAGCAAGCAAACGATTACTGTATCACACAATTATTTTACTAAGTGTCTTACCTACATCGACTTTTCAACTTTTGCTAGCTTCTTTTTATTATTATTATTATTATTATAGCAAACATTACTGTGGTTGAGGAATTCTTTCTCAGAGGAAATAGAATGCATTTTACATGAAAGAATTAGCATTAAAGAGTATTTCAATTTTCCTCTTTTTGATTATTGGAAGGCCTACGAGTCAATATGACTTCCAGAAGACATGATAATGTCTTTGCATGTCTCTGATACTCTATATTACTTTTCTATGATAAGTTGTTTTATTTAGTTTATCCCCAACACAGCTTCAGTCAATCATATTTCCACACATGTAATCTGTCTCTTTAAAATATAACTTTTAATGGCAGATCCTCTAACAATGTGTAACTTTTGATAGTCTGTAGCTGTGAGTTATCTTTGACTTTTTAGCATTGCAAAAAAAAAGGAAAATGAAAAATGCATGAAAGTGGTGGAAAACTGTGGTAGCAGAAATAAGTCTAAACTTTGGGAGAACATCAGCAGGATACTTTGCTGGCAGAGGGGGGATCATGGAGTTAAACTCCCGGTTTTGTTACCCATGCATACAGAAAAGCCTGACTGCTGCAGATTCACAAGTTTTTTAGAGAGAGAAAATCGGGATATTTTTCACCCCCCAGAAAGCATTGGCAGAAAACCCTCACAGGATGATACTCATAGGAAGAGAAAAAACTTCAAATGACTGCAAACTTGAAAGATTTTCACTGAGAAGAGACAGTTGTGATTTTAAAGTACACCAAGATCTACAATTGAGACTTTAAAGAGTTTTATGATAACATATCACTTTTGTACTGTAACTTTGAGATTCAAAATGTTCCTGGAATATGCTTTGTCTTTATTGCATTGTTTAAATTGATTTCATTGTTCAGTTAATTGTTGCAAATCAAAACTTTTATATTCACGCTTTCTTCAGTCAGGTAATCAGTGTCACCAAAATCGTTTCTGCTTTCCAAGATCACAAATAATACATTTCAGTATACTCATATATAACTTCAGAATCCTTAAATAAAAGGAGTATTTAGCTTAGTAATTGTGTACGTGTATGTAATTAGTTTAGCCTTCTTTTGTACCTTTTATCTCTAGCTTTTAGTTTTGGTGTTTGGTTTTTTGTTTTGTTTCTGGGATTTTTTTGTTTGGTTTTGGTTTTGAATAGGAGTGAAAACAACAGCGGACATAGACAAAATAATTATTTTGGAGTGGGAGAACGGACGTTGTTTGTGGGATCAGGTATAAGTATTAGCAGCCTAAAGCATAAATCTGCAAAAATAATGGGTACATTAATGGGTACATTTCTTTACTCTGAACAGAACTGAATACTTAAATAAAAATTCTTAAATCTATGATGTAGATATGAAATGACTGAATCAACTCTGTCAATAGCTTAGGAACACAGACTTCTCCAGGCATTTGATTGCTATAGCGATTGTATCGATAAAATATGAAAGATCTTTCCATCCTTTTACAAACAACACTTTGCTTTTCAAGAACAGAGCGATACAGAGATCTATTAGCATAGACATACATATGGGCAATATTTTAAACTAGAACTACTTTAGTCCTCCTCTTTTCTAAGAAACTCTCTGTTTACAGACCCATAAAGATAGTATTAAGGAGTACGTTGTTTGCTCACAGTAGCAGAGGTAAGATTTAAGGGCTTCACTATATGCCAGTGGTGCACTTTGGTTTTACTTGGATCAGGACATGAGGGTAAAATGCATCAAACTGAAGAGCATTCCATTTTCTAGAAGGCAATGCGCATCACCTAATTTCAAGGGCATTGGTTGAGTTGTATTAACTGAACAACAGGCATTAAACCTATAGGGATTTCCTCATCCCTTTGGTAGCAACATCATATATATCCTTTTAATGGTGAACACTGATCAATACAATGACGGGAGGAAAGAAGGATGGTCATGACTTCACCTGTGCTTAATTGGAAGCTGGCCATCACGCAGCCTGGTGAAAACAGGACATGAACATCCAATTGTTAAAGGAACAACTGAAATGCTGTTTCCTGAAGGGAGGCCATAAGCAAGTGAGATTACAACACGATAGTCTATCATTAAAGAAAATGTCCTTCAGTGTTCCATGGTCCATGCATTGCAAACATTCAGAGACAGAATAAGTGTTAAAAAATCCCCTGACTTCCTCGAATATGCTGCATAGGATAATGCTCATGGGGAGAATTGAATCTCTCAAACGAATGATCTGTCTGTCACTGTCTGAGTCCTTGCAATTGTATTTTCAACTGGCTTGGATCAGATTCCCTGAACTATTTTCTTTTTCCTGAGTTCACCTCGACTGTTTTCCCATTATTATCTTGAACTATATACAGAACATTCCCCAAACTATCCAAATCTATTTTCAGAAGAGTATCCTTCACTGCCCTTTCTGCTTCTATAGGAACCACAAACAAATGGTGGCTATTCATTGCCCTGTGACAGCAGGACCTGCTTGGAGATTCTCCTGTGTCGTCCATAATCCCTACCTAGAGAACTTCTGTAACAGACAGATGCATTGTTATTCAGCCAGTTGCTTTGTCTCTGGCGAGTCTATTATCTCAAATTAGTCCATTGTTTTATGAGCACTGAGAATAGCAAGGCTGATTTTGGACTAGCCTGGGAAGTGATGACTAAGTATGATGCATGTGCATAAAAAACACAGCCCTGCTTACTGAGCTACGTAACGATTATATCTTAAGTACCAACCTGAATTTCACCCTCATGTAACAATTTTGACTTGAATTCCATACATCTTGCCACATATACTAAATGTTTTCTAGCTTTTGGGCTTAGCGACTCTCTGTGAAATGCATGTGAATAAAGCAAAAAATGGAGTAAAGCACTGCAGCTAGCACTTACATAATGTGTGTGGCATTGAAAATCCTCAAATTCATTTTCCTGCCCTGCTGGGCCAAGATGAAGAAGCACATATGGTGAGGAAAGTCACTTGCTGTCTGGAGATCTCTGCATTCCCTCTGCACAGGGAGGAACAATTTAGCCTCATCCCTCACTCTCTTCTGCTAATCTGGCACAAATCAAATGCAAGAGACAGAGCGTGAATTTGGATAAGTGAGAAGATGCAATTTCCTGTCTCATGTAGCTAAACGTTTCTTGTTAAGTGTCAGGTTTAGAGCTGAGTAAACAGTGGAATAATATATTTATGATTCTGTTTATGTGATTTGACTTGTGATTCAGTGAGCACTACTTACCATTTTCTCACATTTCTCTTACTCTTACTAACACTGTAGTTTGGCTGGAAACTTACACATTGTGACTAAGTGGGCTTTCAGCCCCTCTTTGACATACCTATGTGTAGATTTTCATGGAAGTGGAGGATAAGAAAAAGACATTACTGAAATATCTGTATTTGTCAGGAAAAATACATGCAACACTTCATGAAATGAGGAAAAGCAATGGTCATTTATATATGAGCAAAAGAAAAATTACTTGTGATGAGAAATATTCTATACCACCTCTTTCCTCAACAGTATGGTGCAAGAGCTCATCATTTGAGGGTAAATATCCCATGGAAACTTTTTATGGGCCTCAAACATTCCTAGGACATATCCAAGGACTGAAAGCCAGGGGTTGCTGGTCATCATGGTAACACTGGTAAAGGAAGGTTGAGAATGATGGCAGACGTGGCAACTAATTGGCAAGGAAATGGCAAGACAAAAGGGTCTGCAAAATTGGCTAAACATTTTATCTGATTTAGATTTCAGAGGGAAGGCAAATACTGTAAACTCTAGAGTTCATATTTACAGGAAAGAAAAAAAAATGTTGTTGAGGGGAAGAGGCTGTGAAGAAGGACGGGAAATTATTTTAAATGTCCTAAATGTTCCTATATTTACTGTCTCCTATTGTATCTAAGGCAGTAAAGGCAGGATACTGTGTCAGTGATGTATGTGACCTGTCAGATAACATGGTAGGACATGGGGAAACAAAGGAAGTGACCTGAGCTAAGGGCTTATTCTAAAAAGTTCAGCAAGGAGACAGTTTTTAGGACAACTTTTGGCTATTAAAGGATCTGTGTATCTGGTAAATAACAGGGTTTGCTTTTTCATATTTGTTTTATCACGTAGTATATGTTGTTTTGCCTCTCAGTGAAGCTCAATAGATAGAACATGATGGGTTTATTAGTTGTGTTACACAATAATATATTTTAATTAGAGTTGTCATGGGTCATCTGTAAACTCCATCCAAATTATTTCCTCAAAGTATTACAACCTGTCACAAATGCAATTTACACAAACCACTACTGCATAAAAGCAATGGTGTGCTAAATTCAACTGGATTATTCCTACTGCAGGCCAGATTATTTATGCAATTGTAAAACTAAAAAATTAATAAAATAACATATATCTTATTGCACCATATTTATTCTTTGTTTGCTATTCAAGCTGATTTGCAAAGCATGAAACAAACATCACCTTACTTTCAGAAAATGAATATTGTAGGTGTCTTCAATACAGGCTAGGTTTACTAACCACTGATTAAACAACAGTAATAACAATTTAGTTTTCCAGGTTTATAGGAATGATATAACACAATCAGACTAACATAGGGATTGGTGAGGTTCTGCTGGACAGAATAAAGTATGGACAATATATGCAGTTATATATAAAAAATAATAGAGTTTACTTATGACCGGTCACATTCATCTTGATCCCACCACAAGTGAAAAAAAAGAAAAGAAAAAATAGATAAAAAAAGAAAAAATGTTGGCATCCAGTTTCAGACGACTTGTATATAGAAATGGGGATACTACATGGACAGTAAAGAGGGGAGAGGAACAAGCTATAGTGCGAACTACACCTTATAAAATATTATCGTATAAATTGTCAATTACAGAATAAATCTCTGAATATTCCAACACAGGAAAAACTTCACATAGAAACTGTTACTTCTGTGAGTCTCTGGTCAAACGGCTATAAGACACATTTCTAGTGGGCCGTTTGTACCTAATCAAATCAAACAGAAGTCTGTGATCCTCAAGAGTCCATTTTTGAACTATGGGTACATTTCAGTAAGTTAAATACCTTATAGGTGAAAGCCATAGTTATCTGCCATTTTGATCATTAATAGTAACAGTCTTAGACCATGTCTGCAAGGACTTGCCAACAAAACTAGGAGACTGGAAGCTAAAAAAAAACCCAACCCCACACTCACATGCTGAAGCTGACTAACATAGTTACACTGGCAAAGCTCCAATGTGTGGTTATGCCAGTAGAGGAAAGCTAATGTTAGTTTTGCATCTGTCATTCACTGAGATGATGTAACTGTGCTGGCAGAAGAGCATCTCTTCTTGGCACACATCAAAGGGCTTTGACAGCACAGCCCCAGCAGATTGGCTAGTGGCAGAGGCTTTTTAGTTTAGGCAAGCATTAAATTTTGCATTGAAAAAACTAGGTAATCTGGCAAGATAGAGCATTTAATTTGGAATAGCCTAAGAAAGCAGTTAAGGAAATGAACGAGGTTGGCTCTTTTGTCTGGCCACCATTTTGCAGGCTGCACACTGTATTCCAGTATATTGAATCATGTTCTCTGAAAGGGAAGCAAACAGTTAATCTCATTAGTTTAAAAGAACAAGGAGTGCTGGCCCCTTTATTTGTATTCATTTGAACCATAACTAATATACCTAGTGATGGTTCTTAATCTTTTTTAATGACAGAAAATCAGTATTTAGTAACTAGTAATTGTGTGGTCATGTTTGCTTTGACATGCGACAGCTCTCTGTCATTTTGTTATGTAATTACAGGTATTAATTACAGTTTAAAAGTAAAAAAAAAAACCCACAAAAAATCCCAAAACTCACCCAAGTGTCTTTTTTAATTTATTTTTCAGATGGGGAAGGAAAACTACCTTTTAGTTCTTTCACTTAATTGAGTTGGTTTTCCTCCAGAGATGGAATGTCCTATTTAATTATTACAGCAGATGTGCAACAACAATCTGAATATATGGGAATGTAAACCAAAGGGATTTTCTGTTTAAAACATTGGCAACATCTTAAAAATATGCAATCTGTTGAATTCTGGGTTGGCTTTGAACTCTGGAAACACAGTACTGAAGAAAAGGCTTTATGTTATATTAATAATTAACATTTATAAAATGCCTTGAGGAATAGAACCCCTTAATTTGTATAAAGCAGTCAAGTAAAATATACCACATAAAATACTGGCTTTTAATTGAGCTGACCTGAATCCCATGTACTTTACAGAGGTTCCACCATATTTTATCATTTCACTTTGAATACTAATATGTTATTGCTACAATATTATTTAGTTTATTTAAATATCTATAATGTGCCAATTGGAGCACATTAAAACAAATTTAAATATGGTCCTTGTCTCAGTCTTCTTTATTTAGTTCAAGAAGACAGAACAAGGAAGGTCATAATGTCAAGTATACCACAGAGACAAAGGAAGAAAGAATAATAAATTCACTACATAGTTCAGTAACACTTCTCAATTTCTGTTACAGATAATTCAGCAACACTTCTTAATTATTTCAACTACTATTATAGGATTTGTAATGTAACACTTCCTAATTACCACTATACTATTACATGGTTTGTGGTGACACCTGTTCTTCCCCCATTTTCCTGTAAGTAACTTGGTATTACTCCATTTTAAGAACGACTTTAAAAGCTGAAAAAATCTCACTTTAGTCACATAAAGGAGAATAAGGTTACTGGGCTCAATCAAGATCAGCACAGTTGCCTTCTGTAATGGGATATTTGGGTTTGTGGATGAGCTGAGAGCTGGGAACATAATTTGCCTTGAGTTTAGCAAGTCTTTTGGCACTGGGTCCTACAAAATTTCTGTACCCAAACTAGAATGTCACAGTGTGGTAGTACTACAAAATAGGTAAGAGTCTGTTTGGATGATGGGGCTCAGGGGTCATGGTTATACGTCATGGTCTACCTGTAGGTCAGTAACAGGACTTCTGTTCTGGGACTTGTCCTGTTTAACATCTTAACCAATGATCAGTAGGGGACAAAAATATGTACTGTCATAAAATTTGTAGAAGTTACTAAATTGGGGGGTAATAATTGATATGCTGGAGGAAGGGGCTGTCATACAGAGAGACCTAGACAAGATGGAGGAATGGGCTAACTTCATAAATTTAAACCAGGAAAAACACAAAGTTTTGCACCTGCAAAGATGGACCCCTTGCAATGATACAGGCTGGAGACTGACTGGCTTGGGATCATCTCTGTGGAAAAGGCCATGGAGGCCTTGCAGACAGAAAACTGAGCATGAGCTAACAGTGTCATGGTAGCTAACATAACCAAAGCCTCCTGGTCTGTATTAACAGAAGTAGATAGATTGAGGGAAGAAATTAAACCCTCTCTACCTAGCTTTCATTAGGTCATATCTGGAATACTGGCCTCCAAGGACAAGTTACATATTAATGAACTGTAACAGTTCAGCACAAGTGTGTTGGAGTGTGTATGGCTGGAGTAAACCACACAAAGGAATGGTGGGTTTGGGCTTGAAAAGAAGTATACTTTGCCCCAAATTATCTAACTCATTATGTGCTTTTTCACATAACAGGGTGCTGTGCATGGCACAGGATGTATATGTGCTCATAAAACAGTCCAGCTTGTGCCAGCAAGAACAAGTGTGTCTGAGGGAAAAGAGCTGAGATTTTACATATATGCAATAATCTGAGTTAAAACTAAGACTGCCAAAGTAAAATGCAGAGCATGCAAAATCACATGACTAGAAACCGATGAAAATACAGTTGGTAGCTGGCACAAATGAATCTGGCCAGGTTAATACAGCAATCATGTGCCATCCAGAGGGATACAAAATGTCCCAGCACAAAGTTCTGCTTGCTAAATTGCTCATACTTTCATAGTTTCTACCTACTCAGTGTTTTCAGTTATTTCACACATGTAAAATTAGGGGCAGTTGCTCTGTGCTTTGTGTTTGTGTGCTTCCTAATACAAATAGTGTAAGTAGATTGCCTGTTTTATCTGCCTTATTTATTTTGTTGCTGTTCATTTTAGACTTTTGCCTAAGAAGGTAATTTTCAATAGGCACCAGATTCCTTTGTGTGTGGTTGGTGAGTCACCAGCATTTCAGGAGTGATGTGGGTTATTACACCTGAAAAATACAAGTGAAAATGTATGTTAGAGACTCATCTCTGTATTCCTACTGACTCCAACAGTTTGGAAGATAACTGGTCCTAAAATGCAATTTTTCCCCCAGTTTCCGATCTATCCTTAAATTTTTCCAGGTTGTTGTCTCCACCCCCTGGAAATCTGCCTTCTGTTTTGGCTCATCTAGATTATGATTTTTTGCCTAGTTTGTAAAGCAGGCTCTTTCAAAAGTCTTATTTGGAAAGGCTTATTTTGAGAACTCCTATTTTGAATGTCCTTTTGGATTAAATTTTAAAGGGCTATGGCTTAGAAGCAGCACAGAATGCATTGTGTATAGTGTGCAACATACCCTCGGCACTGTAGCTGGGAACCTGGCATCCAGTTCTAAGATCCAGGTTAGTGAGGGTTACATCCTGCTCCAGAGCTAGGTAGGGAATTCACAATGTCCTTCTACAATGCATGAAATCTGACTGAAAACTCTACTGGAAAGGTGTTACAATGCATTATTGAACAAAAAAAATCCCAGAGTAAGGCAAGGAAACATTGATGTGAAACTTTCAGAGAGTAGTAGTAACCGTGAGGAAATACTTTTATAAAGTACATACTTTAAAGTCTAATTTTGTCCACTGATGTTGCAGTTCAGTTAATTTATTTTTCTAAAAGATTAAAGAGAAAATTAATGATAACATATTTTTATTAGTTTATACGTTTTGGTCAATTCAACACTTGGAGCTATTCAGTGTAAATTCATCGATGTCAAGGGAGCAACCACTGTCATTAAACTTATTCTGACATAAGGAATAGACTCAGCAAACATTTCTAGATAAAGCTCGTACTAGAGAACGGCTATTGTAAGATTTCTGTTCACAGATTGCAATTGAAATGCGTGCTAAGGGCTGAAGAGACTTGTTTGATTGTTTGTTTTTCTTTTTGTCATTCCATTTTAGCTGCTTCCTTGCTCGTTACATTGTTCCCATTAGCATAATGTATTGGTTGTGTTTGCACAGCTTTTCCTGCCAAAGGCTGCCCTGCAGTTGCACAGCCATTGGGGTAACCAGCTGTTACTTATTTAAGCCTCTATCATTTTCTATGACAGAGTAACTTAATTATGCCCTGCTTGAAGATGCTAAATAAAATTATCTTCTGAACAAGTGTACTTCACTTAATATTTGTCTCTATCAGGTACTTGAACTCTGACACTTAAAACCACATGCACTAAATAAATAAATATGTTTTAAGCTAAACCTACTAGCAAGGTAATTATTACAGTTTTATAGTGTTTCTAGAGCACAGTAATTTCTCTAGCTCAGGTGTAATGCATATTTAAAAGACGTCAGAAAACAGAAACTAAAATGCAGTTAATAGCATAATAAACAATTAAGGTTAAACTTTTTCTATGCTTTGTGAATACCGCAAATAGATTTTAAGTAATCATTGATCATTTTAAAAAGTCAGGATTATAATACTTTATAAATTTTAAATCTGGACAAGAAAAAAAGTTTGCTTTCTAATCAACGATATATCCTAGTTATAATCATGTGTCAGTCAACAACAATGGCCTCTCTGTACTATAGCCAGTCATTTAGATTTGATGGGGTATTTTTTAAAATTCTATTTATTTTATTTTACTTTAAACATGGGTATGAAATAAATTCAAGCTATAGTTTCTTCTTTTTCCTGGTATCATCTTTCCTTAGTTCTCTACAAGGCAGCTTGCTTTCCCATTTTCATCACTAGGAAATTATGCATATGAAAGTGATAATTTTGGGGTTGCCAACTGGCTCCTTGAGTTTTAAGTGTTCCAAAATGTCAGCTCACATATTTTCAAATGGATTATAATTGAATATAAGCCAATCTACATGACTTTATTTTGAATAGCTGTCCACCTGCCACATTTGCTCGTTGACTTAGCCTTAGAGTAAATACAATATACATTCAAAGTAGATACCTGAAGACCAAATTAATAATAAACTTCTCGTACAAAATTTTTTTCTAAAAATTATAAAAATGCTTTTTTCCCCTCGAAATCAAGGTGCATCTTATCTAGATGGATTGATCAGAGTTTAGCAAATCAGAATGCATTTGACCAAAGAGATTTTTAATTTTCTACATATTTTAAAGGAGTGTGAAAATTATTTGAAGGCTGGGATACGTCTGGCAGAAAATCTCTGGAAATCTTATAATAAAGGAATATTTTTTTGTTAAATAAAATTGGAAATAAGGTTGAAATTCACCTTTGTACAGAGTTCCCATCTGTGGCCCAGTAAATATGATTATTTTTAATTTTTTTTATTTATTGACTTGTCAATATAGGCTTTTGGGACATGTTTTGGCTTGTGTCTTGAGCTCCTGGTAGCTGTGATAACATTTGTCAAGCCATTTGGAGACTACAGCCAAACTAGTTTAACTCTGAATACTGTGTGTGGTAAAGATCTAACAAACCTTTGAAGCCACTCAGTAACAAAGTAACTGGGACTTAAATATGAATAAGTAGTTAATAGGTGATGATATACTGCTTGTAGGTGGAATTCATTTTTAAGAAGAACAAATAAGGACACAGTGTTAGAAAATGTGCAAAAGTGACCTCAGCTGGACCCATGAGTAAGGAGGAGGAAGCTCTGGCCATCAATAATATGCACCTTCTTCTGTTGAAGGTCTTTGAATGCTGGCAACTCAGCATAAACTCCCCTTCCCTCAGTTTTTCTTGTGGCATGCTGAATCTGCTGTTCTTAGGAACCAGAGGAGCGCAGACAAAGTGCATACCACTGGAGAAAAGGGTTTGATACCCAGAAGTTCATGTATAACAGATTTAGATGCATTATTAATGAGATTTTCTTGCAATAATTAAAAAAATTAAACCGTGAAAGGTAGTATAACTGGATTAATAATAATATTTGCTATAATTTTGAGTAGGCTGTTAAGATTTTAATTAGACTAACAATAAATTCTTTGCTTGGCGTTTTGCCCGTAAGATCTTAAGTGTAACACAACACACCATAAAAATCCTACTTCTTCTATATTATGTTGAAGATTGAACTAATATATAACATAGGAACTATTTTCAAATAATCTCCATCCTCATTTTTATTATATAGCACAGATGTTTTCCAATATGGTTGTTTAATATTTAAACTCCCCACCCTCCCCAGCATTTTTTGGGATTTCATAGCTTATTTTAACAAATTGGGAGCGCCTACTTTCTACATGAGCTTCTGGAGTTCAATATTCCTGAATGTCAGGACTGACATACACAAATGTCAGGACTGACATACACATTACGCCAGACACAGTAGAGAGGTCTTAGTCAGCAGTTGACTACTTGGCTCTTTTTATAGTAAAATTGATGAGATAGATGGGTTACATGGCCCTTTAAAAAAATAACACTGCAATAAGTTGTGTGCTGTGGTATATGTAAACTGTATGATAGTATGATATTTAACCTAATTTATGAGAAGAAAAAAGAATCAACTTAGATTTTCCATGTGACCTGTGTCCTGCAGATGGACCACAGCACAGAAGCAGACTTTAGTTTATTACTGCTCTTAATAGAACATTGTAATAACTGTTGCAGATGAAGTAAAGCTGGTTTTTCCTTTCCAATAATTTGCTCATGACCAATGAGCAGAATGTTTGATAATACAACACTCATTTTAGTGTAATGATCTCCATCTTCTGCCACAAACCAGCATAATTTCTGATGCCAATGTTCTATGGTTTTATCTGTAAAACCACAATCTAGGTCTACAGGGGTTACATATCAAGTGAGAGCGTTTTCCGATGGACCAATTACAGAAGAGCTAAAGCATCTGAAGCTTGTGTATAGAAACAAAGAGGAAGGAACAAACTCAAAGAGCTATACTAGGCAAAAAAATAGCCAATTTTATAGAATTTTATGGTTAGAGATGACATTTGCCAATACAAATGATAAGTGGCATTAATGACTACCAAGTTGAGAAAGTAACTGAATCATAGGATGATTTGAGTTGGGAAGGATCTCAGGGTCTTCTAGTTCTAACACACCTTCCATGGGCTGGGACACCTTCCACTACACCAGGTTTCCTAAAGCCCCATCCAACCTGATCTTGAACACTGCCAGGGAGGGGGAAGCCACAGCCACTGTTCCAGTGCCTCACCACCCCCATCATCTGAACTTTAAAACTGAAATTTCAATTTTTTTTTCCCCTTTGTCCTGTCATTGCAAGCCTTGATAAAAGTCTGTCTCTCTTACAAGTCCCTGCAATTAGGTATCCCCGGAGTCTTCTCCAGACTGAGAAACCCCAACTGTCTCAGCTTCTCTACAGAGAACAGCTGTCCAAAACTCTGATCATTTTTGTGACCCTCCTCTAGACCTGCCCCAACAGGTCCATGTCCTCATTTTTGGCAGAGCTGGGTGCAGTACTCCATGTGGGGTCTCACAGAGCAGAGTAGAGGGGTAAAATCACCTCCCCCAACCTGATGGTCACACTTCCTTTGATACAGCCAAGGATACAGTTCATTTTCAGTGCTGAAAGCACACATTGCTGTCTCATCCACCTGTATCCCAACACTCTTCTCCGCAGAGCTTCTCTCAATCAATTCATCCGCTGGTCTACATGGAAATCACCAGGTTGTCTTCTTAGCCTGTATATGAAATATTAGCTATACATTGTCAAGAATAGTCACAGGCCATGAAACCAGTTTTCAAAGTATCTCTAGGTTTATGGTATCAAAATCTCTTAATCTCTTAGAAAGAACAGCATGACTATATCTACATTATGTAGTGCTAATAATCCCAAACTGTGAGCAAACTCCTGTAAAGGGTTTGGAAGAGTCTGAGTTGGCCCAGGCCCCAGCCCACCCATGCCCAGAGTGCTCTAATGGTTTAAAAGTGCAGGCAATAAAGTCCTAGTGCTCAGGCCTAAACCATAGCGTTGTTTTCATTGTCTACTGTGCAGATCCAGTGGTAGAGTATTACATTTATACTAGAGGTTACCCAGTCCTAGAGATCAACTAGCCCTCTTTAGATTTGATATATTACAGTGGTATCCTGATACCACCTATGTGACAAAGGAACCATATCTGGTTAGGAAATGAGATGAAGAAATACACAGAATTGGGCAGCCACTACTGGTCCAAGATGAAGTTGCTCCCAAATGACAGGACAGATTAGCAAAGCTTGATGAAGTGAATGTCTTCAAATTCCTATTAGCTGAGTTTCAGGATTTGTCTTTGTGTGGGATATAGCTGTCCTATTCTGCCTCTGTGATAAAATGAGGTATTGAGAAGTCACTGGAAAATGTTTGGATGAACTAGGGTTAATATTAGTCATGTGGTAAAAAAAACTTTGGAGGAAAAACTGTACAATGTGAACTTTGCAATGTGTGGTTGTAGAACATACCATTTCCAATGGGCAATTGACACCTCTGAATTCTCTTTGTTGACTTACCTTAAAATAATAAATACAATGATAAAAAGGTCCTAGTAAAGCAATTTGTTTCTTTACATAAAATAATTTCTGGGTAGAAAGGGAATACTAATAAATATTTCAGGAAAGGTCAAAATTGGACTTAAGTGGAAAATCTCAACATTGAAATCGTTGCCATAATTCAGTTCTGAAATGCAGGTATATACATGTTCTACTGAGGCTACAAGCTTCTATAGCTCCTCACATCCAAGCTTTATCAAAAGTTCATGCTTGTTAAAGCTGGGACACATTCAATTTCAAATTAGTTAATAGATCTTATCCTTCTCTTAAAATTTTCTGAAAGCAACTGAAATCTACAGATAAAAATAAAGAGGATTTGTTTTACTGGTTTTCTCTGCAATGTACAGAAATATAGCCTGCATTTACTTGAGATGATATCTTGATGAATTTTTTTTACTTTTTCTCTCACAGCCTATTTTTATTGGTAGCTTGGTAAGGGATTTTTAAAAACGTTAATATATATATATTATATATATCATGCATATTATATAAATAGTAGTTTCCCCTATTTTCTAACTGAACAAATGTGTGAGGAAGTCTTATTCCATGAAATTTGTCTTATACCTGGCAAACAATCTTGTTATATGAGCAAAACGATGATTGACTTGTGCCTTTAAGATTTTTCTTCAAGAAAAGATTAATTTTCTTCCCACAGGTCCAGACAGAAAAGTGTATTGTACACTGCAAGCAATAAAAATCTGTATGTGTAAGCTCATGGGGATGGAGGTTCTGCAAAGAAGCAAGAATTCCTTTCTTAGCTATTGGCACCTTGCCAGCATTGTTACCTCCCTGTGTTTATTCTCTGGGTTTCAAACATATTTGTCTGTCACCAGCCTCTTCCATGTCGATTTTTGGTGTGGAATCCATTGCATGATATTTCTTTCTGATTTGTGAACATGACTGTGAAACTGTAATTGTTGTCATCCAGTCAACCCTTTAGCAAGCAGCAACATAGGCAAAAGTAATCATAGTGTTAAGGTATGTGCATGACTTTAAAAGAAGAAAGGGACTGTCTTTTTCTAAGCCATCTAGATTCTGCAGCAGAGGAAGGATGGCTATGAAGCTTTGTGTTTTACTTAGAGTAAAATGCCTCCTGCCCTCTCCAACACAAATAGAGAGGGACCATTTTATTGTATTTCCCCATCAGTGGGATGCATGTGGATAGATTGGCACCTATCTTTATGTTGTGATGTATCTCTTATATCTTCTGGCTATAAATTATCTGGTAAAGGCTTTATTATCTGGTAGCAAAGTGGAGGGAGGGAAGGGGAGCAAAATATGCCATGGGAAATGGAGACTGCTGTAGTTCTGGCCTTAAAAGATGAAACTGACTGAAGGAGCTGAGAAGGTTCACATAAGAGACATGAAGTATTTGGTAGCAAGGATAAGGGAAATGTTAAGTAATAATTAAATCTTCTGCTCTATTTGTGAGTGGGGATCTAGATCATGTACATGAGACATGATCAAGATGTCTATTGTGAAGGATCCTTTGCCAGTGGTGGAACTGGAAGGCAGTATGTAAGAAATCCTGTATCAAGTCTGGTGTGGGATTGCGGTAGGCTGTGGAGACAGGAAGGTATTTAGGACATAATTTTTTCCCCCACAGTATACTTTTTTCTGCTATGATTTTTAGCTTTCTGTCTTATATCTTCTGACTGTCAAGAACAAGGAGACTAAGTATAGCAGTCTTTGTTACATCTGTGAAAGGCTTTATTGGACGAAAAGTTTGTAGTTCAGAAAGGATTTTAATGTGAGGAGTGCTGAAGATCATTTCTGTGTAACCATGACTCGTTGTGAGAAAGGGACCTTTATACTCCTGTAACGTGGAGTGGCCTACCACTGTGAGACACAAGAAAAATTATTCAGACTTCATATCTTATTAAACTGAACTACTTTTGTAGCTTCTTGATTTTTAGAGCAGCTAATTCTGTAAAAAGTTACATGTAGTAGTGTTCCCAGAATAATAAAAGTACCTAAAATACACAGCCATAAAACATCACTGTCCACCTGCCAAGGATAAAACAAGAATCAGGCAGAAGTCAAACCAAGCGTGTGGCATTTTGTTTGCTAGGCCTGTGCTTCAGCAGGCTGCAAGAAGGGGGATTCCAAAGATGGGATGGGTTAGATGTTCCTATCCTATAAACAGGTCCTCAGCCTGCAATGTGAAGCTATCTGTAATTTTGATTTTTAAAAAATAGGCTATTGTGTTGGTCCTTGCAATTAAGTCCAAAGAAAATGCATTGCATGTAATGATATAGCTCATCCATAATACCTGCATTAAGTGTATTTAAATCCATGAGCTCTTACTATTTCAGTGAATGCATGATCAGATACAAAGTTGATTCACTTATGAATCTTACTTGAATGTAAACCTTCAGGCAGATAGGGTTTCTCTTTAGCATTTGGAAGACCTTGGCACTGTGGGACTTCTTATTGTGAAAAAGGCCACTGAGATTTACCACAATGCGTGTATTTGTTGCTAATATGACTAGTATTGTATTTTACCCTATAACATCCAGAGGTTCTATATCCTTTTTTGTTGCCTGACTCTTATACTGAACCATGAGAGGATGAGCCTTTCAGCTTGGGTACTTGATAAGGACTTAAAAATATATATATTTAAATGCCATTGTTACAGATTCCACGGGTGAGGCTCAGCTAGCCACTTAACTCCATGAGTTGGATTTTTAAAAATGACAAGGTTTCAGAAAAGGATTTTTTTATGTTTAATGGAATTTTCATATGCATTACAGTTTGTTAAAGGTATTACTTGCATTAATTTCAGTTTTGCAAATCCCATTAGGATATACATACATCACTGGGAAGCAAAATACTTTTGCTTCTGGACACCACTTAATGCAACATTTAACCCTAAAAGCCACTGGCAGTTTAATTTGAGGTCAGCCAGTTTGGTTCAGAGAGAAACGGATACATTGTCGGTTCTGTCGGCGTGTGAACAAGCATCTGCACAGAGGACCTTCTACAGCAGTCTGAAAACAATTGCTTATTAATGTTACCATGTGACAATTTTAGTAGAAGTGCTCATAAAAAATTCAGGTCAAGCTCTGTTTTCAGGCATTCCACCACTGTTTTGGAGATTGAAAGGAACAGAATTATTTCACTGGTGTGAGAAAAAACTGTATTGTGTGTATTTCCTAATGTATTGTCTCGATGTATTATTGAAATGAGGGTAAGTGTTGCTTCCATAACTTTTCTCAGCACAATGGGAAGACAGTCCTGATTATCTTTTTGTACTTGGTGCTGCCCCTGAAAGCAGGTTCAGTTCATTACAAATTTTGAAGTATTGTCAGTCTTTTCTTAAGGAGTAGATTGGGCTATTCCCTCATTTCATGCCACTTTTCTGTGTAATTATACAGGTGGTTCAGAGTGGTAGTCCATGCTTCGAAAATACATTTGTCATATATCTCACCTAACATTGCTTTAAATGGGAGCACAGTTTATTTGTGAACTCTATGGAGAAAGTATCTGATGGGAAAACTTTGTAAGCTGAAAGACATTAAATAACGTTCGACTCTAGTAGTGACTGCATGCCGGTGCATTATATCTCTACTTTTCTGCCAAGGCCCAAGTTACCCAAGGGCACTTAATAAAATCAGATGGTCTGAAACTGACATTGCAGACAGACTTACTACCTTATCTCCAGGTTAATGTGATAGTACTGGCTAGTGCTTAAAATCATGCCTGACAATGTCTGCAAGTCCTCTGCCAAGGCAACGAACAGTCTTTACCTCAGTATCTTTTTCAGTATAACAACCGAGACATTTCCTGCTCAGTTTAGCAAAGCACACAGAGTTGTAAAGTCAAATTGTTGTCCCATAAAATGTCGAATACAATATAATTTCCTAAGAAAAAAAATAAACATTGAGCAGACCTTAAATTAGTATTTCTAATATACTGTCTGAATCCTTCTCCAAATAGAAGGTTCTCTCTGCTGTTCTTCTGGAGAGATAATTGCAATTTTCTTTTTTGGACTATGAAAGACCTAAGTTGCTTTCTTTTTGTAGGTGGTAACAAACAATAGACAGACTCCCTTGGAAATGTCAGCTTTTTCCTTTCTTTCTGTAGGGGCCTGAGGTCCTCTGTGATCTGATTTTCTGGTTCCCCGATTTCTTAGTTAGGACTGTGACTTATTAATATATTTATTGTGTGCCAACAGGGCATTGTGACTAGAATTCAGCACTAAGGTTGAAATCTTAGAAACGAACAAAAAAACCTCCAACAAACTGAAGAACGTTTGAGCTTCACTAGGGAGAAACTCAAAAAGTATATCAAAGATTTAATTAGATTCTGCATTATGTCTTCTGCTGATTGAACCATGCTGCACACACTACTGAATCACCAGACAGTAGTGTTGCAGAGACTTCTCTGTATTAAAGTTGATAGAAGGCTATCCCTATTCTCACTCTTCTTTTCTTGAACTGTCATATACATTTATTTTCTGAAACTGTGGTTGCTACAACATCTCAATTACTTTTATCACAAAAAGAAGTTTAATAAGCATTATCTTGTTTCTACTACCTACTATTAAGTAAAACCAATGTGACATGCTTATAATAATTAAAGGCAACCGAAGTGAAGGGTCTTTCTGATGTATGTACAGTAAAGGGAGTTATCAGTTCCCTTTCCAGCTAGTATTTTTAAGTTTAATTACTTTATTTTCTTTCTTATAATAAATTGATCTAACAATGATTTTTATGTTGTTTCTTTCCTTCCCCAGATGTACATTCAGACAACAACACTTACTGTCTCCATGAGTTTAAGTGCTTCTGTGTCTCTAGGCATGCTCTACATGCCCAAGGTTTATATTATCATTTTTCATCCAGAGCAGAATGTTCAAAAACGGAAGCGGAGCTTCAAGGCTGTAGTGACAGCTGCCACAATGCAAAGCAAACTGACCCAAAAAGGAAATGACAGACCAAATGGCGAGGTCAAAACTGAACTGTGTGAAAGTCTTGAAACCAACAGTAAGTCATCTGTAGACTTTCCCATGGTCAAGAGTGGCAGCACTTCCTAATAGATGTACGTTCACAAGAATGCACTTTCTTTTATCAATAAACTTCATTCTTTTCATTGCTTGTTCTGCATGAATCCAGAGATGTGTCAGAATTCATGTGCTGCTGAATGCAGGAATGCCTAGAGTTGTTTCAAACAAATTGTTTTTCACAGGAGGCTAGTAAAACAGAAATAATAATAAAAAAAATAGCACGAGCAGATTTTGGAAAGGCACATCTTTTTAAAATGATCTGTTTTTAGCTAGTGCTAATTTGATGTGTTGTGCATTGCTGTGCCAGTTGTGGTATGTCCTGACAGTTCATGAGGTGTATTTATGGTCATCACTGTATATTCCAAACTCAAAAGCTGTTGAAAAGATATAAGAAAAATCATTAACATTGTTTTTATTTTGCAGTTAGATATGGAAGTGAAAATAATGCTTTTTACCTTTCCATCTTAATATTTGTTGACTAGTTCATTTATCAGAACTCATGAGTACTAATGCATCCCAGAATAATGCTTTCCATCCAGGTTTTTGTTGTTGTTTTTTTACTCATCTTGGTACAAAATGGTGATAATTCATATACAGCCTAATCATTACATGTTCTGATATGTCATGGGCTAGTAATAGGAAAACATTATTTCCCATGTTGGCAAAGTTCTTGAATCTTGCCACATCTCTAAACTGCTGTAGCGTAGAAGAGAACAGAGGTTATAGTTTCCATTCCACCACATGACATACAGTCTTATAAACTGGACTTCACAACAATAATAATCAAATATGAGTAGAGCCAGTAGCTTTACCCGCACAGCTTAGTAGTAAAGGAGAATTGGTTTCTATTGAGAAGTTAGAGGTCACATGGGATGGACAGCAGCTGTTACAGTTAAAGACAAAATTTTCAGTCATTTTACTGCAAATGAGAAATTTTTTTTAGTTTTTATTACTTTGTGATGATGTTGACAGGATATTGAATAGTACTGTTTTGCTTGGGAACATTCAGATAAGTAACAAGTTTGCAGAAAAGTGTTATACTTATTTCAGAAAAATGCAGCCCCCCCCCTGAATTCAATGAGTTTGCCAGACTGAAGGCTGTATCAAAATAGTCTATAAGTTTACCATACTATAGTTGCTGATGCATGGAGGATACCAAGCGCAAACCAATTCACTTGAAAAACTCATGACCCTTCAAAATGTGTAAATCTGCTAGACTGTGCTATCAGTTTATACAGCTTCAGATTATGACATATAACAAAGGACAAAAGGAGAAAGTCAATGAAATGCCTTGTGGATCAAATAATAGCACAGAAACAAGAAAACCTAGATAATTTTTCAAATCTCCAGAAGTCACCAAAAGAAAATTCAGAAGAGGAAAAAAAGAAGGGAAAAAAATGGTGGATATCACTGAGTTTGCAAAATTGTAAACTTCTGAAGAAACGGTCAGAGAAGGGATTCCACAGCAGGGTAAGAGAGCATGTTAATATGAAAGTCTTAGGTATCTGATGCTTATCTACAGAACCTAATTAAGAAATGCTGTGTTTGGTATTACTTAAACTATGATTATGCATAATTCATTGGAACAGCTGCTATTGGAAGTAAGTCTGCTTCCCTGGTAGTACAAAGTATGCAGGGATTTTCTGTGCTTTAAACATGATTTTATAAGTAGCACATCTATATAATTCTGAGCTCACTAGGAGTATACCCTGACTAAGCTTTGATGACCAAGCTTAAAGGTACATGGGAAACATTCAGTCAAGTCATTTGCATTCCAGAGAGCTGTCCCTATATAAATGAGCTCTTGGCCTCAAGACAAGCTTCTCTTTTCACAAAATCATTCTGTACCCTTTGGATTTGATTAGCTTTCCTCTTTTCTGGAAAATATTTATTATCAACACTTCTGGAGGTTCCTGTGAATTACCAGTATACATGGTTCCTTTCCATTAGATCAATAGTAGTAGCCTATCAACATTGCAAAATTTCTTCTTGCACTAATTCTATGTGAGAGAGATCTTTCTTTTCAGTGATACAAAGTGAAGCTGATTAGAAACATTGGGTAATTCCTAGTGTGATGGTTTGGCCCTGGCTAAAGGAAAAAGCCTGCCAAGGCCACTCGCTTACTCCCCTTTTCAGCTGAAAAAGGGAAAAAATATATATATTGTGAGGCTTGAAGATAAGGATAGAGGGATCACACTCCAATTAGTGTCATGGGCAAACCAGGCTCAACACAGAATAAAGGAAAAGGAATTTATTACACTACAGCTACACACCCAGTGAGCCAGAGTTGGGTAATGAGAAGTGCAGCCAGGTCTTAAAGCACCTTGCCCCCACCCCTCCCTTCTTAGCAGACTTAATTTCATTCATGCTTTTACTCCCTTCATCCCCCGCAACATGGCATGGGGGGAGGCAGGGAATGGGGAGTGGAGTTCCGCTCAATTCCTTACAAGCTGTTTTCCTCCTCCAGATCGTAACACTTCTACTTCCCCCTACCCCTCCTTTCTTTGAAGACTTCACTTTATTCATAAATTCTCTCCTTTCTTCCCCTCCCCCTTCACAGTGTGGGGAGGGGCAGGGAATGGAGAATGGGGGTTTTCAGTCCTTTCCCCCTGAGTTGTTTTCCTTCTTAGCTGGGGGGGGGGGCGGGAATTCCCCGCACACCCCCTTCCCCTGTGGCACCGTGGTGTCCCACCCACAGGAGACAGTCTTCCACAACCTTTTCCAGCGTGAGTCCTCTCTATTGGGTATTCATCTCCTCACTATGTGCCTCAGCAGGGCTCCTTTCCATGGGGTGCTGACCGTTGTGCCCAGACTGCTACAGCCTGGTCCCCCACAGAGTCACAAGTCCGCCAGCAAACCTGCTGTGGCATGGATCAATCTTCTCATGGGCTATGAATGGTCTCATCTCCCTGTCCTCATCCATGGGCTGCGAGGGGACACCTGTTCCAACATGGCCTTCTCCATGGGCTGCAGGGGAATCTCTCCGGCACCAGGAGTGCCTCATTCTTCCCCTCCCTCCCCGTATCCTTCAGGCCTGGCCTAGATGTCTGCACAGCGTGTTACATCTTCTCACTCCCTTCTCTGGTGGCAAAATGCGTCTGCCTGCATTTTTTTTTCTCCTATATGTGATTCACAGAGGCGCTGTGACCATCACTAATTGGTTTGGCCTTGGTCAGAAGCAACTCTGGCCTTGAAGCGGCCAATGTTTACTTTCTGGTGCCTGCAGAGAACTTCTAGGTACTGCTGCCATCTTGGCAGCACAGCTACGCAAAACTGCAACACCTAGTATACCAGAAGTGGGTAGTAAATGCTTCCCACCATATTCCAAGCAGAAATCACAGAATCACAGAATGATTTTGGTTGGAAGCCCATCTAGTTCCATCTTCTCCTGCCACAGGCAGGGACACCCTCCTCTACACTAGGTTGCCCAAAACCCCATCCAACACTGTCAGGGAGGGGGCAGCCACAGCTTCTTTGGGCAACCTCTGCCAGGGCCTCACCACCCTCACAGTAAAGATTTTTTTCCTAATGCCCAGTCTAAATCTACGCTTTTTTAGTTTAAAGCCAATGCCCCTTGTCCTATTGCTACATTCCCTTATAAACAGTCCCTGTCCAGCTTTCCTGTAGGTGGCCTTTAGGTATTGAAAGGTTTCAGTAAGGTCTCCCTGGAGCCTTCTCTTCTCCAGGTTGAACAAATCCAACTTTCTCAGTGCTCCATACCTCTGATTGTCTTCGTGGTCCTCCACCAGACTTGCTCCATAGTGAGTAGTATACAGGTAGTGATAACAATGCTCATAACTAGACAAGAAATAAGAGAAAATGGCCATGTAATTCCTTTTGCTTCCCATCCAGAGACAGCTCTGCTCTGTCTGGTTTGTCCTGTTCCATGCATCAGATATCAGACTTTGTTCCATCTTGTCCTCCACGTGAATAGTCATGTTGTTTTGAGGAAATATATTCAGTGGAAAACAAATTACATCTGGGAAACAGGGTGAAAACATATCCAGATGTAATTACAGAAGGCATAAAAATGACAAGTACTTTAAACACATATAGGTCAGATCACAATAATAATTCTAAATTGCTTTAGATCCTCTTCTATTTTATTTCCTTTGTCTCATTCCAACAGTAATGTAGCAACTGGAGCTAGAAAAAAGTGTTAATTCTCAGAAATATTTTCAGCCAAGTCTGTTACTTTTCCTGTCCATCTCTGCTTGCCAAATATGGTTCATGTTATTACTATGAAATGCTAACAGTCTTAAAGAGCAGGACACCAGCTGCTGAAGCTTTCAGATCCCCAAACAGGAACTATGGTCTTATTACAATGAACTATAAAGACACTTGCAATATTTATCAAGTGAAAACCCATTGTTTGGAGATGAGATTAGATTTAATACATTTCAGATGACTATCTACACTAGCTTCCTGTGCTATCATCTTTTTAAAGTAACAACACTAGCGACTCAATAGGCTGATTTTTGTTTCTTGATTAGCCCTAGATTAATTCTGCCAAAACTATTTAAGTCTCAGATATACAACAAAGTCACAGCAAATTAACAAGTTTCTTTAAATCAGCTGAGGGCTAGGAACTTCTTATTTTCGTATTCCGAGCTTCTTGCGAGTGTCCTCACATAATTCAGCTTACTGACTTGTGATAAATCCGATTTTGTTACATTGCTGTGGGCTAAAATCATACACATAAAAAGTTATCATAGAACTTGGCTGATACAGGGTAATATGGTAAGCTAGTGTAACCTGATCATGTATTTGAGCCTATTTTCAGGGCAAGGGGAGGAAAAAAACCCAAACAACCAAGATATGCTCCCTACATCCCTTTGTTGCCAAATGTGCAGAGTTTGCAGATGTGCATTTATTTGTTATTTCATAGCTGGGAACAAAATCCTTTTATACTCTAAGGAACTCAGTGCCATTTCAGCAGTCCTGCATTATTTTCAGAAGAACTTAACAGGCCAAAGGAAAAATAGAATCCTCTCAGAAATCCAGCTGTGAGAGCATGGGAGAGTTCAGATGGGAGCAGTACATCCCATCTGAATGATCTAAAAGATGTAAATTAGGCTATATTTGTTTCAAGTGTCCCAATACATACAAATACAGCTTTTTCATGTTGGTGCTCAAATATGGTAGTTGATTATATGGAAGACTTGCTTCATGTGCCAAAAGCAATCCTTTCATGAATTAGGTCATCCAGAGATAAAGTACTGGACCTACCTGTAAAAGTGCCTCGTTATGAACAAAGGGTATCAGCTTTGCTCAAACGAGGAAATGATCAGCTGACTATCAACATAAGGAGATCATAATAGTGTGGCAGCTCTGCAGCACGGGCCAGGATCTTGTGAGCATTTCTGCTCGCTTACTTATATGCAAATACTTTGTGTGTGAAGGCTCCCCAGAGCGTTTGCGCTGTAGGCACCAGCTACTCAATTTTGCTAACTTGAAGAGATGTTTCACATGTTAGGCTTTGCTTCTTTCAAGGAACATAAGCCTCATTCTAGATGGACAACCCACCATTAGCTGCCAAATTTTTTTTTAACCAGTAGAAGAGAGAAAAAAATCCAAGCTCTAACTTAAGAAAAAAAAAAATCTATATAGAAATCAGTCAAAATAATACCAGACTATAAATAGTATGTTGAAATTCTATTACAGGTATGCTAAAACTGCTCATCGTATTTCCTCTCTATTCACCTCTGCTTCTCCAAGTCATAAACAAAATAAATGATGATAATGAACACGGAACTTGATATTCAACTTACTCACCACCTGTATACATGCTTAAAATTTCTTACTTTAATCCATGAACATGAGCCATGTTATTTGGAAAAATAGTTGGACACCATCTGAATTAAAATGTTTTGTGGTGGTTTTTTTCTCCTCTCTTGATTCTAAAAATCCTGAACTTTGTTTTTTGTTGTTGTTTGTTTTTGGTTTTTTGATTTACAGCCTCCTCTACCAAGACAACTTATGTCAGTTACAGCAATCAGGCAAACTGAGCAGGGACGAAATTCACTGGAAGACCTGCAGGATGGGATCTTGCAAAGACTACCACCACCAGAATTCAGTCTTGGAGATATCAGTAGACTACACTGAAATCAATAGTCAGTCACCTAAACGACAAGGATTAAACAAGAGGCAAAGGCAAAAAAAGACAGGGGAAGGAAAAGTGCAGTTCTATAACATAGAGACAGAGCGCGAGTCTTCTGAACTGTTCACTCACAAAAGGAAGCGAATCACAAAAGGAAAACAAATGTTAGCTTGTGAAAAAAATGCTGTTGAAATAAATCATGTCTGATGTTATATTTGTAAGTACTTTTTTGTGATTGTGACAATTTCCTTTCCTGTCCTACATTGTTCAACTCATAAAAGAAGATGAGTTTGTTTCTTGTGACGGCTGACTGAATTAAGTCCTGGGTTATGCTAAAATAAATGCAATGGTCAACGCATGCTAATTTTTATACAAAATAATTTATTTCTAATAATAAAGGAATGTTTTGCAATTGTTGAGACTTGTTTTGTTGCAGTTTTAAGGAGAAGAAGTCCTTACACTGTTGTCTAATGTTTGTTTAGAATGTGCAGTAAAGGTGGGTGTACAAATAAAATAATAATAATGGCATCAGAAGAATGCAGTGTAAACTCTAAGCATGTGTGTGTGTGTGTGTGTATGCGTGGATGCATGCGTGTATGTATGTGCATGCCTGCATGCGTGTGTGTGTGTGTGTACACTCTGCAGTGTGTGGATTTTATCTGTTCAAAGCTTTGTGACTATATTTTCTAATGGAAGGGTTCCCTCCCCACCTCCGTTCCCCCTTCTCACTTTCAAAGTAAGTGCATTTTATATGTTTGTAAAGTGAAGAAGTCCTGACAGTAATTATTTTGTATGATTGTATTATATTTTTGAACCTCCACGAATAATTTGGATCCTTTTCGTTTCTGGAACTTACAGTTTGTAAGACTTTATGACAGCTAGGCTGGATTAAGCTGAATGTCTATTCAGCCTACTATCCTGTCTCTGACAGGGGAATGTAGCAGATGCTTATCTCAATAAAGGTGACTTTAAAATAACAGGTGATAAATCGGTGGAGAATTTGAAAAACGGTAACCTAGTGGATATGTGTATAATTGCCTTATTAACACTTAGAAATCAAAGGAACAGATTTCCACCTACAGTCTACACATCCAACTCCCATGTCAAATGACTGTGTGTGCATTAGAAACAATGATGCAAAAAAAAAAGAAAATCTAGATATCTGTGATGTTAATAAACCCTTCCAAACACATTTAAAAAAAAAAAAAAAAGACACCCAGGGGCATTCCAATTTTTTACTATATCTATGATGTTTTTAAAGACTTTTTCACTCCACAGACTACTTACCATTCATCAAATCAACAGGTATTCACAATCAGTTGGCTATTAAATGAGGTATCTCCTGAATTAGCTTGTATGGCTCCTTGTGCTTTTTTCCTCATGGAGCTGTATTTTTATATCTTAAAGAAGCTGTGATGGGTCCTATGTTAGAAGAATGAAAGTTGAAGTATGTGAAACTGAGTCTTTCTCTGTCACAAGGGCATTTAAACTCCAGCACAGTCGGTAGATGGCATGACAGAGAATTTCCATTTTCAATGTATTTGACAAAACATGGTTAGATTTTCCCAGAATTTAAAAGCTTCAATTATTAACTGATGATTGCTTTTTCATAGTGTGATATGGTGTGTTTGGTATGCCTGATCCATTGTGTGAAAATTCCTTTATTGACTGTGCCGGTTACACATGAATCCCAAACTTATGCACAAACATATACATAATTTGAAGCATGTTGAGCACTGCAGATGATGCAATGACATGCAAGAGGGAAAAAAAAAAGTTTTAATGTTGTCTAGTTAATATATCATAAAATCAAATGGTTTTTTGTGAAAACTCATTGATTAGATCAATGTTTTAACAAGACAAACTTCACATAAACACATTTTATATGCACATAAAGATTAGTATATGATATATGAATATCTTCCAGATTCACAGTAGTCCAAAGAAAATGTTATTCTAAACAGATTTACCACGACCCATGAACACATTTTTGGCTGAACAGTAGAGTAAAAATGCAAATTATTTGATGCATTCTCTGTGTCATTCTGTCTGAAACATAGAGTATATTAAGCACAGGAATCTTCCTGGTAGAAATGTAACTCATCAGATTAATGAGAACACGCTATGAATTATGGAATGAACTGGGCGTTTCCAAAGCACAGCACAACAGTGCTAGGCTACAGGTTTCACTTCTGTGGAGTAGTTACGTGCAGTTTATGCATTTGCATAGAACGGGGCATATCCATCTCTGGTAACTGTGATCAAAAGCACATTCTTCTCCAGTATCCCTCTAGAGCTCTGTAAGAGCAACGCATTCTATTTCTGAATGAAATGTGGATTTTGTTCTCTTCCACTAAGGAGATTTTCCCTGCACAGACAGTAGGAGTTCCAAGGATATTTTTTTCTTAGCCACCTGATTTGTGAATTCTGCTTCTAAGACTGTACCATCACTCGAATTTAAGTTCTATTTGTCCAATAGATTGTCTATCAGCTCCACAAGTCTTAAATTCTAGGTTAGGTGACCTAAAATTTTGTGACACTCCCCCCTGCACCTGAGCCTTGCTTGGGGGGATTACTGATTAAGAAGCTGGAGTCCACAGCCTCTAACTGAGACTGATATACCTTGTTCAGCATGATTACTAGGCACAAATAGTTCAGGTGAAGGAATTAAATACTTTTCAATGATTGCTTCTAATGAGGTGGAGAGTGGTGGGTTTTTTTCAATTTATTTGGGTTCTGTCTCCAGTTTAGCTATTATAATAAAAATAAGCTCACTAAAAAACAAAAATCAAAACACACACACACACCCTGAAACTATAACAGAACCTGAAAATTTTATAATACACCTGAAGGAACAATTGCTATAACTTTACATTAGTATAAAAAAAGGAAAAACTTTAATAAAAATAGCTACCACTGTTCTTTATATGTTCTTTACAAATCATGAGGTCCATTTCTGTGAGAAGATTTGGAGAATTCAGTGAGGAATAAGAAGAGAAATCATAAAGAGTCTGTTGATATTGTGCCTTTGAATACTCATGCAGTTGCTGCATTTTTATTCTCATTCTATGAAATAGCCATCACTTAATCTGTCTGTACAGAAAACTCACTCTTCGTGGGGTATTTTTATTGGTTTGAGGGTTTTTTTAACACTTCTGTTTTTATCTTTTTCTGCTCTTTATCTAATAGTGTTGACATTCATGAAGATACATTTAAACCATTATCAACATTTTCATTATGAATTATATGATCTAGCAAACAAGAATTTCGCAATTTGAAATTTGGCATGAATTGCCTTAGCATATAGGCAGAAGAATGTAAGTGGAAAACAGAATTATATACTTAAATTAAACTGAAAAGTTTTCCAAAAAATAATGTCCTAAGACAGATAAAATCAGAAGGTGGTAATAATTTTATAACTGAGATAAGGCTAATGATTATAATGTACTGTGTTCTAGTCAAGTACAGTACAATTAGAAAAATTAAAGGAAAAATTATAGGAAAGAACCATTAAAAAATGTTCAGTATCCATTTTCACTAGCCTTTTCACTCTCTTCTCATCAAAGTATATTTTGAGGGCCTATAGCCCTAACATAAAAGCTATTCACTCTAATGAAGGTCTTACATTCAATTTAGCAGATTTGAGTTCAGGCATCAGATGATCTATCATTAAATTAAACTGTAGGGGTTTTTAACTTTTAGATTTGAATAAATGACTGTCACTGAAAGCTGCATTGATAATAAATTATTCTTTAACTTTATTTTAATTTATAATTATAACCCTTATAATGCTTTGTGCATATAAGAAACTATCGTATGAATCTCTACATGTTTATTAAAAAAACGTTTTATGAATTAAATGATGTTAAGGGACTACTCAGCTAGATCTTCTGTTGGCCTGACTTTGAGATACAGGGCCACTCTTAAACCATCTAGTCTTCACTCGTATTTGAAAGTGTGCAGCAACTAGAGCTGCATAGGATCGCTTTAACCTGATCTAAACCAAAAAATTGTTGAGGGGAAAAGAAATAGTGAAGTTATTAGAGAAATTTAGACTATGATAGATAAGCCTCTTTAGAACTGACTGAAGTTAAGCACCTGTTTTTAAAAGGATCTAGATCTCAGAGCTTTTTATTTATGAATAAGGAATGTCTTGAACTGGCCTGCAGCCTTTGTTTGGCAACCTTGTATTGCCTCAGTTCATGAATGTGAGCAGTTCATTGTAGAAAAAAATTAGAATGCGTATAGATCAAAGCTTGGTACAAAGGTTGGTACATCTAGCTTGCAGACAGGTAACAAGGTGAGATCCCCTGTCAGTGGCTCCATCTTTCAACATAGAAGCTGTCCCAAAATATAACTCTAGTGCACACTAGTTTTAGTGTACTTTGGCAAGAGCTACTCTTTCCTATCAACCGTACACTTCCTCAGACTCCAAAGATACACTATATGCTAAAGATTTGTTCCAAAGTTGAGCGAAGTTCACAGGAATCTTTTAGTAGGCCCAAAGGGTCTGGGTGTGTCTACTTATTTCTTGTCTATATTGCAACCTGGAACCTTCCAATGACTTATAAATCAGATGGTAAATACACAATGTCAAAATATACTTGAATCTAATTTTTATTCAGAGGAAACTACTGTTATGAATGAGTGGTTTGACCAAAAGATGTATGCTAAAAGCATAGTGACCTAAGTATTATACAAATGAATATCTGAAAAGTATAGCTTACACACATTAGTAAGATAGTGTCTTAAAATGTTATTATCCATGCTTTTTTAAATGAGATTTTTGTCATGAGTATTTTCAGTCCACTCAGATTTCACGGTAATTCACTAGGTGAGATCTTGAGGCTTAATAACTAAACTCTTGCATAGGGACAATATCATTTTTTTAATCTAAAATTATATATAAAGAAATCTTTATTGCACAAACTTAGAGGTTAGTTCCAATCATAGAGGAGCAGACTGCAGTTTTTAAAATGACTATACTGACCATTTATGTGTGAGCACACTGAAGCAACTCCATCAGGACACAGAACTCTCTTTTACTGACACTGGGAACAAGTCCTTGATGTTGTTTTGTGACTACCGGATAGACACAATGAGATCTGAATGACTCTATGCATTAGGTCAATGATCCAGAAATTAAATGGAATTTATAGAAAGAGCAATGGTCCATTTTCTCAAAAATCCTCTTTTTCAAGAAATGCCAAAATAGAAATTTCCACAGCGGGGTTTTAACTAATTGTAATAGCTCTCTTCCGATGAATAGATAATTTTTGTAACTAGCCAAGGAGAGAAATGAAGGAAAGTATTCCCAACAACTCATGTATGTAAATGTATTATACTGGAATACAACTTCCTTACTTACCCGTCTATGTTAAAGCAGAATGTGAAAGCAGAAAACATAGCATAGTGTGTAAGTAAAGAGAAAACGTGATGCTTTGCTTTGAAAGTGTACATATTCCACTATCACATCAGCCATTAAATAAAATGATAGCTTATCACTATGTTTTCAAATAGATTATGTGCCATCTGGTTTAATTAAGAAATTACATATGGATCTACATATTCTGGTTAAATTTTAAAGAGGAAAATTCTATGACAGAAGAGGTAAGCATTAATATTTCCACTTTCACTGGTACTTAACCTAATGGCACCTTTAGCACTTGTGCTACTGCAATTGTTTGCATACAGAAAACACCGTTTCATATTTTACATGCATGTTTCATTTGCTGTGGATGATTACCTCCTGCAATCAAATTGTGAAATGATCTTTTTCTCAGCAAGAAGCAATTTCTTTCTGACTCTCTCCTGAAACCTCAGTAGCTAATATGAGGGTGAAGTATATGTGTCACTAATCCTTTTTATGTTACCTGGGAAAGTAAATGATTGCAATTAATGAGATACAGCAAATACAAGAAGGAATAAATCTGATCTGTGGACTGCTTGCCATACTTCTGAATATATGTAAGTTGCATTTTTCTCCTTTTAGCTTCTTACTTGGCTTAAATTTACCAGTAAAATCATGAGAACTTCAAAAATATATTTGGTGGAAATAATCTGTTGCATTTATTCAATAATAAGAAAGTGGCTGGTGTGAAAGACATATTCAGCTGGAATAATTTGGTTATGATAACTTAAAGGAAATTGGAAAGCGTAATATAATGATTCTATTAAGATTTGTCAGGAAATTAACTACAAATTAGGGTTATGTTAAACTTGTTTCAGAAGCAGTCTCATGAAGTTTTTTTGTAAAATGTCACTGTAAAGTCCTTTGTGCATATCACAAATGCAAGAAAATGTAAATTCTTCCATCACATTGAAACACTAAACTAATGGAGAGCAACAGTGTTTCTTGTTTGGCATTATAGTATGAGGGCAGGTGGTTAGCTCACAGGAGCTTGCTATTTTCAGTGGTACAGCTGCAAAGAGGAGAATAGAAAACAGTAGTGTCCCCCTGAGCTAAAACATTGTTAGAAATACAGTAAGAAGTACAATATCCTGAATGGCAAACAAAACCTTTGTTTGATTGTGTTACACCATGGATTGTCTCTCAGTAGAAATGGAGCATTATGACATGAGGAGGACCATGGACATGAAAGAAAAACAAAACAGAGCAGTGACAGAACCACAGTACCTAAAATCTTAATGGAAGCAGCAGAAAATGTTAGAACGTTCCACTGTCAAAGAATTGTGTTGGCTCCAAAGTGCCCATGCCAATCTCTGTTAAGGGCACACACCATCTCCAGAGTGTGTATTAATCCTGCATACTCCACAGAACTGCAGGGAACTGACATGACAAAATAAACAATGGGAGCCACCAGAACTAATGTTGGATGAGGTAACAAATCAGAATGTATGCACATATACTCATTTTTCTTTGAAATGCAAGAAAATATTTTGGTGGTGTCCAAGGAATACACACAACTTCTGCAACGACCTGAAAATGTAAGTATTTTAACATTTTATTTGCAAGGTGCAGGTTGGGATCAAAGGTTAAAGCATATCCGTTAATGTAACACCTGTCTTTCTGAAAATGAAATAGCTCATTAGTCAATGGCTAATCATGTGCTGGGATTTCAGAATAATCTATGTAGCCTTCCTGGTCCCTCTGAACCTAGTCTGAGAGGAAACAAAAAATTAGCTTTCAAAATAAAAGGAAATTTTCCCTCTTAAATGGAAATTTTTTTTTTTTTTTTTTGTGTGGGACATGCTAAATTTAACAAAATTTTTTAAATTAACAAAAATAAGACTAAGTTTCCAGATCACCAGTATATTAAATATACTCTAGTGAGTATGTCCAATAGCTGTATCTACTCATGGTTAAAAGGGTTTTTTTTTTCTTTATTGGTCAGATGTAGAAGAAACACACAGCTTCACACACAATGACCAATACAGAGTGTCCTGTTCCACAGCATCACCTAATATCTACAACACTGAAAGTGCACTTCAACCTGATCCCAGAGGAAGCAAAAAATAAATTGCATTGCCAGTATCAGTTCCTCTTTCATGCAAAGGTACCTTGGAGGCTTTTTGAATGAGTGATAAGCCAAAGTTTAGTATGGTTCTGCACAATTTTCCTGCAAGATCGATGTCATTAAAAATTGCTATATGCAGTGCTAGTTTCAAAGTCTTACTGCTTCATGTTTATGGCATGTACAGTCTTTCATGGAGGTGATCCTATTTCCGAAGTTGTCCGCAGTGTCTTTACTCTCTTTGCAATCAATGACTGTCATTACTAAATAAGTATGCCCTTTCAGAAAATAGACTGGTTTGTTTCATTCAAAAATTTTCTTTTCCTAGTCTTGCTAGAGTTGATGAACTTTGCAAAATATATGTTTTGATTTATGACTGATCATCATCTTTCTTCAGTACAGCTTCTGGTGCTTCTCTTGTACTGCTTTTAGAGCTTTTTATCCATGAACTGCCTTAGGTGTCATGAAATGAAACGCATCAGTGGAATAAATCCATGGCTAAACCAGTCAAATATGAGAAATAAAAGGGTGAAAAGTGCTTAAAAAAGGCAAAACATTACTGCTTAGAGAGGTGACTGATTGCTTTCTTCTGAGTAACCAAAAAATCATACCTAAGAACAGTTTCCACAGGCAGCTTCTGGAAGTCTGCCTCAATGGCTTACTGCTTTCTTAGAAAATCTCAACAAATGGATTAGCCTTTGGATGCTACTCATAGGAGTTTTTAAATATAGTTTTACTAAAATCTCAAAAAGTTAAAGCAAGGGAGAGTGCACAAGTGAAAATCAATACTAGAGATGCATATGATACATTGAACTGCCAACATTTTGAGCACTTGCCTGTTAGAAGAATACGAAGTAATCATCGTGGATAATCCTATCCATACTTCTATTTGCCTATCTATTTCTTACTTGTCTCCCATATTGCAGACTCTAAAGAGGAAACGTCCATATTGTTTGCCTGCTGTGTTTAACTCAAATGTACAGTCCTTACTGTGTGCAGTTGTAAATATAACTGTATCCATATATTCTGCACTGGCACCCCATAGCTTTTCATCAGAAGTGATAGACATTTCTAAAAACAATATGCTGTTTATTTCTTCATTTCTGTAGTTCATACACTTATCTGAAAATGCAGAACAAGTTGCAATCATTTTGATATACAGAACTTATCATTTCTTGTGAGAGTTTTCATCTGTTCCCACTGTCTCTAGTGTGACACTGAACAAGGAATGACAGCAAGATTAGTTTTATATGAAATTCAGGGTATTTTTCATTGAATGACAGCTATGAAGTGCACAATTTGCAAGATAAAATAACAAAAATATGATTATTTCATATGCCAGACTGGTGGTACTTTATAAATTATTGCCTAAAGCATTGAAAGTTTAGGAGAGATGCCTTGAAAGCATGTTCAAGAGATAGTTTCTAATGATGATGTTTCAGAACCTATTTCTTCACACAAAAAAAATGAATTGTTACTTCAAGAAACAGACCACATATAAAACCAGAAAAGAGAGAAACACAAACACTGCCAACAGCAAAATACATCTTATAGGTGAAAGAAAGGGACCACTTGTTTTGTCAGAAAGTTATTGTGGTGCATTTTATAGTTACATATATTGCTTTGCCAGGAAAATGTAAATGAGGCCGTGCAGGCAATGAGCTCAGAGAAAAAATAACCACACATAGACATACGTAAAGCTGTTGTGCGGCACTATGACATCCTCAAGGTTGTTTTTCTTCTCGAAAGAGCCATCTTCATGATCCCCTGGTACTAAGCCTCTTTACAACGTATCATGCTCTGCTTTCAGGAGCAAAGAGGATGAGCTGTTTGTAGGCAGAAGGCCTCTTTTAAATGAATCCCGTGTGTCCATTTAAGGACAGCAGTACTGTCCTGTGCAGGTGCTTACACATTTCCTACCACTGGATCCTACTATATACCTTTTAGCACCAGGGCACCTGACACAGCTCGTGACCTATGTTTGATGAGGTTGTACTTGAAAGCCTGGCTTTCTCTAAGCAGCGCTAATGACAGCAGAATGTTTTTTGTGGTAGGAAAATGTCTCTGGAACTATTTCCTATCTGTAAGGATTTCCCATAGATATGAAGTCAAGGATCAAAGCAAGGCCTTTTCTGGAGAGAAGGAGTTTAATGTCAGCTTTCCAGCCTGGTACTGGAAGGTTGAGCTGCCAACTGCTGGGGCCAAAGGCCTGCTGTGCTACTGATGCAAATGAGACTCACAGCACGCTGGTGTGGGGCAGTAGCACAACTCATCCAAAAAAAACCTTTGCATAATGCGGGACTTGCAACATATCCTGACCCAGGATGTAAATGTTACTGTTTATACCATAAAGTGACAGTAACAAGTAGATCATGGGTTTTGTTTCTTTTTGTTAGATTGTGAAATTTCCAGTAGGTAAAGCCCCTTCAACTGTATGGGAGGGAATTTGTGTTTATGAAGTTAATTTTACAATAAATGAGCTCATAGTTGGTTGGAGACACTGAACTTTAGAGAGTGGTATCAGGTAATTTTTAGAATCCACAATATCGTCACTCATATCTATTTTCCACTGAAAGCTGAATTTAATCCCAGTCAGATATGTAATACACAGCCAGCACTAGAAATGTTGCATTGTCTTTTCCAAAACTGAGTCTGCCTCTCAAAAAGACAGAAAGACAAAAAGGAAGTTGACTGACAGACCAGGCATCCCTGTTTTCTATTCAGATACAAAGTGCAAATAGCAATGTGCTGACATGTAAAGAGATTAAAGCATTCAGTCAACCAGATCTTTGCTGAGCAATTAAATTGGTCCATGGAGGTACTATTTCTGCACCAATAAAAAAGTGGAAAGTCTCCTGCATTAATGTAAAACAAATCATCCAACATCCTGTGTGTCATGGTGCAGCCCCAGCCAACCCAGCCAGCAGCTAAAGCACCACACAGCCTCTTGCTCACCCCTCCCCCTAAAGAGGATGGGAAGAAGAATGGAAAAAAATCCTTGTGGGTTGAGATAAAGATAGTTCAATAAGATAACAAAAGAAGATAACAGCAACAACAAAAACAACAGTACTGATACTAAAACTGAATCAAAAAGAAGTGACGCACAAATGCAATCGCTCACCACAATAGAAGGGAAAAAAACCCAACAACAACAACTTGATGTCCAAGCTGTTTCTGAGCAGTGAATCTGTCTCCCGGCTACCTTCCCTGTTACATTCACAGCATGATGTTACGTGATATGGAATATCCCTTTTGACAGTGTGGGTCAGCTGTGCTCTCCCAGCTTCTTGTCCACTTAGAAGGGCTTCAGAAGCTGCAAAATCCTTGACTTAGTGTAGTCATATCAACTACCTATAAAAACCTAAAAACATCAGCGTGTTATCAACATTGTTCTCATACTAAATACAAAACACAGCCCTGTGCCAAGTTCTAGAAAAAAATTATCTCAGCCAAAATCAAGAAGCTCCAAAAATCAAGTCAAGAATATCCTAGAAAGAATTGCAGGCTATTGACAATTTGTACATGATAATTTCCATATTTTGTTTAAAATGCTGCTGAATCTAATGAATATGCTAATCACAATGAAATCACTACATTATCTTCTACTATAGTTATAGTCCTTCTTTATCAAATTTATGGCAGCTAGGTACAGTACTGGCTGACAAGAATTCCAGGACATGGGCAAAAGTGGATCCATGTAAAGCTGAAAAACTTTAGGAAGATACTTCTCTGTATGTAAGGACCAAGTTTAATCAGCTTATGCAAGTGAGCCCTTAGAGACTACAAGAAAAGATGAGTTAAGAAATATCAGAAGCTGGTGATTGCTTTCTATTTGAGTCTCCATTACCATTTCAGTATATGTGGTTCTGGCAACAAGTCCCCATCTGTGTGCTCAGAAGCTGCTCTACAAAATACCATGTAAGAGGTTCGTCAATTGCAGTATGCATTGTTCAAACCATTTAAATACAATGATGTCATTATCTTTTTGACCAAGGCGCTCATGAGTGAAATACTTATGATATATTCTAATTATTACTGTTTAAGAATTTGCGAACTGTGTAAGAACTGTATTTCATCACCAGTGTCTGAAGAAGGCACTTGGTTTCATGGAATGTGTATCTAAAGAAGCACAACTGGTGAGTCATCCTTAAACATAATGACAGCAATATGGAGACACTCAGATCATTTATTGTTATTCAGAACTTCTGCCATGTGTCAATTTTGATTCACATTTGGGGGATAATTTGGAATTTAACTTGGTTTTTGAAACATTCTTCCATTCTCCAAACTACTGGCTAAACAGCTAGCCTGCAACTGCAACCCAATTCGAACTGCTCCCTGAATGTGCAATGCACAGAAACCAGGAAAGAAGTGATCAGTTTATGTCAGCTCCACTCTGTAACACTGCTATCCACTTAACTTGCCCTCCAATCAGAAATGAGAAGAGAACCTAAGATCAAGGAATATCTCAAATTAAATATTACACTGTTGTTCTGGAGCTGAGGATAATTATCTTTCTTTGAAAATGCTCAAAAGATGCTGACTGGAAGTCCCCAGTGGGACAAAAAAACCTGGAAATGTCAAAAGTTGCCATAGGACAGAACTGATATTCCCTCACACACTACATATGCAAAAAGAAGTTTGTTAGTAGTTTAAATAGGCCACATAATTTTGTTGTATGGTTTCTCTTTAATCTCTCCCAGACAGAATTAGCAGGTTGCTTGAACAGGCAAAATGATGGTAATTTTTTGATGGAAACGTGTAGGTGAAATTGTGGGAGTGATTTGACTAGCAGGCTTTGTGTCAGTAATCGCTTGTCAATGTTAATGATATAGCTCTGTGTGGCTGCACAGTTTCAACAAAGTCATGTTATGGGCAAAATTAGCTTAGTTCTGTTTTTTCCCTCTCATAGGACTATTTTGCATTAGCAGCATTTCTGTGGAGGGTGAGTTTAGGGTTCTATCAGTTTACCATGAAATCATCATTTCCTACTGACTAGACATCAAATTTAGACACGTTAGGAGTTTCCTTAACTAGAACCATAGCACTGAAGTGCAATTTAGGGACACTGGATACTCCAGCACGTCAATTGAATTCCTATGAATAATATTTCTGTTTGTAGCAGCATTTCAGTCTTTAAACAGATGATTATTCTTAACGTCACTTTAACCAGCAGGACCAAAATAACTACACTGGCCTTTTCAAGGTATTAGTATTTCACATATATTTCATCAGCGGAATTTAATACAATTGAATTGTGGCATTATTTCCACACACTTAATGTATTCTGAACAGTTTTTTTCAGTGAAGAATGTATGCCCTTTGCCTGACAGCTTTCTTTCAATAGATATACATGATTGGATTCCATATACTATTCCATAGCATGGAATAGTATGTCTGCCCTTGTTAAACGTTCATGACTGTAGAGATAATTGCATGTTTAGTTTTAAAAGTGCATAAGCGATCTGAATAAAATGACTTAAAAAAAAACCAGAGAGAAGCAGTATGTCCTAAGTGGATAGCAAACAGATAAAAAAGGAGTGAAAAGAGGAAAAATCACAACAGCGGTTATTCAGTAAACAGTAGAAGGAAATACTGACCTCAGAGAATGTATATGCATGTAAACAACCATGCTTTTTCTTTGTATATACAATATCAAACAACAGATGCACCACTTTGAAAAAAAAAAAAAAAAAGGTGATGTGTCTCAAAAAGAATCCAGTATAATGAAGATGTCTGGAAGATGTTTGAGTTGGTAATAAATTGAATGGATAATTAATGTAGGGACCTACACTCAGTCTGTGTGTATGTCTGTGTGTCTGTCTGCCTGCCTGCCTGCCCATTTATTTAGAACACAAACTTGTCAGGCCGGGGTGATCTATCCATAGCAGGCATTTATTAATTGACCTTGTCATAGTAGCCCATACTTTGACAATGTAAACCAGCATCTTTTAACTATAGTATGCATCTCAGATCTGCAGGTGCGCTCAATACAGTCAAAGTCTAATGAATATGAATCTTAGGGACTGAAGGCTTTTCATCCTACCAGAACACATTTCTCCTTCAGAGCTCCAGTCCCCCCAGGGACTCATCTAATGTAATTGTTTTTTGAATAGCTTCAGTGATTTTGCTTTAATGATAATGCCCAGTAGGCTGCTTCACACCCTTCTAATCATTTCCATGAAAAGTTCTTCCTGGCATACGTTTGGAGCTTGGATTTGTTAGTTTCCTGTTATTTCTAGAAGGCAAAAAAATCAAACTTTCTGATTCTGCGTATGTCACTTCATGGATACTGTGTGGCTCAGCATCATACTTAAGGCTGATGAGCTGATGCCCCTTGTTTAGTTTAGAAGCCAATCTAACATTATTTCCTAAGTGCCTGTACATGTCTATCTACAAATAAAGTGTGGCTAATGGCAGTTGATGATTATTATTTACTACAGAATTCTTCAACAGATAGGAATGTGTTTTCCACAGTGAAACTAGCCTTATTATTTATGAAGATCCATAAGCACTAAATTATTCTCACCATCAAGTTAATCCAAGATTTTCTGTAAGAAACTATTATGTCCTGAGAGTTAAGGACGTACAGTTCTCCCTGAAACATCAAGGACACTACAAATTTAATAGGAAGGTCTAATTTCTAAATCACTAAATGTTCACCATCGGAAAAATAAACTGGCTGTTACAACACCTTGCCTGCCACATCCAGTTCCTGCACTGGTAATTTCTGAGGAACTGTGTGGAAAGTGAGCAGAGAATGAATAGCTGAGAGCTGTGGTGAGAGTTACAACTTGGGCAAAGTGCCTGGTGCTGTAACAGTGCCACAGAGCTGCTGTTACTTTGAGGGAAATGCACAAAATAGTGTTACAGTGCTGCACTCAGAGAATCGGACTGAAGATAAAAGTTCCCTAAAAACCAGTTCGAACCAGCCTATAACTTACTTTTAAATAGCCCTGAACTAGAGTGAAACTCTTCATTGAACACAAACTGAAGCTAAACTGGCAGCATTTCTCCAGAATTCTAGTTCAGATAAACCTGTGATGGTCCCAAGGGCAGATGTTTTGGGATGTTTTATCTATGTGAATATGCATTTCCGTACACATATAGATTCACCGGGGGTTTGAAGGTGATTCTTCCTGCATTTCCCATCTGGCCTTTGTCCCTCATTCTCTGCTTCACAGCCCTGTCCCCATCCTCAGCCTAGGGCTGCAGTTTCTCTCCAGTTCATCAATCCTTACTAATAGACACAGGAAGAGGGGTGGGAGGAAATTCACTGGGCCAAATTCTGGCCAGTGTCTCCACTGAAGAGGATTGGAAAGTTTTAATTGTAGGACATTCCAGTTGAACTGGTTTGGAAGAGGATAAAGTTAATGAATGAGCTCACTAGCCATTGATTATATGAAATAAAAATAAATGGAGGCAAGTGCAGTTACATGTGAATCTGTATAAGAGCTGAACTCAAAAACAACCTCAGGTCTATGTCTAACTTAGCCTGCTGTATTGGGTAATGCACAGTCCCAGAACTAGACACACAGATTTCCAAATAATGTTTTGAATTCACAAAATCCTAACCTGATGAGGAGTGGATCACAAGCTTCTTTCAACCCCATGACCTAATCACACAAACCAGGTCTGGTTTCTTTGGTGTCCTGGTTCTGGCCAGGCCACGGTTAACCTCCCCAAGCAACCAGCCCAGGTGAGCTGACACAGCCCAGGCTGTTTTCCACACCACCTGACATCACTCCTTCATAAAAGGGGCTGGTCAGGGAGGTGTGTTCCTGGGACAATTTGAGTGTGGCTGGGGTGTTAGTTTGGTCCTTGTGTCAGTGCAGTGGTCAGTGTTATCATCTGATTGGGTAGGTAGATTACTCTGTGTTATCACCGGTTGTAAGTGAAATTTGCTGTGGCCTGTTATTCCCTTTTCATGGTGATTTTGTCAGCAAGCTGTCCTTACCCCAACCTACGGATGCTCTGCCTGTTTCTCCTCTGGGGGGTGAGCAAGTGATGTGTGGTGCTCAGCCACTGCTTGGGGCTGAACCATCACGTTTTGTAAAAAGCAGAGAAGAAAATTATATGATATCCTACCTGTTCAACATGAGTCAAAGATGCAGAATGTAGAAATCCAATATTCTTAACAGCTGAGTTTTGGCTCCATAGTGTTTAACACACCTTGGAGGACCATCACTGAGATTTTTTCAAGACTGCACTTTATGTCTGTTTTGAGTACTTTTCAAAGTAATGGTCAGCAAACATTTATTTACTTTTAGCCATAATAACTGGGTTTACCACACCATAGCAGGTGATAGATTGAGTGTAAGAAAACAACAGTGAGCAGAGTGGGATAGTAGTGAAGCAATAGTGCAGTTGGACTTGATGATCTTAAATGATCTCCAATCAAAATGGTTCTGTGATATTATATGAGCAATAGGACTGATGCTATTGAATGACTGAAAAAGTTCATATACGTTGTTTATCTGTTCTGTTATTTGTAACTAACCCTGTATGAAACGAGTCTCCAGGGGAAAAAGAGTTTATTTAGCAAAATCTATGCAGCAAAATTTTGTCATTTATGACTAACTTGTATAGAAAGAGCATAGAAACATACATTGTCAAAAATGTTGATGTGTCGCTTAAGAAAAACTGCCAAGCAAAGATTTGCATATAGGTTCCTTTGTCAACTCAGTGTTTAATATGCAAAAAATGAACTTGTTCTTCAATGCAAACCCTACTGAGAAGCTATGGGGTGTTTCAATTGACTGTCCAATGGTTGCATCTTTTCATTTACATTGACAAAACTGAAATATGTTTCATTCAGTAAAAAATATATAGTTGTAGACTGAGATGCATCCATAGAGCAAATCTTTTTGGATAAGACAAGAGATGTTTCCACTGTGAACAGAGTTATCTTTAATTTATATATAGCTTGTCTGGAACAGATTATGTTCTTGGAATAGAATGAAGTATTCTTTCAGTAATGGAGTAGCTTACGGATAAGGAAATTATATTAGAATGAAGCTGAATGATGAAATGATGACTAAGAACATAAAACTTGAGAATCATAGATAAGAAAACCTTAAACTTGACAAGCATTTTGATAAAAAGTTTGCAAAGAATCAATTAGCAGACCTACAACGTATGTTAAAATACCACAACCAAGTTTACAATGAGTAATCAAATTTACGATTAATATAAAAAACATGCAGATAGTAACCAAGTTGTGGTCCAGTCCCCAACCATCTTCCCTTAAGTTATACACTGAGCATGACATCATACAGTATGATGCCAGTTATCCTGGGTATGTCCCCTTCTCGCTTCTTATGAACCCCAGACTTCTTGCTAGTGAGGCAGTATGAGAAGCTGAAAACTCCTTGCCTTGGTGTAAATACTGCAACAATCAAAATATTAGTGTGTTATCAACATTATTCTCACCCTAAATCTAAAACACAGCACTGTACCATCTCCTAGGAAGAAAATTAACTCTATTCCAACCCAAACCAGGACAAGAAGTTTTGAATTCTTGACAAGTTTTATTTTAAAGCCTTGGTTTTTTTCTGACTGATACAAACAAATACAGATATCTGGTATTTTACATCTGGTCTAAGTCCATGGATGTAATCACAGTTAATTTTTTACTTCAAGATTTTATTAGAGAATGTTGCAATGAAAGCATAATTTGGAAAAGGAATTTTACTTAAAAGATAGGTATGAAAGAATATAATTTTTTTATCTATAATCTGTAGAATTTCCTGTTCAACAATGATCAATGCAATTTCTAACCCTTAAAAGCCAATTCTGAACTCTCACCAAAAAGAATACATATCATCAGTATTTCATTCTGCAGTTAAGCATAGAAGAACATGATCAGATAGCCCTAGTGTTAGTAACGGGCAGACTTCAAAAGGTTCACGTCAAAAAATCAGATTTATATAGTCCTGGAGCCTTTGGGATTTTACAAAAAAGATTATCCAATGCGACTTTCTTTGATTCTATCTATCATAAGTAACTAGAAAATGATCAGAACCCTTCATATATCAGCATCTGAACACCTTTCACATGGAGAAGAAAAGCCATTAAGAATTAAATCAGCTGATAGTGAATACAAGTGACCATAAAAAGGGATAAGCATTTTAAGTAAAAAAAAAAAGTGTCAACTAGTTAAATCTACATAAATATAGATTAATCTGCATGCATATGTGTCTATATACATTATTTTAAGGAGGTGAATTGTTCCACAGATTTGTACACTCACCTGTATGCTTGTAGGAATGCCTTTAGCACAAACATGCTCATGAATTTGAGATGTCCACAATTCCAAAGGGAAGCACGTCATGGTGCGGTTGGATCTTAGGATCAGAGTGATTAGAATACCACCATGGGTCTTTACAGTCTTATATTAACTTCCTTGCTTTATTGAGGTACCTTCAATTTAAAAATCCTTGTGGAACTATATGCTGGAATTTGTTGCTGTAAAATAGAGGTGGTAATATTTCCATATTCTACATGGATGTAAAATGGTAAATGTATAAATACTGTAGGCTGTAAGACATACTATAGCAAGTGGGGCCACATAAATACACTTCTGGTTGGTTGGGGAAACTGACCCAAAAGAGGCAGCAGAATTCTTACTCTGTTGGGTACAATAGCTGAAATCATAAGCTTGCCCAAAACAGGAGAAATTGCATTCTTTGTTTTCAGTACTACAGAGGAGATGTGCTATGTGTGAAATCCGGAATTTGACTGAAATTGAATTATTTATTGCAGATTTTTTACTATGTTGGTGGGATTGATAATACTTATTTTATTTCTCCTCTGATATAGCAGTCCCTCTCTTCTTTCTCTTCTGCAAAGGCGTGTATTCATGATTTCTCATTGGTGATAGGAAATGTGTCTGTTTCATTTCTAAGCTTTTTAACTTGTGGTGTATGTACTTTAAAAAAGAAAATGTTGTCTAGTGTATACCTGATGTTTTGAAACTATGGAAAATTGATGAGTTCATTAAAAAAACCTCGAAAACTAATTGATTGCCTGGCTAGTATACACATACAGTTACATTTGCACATTTTAATGTCTCCAAGAGTTTGCACTCAAGTTTAAATATAAAAAATTTAAATGAGGAATAATAATAAATGTGCCATCCTGCTTACAATACATAGGTTAAAATTTTATATAAAATTATAAAGGAAGCAGCAGTTTCCATAGACTTTAAGACTATTGAATTGGTATAATTCTAGCTTGCTCTGTTCTCTAATATGTCATTTTCTAATTATTCAACTCCTAATTCAGTTCTCATTCTGGCAGATGAGCTGAACATCTGGGAATACAAGAGATTTCTTTTTCTTGTAAACTTAACAAGCTGTCACTAAGAGCATACTGGTACTAAAAGGGTACAGGAGATAATTTATCCAAAGCAACAAAAAATATCCATGTACAATCTTATTCCATGGGCAAGACATTACATTATCTTGATAGTGATCACAGACAGCAAATAAAGGCAGAAAATATGCAATATAATTTGCAACGATCAGTTTGCATGCCACTGTATAAGCATCAATCAACCATGCAGTGAAATGGTGTATAAAAGGAGTTACAGTGTACTCAATTAGAAACCAACCAAAGGGAATAAGGCTCAAATTCACAAAGGGATTGCATGTGGCAGCACCTAACCTTTAGATATTGGACAGGACCCATAAGTGAATGGGACATATCACTTCTATTTTTTCTGGCAGTTTATAATACGGTGGGGTTTATAATACGTGTCCAGCACGTCACCTCCTCCTCTGATAATATTCTGAAATCTTTGCCTTCTGGAAGTCCATGATCACTTCCAGAATTCTTGGGCTCTTCTTCCTGATTATGAGATAGAGAGGACTTACAATGGTACTCTAATTTAAAAAATACATTTTCCAGAAACCCACAATGTCTAAGAAAGCTTGTGTGTCCTTTTTGTTTGTTGATGGAGAGATAGTTGCTATTTTATTGATTGCATCCATTGGGATCAGATGCTTGTCATATGATTTTTATTCCTAAAAACCTGTATCTCCTGTGCAGGTCCCTTAACCTTACTTTGTCCTATGGTGAAACCAGCTTTCAGCAGGGTTTAGAACATTTTCTTCCTTTCACAGAGACTTCTTTGCCTGGGTTGTCCCATATGATGGTGTCATCAATGTATTGTAGGTGCTCTGGAGCTTCACCCTTTTCCAGTGCAATCTGAATCAGCCCATGGCAAATGGTGGGGCTGTGTTTCCACCACTGGGGCAGTTGATTCCAGGTGTACTGGATGTCCCTTCAAGTGAAAACAAAATATGGCCTACACTCTGCAACCAAAGGAATTGGAAAAATGCATTTCTCATATCAATTGTGGTGTACCTCCTGTCCTTTGACTCCAGTTCATACTGAAGTTCTAGTATGTCTGGCACAGCAGCACTCAGTGGTGATGTGACTCCATGAAGGCCATGATAGTCTACTGTCAGCCTCTATTCTCCACTGAAATTCCACACTGGCTATATGGGACTCTTAAAGGGTGATCAAGTCTTGCCTATCACTCCTTGGCTCTCCAACTGATGAATCAGCTTATGGATAGAAATCAGGGAGTCTCAGTTGATGTGATATTGTTGTTCATGCACTTCTATGTTAGTGATTGGCACCTGCTGTTTTTTGACCCTGAGCAACCCCATCAACAGAAGGGTCCTCCAGGAAACCAGCCAAAGTAAACATCTTTTTCATTTTCTCTTTCTCTTGAGAGATACAGAGCCCACTGGTACCCTTTTTTGGTCTTTAAATACCCTCTTCTGAGGTAGTCTATGCAAAGGATGCATGGAACCTCTGGGCCAAGCAAAATGGGGTGTTTTTCCCAGTCATTCCTAGTTATGGTCATTCAGCCTTCAGTACAGACAACTGTTGGGATACCCCTGTCACACTGGGAATACAGATAGGTTCTGCACCTTCACAGCTTGATGTTAGGGTACACTCTGCACTAGCATATCTTACAGATCTGATATGCCAGGGCATCAGATCCACATAGTCCAATAAAATTAGTTGTCTTCTTTCTCCACCTGGATGGAGACAGGACCCCTCTAAACCTGGTCATTGTATTTATTATTCACTTCTTGTAAAAATGACTTAGAAATACCTTCAAGAAGATCATAAGTACTTTTTTTGGTGTATTTATTCTTCTGTATGGAGGTGAGTGATATTAGCATGGGTTGTTCTTTTTTCATTCAGTTTCATTGCCTGTCACTGGGTTTGAGTAGCTGTAGTGCCTGTTGGTCTTATTTCCCTCTCCCTCTGAGGGTGCTGCCTAATATCATCATAGAATCATAGGATCATAGAACCATAGGGGTTGGAAGGGACCTCAAGAGATCATCGGGTCCAAACCCCCTGCCAAAGCAGCTCCCTAGCTCATGTTGCACAGATAGGCATCCAGACGGGTCTTGAATGTCTTCAGAGATGGAGACTCCACCACCTCCCTGGGCAGCCTGTCCCAGGGCTCTGTCACCCTCACTGTGAAAAAGTTCTTCCGCATGTTGGTGCAGAACTTCCTGTGCTCCCAATTGCAGCCATTGCCCCTTCTCCTGTCTCCACAGACCATTGAAAAGGGGCTGGCCATTTCCCCCTATATCCCATCCTTAAGATATTTATAAACATTAATAAGGTCCCCCCTTACTCTTCTT